>OZ023218.1:35408049-35753049 GCA_963995525.1 Escarpia spicata
AGAGAGAGAGAGAGAGAGAGAAGAGAGAGAGAGAGAGAGAGAGAGAAGGAGGGAGGGAGAGATGGATGGAAGGAGAACGAGAGAGAGAGAGAGAGAGAGGTAGGGAGAGTAAGAGGGGGGTAGGGAAAGAGGGATTGAGAGACCCAGAGAGAGAGAGGGAGGGATGGAAGGGGAGGGAGGGAGGGAGAGAGAGAGAGGGGGGAGTGAGAGAGAGGGAGGGAGGGAGGGAGGGAGGGAGTGAGGGAGGGAGGGAGGGAGGGAGGGAGGGAGAGATGGATGGAAGGAGAGCGAGAGAGAGGGAGGGAGAATGAGTGGGGGGTAGGGAAAGAGGGATTGAGAGACACAGAGAGAGAGAGAGAGAGAGAGAGAGAGAGAGAGAGAGAGAGAGAGAGAGAGAGAGAGAGGGAGGAATGGAGGGAGGTAAGAGATCACTATATTCATCTGTATTGCCTCCCAGCTTGAAAAGAAGAGCAACAAGGGTCATGACCACCACTCCAAAGATGGTAGTCCCAGTCTCCTCATCGCCACGGCCAATGGTACTGACCGGCCAATGACCCCTGATGATATGCCACTGACCTCTGACATCAATCACGTTGCCGAAAAGATAATCTTGAAAGTACTACAAACTACTTCACGCTGATTAAGACACCGTCAGTGTGTCGGAAGCTCCGTTTGAGCCACCCAAAGTTCATACAGGTGCCTATGCTTGCAGTTATGAATCTAAATGAATCAGGTAATAACTTACAATATGATTTGTTTTTGTATCGTGTTACGTCGACATTGTATCTTTACAGATTTTCCTTGTTTGTTGACGACGAAGAAAGTGGCATCAGAACAATACACTACTACGTGACTGACATGGGAGACGACTCGGATATTTGGAGCGGACACTTGTCTGGACATATGGAGACACAAGTTATTACTGACACACTTCTCGCACTTCTAGGGAGCCCTGGTTTTATGACTAACATTTTATTGCGGTTAACATATTATCCAAGTTCAGCTATATGCCCGATGCTGTGAACGTATTTCAACACATAATGTTTACTTCTCAAGTTTAACTGTTCTCGTTCATATATGGATGCAACGTAGTTTCAGCAATAAGGCGGTGCGAAAATGCCAGTGTGTTTCTTGGCCTTCAACCATGCCTGGGTATGTTCCACCAACAATTGTCTTGACTCGTTCCTAAACGTTCATTACTGTAGAATTACTAGTGTTTCCCTGTCCTGCTAAGTTATAAGTGTTACTGTTCTTACATATCTACATTACATCGTCTCTAATACGTATGCACGTATGTTGTGAGATAACGTCAAAAACCTATAAGTGGTGTATTCACTAGTGTATGCCATTCTTTTCCTGTTTTGCTGTTATGTATCGCAGCACGACACTTGTGGTGAACATGTCACCGACCAGTTACGGAACAAACAATACGTCGACCGAAAAACTAATAGCAAACACTGTCTGTCAGCCTATCATACACATGCTGGGGGGTTATTCCCTGTCATGGGTCGTTACGGTGGCCCTCAAGACCGTCTGTTGATCACCATTCCATCACATCGACCACTACGTTCCATAGTTCGTTGTACCGTTACAGCCCTGATTAACAGTGGACTCCACTGCCACACTGGCAGACCCGGTATGTCGGCAATCGTTAGATGGCCACTTTTATTTCTGCAGGACACTCACAACTGTAGCGATGCTGGTTCGTGCGTGTGCACGCCACTCAACAAGTGTTATCGCCGTAAGCAGGTCTTGTACGTAGACCACCGTTGGCTGGATCGTAGCGCTGGACATGCTATCCAGATTACAGCGGACGTCTTCAACCACGTCGGACTGTCGACAACAACGAAAGTGAAAGTACGTTCGCACTACCCAATTTTCTGTTATTATTCTTGTCTTTCCGGACGTTGTCGTTTTCATTAGCACTGCGGTCACCAACACACTAACTGTCATCATAGTTTATTGTTCTTAACTTCCAGAAGCAGCGCTTGTATCAACATTCACTTCTCAAGCTGTAGTTCGCTTAATAGTAATGTTTTCCATTGTTGACATATTATTAATGTAAGGTGGCAGTCTTGTCGTTCTGCAGCTGTGGTCGCAACAACACGTCCAGTAGCAACATACTTTGACAATAGCAGTAACAACAACATCGTACAGCAACATCCTGTAACTGTGGTAGCAACATCACGTCCAGTAGCAACATACTTTTACAATAGCAGTAACAACAACATCGTACAGCAACTTCCTGTAACTGTGGTAGCAACAACATGTCCAGTAGCAACATACTTTGACAATTGCAGTAACAACAACATCGTACAGCAACATCCTGTAATTGTGGTAGCAACAACATGTCCAGTACCAACATACTTTGACAATAGCAGTAACAACAACATCATACAGCAACATCCTGTAACTGTGGTAGCAACAACATGTCCAGTAGCAACATACTTTGACAAATGCAGTAACAACAACATCGTACAGCAACATCCTGTAATTGTGGTAGCAACAACATGTCCAGTAGCACTATACTTTGACAATAGCAGTAACAACAACATTGTACAGCAACATCCTGTAACTGTGGAAGCAACAACATGTCCAGTAGCAACATACTTTAACAGTAACAACAAGATCGTACAGCAACATCCTGTAACTGTGGTAGCAACAACAACAGATAGTTTTAAAGTTATCTTTGGCAATGTCCACGCCAGTACATAAACTCCTACTATAGTTGTTTTAGTTATGTTAAAGGGCATCTAACTAGTAAGTCATAAAGAGATATACATCCAATACCTGTACTATTCGAGAGGTGACCTATGTAACCGTCTACTCCTCTAAATATGTTTCCAACTCGGCGTGGCCTTTGCGATATGTCTGCCATTCACATTTGCCGCACATATTTGTGTAATAAAAATGTTTTTAAGTGAGTAATAATAATGACTACTGTATCATTGCTGTGTTTCAGCTTGGAATCCTGGAAGGGTTGTCTGGGATAGATCAGTGTAAATTTATATGCTCTTCCATTGTCTGGTCAAAAAACATGTTCAACAAAGAAATACACATTGTAGAGATGTTACACGATAGTTGTGAAATGCAAACACAGTCCAGTTGGTCTTAAGGACTATTTTCTAATTTGTATAACTTTCAAATAATAATAAGAAAATAATAATATGCGCCGTATCCATAATGTTCATAGCACTTTACATAAGTTTAATAAAAAAATAATAGAAATAAAACAAATTTAAATATAAGAATAATGCCAAACTATCACATGCATTTACGTACCATCCTGTGTAATATTGAGCTAATAGTTACTGTTACATGAAAACAATACATGTTGACATTTGTACACAAATGTTCGTTGATCACACAAATGTCGTAATGTGTGTACGTGATGCATTTGTAACAAGCGAAGTAAATATATGTCAAACTTGTTTTGCGCAGCTTCCGGCGAAATCGAATCGACCACCACCAGTAACGAAATCGAATCGACCACCACCAGTAGCAAAATCGAATCGACCACCACCAGTAGCGAAATCAAATCGACCACAGTAGTAATAGAGGTCCCTTAGCGCGCGCAACTTGCGCGGTCCGGGGGAAACCCCATGTTAAGAGATAGGGATTCCCCCCAGACCGCGCCCAGCGCGCTCAAATACGGTCACTGGTTAAAGATAGGGATTTTTAACACGGAAGAGATAGGAACTCCCCCAAAACTTCTAAACGACTTCTCGCAGACCGCTCCCGGGTTAAAGATAGGAGATTTTCCTATGTTAAGAGATAGGATCTCCCCAAAACTGGTAAACGACAAATCTCGTTTACCACTTTGTTCAAGGCTTGCTCTGCAAATGGTTTTCGAGATTCGGCTGAGCGACCGGGTTAAAGATAGGGATTTTTAACATGGGGGAGATAGGGATTCTACGAAAGTAGTAACAAAATGGTTTTCGAGATAAGGATTTTGCGCAAAACCGCGCCCGGGTTAAAGATAGGGATTTTTAACGTGGGAGAGACAGGGGTCCCCCCGGAAATGGTTTTCGAGATTACGCAATGTGCAGACCGGAACAAACCCATGTTAAAGGATAGCCCGTTTTAATCCCATGTTAAAGCATAGGTCATTTTTATCGCAAAGGTATCCGACCACTTTTCGAATTTTTATCCCGGGTTAAGGCATAGGCCATTTTTATAGCAAAGGTACGCGACCACTTTTTGAATAAAATAACATATACCGAACACCATTTGAATAGGCTACTCACGAGATTGGTTGATCCGGATGCCGAGGCTTCGCCAAGGAACCGACCCGTTATGTAGCTAAAGGAAAATGCGATGTGTCAAACGGACAATAAAGTTATCGAATCTTGTATGACAGTTGTCAGGAATGGTCGACGGGAGAGGAGAGAGCTTCCTGCTATCCCTTCACTACAAATGCTCTTTTGTAGTTGTAGTTGGTCTGATGTGCAAAAATGGTTAGGGTTAGATTGAAGGTACTTTTGAGAATATTGACATCAGGTGTTTGCATGCATTTGTACGTGGAGAGGGAGCAAATAGCCATCGCCGACTGGGATGTGTGACCGTGTTGTAGGTGTGTTCGGGGGAGTGTTATTGGTGGCGACTGTGGTGCTCTTACTCCAACACTTCATCCAGCGACGTCACAACACAACAACCAATCACGGCGACGTTCACTCCAGCAGCAGACGACATCATCAGGCTCCGGTAGGTAGCGGGGTCAGACCACGATTACAATGTCTGCTACCAATGTACTAATAAGTGCTTACAATTAATTAATTAACCGATCCCTGTCGTTTTATTCGAAACGAAGTAATTACACGTATATATTATAGTCCTAAGGATTTTATACTGCGCTGAAGTCCCCCTCTTGAGCGGCCACCCCTTCTGCAAAGGTAGTTTGGCCGTATATAAGAGGGATGGCCGCTTTCTTCGTGTATCATTCTTGATTGTTTCAAGTTGTTGTGTTAAATATGTGCCCAGAATTGACTACTTCAACTTAGCGTGTTAAATTTGTGTCAACGGTCGACTCTTTCAAGTTATTGTTTTAACACGTGTTCACACTGGACTATTTCACGTCATTGTCCTAAGCATGTGTCCATACTCGACTATTTCAAGTTATCGTATTAAGCAAGTGTCCAGACTTGTTTCTTTCAAGTTATTGTGCTAAACAGGTGGCCAGGGCCGAGCAGTGGGATCGACAGAAGCAAGCAGTCAACAGGGGCCGCGGCTCAGCCGCCAGAAGGGAGCATTCGGGCGGCAGGAGGACTCACAACGCACAAGCAAGACAACATGGGCATCGTATGCGTCAGATGGTCTAGCTGTATCGTCACGTCATGCGACTCATGCCGGATTACGTCGAGGGCTCCATCACGTGACATAGTGTCTAACAACCAGGTCCGTCAAGCTTACAAAATGGCTGAAGCCTATAATATTTCGTTGAAACTCTGGTCCAAATGTTTCGTTGCGATACAAAAATGGAACAAAGTTGCTTAAGTGAGAACTGTTTACAAGAAAAAATGATATGCAGATACCATGCCGCCCGAGTAATTTAATGCGCATATGGGGTAAGACCACATGCAGATACCATGCCGCCCGAGTAATTTAATGCGCATATGGGGTAAGACCACATCAAGGATTCGTCCGCCATTACCCAGTTAAAGGGTGCTCTTGAACTTACCGTTTTGGTGTGATGTGTGGATTTTGTTCGAGCACTTTTATATGGGACGTGTTGGTCCAGTGAATATTGAATGTACTACTGCGTTAGGTCTCTCACGATGTAGGAATAAATATACGCAAATCACCCGCGTATTCGCACGGTGGCTATTTGGCAAAACGCACCAACATTTCATAATCCGTCACCAGATTGGGGCGAAATTGAGGGATATCGGGTTGTGGTGTATTTTTCTGACAAAGAGGTATGATAATTTCACGAATTTTCCACAGCACTTGTGTCAATGGAGGTTAAATATGCTGTGAAATTTTCAAGAAAATGTGTAAACAAATTTGGCAGGAAATGAAGGAAACTTTACAATGGCCGCCTATTTAAAATCTACAGCCCGTTTTACAACAATGTGCTTTGAGCGACGGATTATATTTTTTGGCTGCATTAGGAAGCTGATGTAGATCAGAAGACCGTGCAGCTATTATATACTGTTAGTATTACATAAAACATAGCTATTAAATGTCATTAATAAGCCAGTTATTAGGTGATATACATGAAAAATAAAGTGATAGTTTAGGTGGTGCGAAGGTTACAAACTACATTCCACGCGTGTTCTAAGATATTGGATACCCCGAAAGCTTGTGTCGTAAGTGTATCTGTGTCAGAGCCTGGAATTTCTTTTAGATCTGCATCATGTGCGACAATATTGACATATTTCCAGTACGATGAACTTCGCCTACGTTACATCATTTATATTTTGTGCAAGCGACATCTATAAGTGCGTGTTTCTGAACCCCGATACTAACATGAGTGTTTCTCCTGTTCCAACTCGTCCTTCCTAATTATATGTCACTTGTAGATATCATGCTTGGATCGCACAATAAGCAATAATGGACAAGCAGGGGACATTTTAATTCCACCCCCAACGCAGCCTTAATTTTAGTGAAACTAAAAAATTATCAACGGTCATGCACTTTTCAGCTGTACTATAACCGAATTATACCGAAGTTTGCACAAGACAAGACAGCTTAAACTAATCGTAGTCAACTATTTTAATAAGAAGCTGCTTTTATCAGTGATATTTTGTATGTTATATCCGCATATTCTACATGGAAAATGTTTGTTAGTATCCTTGTAAGAATTTGGTGATGCTTGAATAAAACATTATTAAAGCAATGAACGCGTTGATGTACTTGCACTTATACTGGGTGCCTCAACTGTCTACAATCTTTACCACGTGTCTTGGATGTCCCTGTAAAACGTTTGTTTCTTTCTGAAATTAACTATTTTGTCAGCAGTATCTCGTTTCCAATAACGTGGGTACATCAGCGAAATAAACAGTAACCAATTAATTGACGTGTGGCGCTGCATGTTTGAGCACTGTATCAAACAAAGATGTGCACCTGTGTAAAACTCGGATTATTGTCAGGGGAGTTGGTTGATAATTTGTGTGACGCAAGATATACGTTCTACTGTGCATCTAATTTTTGGTTTCATCATGTGCTATTTTTGGTTCCATCATGTACTATGTATGTACCTCAATGTATGTCCAGCATTTTAGCGCTTTATCTACAATATAGATAAAGCGCTAAAAGTTACCATCAAAAGACGCCTCTGTGCCTTTCAATATTGTGAATATTGTTGAAATGCCTGGCTTGTGCTCTTCACACCTACTGGTGTCATACGTACGTGACACACAGTTCATGATTGCATGTGGTTATTTAGCATAATTTGTGGGTATTACGTTATACACAATCCTTGAGGATCTGCAACGAGCATGCCCAATAAAATGATGTTTAAAATAATGATTTTGTGTATTTAAAAAAAAAAAAAAAAAAAAAAAAATTATTTCGTTAATATTCTATATATTATACTCCCATATCGGTAAGATACTATAGTGGACTGTGTGTTGTGCTTATAACCATTCATATCAGGCAAACGTCGTATGTGGTATAAGGTACCAAATAAACCTGTTTAAACCAAACTCAAGGATATGTTTAGCTTGGAGGTGTGCACAGTTTGATGACGTATATTTTAATTATCATTGAGACAATGCAATTGTCTCTTTGTGGTTAATCTAGTCGTATTGCTTGATTTAAATCTAATTTTCGTGACGAGTTGCAACATTCAGGACATTTATTTGGGGTAAGACCACATTATTGATTCGTCCGCCTTTACCCAGTTAAAGAATGCCCTTGAAAAAGGTAGTTTGGTGTGATGAGTGGATTTTTCGAGCACTTTTACATGGGACGTGTTGGTCCAGTGAATACTGGATGAACTACTGCGTTAGATCTCTCACGAGGTAGGTAAATATGCGCTAGTCGTTCGCGTATTAGCACGGTGGCTATTTTGCAGAATGCACCAATATTTCAAAATCCCTCACCAGATTGGGGCGAAATTGAGGGGTATCGGGTTTGGGTGGATTTTTCTGAAAAAAAGAGGCACGAGAATTTCACGAATTTTCCATAGCACTTGTGTCAATGGAGGTTAAATATGCAGTGAGATTTCTAAGAAATTCGTTCAAATTTTTTTGGCAGGAAATGAAGGACACGATATAATGGCATCCTATGTAAACTCTAATGTGGCCTTACCCCATTTTGTAGCTACGGTAAAGCTTTAAGGAGATGAAGCGCAACTTTACATTCGCAAAGAAATAGGTTACACGAGCACTTTTTGCCGGACTCGACCAGAGCAGACAAGTCGAGACCAGATTCCCTCTACTCCAGTGCCTCCACTATGACACCAACCGACACCGACCGAGACGTACTCGAAGCCGGCGTGACGTCATAATCACATAAATTTGAAAACTTTCTACTACATCCATTGTAGTCGGAGCTAGTGTGTGTCGGTCTGACGTATTCGAAAGTTTTCAAGTTTAGTAAATGAGAGTTAGCTACAATACAACACACACACACACACACACACACACACACACACACACACACACACACACACACACACACACACACACACACACACACACACACACACACACACACACACACACACACACACACACACACACACACACACACACACACACACACACACACACACACACACACACACACACACACACACACACACACACACACACACACACACACACACACACACCACACACACACACACACACACACCACACACACACACATACACACACACACACACACACACCACACACACCACACACACACACCACACACACACTCACACACACACACACACACACACACACACACACACACACACACACACACACACACACACACACACACACCACACACACACACACACACACACACATCACACACACACACCACACATACACACACACACACACACACACACACACACACACACACACACACACACACACACCAGAGATGTCAATTTGCAACCATAAGTCAGAGTAATGATCTCGCGGGTTTGCCATTATCACGAAAGCTGAAGACAGTCATGGTAAACACCGACGGCATGATAGGGTATGCAGCGGTGTTTTCTCTTGTTTATGTAGTTGCCCATTATATTCCAGCCACTATCAAGTGGAAGATGTTGGACAGCCACTGTAGGTGCCCACAATGCTCCAGCCACTAAGTGGAAGATGTTGGACAGCCACTGTAGGTGCCCACAATGCTCCAGCCACTAAGTGGAAGATGTTGGACAGCCACTGTAGGTGCCCACAATGCTCCAGCCACTAAGCGGAAGATGTTGGACAGCCACTGAAGGTGCCCACAATGTTCCAGCCACTAAGTAGAAGAGTTGGACAGCCACTAGCTGTAGGTGCCCACAATGTTCCAGCCACTAAGTGGCAGATATTAGACAGCCACTGTAGGTGCCCACAATGCTCCAGCCACTATATTAAATGTGCAAAATGCATGGCAACTACTAACTCGTGAGATCAACACGAGGTATTTGACAATGTATTCTTTCTTGAACCTTTGGTCCACTGTTTTAATCCTTTTGACTTGAGTGTAGGGCCTGTGAACGTGCTTTTTCTGAAGACGCCATGCCGTGTTTGCATCAGATTACACTGCCGAAACACGACACCAAACAATGATCGCGCGATACACACAATCACCCAAAAATATGCATTAGTTCAATAAAATAAATATATAAAATAAGAAGAAGACGATTGAGATTTGCCGGACACTGCTGCAGACATAAGGACGAAATGGCATCTAAGACCATCTTGTGGCAACCGACACATGGAAGAACCAAGGCAGGAAGACCAGCAGCAACTTACATCGACTGCTTAAAGGAAGATGTGGGTCTAGAGACGAAGGAATACGGCAATGGCAGACAGAGTGATCTGGAGACGGATGACTGAAGCCACTGATGTTCTTCGACCCCAGTGGCCGACATGTGTGAGTGTGAGTTCAATAACATGTCGTACTGGGCGAAATAATGCATTGTTGTCATTGTCAATAGAGTCAAAGTCGCCACTATGGTCCATGGATCGTCAAATCGTCATAACAATGTTATTACGGTGCATGATTACCACGAACATTCTTACCGGCAAACGTTTTCCCCACTGCTTCAACTTGTGATCATCTGTCGGAAACCGGAAAAAAGAACAAGATTTGGAAAAACTCTGATGATTACAACCAAAAACAAAACATATTCCCATTATTTAAACCACCGTAAATAGATCGATGTCGCCAGATGACTCCAGGTCGAAAACGAAGCACGAGACTTACAGGCCCTATACCGTAGTTACGGGCAAAATTAGACTTACACATTTTTTGTACCGAAAAGCACGGGGAGCGTAATGATTGATCTACGCATCGTAACTGCGTAATGGGGTGAGGGGGGCACAATATCGTAATGATTACGCGCAAATCGTAATGGTTGGCATATCTGACACTGACGCGCGCCGGCGCATGTTATAGGAACATCTGCAGACCAAACGTACGCAAGGTACGTTTAAATTTAATAAATTCTTTGTTTTCTTCTGTAGAAGAATGTAATTTGTTTGACCAACTTATTTAACTTAATTTCACATGGAAAGGTGGTTCCTCGATAGCGACTTTGAAAGCAATCTTAGAAGAGCCTGATTTCCTGTTTGTTCATTATACTAATTGTCTATATCATGTAAAATTGTGATTTCTTTTACATAATTATTTTATTGTTGCATATTATTTGATCGGTCAAATAAAACCATTCTTCTTCATTCGTCTTCATTGCGATCACCTTCGTGGACTAACGGTGCCACAATCTTATATGCATTTCCCGTTGACGTGTTTGATTCGTGCGTATAGACACGAAAGTCATTAGGCGATGTCTGAAATGGTTGGGGTTTGAAAGTGCATGTTTCCCACCATCTGTATAGGGTCAGACCATGAATCGAATATCGTGGTCATGTAGATGTAGCTAAAAACGAGGCCATCCAGGCGATGCTACATCCGTATACGTTTGCACGTCACGGCAACGGGTTTGGGCTGCTTGTCTAGACCGTCAACACATGTCCGTCTGCATGTCATGTTGCCATGCGGTTTCCCTCCACGCAAACCCGTTAATCTACACTTCTATTGACGGCCATCCATCGGACAGTTCATAAAAACCGGCCATTTGGTAATCGAAAACGAAGTTGCATAGTTGAGGTCGACGTATAGTAAAAATCTTTGTAGTTGAAGTCGTAATTATAAAGTCGAAGTCGTGACCATTCAATCGATTCTACGTCCACTTTTCCGAATCACTACACACCAGTGCTATGAATAGAAGCGGGCCTACGCTGCAGGGTAGTTATGCTCTTCCTCCTTGTTCCCTCTACAGGGGTGAGGGTCAGGTATAGTGTTGTCGAAACACTCATTCTGTTCTTTCTCTCCATAACTTCCTGTCAGCAGCACCCTCTCCATATTTCAGTTGTTCTCACAAACTTATAACCCTCAACATGATGACGTTACGTAGTATACGGAAGAAGAAAAACACTTGAAACTTCTGTTGTTATTATTCTGTCAGCGCCATTGTCTCCAGGCCACGTACGCTTGCCGGTATAATACATGCTTTCAGGACTTTCCCTTTCAGCTTATTCGAAATTGTTTTGTCCATCGTGACTCCCGCTACCTTTCTCGAAGCATTCGCTCTTGCTTGTACTCGACGTCGCATCTCTACCTCTGTATACCTATCTTCCGTAACCATTCATCCAAGACACACAAAGCCTTCCACTTGCTTGATCCATCTCATTGTTGCCGTCATCATCTCTCTTGAGACAGTGTCATATGCCTTATCCAGGTCCACAAATTCCACTGCCATTTACATCTCCAACCTCTTCTCTACCAGCTGTCTCATTGCAAACATCCCATCAGTCGTGCCTCTGCCCTTTCTTAATCCCTGTTGTTTTTCACCCAATTCTTGCTTTACCCTCTTTCGAATCCTCCCATCCAATATCATCTCTAACAGCTTCACGAGGTGACTTAGAAGTTTGATGTCCTTGCATAGCGTGGGTCCGTGGGTAGTTATTGACGGTTATACACCTTCGGAGGGGAGGGAGTCTAGCCATGTTATGGAGTCTTTCAAATTGGTGAGTTTGTCAACATTCCGAGAAAAACCGCAATCTCGACAAATACGTAGTAGGTACCTACTATGTTGAAACAAAGTTTAACAGCCTTACTACGACTAACTACCAGGTTGTATACACAGGGACAGTCGTAAGTAATGCTGTATGATATCAATATATAGGATATACACATTAGCATTACCATATGTAATACCAGACTAGACGCAGTGCCTAACGTACAGAAAGACACCCAGTGCCAAGATCAAAATCATTTTTGTCTTATTCAACAGAAACCCAACTACAAATTGTTTACATGCATCAATAATAGGAGATAACAAGTAATTGAAAAACTGAACGCAGATGGTGAAATTAGCAACAGTTCCGCAGTGATTATTGTTACTGGTGATTGAACTGTCATTGCAATCTGCACACCACTGATGCGCTAAATTCACAAACTGTACAACTACAGCAGTAAGATTGTGTTTGTAGTAGTAAAAATACATTTAAAAAATGAATATATAAAGCCATCTCTGCTCCTTGACGAGTGTATATGCCCCTTGATGCGTGTCTCCACCTTGACGCATTTGTTTACCCCTCGACGCGTGGGTGTTCCTTTGACGTGTGTGTCCGCCCCAATTGAGGCTTTTGTCTGCCCTTTGACGCGTATTGATGGTAGCATGAAAAATCGTTAAACCAAATATGGAATTAGACTCACAAAGAAACTGAATTGAAATAATTAATAAGAGCTAAACCAAATATTAAATTAACAATGATTCGAAAAAAATAATTGAAATAATAAAAATGATTTAAAACAAATATCGAGTTAACAATATGTCTCTGAAAAAAATCGTTAAACCAAACATCAAGTTCACAGTACTTAGTTACCAAATTTAATTTGAGAAACAAATTTTCATTATTTTGAGCTACTGACGAAGTCCTGCCGATGGAAAACTAGCCGTCACTCCGGGGAGCCTCGAGTCTCATTGCATAATGACTTGTGAGCACACCGGAGCGACTCCATTGTGCCAGGTCTACTCGTTTGGAAAGAGACCTCCTAGTTTTGATAACGTCTTATATCCTGATTTACTTTATTTTTCAAATATTTTTTAAAAACATTCTCCCGAAAGCTATAAGGATTGTACCTAATAAAAACTGACTATTTGTTATAAATGGTTTATTTACTATTGGGTATATATTTACCTATCAAGAAACTTTTTTTTTTCTCTGTATAATTTCGGCCGCAACTCGCGGCCGTCTTCAGCAGATTTAATTTACGGTCATGTCACATGATCTCTTTCATATAACACAAGCTGGAGCATGACTGGCGGGAGCTCCTGGCCGACATATATGTTCAATGAAGACTTCCCTCTGCCTCCTTGATCTTTCTCGTATGCCAGTTCTCCTCGAGGTCTAAATTTTTTTATATCTCTCATCGAACACTGATGGCCTGATAAGGGTTGGCGACACGATAGATGTTCTTTAAATCGTGTGCCGAGTGCCCTCGCTGTTTCTCCTATGTAGTTTTGGTCGCACTCTGGGCATTGGATGTCATATACCACCCCACACTTTACTGCCTTGTCTGTTGTGTCTTTTGGGTGTACCAGCAGGGACCTCAGGGTGCTGATAGGTTTGTGGTCCACTGATAAGTCGTAGGACTTGAAAAACCTTGCCAATTGTTCAGACAGTTGACTAATATAGGGCAGACATATGGCATGTTGGTTTCTTTGGTGTTGATATTCTCCTTATTTCTCCTTGGTTGTGTGGTGTTGGACATCCAAGGTTTGTAACCGTTCATTTTTCAGAACTTTCTTGATGTGCCTTCCGATACACCTTAACATTGGTTGATCCATCGTCCTTCAGACATATACATATACATGTGTCTAGCGTGTTGTCATGTTCCGGTTCTACTGTGAACTTGATGTTATTGTTCATTGGGTTCAGATGGTGTGTGAATTGTTCTACTTCACTTCCTTGGAGCACTGTCAATGTGTCATCCACGTATCTCAACCAGATGTCTGGAGGGTGAGGTGTTTCCCTGATGGCTCTTTCTTCAAAGTGGTCTATGTACATGTTCGCTACTATCGGGGACGCCGGTGAACCCATGGCCGCTCCCTTCTTCTGCTTGTAGAAAACTCCATTATAACTTAAATATGTAGTGTTGAATTTTTTTTCTAACAGTGTGGTGATCTGGTCTACTGATAGTTCACATGTCTTTCAGTATTGTGTCCTGGTTTAGTCGGTCCTTGATCACTGATACTGCCTCTGTCACTGGAATACTAGTGAACAGGGCTGTCACATCGAATGATACCATTTTCTTCCCTAGTGGAATTTCCAACTCTTCTATTTTCTTTACAAATTGTGCCCTGCTTTTCACAACATGTTCAGTTTCCTCAACCAGTGGGCTCAGAATGTTGGCTAAGTACTTTGCTGTCTTGTACGTTAAACTGCCTATACTATGGGTCATACTGGTGGGTCTTACTGGCACGTTGTCCTTGTGGATCTTAGGCAATCCATAGCATTTTGGCACTGCTTCTGGTGTAGAGTAGATCCTATGGTATAGAGCATCCGATATAGTCTTTGTCCTTTTCCACTCTTTCTAGTTTACTTCTGTACACTCTAGTGAGATCCCTTTTCAGTTGCACATAGGTGGTAGTGATCACATCTGCTAGTAGACCTGCTATCTTTGCATCGTATTATGTGGCCTTCATAATCACTGTTGCCCTACCCTTGTGAGGCTTGTCTGCAGGTAGAATCTTGATCGTCCTGTCCCTCCTCGTTTTGAAGTGCTTTCCTCTCTTCCAGTGATATATTAGGTATGTTTCCTCAGTCACGGCTTTGGCTACATCACTTCTCAACTCGTCGGCCCTGTGTTTCTTGTTGATGTTCTTACATGCCATTTCTGCTGCCGTGATCAGATCGTGGGAGGCTTTGTGGGGTAACCCCAACATTTAACCCTTTCTTAAACATACTGACTTCGCCCCTGTCTAACTGTATAGCCAGATTAATGACTCACCTCTCTGTGATGTTATCCCGGTCATCGCGTTGCAGACTGTCCGCACTATGGCCAACTTGTTTTTGTTTTCGTAACAGTTAATCATACTTCCGTTGTTGCCTTTCCCGCGTTTCACGGAAAGTGGTGTCGTGCGCATGCTCAAAGAACTCTGTCTCTTCCTCCTTTTTCCGTTTCTGTTAGTTTCGTTTCTAATGACTCCTTTTCGTGTAGTAATTTATTGACCGTGAAATGGCACTGAGATATTCTGATGTTTAACAGCTTCTTCTCAGCTTTTCTCAGGATAATTGACGCTTTTATTTTCTTCACCGTCGATTTTAGCTGTAGGCTCTTTGCATTTGGAATTACGTTGTCATGGAGACAGCGTGTATTGAAATGGCGGTGGTTTTTCCAGCAAGCTACCTTCATAGTCACTATCTCCAGCCCCCGTAGCGTTTTTACAACTTCTCGTTCATGTTGTTGAATGATCCTTGAATGTAGTGCTAATCCGGTTTCTTGGCTATTCATATTCGGCATATTTACCTCTCAAGAAACTTTTTTGTTTCTGTATAATTTCGGCCGCATCTCACGGCCTTCTCAGCAGATTGAATTTACGGTCATGGAGCATGACTGGCGGGAGCTCCTAGCCGACATCTATGTTCAGTGAAGGCTTTCCCCTGTAGATGTTAATCGCCTCCTTGATCTTTCTCCTATGCCAGTTCTCTTCAAGGACTTAGACGTTGAGGAGAACTGGCATAGGAGGTTCGTGTTCGTGGTCCGTTTGTTGAGGCTCAAACCCGAGTTTCGCATTGATGGATTTATTTGCATTATCTATCACACGTTAAAATTAGTTCAAACACACTAAGCGAATAAAGGATGTGATTTCTGCTGAACGTCTCACTGGTAGCAATATACGTATTTTCTTATTCTGTCTTGTCCTTCCTTACAGTGCTATAATGTATTGCTCTAACTAGTGGAAGATATGCTATCTGCAAAGTGCATGTGTGATTTCATTCGTTGTCTCTTTGAAGACTAACCATAGGCATAGATCATCTCGTCTATTATCGATGGAACTAGTATTCGCGTTCTGTCGTGCACGTGTGTTTACTATCGTCTTTGCGAGCCCGAATAAAGTTAAACATTTGCGTGTGTATGTGTGTGTGTGTGTGTGTGTGTGTGTGTGTGTGTGTGTGTGTGTGTGTGTGTGTGTGTGTGTGTGTGTGTGTGTGTGTGTGTGTGTGTGTGTGTGTGTGTGTGTGTGTGTGTGTGTGTGTGTGTGTGTCTGTGTGTGTGTGCATGTGTGTGTGTGTGTGTGTGTGTGTGCGTCTACATAACGGCCTGCGAAAGATTTGTATGCGTGAATGTATGTGGGGAAATACAGCGATTGCTACACAGCCATTACGCGTAAAATAAGTAGCATTTAATTGTTATCTTGGATAACCATAACGATATCGAATAGTTTCGAAGATACGTACTCCGCACAAAGAAAGAGCACCAGTGTGCTATTTGTTTTAAATAACAAAGTATAGGTGGCACGGCCACGCCTTTGAAAGCGGCGCAGCCACATATATAAGCAAATCGATTCCTTAAAAACACTTAGATTAAAAAAGGGTTAATTAAAAGACATTTGGAAGGTCAATATGCTATAATAGATATAGTTTATTCTGTACGTGTAACATGATTTTACAATAAAAACGAACGAACAGCATCCCTTTAATTATACTTCCATCAATTAATCATTCCATATTATACTCCAACCGGCTTTCCTCGGTTACGCATATTTTGCCGCGTTATCAGCAAGTCAATATATGACGTCACCGTTCCAAATGAACCGCAACGAGACGGTTAATTTTCTTTAACTCACAGCATGTTTATCAGGCTTAGGGTCAAGTATATTTGAACAAATACAATTATTTGTTCACAATAATACATATTACCATACAATTGTAATGTTTTTAATGAATATATAGGGAAACCCGAGGTTGGCTGTCACGCGGATTGATTGTCACAATGCATGTAGTGTTCCCCTACATGTCGAGAGCAAGCGGGATCATCACTGTAAAATAATAATAATAAATAGATAGACAGACAGACAGACTGACTGACTGACTGACTGACAGACTGATAGATAGCTCTTCACCATTGTCATCATCATCATTGTGCAGCCGTATTGTCTCGTGATTGGGCGAAGGCCTCAGCATGTCGTTTCCAGATCTGCCTGTCTTGCGCTATCCTCTGCCAGATGGTGCCCTTCCAGAACCTGTATACTTCGTCTCTCCACCACCTCGCCAGTCGTCCTCTGGATCGTTTCCCTTCATATCATTCGTACACACACATACATAACATAAACTATACTAGAACACCCAAAAAGCATGGACCACATAGATTTGTGGGAACGCCTGTTGGAACAGATATAGGCCTATATAATAAATTATGCATTGAAGTTAATTAATAATTGTTTTGCAGTTGATAGACTTTCGCCAAATGGCGGTTATAGACCGTGCATGGATCCGCGTGGCCACGCAACCAACAACGCATTTGCGTGCAGGCACGGTTAAATGTACTTCGTCTTATTTTTTTGTCAAATAGGTGTGTTATAAAAAACGTAACATACGGGAATCGTATAAAAAAGTAGTCTACGCGCATCTGCACAACCTATATTTGCCCAGCAGGTAATGAAGACGAGATCCAACCTGTCATTGGTTTTGCTCAAACCCAAGACGGTCTGTTTAAATGAGAAAAGAATTTGAAAAGGTCAAATAATGCTTGACCGAAGGAAATGGCTGCGGTGACTATGGCATACCAGATGAAATTCTGTAGCAGTACGACTTGGACAATGTGATTCTTGAGTTATGCAACAAAGCTTTGAAGTTGTACTGTGATGTCATAACAAAGTATACTCTATTATGATGTCATAGCGCGCGTTATTGGTCATCGTGACTGCGGCGTTTTCGTCTCAGACGGGACCCGACGCCTCGCCGTTCTCTAGGTCCTAGCGTTTGGGTCTGTCTTCGCGGTGTCCGACCATGGCGTTTCCACCGCTGGACCAAGATACCTACCTTCCCATTGCATCACTAAAGAGATGGAAAGCGTTCTACGAAAACCGACTATTTAACTGCGGCCGTTGCATCACCGGTAATCGATGATTTGTTGCTTCTTCTCTCAAGACTGTGTCGTACAGTGAGTGTTCGTGGTAGGCTTGTCCCGCGGGTAGGCGGGTGGGCAAGTGGGGGGCAGGTGGCCAGACAGAAAGATAGGCAGGCAGGCAGGCAGGCAGGCAGGCAGGCAGGCAGGCGAAGTGGGGAAAAATGTGGAATATGTGGAATGAAACCACTGGGGAATATATATCAACCATGCAAGCCTATTTCTAAATCAGTTTCAGGCAGGCAGGCAGGCAGGCAGGCAGGCAGGCAGGCAGGCAGGCAGGCAGGCAGGCAGGCAGGCAGGCAGGCAGGCAGGCAGGCAGGCAGACAGGCAGGCAGGCAGGCAGGCAGGCAGGCAAGCAGACAGGCAGGCAGGCAGGCGAAGTGGGGAAAAATGTGGAATATGTGGAATGAAACCACTGGGGAATATATATCAACCATGCAAGCCTATTTCTAAATCAGTTTCACCATCCACGTATGTAACGATTCCAACAGAATGGTGCCACAACCAAAATATATACAATTAAAGAATCCCAACGGCATTTGATCGTGGTGTGCTAGATGATAAAGCTTTCTCAAAATGGAACGACGCAGTTAATTTCATCACAGCAGATCAAATAATTTACGTTACAACATAGGCCATACCGGAAGTGTATGTTTCTTGAACCAGACGACTACATGAAAAAGGTGTTGGATGCGATGGCTCCGGTAAGAGACATGAACCTACGCAGCATGCACGGCAACATAAATGACAGAATGAAACTGCGAGCGAACACTCCTAAAACATTGCACGCACCATACATTCCATGAGACGAAACGGGAACGCAATCACGCAACACCGCGAAAACAGGTATTTCCAATTTGCTGGCACGTTATTGATATCATGTTCGTTCCGCAGTAAATGTTCAGACAGAGAGTAAAAATAAATGCACGTTTTTGCCTGTTAGGAAATGTAACAGAAACGTAATGTAATTATTATTATCATACAAACATTGATGTTAGATCAAACGTAAAGATCTTATAAAATTACTAAATGCTAATGAATGGCAAGCATTTTTGTAATTTGTTTGGGCATCAGAAATCACGAGTCTGCTCTGATTAGTTGCAATCAATTCTGGTACCAATACCCCATCCACCCCGGCCCAATGACTGTCATGGATGCGTAAATACAGGAGATTGTGAGCTTTCATGCAATATTATAGAGTGTGGGAACCTAGCTTAAGTAATATATATATATATATATATATATATATATATATATATATATATATATATATATATATATATATATATATATTTACGCAATGCAACAAGACAACACCAGATATGGAAGAAATGTGGCCAGAATAACCTACTGACATTTATTTAGTATTCACCCGATAATTGGATAAGTTATTAGCTAAAACACAATACAATAAAATGTGGGCCATTTGAGGTCTTAAACATTGCCCCATTTATTTTATCTATACATTCTAAAAACAAGGCCCACATTATAGAATACCATATTTAAATTGTGGTAATACACCAGAACTGTTAAAAAGACGCCTCCCAGACATTTAGACGATTAAAACTACTAACTATTACCACATCCTAGATAGAGGTGGGGCCATTCCGCCTTCCGCCACAACGTTTATTAATCCTACTTTAATTACCGCCCAAAAAACCCTGCGTACACTTGAAGGAGGAAAAAGCCTTAAGGCAAAACCTCGTGTACCATTTAGAAACAGGGAAAAGCGTCAGCAAAGCTAAAATTAACGCATGTGCGTGTTGTGAAAATCCCATACATACTTATAACTAGTCTTATGGCAGGAGGGGAGGGAGGTGGAGTCAAAACTGATACGATATTCGATAAACAACTGAACACGAGGAATTTCAAATGTGGCCGCTGCCTGAGGTGCAGTGGCCTTTTATGTCCTGAATGGTCGGACTAGGTTTTACTGTATCACTACGCCAAAGCGCGGGAAGGCCGGCACGCCTCCCGGCTATTGGACTCTGACCTGGGCGGGACGGCCGGTACGCCTTCAGGCTATTGGACTCTGACCTGGTCAAGGTACAGTGTCAGCTTGTTTACCTAGCCTGCAGGCTGGCTCTAGGACTTTAGTGTTGCCTTGGTTGCCTCGCGTAAAACTTATTATGCAATGTAATCGCATAAATCCCTATATATATATATATATACTCATATATATACATATATATATATATACATATATATATATATATTTATATATATATTTACATATATATATATATATATTTATATATATATATTTATTTATATATATATATATATATGTATATATATATATATATATGTATATATGAATGGCCGCTCAATTGTAATGATTAAAATAAGATATTCTTTATTGTCTCAACTGAGAAATTTGTTTTGGGGATAGAACGTGTGTTTTAATCACGAATCTAAAATGTCATTCCCAACCATAGTTTACTTAATTCAGAACTTGCTTGCTTACTAACCATAGCTTACAGGGTTGACTTTATGAGGGGTACGTTTTTAGACCCACACGCTCCCAACTAACCTCCAACTACACCTCTTGAGGCTCCAAAGACTTTCAACTGCACATCCCATGAGACTTCCAGCGTCACCCACACCTTGAGGCTCCCAAAGAACAACAACTACACCGCTTCAGCTCTCAAGCGGAACTCTTTTCCCCCTAGCGGAACTCTTTTGGATCAACGATGGGGTACAAACTCACCCATCGCACCTCAAGTTACAGGTAGTAAAGTATACAGTAAAGTGTTTGCCATATGTCTCCTAGTGACCGCCTTGTTTATAATCGATTCAAGAATCTCTTGTCTTCTGCCATCAATCTTCGAGTGACTGTCTTGGCCACTAGGTGTCGCTTGTCTTCCTCTTCAGACCGAAGCAAACAGAAGGGAAGACACCACATTCTCGTTGAACTTCCCCGGATATCCCTGCCGCAAGTATCAGAGTGCGTCTCCCTCGTAACGGGAGGACGCCGGGCGGCAATACCGAGACCGCTCTCCTCTGTAGGCCAGTCCGAGCGTCCGTCCCAGGTACCCACGCTTCCCTCGCCTGAATGCATACTTCCCTCCGAGAGGACCAGCGCGTTATCCGGAGTGCCACCCCTAAGAACCAGCGAGTTACCCGGAATGCCACCCCTAAGAATCAGCGCGTTACCCAGAGTGCCACCCCCAGGAATCAGCGCCAAACCCGGTGTGCCACTCCGAGGAACTAGCACCGTGCCCAGACTTCCCTCCCCGACACAGTCAGCCCTTGATGTCTATCCCTCTAACGTCTGTTCCATCCCGTCGTTCGCTCAGTCAAGGATTGGTGAGTAGTTGCATACTGGTGGCGTAGTGGTTAGAATATTGGACTTCCAGTCGAGAGATTCCGGCTTCTTGCTGCCGTTCCGAATCTTGTGCAAGTTTGTTCACACCATGTTGTTCCAGTGCAATCAGCTGTATGATTGAGTACATGGCTATATACAGTCGAAATTGTGTCCGACTGAACAGGTACGTAAATGGGTGAAGGGTAAAACACTCTGGGCAGTCTTAAAGACTAAGTGAAATTAAATTTTAAATGTCTTTGAAACTTCGTATACGTAAGCTTAGTACTCTTGGCAAGTAATGTGCCCAATGTGAAACCTGTTCTTTGCGAACTCATGTCACTAAGCCCGCCCAAACGTGGTCATTTGCGCGTCACCAAGCAACCAGAGACGGGGAGGAGACGAGGAAATGCAATGGGAGGAAAGATGACAGAAGGAAAGGTGACAAGAGAAACAGCGTAAAGAAAGAATGGAACGGAAGAGATTGTGACAGGAGAGCAGAAGACAGGGGAACAAGACTACAACCAGACAGATGCAAACCGGAGAAGGAAATACTCTGAGAGAGTGATTGAGGGGACATTGAGAAAAGAGAGGGTGTTCATGGGCGACTCTATTCTGAGAAAGACGGATAAGACACTAAGCGAAGGGGAGGACGTCGTTGTTTGTTTACCGGGGGCTAAGATAGAACATGTGGCTGAAAGGGTAGAGATGGCATTGCAGGGAGGGAACAACTGGGATAGTACAGAAGTACAAACAGTTAGTGAGGAAGTTAAAGAAGACAACAGTCGATCAGATTATTCTCTCAGGAATGTCGCCCGTAATGGGAGGAAGGGGCCAACATATAGATACTGCAAGAGGTTGGCAATCAACGCACTAGTTGATCAGATGTGTGAGGAAGATGGGAGGGATTCATAGATTCATGGGGAATCCCCGCACGCACACACACACATGCACGTACGCACACACTGTATTTAACATGAGCATGGAGGGTAGACTCGGTTAAACCTGCAAAGTTGACAAGTCTTATTGACACGGGATACTGACTTTGTGTTCTCGGGTGTTCAGATTCCAGGCAGGACGCGGCGCCTCGGAAACCCTTGCTGTGCCGCCGCCTGCGACTCGCGAGGGCGCGGGCAAGAGGCATCAGGGGTAACGTAGGCTGGCTGGACGAGTGGCGCCAGAACAGCTTTGCGATCGTATGTGTCGACAACCCTCTCGACCCGGAAGGTTTCTACATGACGCACTACCCGCTCCTCCTTCTGAAGGTTTGTAACACAGGCGATGGGTGGCTCACGCGCATTCTTATGACGGTTTGTAACATAAACGATGGTTGGCTCCCGCTCATCCTCATAAAGGTTTGTAACGTAGACGATGGTTGGCTCCCGCTCATCGTCATGAAGGTTTGTAACGTAGACGATGGTTGGCTCCCGCTCATTCTTATGAAGGTTTGTAACATAAACCATGGTTGGCCAGCTTCCTATTTGTAGGAGTGCTGTAACACGTAACACACACACACACACTGGCACACGCACACGCACACGCACACACACACACACACACACTACGCATGCATGCATGTTATGCATATTTGTTTTATATTTGTATTTCATTATGCTTGTTGAACTTTCTTCAGATTTCCACGATCTCCACGTCTGTTTTCCTCAAATATCATGTCTGTTATAACGTATTCTCTAAGTTATTGTACGAGTTCTGTTTGTCCCATTTTTTATGAACTCCAATAAACTGATTCCAGGTATCATTTCTTACCTCACGAATTCCACCGACAAAATTAATCTTCGCTTTGGAGTTGATTGTTGTGAATTTCCACTATAAGGTATGTATTCTGCCAGAATCACATAATTTATTAAATATGGCCTTGCAGCTATGTTTGACTGGTGTGCTAAATAAGCCAGTGCGACTGAGTACCCGGTTCGCTGTGACGGGTCACATTTATCTTTGATGTATAGTTATAATAAGATAACTTCTATTGCACCTAAATCCTTGGAAACCAAGCTCGGAGGCGCATCGAGACAAAAGGATTGGTAAATCTCAAAAATTTTCATACAGGAGTAAGCAGTGAATGCAAATAAGATGGTTGCTTACTGGACAGTGTTTGGTATATAATAGTACAGATCTTAAATATTATACGATATCGTACAGGAAGCCAATGCAGACTTTAAAAATGGATATCTTGTAACTGCCCTTGCCAGACAACTGTGGTCATTTTGAAGGTTTTGTAATATCCTTGCTAGCGATATTGTAAAGGAGAGAATTGCAATAGTCAAGTCTGCTGCTAACAAGCGCTGTTGTAATAGTTTTAGCAACAGAAAATGACTTATACCGGCGAATACGGCGAAGATTACGAATATGATAAAAATAGCAGCGACTCGTTTGAGATATATTTGTTGTCGAAAATTGAAGTTACTATCATAGACCACTCCTAGATTCCGCATCGAAGAAGTCCATGTATCCTACGCGTGCGTGCAGGTGCGGCGTCAATTCTCCGGCAAGCGACCTCTATGGTACACATCCGACTCCCTCGATATGTCGTTCTTCAAAGACGAGATCTTCTCGAGATTCGCCGTGAACGCAAGCGACAGCGACGACAGTGACATCGACTACACGGACGACGAAGCCGATGATGACTAGCAGGAGGAGCGACGTGCGACGCGTCACGGAGAAGTGGAACTGTCGTAAACGTCACGAATCATAAAAAATAAAATGCTGTATTTTGTTGTTACCGACTAGTCTGTGTCTCCTCTTGAAAGGTTCTGGATCGCCACGTATTCCTGTCGTATTTGTATTAACGACCGCTATCTTTAAAAATGGCAGATGTGAATGTCGGAGAAGTCCAAATTAATGTAATGAATTTTAAATCTTCGATCCTAGAACCTATATCTAGACACACAAATTATAGCTCCAGGTGACGCAGTTATTAAGATATGGAGAAATTAATTTTGACGGCCATTTTTGACAATCAAAAATGGCCGCCTTAAGTGCTTATATGCAAATGGAAACATTGGTTTTTGGGTTCCTCATGTCATGGCGTTTCCACAAATGTATAGGTTTGCTAATCTCCACACACAAAAACAGCGCAAATACATAGTTAACCTGACTTTATGTTGCAATTGAGCGTATTTATTTTATAAGTTAGTCTTGAAGTCACTATTTCCACGTTTTCATATGTCTTCTGCTAACAGTTCACATCGTATATCTTCGCGCGTGTGTTCACGTGTCTTTTCTGTGAACTTGTCGCCAGGTGAACGGAGAATTGTTTGGTAGTTCCAATGAGCTGAATCATGATTACGGTACCCTTGAATTGATGTTTGCTGGAAATAGTTGATGGGTATGCAAACGGCGCGTGCGTTCATTAGTTTTAATTATTAGGCCTACCACGTTGAACGGCTTTATTTCTGGACCCTTTTCCTTCTTTTCACAATACTACCAATTAACATAGCATCACCTTGTGTTCTTTTATATGACCAAGCAACGTGAAATCCTCACCAATCAGAAGTGGTGCAACGACGGTAAGCTGGCCGCACCATCCACGACTTCAGCCCTACTTCTGGTGGCTTTGCATTCGTTGCTCAGCTCTAACTTGAGAACCTCGTTTGGGCTTGTTTGTGTTAACATACTGCACGCTTACTTTAAACCAACAACCGCAGCTCTAGATGGCACACAGCCAAGCTCCAACCCCCCAGACATATATGTATACCCTTTCTTCCCATCTACAATCTGAACCTGTATACGTGTAGATGCAACACCAGCTGCACATTTACCTTCAATCCGGTCTCCATTGGCTGCGGTACTAAATATGACTTTCTAACAGATTGCTTGTAACATTTAACGTAACTTAAAAAAAGTTATTGAGACTCAGTGCTCACTCCGTACCCAATGCCTTCCACGATGTAAAATATTCATCCATTTCGGGATAGTAACAGTAACACAAAGAAGAAAAGAAAAAACAAGCAACACCTGCACTCACTTGGGAGACTGGAAGAAAAGAACGTTTTGAAATGTGAGCAAATGCGTTGGACATTTTAAACCGAGTTCGACTCCACTTGCTGATGGTCCAAGCTACGATAATTTCCCCATTTCATCCAGCTGTATAAACACAAATTTCGTGTTTAAACCTCTGGATGGGTAGATGGTTTACTGCGTCATACCGAGGGGGTTGTACGTTTGTATATGCTCCATGAAAAGAAATGTTTAATCATCTTTAAATGGTCCTGACAGGGTTTAGTTTTCCATGCCGTTGGGCTGGAACAGATGCAGGGGCATAAATGTTACAGTGCAAATCTATGCTGACGTATTTTTAAAAATAAAAAAGTTATTTATTTTAATGTGAAACTAAAAACTCAAAAAATTTCTATAAATCACAGTACATTGTTCTATTCCATGTAAGGCTTGCACAAAGGTTACAAACCAAGTAGATATTAACTACTGTTCGTTCATATTTTTTGGAAAATCAAACGTATATATATATATATATTACAAGTTTTTCAAGTATTTCACAACAAACAAAACACCAGTTTTTCTTCTCTAGCAAGGACTATGATCAACTTTCAACAACTAAATGCAATTTCTTCTTGACTATTTATTGGAAAATACATTATCCATCATTCAATTATAACAACAATGTTGCTATGTTGATATCACAATTGCAATATCAGCATAGTAACCTTCACTTTTCATAAAATGCATAATTACACTGTAAATTGATCCCTGCAGCATATCATTCAACTTTGGTTTCAGTATATCATCACTCTTGAGTAATAAAGTATAAACTTATCAAAATGTGTATTGTTATACACGCACTTATCATGGCAATAGTTACACTTCCGTTATCATTGTTCTAACATGTGTATTAATAATATGACAATGTAAATACATGACATAAACATATCATAGAAAAATGTGTACCAATATAAGAACATTACCTAATAGAAGTGCACCCTTCTTTTCAGAAGTGAATCCATATATGGAAACAAGATTTTCAGAAGTGAAGGCATGAAGTTACAACACTATTGGCATTAAAACCATGTGTAAAGCTCAATCAAATAATTAAACATTTCCATGTAAATAATAGTATTGTTAAAACTTATCGTTCTTGTCTAAAATATTGCACTAAAAATTTGCTTTGGCTGCATCTTAAGGGTGATCAACGCATACCCTAGCTTTCAGATTCGAATGCTGCACTGCATGTCTACAGAAAATAATTGTTGTATTTTGGCTGTATGACCATATAAACCAGTTACAAAACTGTAACATCACAAAAATACCTTATCCTTGAATATTCTTACACTCTTTAGGCAATATGACCATTTATAAACCTGTTACACATAAATATCGCCACTGATGATAGGTGCACAGTTTTTTGTTTTAAATATAGTATTTAGTAGCAATTCGTATAACCCCGTCAAACTGGAATGGCGAATGATTGATTGAAAATGGTCCATAATCTAAACCCATTCCTCTGCACCGTATTGTTATACCAAAACGTTCGTATGCACACAATAAAATATATATTCCAATGTAAATTGTGTGTGCCGTATCTGGAATGTGTTAGAAGTTCTCTTCATTGTACACAAACTGTGTCGACGTTGGATCAGTATTTGAGTGTTCATTGCTCAATGCGTGTAAAGTAGCTGAGAGCGCCTTTGGGCCACAGAAGAACACACCAATTCTTGTCCTGAAAGAAGACATGAAGCTCTTTGTGAGATGTCCATCTAGAAACCAACACTATTCAGGTAATGCCAGTTTGATCCTGACATGGATCACGTGGTCTGTATGAAACTAAAGGCATCTGTGGAAATTAGTTAACTTTTTATGACAGTTTATTGGTGGTATCATTTCAAAATAATTTAAAGCCTTATGAACACACAAGCTCTTCCTGCTATGTTACTCTTCTACTAAACCACAACTTTCACCATTTATACAAAACTATGTACATGTATTCAAATAAGAGTACTCATTAATTCATACTTTTCTACTGGTGTGGTTTAACAACACAATGTGTTCAACAACTTTGTTTACCTTTACATTGACATATATATGCATTTTCTATGTACAATTTTTAAAATATATTTCATGCATTTTATGTAAAGTGCATTGAGCTTTCAAGGGAATATTATATTTATAAAAGTATATTAATATTTATAATTTATTAACAATGCTGAAGATGGTGTAGAAATGTAACACAAATTAATTTTGTTTTGTTTATCATTATCAGTTAGAGCCGTTTTTGTAATCAGTAATGCCTGGACATGCATTATCCATAGAACATAGCAGTGTGTCAAATGTTTCCTTCCTCTTTTGTTTGGCAACCATGTATTGATAATTCCACAGTGAAAATGCAGTCTAAAGAAAATGGCCATCATACCCAGCATGCACCTGTGCAGTGTTTCTGAAGACATGTTCCCAGTTGGGCCGGCCATAGTGTGTCTTCTGTCTCAGTCCAGTGAGAATGTCTTCCCTTTCAGCTTCGTGTGTCACAATGCTCAATGCCTGGAAACACATCCAACATTTTATATAATTCCTATTTCATGTTATTTACTAATGAAGAAAACTGCTACTAAAATTCATAATAGTAGCTTTGCTAGATTAAATTTGTTCTCATAAAAACACTGTCAAATCCCGCTTTATGGTCACCTCAGTAATACAGCTACCTCACAATTAAGATCACGCTACAACAGTCCCAAACTATTTCCATAACAGCGAAGTATAGGAAATTACTCCCGCTAATAAGGTCACCTCGCTATTCGGGACACTTTTGCCCAGTCATGAGGGTGATCTTAATAGGGAGGTTCCACTGTAGTAATGTCTTAAGAATTAACCTTGGATCAAATTAAAGGGAACTCATCTGTTCCTCGTTTTTCATATTAATTAACACAGTGTATAATGTTTTATGACTAGAATAATTATGTTGAACATACACAATCCACCTAATTACATTTAATAAACTTTGTTTGCAATTTGAATTTTCAACCAGCAAAATGTAAAGAAAACATTCAGATTATATACAACTCTTTTGGCAATTTAATGGATGCCAGTTGGTTTAACCGCAAAGCTCTTTACTGTTCCACACTGTCATGATTTTTCACATTCAAGACAACCAATTCAGCGAACCGTCTGTTAATAATGGTAATGATGAATATGAATATTAGCTCTGAATTGAACTCTTATTAATTAATTAATTACTTATTGATGAATCCAACATTATAATATTTAAGGGTGGCTCTCACAGTAGCGCCCTTGTGGTCTTAGTGAGAGTCTCCCTGGTCAGTACAGTAACATTGTATCAAGTAAGTTTCTTGTTTACAAATGTAAATATTGACTATTATGTTATTTAGTAGTTTTCATTTGTTAACAAATTACACCATGAATGTATTCACGTTGATGTACATATATTATGTCTCAATATATACTTCACGATGTTTATTATTTTGCTATTGTTTCTTGTACATATTGATCAGAATAAACTATATTCATTGTCATTGTCAAGCATAACTTACAACTAATATAGAAACCACTGCAAAAATTAGTCGTAACAAACATCCATTACGAATACTATCCGGGTTAGAATCCTGTGCTGCGGTGCCGAACCTTGGGCAAGTTCATTCACTCTACATTGCTCCAGTTCACTTGGCTGGATGAACGAGTACCTGGCGATAGACAATGGTGGATATGTGTGTACGAATAGTTTTCGCGCATTAATTGCAGCATGGTTGAATGCTTCCCAGAGAAGTCGAGATGATGTTCGATTGAACAGGTCTGCCAGGCAGTAAAGTGTAATGCGCTTTGAGCAGTCCTGGGGACTTTATACTGTGGTTTATAAGTACTTATCATTACTTTTTTACTTTGGGAAACTCTCTTTTGTGCTTGTATGTAGCGCCATCTGAAGGATGTGCATTTTGCTACAGTTAATAAATGAGGAAAGGACGTCACACCTTTAAATCTCGTACTAACTCACCTGTGAGTTAGACCAGCCGCTGGTGAGGTGAATGTGATATTCGAGGAAGTCAGGGTGGTTTGTTTCGGTCATCCTATCTTCCAGTTGCTTCAGTAACTCACCGAACCACTCAAAGGCTCCAGTGTCTCGACACAACCAGAAGAAGTAGATCTTCTTGAGTTTCATCTCAACTGGCCGCACGGAGAACTCATGCCTGGAAATAATGATAAAATACAAAATTTTTATTAATAAGTGAAGTAGAGCATAGTGTCACCGTGGCTAGTGCATCGGACCCTCAATCGAGAGAACCCAGGTTAGAATCCTGTGCTGCTGTGTTGAGCCTTGGGAAAGTTTGTTCACTCTATGTTGCTCCAATTCACTCAGCTGTATGAATGAATACCTGGCTATAAACAGTGGTGGATATTTGTGTATGAATAGTCTTTGCGCATTAATTGCAGTGAGGCTGAATGCTTCGTAGAGAAGTTGCGAGGATGCTTGATATAACAGGTCTGCCAGGGAGTAAAGTGCAGAGTGCTTTGAGCAGTCCTAAGGACTGGATACCTTGCTATATAAGAACTTACCATTACTTTAAGATGTTTACCGAGTTATCCACTAGAGTCATACCTGTGGTGTGGAACCATCATATACTGGTAACATATTTGCTCAGTTGTCCAAATCAAATCAAATCAAATTTATTTAGACACAACATGTCTCTACAAAGCAGATTCAGGGGTGTTTACAAACTAAAACATGAAATAAGAATATATATTACGTAAGTCGTTATAATATTACAATACATGTGTTGCATATGCTAATACAACTACATATTTTGATTATTATGTGGACCATATATAACATTAAGATGTACATGTATGTATTTAAAACGAAAATCAATTACGAAAAAGTCTGATTAAAGAGAAAGGTTTACAGGTCTCTCCTAAAACATCCAGAGTCACGTTGACTTCTTAGCTCTAGTGGAAGAGAGTTCCAGAGAGTGGGACCTGCACATGAAAATGCGCATCGGCCGTACCGTTCCAGGTTAACTCTAGGAACAACCATGAGAGAGTTGCATTGCCTAAAGGTGGCAAATTTGTTGCAAGGGTATGCCTGGCATAAAACTTGCTCACGATCGCTTAAAAATGGTAATATTATCAATATTCCCAAGGTGGCAGGCAGATTTTTCTATAGAAGAGTGGATGTTCTAGCAAATGTGTGAACAATATAATATACTGCTAGTTAACAAGGTTTTGAACCACATGATAACTGACTATTTCTTATAGATGTATAGTAGCAGAGTACACCTGTACTTAGAATAGTGGACTAGCTCACAGCAGTGAATAGTTAGAATAGTGGACTAGCTCACAGCAGTGAATAGTTAGAATAGTGGACTAGCTCACAGCAGTGAATAGTTAGAATAGTGGACTAGCTCACAACAGTGAATAGTTAGAATAGTGGACTAGCTCACAGCAGTGAATAGTTAGAATAGTGGACTAGCTCACAGCAGTGAATAGTTAGAATAGTGGACTAGCTCACAGCAGTGAATAGTTAGAATAGTGGACTAGCTCACAGCAGTGAATAGTTAGAATAGTGGACTAGCTCACAGCAGTGAATAGTTAGAATAGTGGACTAGCTCACAGCAGTTAATAGTTAGAATAGTGGACTAGCTCACAGCAGTGAATAGTTAGAATAGTGGACTAGCTCACAGCAGTGAATATCAGCAATTCAAATCCTCTTGCCGCCTTGTTAAAGTTTGGACAATTTTGTTCACTCTACATTGCCTCAGTTCACTCAGCAGGTGTTAAACTGAACAGGTTGTTAAAACTGAAATAATTTCAAATGCACCAAAGTGTTACATAAGAACATACCTTTTTGTATGTGCAAATGTTTGCGCATAATCAATGCATGAATATACATGTGTAACTCCAATGAAGAGTTTACCCATATGATAACTGGATAACAAACTCTCCCAAGAAACTAAGAACAAGAATTTTATATAACTAGGTGCCTACCAGATGTCTTTAAGGATGGATGCAAATGGAGTGACACCGATGCCAGCTCCAATCAAAATGGCCACCTGGTACCTGGGCACATCCTGCAATCATCAACGTACCGTATTCATTCTAGAGTACAGTACACATAACAGATATTTGAGACGCCACAGAAATATATCAAATCATGTGTTCCAATAAGCGTACATGGGTGTACACTAATTTTCTGGTGTTCCTGGGTACAGCCGTCTCAGTAGATGTGACGGTCAAGTGATTTATGCATCTCACACATAAGCAACTGCACACCAGAACATTATTGTCTCATAATTTAGGTTGACCTTTCATTATTTTTTTCATCACTGAGCTTTTGAATCTAGTGTAGAAAATAGATTATAATGATGGATTCAACAGTCAAAGTTTACATTGGGGATCGTCCAGCTGTCCCAGTGTCAAATGCTGCTAAAAAGGGGGGTGTACGCTAATTATGGGATGTCCACTTAATATAACGAATATGGTAACTCATATTTACAATTTAAATTCATAACAAATAGCCCAAATAAATGCTGCTTGATTATTCTGAAAAATTCTACTTTTTTCAAACAAGCTGTTTTTGAGTAGATTTTTATAATGGTATTAAAGTCAGATATAACCTGCTGTAAACCCTATCGTTTCTGGCAGTGATTATCACAATATACAGAACAAAAAGCATATTATTAAATTAATAAACTATTAAAATACAAGTCAAGTGTAGTCTGTTTAACAAAATAGATACACTATTTGTGCAATGATGAGGAAGGTTTTACAACATTTATTTAAAGACACCACAAATTTGGCAAATAGCAAATGTAGTACCTCACTTGCTGTTCCAAACGGGCCATCCACAGAAATTCTGAAAAAATATTAATACATATAATACATATATATTCCTAAATGCAGCATATGCAGACCAGTTATGTATCTAGCGCCGCATATGGCAGACAACTCCATTACATGAGACTGGATTTACAACCTCCAAAAAGCAATGCTCTTAAAATCACCAAATATTTTTGTTGATGGAAATAATTACACATAATATTTCTGGCTATACTACATATAGTAGCAGATAGATTTTATATAATACAAACAAATATTATCCATGTAACTAGTGGTCAAAACTTTAAGCAGACTGGCTTTGTTCTGCTTAAAACAGTGTTCTGCCTAATGCGGCAAAAATTGAATAAAATGGTATGCAGATGATGCCATTACGAGTATAATATATACCGGTATACATATAATATATATATAATGCAATTTAAAATCTGATATCCAATGTTTTTGTTCTTTGTTTTAGTGTAAAGAAGTTAGTGTTAGGACATTAGTTATTTTAAACTTTGATGCTGTGTTGCAAATTTTAATCAGGAATTGTGCAAGGCCATCCAAATAATGACTTGACTTTTTAGTTGTTGTCCACTTTCCACTTACTGTATTCATTCTGTTAAACATACGTACCATAATTAGCAAACACCCCCATTTTTAGCAGCATCTGACACCGTGACAGCAATGTAACCATAACTGTTGAATTCATCATCATAATTAAATTTCTACCAGTCACACTAGACTCAAAGCTCTGTCATGAAATAAATATTGAAAGGTCCACCTAAATTATCAGACTTTACAGTTTTCTCATATGATTTTGCCAATGTCTGTGGATGTAAAAAACGTTTCCAAGTCACATCTGCTGTGCTCGTTTTACCCAGGATCCCCAGGAGCCAATGAAAATAGGGGTGTAAACTTATTGGAAAAAATTGTTTTGACATATTTTCACGTCTAAAATATTTGTTAGATACACTGTACACTTAATAGAATGAATATGGTATATTGCTGTATTTTTAACAAAATGTTTGTCACCTTGGGAACTGATGTCTGTCTTGTCCACCAATACAAGCAGTGGACAGTGCAGATGTCCAGTCTCCAACTATGCGGATGTGTACACTGAAATAATCTTCATGGGGGGCCTACAAGTACAAAACCTACGTTATGAAAAATTACTTAAATTAAACAACTGGTTTAGCCAACAGCGAATCAGGTTTGTTTATGTTCAAATTTTAATATATGAATATTTGAAGTAATATACACAGATAGTTGAAAAAATTACCCAAGGAAGTTTTGGGATAGACAACATCAAAGTTGCATTTATATTTCAAAACACTGTTCAAGATAATAATTCCAAATTGCATTATTAAAACCGGTAGTAATTTGTTTACCTTACATTACTGAACATTCTTCAGGATAGTTCATTTTATTCAAACAATTTTTTTACCATCATCTTGGATATGTCTAAAAGAAGTTGTCTGAATAAATTGTATACGTTTTCTAAAAAATACAAAAAACACTGAGAATCAATACTTCTCCCCTGCGGATGTATTTGGGCTTTTCCTCAGTTTAGTGAAATGTACTTTATGGCCCGAAACATTGCGACCTGTCAGATTTAAGAAATTTATTATTATACATTGTTGATAAAGAGTGAGATGACTTACAGATGTGAGTGTGCAGGGATGCCACCCGAACCATGAGATGACTTACAGATGTGAGTGTGAAGGGATGCCACTCGAACCATAAGATGACTTACAGATGTGAGTGTGAAGGGATGCCACTCGAACCATGAGATGACTTACAGATGTGAGTGTGAAGGGATGCCACTCGAGCCATGAGATGACTTACAGATGTGAGTGTGAAGGGATGCCACCCGAACCATGAGATGACTTACAGATGTGAGTGTGAAGGGATGCCACTCGAACCATGAGATGACTTACAGATGTGAGTGTGAAGGGATGCCACTCGAACCATGAGATGACTTACAGATGTGAGTGTGAAGGGATGCCACTCGAGCCATGAGATGACTTACAGATGTGAGTGTGAAGGGATGCCACCCGAACCATGAGATGACTTACAGATGTGAGTGTGAAGGGATGCCACTCGAACCATGAGATGACTTACAGATGTGAGTGTGAAGGGATGCCACTTGAACCATGAGATGACTTACAGATGTGAGTGTGAAGGGATGCCACTCGAACCATAAGATTAATTACAGATGTGAGTGTGAAGGGATGCCACTCGAACCTTGAGATGACTTACAGATGTGAGTGTGAAGGGATGCCACTCGAACCTTGAGATGACTTACAGATGTGAGTGTGAAGGGATGCCACTCGAGCCATGAGATGACTTACAGATGTGAGTGTGAAGGGATGCCACTCGAGCCATGAGATGACTTATAGATGTGAGTGTGAAGGGATGCCACTCCATCCTTGAGATGACTTACAGATGTGAGTGTGAAGGGATGCCACTCGAACCATGAGATGACTTACAGATGTGAGTGTGAAGGGATGCCACTCGAGCCATGAGATGACTTACAGATGTGAGTTTGAAGGGATGCCACTCTAGCCATGAGATGACTTACGGATGTGAGTGTGAAGGGATGCCACTCCAACCATGAGATGACTTACAGATGTGAGTGTGAAGGGATGCCACTCGAGCCATGAGATGATTTACAGATGTGAGTGTGAAGGGATGCCACTCTAGCCATGAGATGACTTACGGATGTGAGTGTGAAGGGATGCCACTCCAACCATGAGATGACTTACAGATGTGAGTGTGAAGGGATGCCACTCGAACCTTGGGATGACTTACAGATGTGAGTGTGAAGGGATGCCACTCGAGCCATGAGATGACTTACAGATGTGAGTGTGAAGGGATGCCACTCGAACCTTGAGATGACTTACAGGTGTGAATGTGAAGGGATGCCACTCGAACCTTGAGATAACTTACAGATGTGAGTGTGAAGGGATGCCACTCCAACCTTGAGATGCTGGGGCATTGAAGGAAGACATACTGGCCTGGCTTCGTGATGAACATTGCCTTATGCATCTGCAGTTCTATCACATTCGATGGATGCTGCACCACCTGAAAACAAAACGACACACCCGGCTAAAGATGATTTCTGTTTAGCCCATTGAAACCAACGCTAAAAGTTAGTTGGGAAATTCCACTTCAAACGCACATTGCACTTTGATTTTTTTTAGCATTTTCTAAAATGTTTGTTCAAGAAAACCAACTATGAAGATGATCCTCATTACTTGTCAACAAAACAAACTGGGTTACATCATCGTGTACATGGATCCTCCCATCACTGAAACAAGTGTACAGTCAGGTAGCAACTAAAACTTCAAAACTATGCACAGTAGAACTGCTGGAATCTTAAAATGTGGAGGGCAATGGTGCAGTGGTAAGAACATTGGACTGTCACTTAAGAGAATACGGGTTTGAATACTAGCTGCTGTGTCGAACCTTGGGCAAGTTCGTTCACTCCACTTTGCCCCAGTTCACTCGGCTATATGAGTACGTGGCTGTAGGCAGTGACTGATATTTTAGTATGAATAGTCATTGCGCATTAACTGCAGTGTGGCTGAATGTTTCCCGGAGAAGTTGAGATGGTGTTCGATTGAACAGGTCTGCCAGGGAGTAAAGAGCAAAGTGCTTTGAGCAGTCCTAAGAAATGGATACTGCGCTAAATAAGAACGTTTTTTTACCTATTTCCCCATTTCCTGTTAAACTGTTATTTTCTTAGGGTGCAAAAATGTTTGAAAGTGGCTACGACCTCAAGATCACTGGCATTTTATTCGCATGATATGAACCTAGTGATACAATAGTGATATGACCCCACCCAATGCCTTATTGTACATAAAGAGACATATACCTTGATGACCTTGACATATTGTTGACCCCGGAACAGACGGATGGCAATCTCCACCAGATACAGGGCCATGGACACAAACACCCACTTCCACGTCTGAAGAGAAACAAATCTTATTGAATATCACAACAAATGTTTGATTCACCCAGTTTGTAGCATTTCTTTTCTTATTATCACATGGCGCTGCCAGATAGTTCCTCAAGACAAATCTTGGCCATGTCTTTATGACACCTGCATAAATACCAGTACATAAACATACATTTATTAAAAACATGTTTACACACCACATGAACAAACATGTTTACACATCACATGATCAAAAATGCACAAAATTGGGTCTTCGAAATGGGTAAGATAATTACTGGGAACTGGTCAATGACACAGGATGAGTTTACAAGAGTACAGCCATCTTAGGAAAACAATAATAATCCGTAATCAGAGACGACCAATATTTACTTGCATTGCATACATGCAAGCATGTACATACACACACATACCACACTCAAGCAAGCACACGCATCACATGCACACCAATACCATCCCCACACACCAGTAACCACAAGCATGCAAGCATGCGGGCATACACACATACACCCCATCACCACGACAAACACATGCACGCATAGATACACATATACAAATACCACCACGACAAACATACATGCACACACACACACACAAACACACACACACACACACACACACACACACACACACACACACACACACACACACACATAGTCCTATTACCAACATACAGTCTTTGCAGTGTCTACCAGGTACCTGGGCCCCTCCTGCTGCAAACTGTGGGTCTGGACATTGCGGTATCTTGCCCCAGTCTGCATAGTGGTACTGACAGTATTCAGGGTTGTGTTGTTCTAAGTTAGTCTGATGCCGTACCAACCCACTGCAAATGTAACATCAGGCACTGTGATGTATACAAATACTCTCCAACATAACTTTGAACAGTGAATGCAAAAATATAATTTAGTTTTTCAAAGTGTCTTGCATGAACTAAAAAGTATGAATATATATCCAAAGTATGCAATTGTAAAACCCATATCTAACCTACAACTCTGTACTTGTAGTCAACATAAGCAGCATTTTTCAAAAAGTTGTTACATACAATCTAACCCAAACATTTCAGTCACTTATCCTGCGGCCCAAACACTCAAGAACACAATACGCACCCACCCCGTCGTAAACCATAGCCAACAGTGGCTCCTTACGATGTAATTAATTAGAATTAGAGAACATTATTCTGAGTACTGTGCTATAGGCAGGTCCTTATATCATACATTTTACATTGTGTCACATTGTTTCTTTATTTCTTTGCTTGATCTTTCTTTTCTAGTGTCTCAATGGTATTTCACCACGCTCCATCCTTCAGCTACTAATTACAGAAGCCTAGTTACAAAATGCTAAGAAGTGAAGGAGCGTTATTATAGAGCTAACACACTTACCCAAGGCCATGGGTGACAAGGGCGATGTAGAAGATGATAAACAGGTGATGGCTGTACCAGAACACCTCAAAGTAGGAACGTCTGCAACAACAACACCTCTCAATGGAACAACTCAGTAATCAGATAACAAAACAAAAAATGACCAAAGCCCGAGACCCGGCACAATCTGATCCGACCCAGCCAATCGGGTCGGGCCAGGATCAGTCAACTAGTGTATTCAAACTTCCGACTGAAATCAGGATGAATTGGTGTTGGTTGGGATAGGCCAACATTTTCAAACAGTTAAAAACTGGCTCCCATTATCGGGCTCAATCGGGCTCAGTCTGGTCCAGTCGGGTAATAGTTACTAGTGTTACTCACTGGTAGCTGTTCCCAGTTGGTGACGGAGCAGGTAATCAGGGGCGCACAAGGTCTTGTGACAGCCCGTACACACCGGCAAGATTGTGGAGACATGGATGTGACGAGAAGATTAGCTTGTGTTAGCATGGGAAGTGATGTTCTGTCTGTACAATATATCCTGTCCGGTAAATATGATGGGCATTACCCAGGGGGCCAAGTGGGTTGAACAGACATGGAATGCTGTAAATGGTGGACAACCTTGTAACAAAGCTACTGGAAATATATTGTTAGTCCCTAAAGGCACTGTCCAAATCCTAAATGAACTAGCATTGTAACACTTTCCGGCTGAATACCTTGCCCATTTTGAGAGATAATAAAGTGTTGTGGCAGGTTCAAATCACACACTTTACAAACAATATTATATATACAGAAATAGGGCTTGATCCAACGCCAGCAGTTGCGCTGACAATGACGCTTCCAGATAATAACTGCTGCTGCTGCTGCTGTTTATATCTGCTTGTCATGTAGTCTTCCTCCTTGCTCCCTGTAGATGGGTGAGTTCAGGTGTAGTATTACTGAATCACTCATCCTGTTTGTTCTCCATAGCTTCTTGTCAGCAGTTTCATCTCTCCATCTTTCGTTCTCATCTGATCATCACATGTCCCTCACACAGTCCTCCCATCTCAGTTGTGGCCTTCCCCTTCTCCTGCGTCCTTGGTGTTGTTCTGCCTCTGCTCTCTTTGTAAGTTTGCTTGCATCCATCCTTGCCTGTCCATCTCATCAGGCTTCTCACCTGGTTTGGTGTTGTTTGCAGAGATCCAGGGTATAAGAGTTGTATTTATCATTACTATTCAACCCAGTTGTTTGTTTCATCAGGTCAAGAAATGGGTATGGTTTTAACAATGTATACATATAGACAAGACTAACTGACAAAGAGACAGACAGACAGACATAGAAAGAGATAGACAGTGAGACAGAGAGACATACAGACAAACAGAGAGACAGAGAGACAGACAGAGAGACAGGCAGGCAGACGGACAGAGACAGACAGACAGACAGAGAGAGAGAGAGACATACATAGAGACAGACAGACAGACGGATGGTACAGATAAAATATTTAATTCATTCTACCGGTAGTAGATGTATTAAGTATGCATGGCCACACCTGATGACTTCCATGGATGAAGACACAATAATGAGAAGAGCCAAAGTGATGACAACTCCTGTGATTCCAGGAACACAGACGAGCAGCTCAAGAATGGGATTCTGTGCAAACATACAAACCACATGCATTAAGCCATGAGTGTCAATATACAGAATGAGGAACAGTCGAACCTCACGTTACAGTCACCTCGGTAATACAGCCAACTCGCAATTAAGGTCACCCTAAGATAGTTCCAAATCATTTCCATGTAATAATACTAATATTTTATTTTGTTAAGCGCCACATCGAATATTGTTCACAGCGCTTTACAACAATATACAAGTGTATGTTAAAAATAATGCATTTGAATAAAAAACTATAGTTGTTATATTATAGATAAAATGAACTAATAATAATAGCGAAGTATAACAAATTAGTCCCACTAATAGGGTAACCTTGCTAATCAGTCACGTTTGCCTAGTGCCGAGGATGACCTTAACAGTGAGGGTCCTTCCACTGGACTGTGCAACTATTTCCTAAATTTGGCAGCACTTAACCTATACATGAAAACAGAAAACGAGACTAGTATCTCAACGAATTGCCACTTTTTACTAACACAAAGTTATCACAACTGACACCAGAATCCCAATTGAACTTAAAGTTGTACTGGAATTAAAATATTTGAAACAAATAGTAAATACAATAGCGATGACATAAACAGTAATTCTCAGTGTCATCATTCCACTTGCAACTTTGGGCAAATATTTACAGTTAGAATGAAAGTTATCCACTATTAGAGAACATAATGTTTCATTAAGCAGTTTACAGTCTTAGAAAAAAGTACATTAAAATTACATGTTTAGGCAGAATAAGTATTTTTATGAGAACGAGCATGCATGTTACCTCATCTGCAAATGTAAAAAATTACATACCGCCCCTGACTTTCTGATGGGGTTGACCCATGTAGCGTTAGAGAGGGTGGGTAGACTGCAGAGGGCAGATCTCAGGCCCGAAGAATCACCCTCAGTGTCCCACGCATGTATGAAGCGCTCAAAGTTGAAAGTATGAGCAAAGTAGTGGATGGCTGGAATAAAGTGATTAACGTCTCAGTAATAAATAATTTGTACTGTCCATTAACAACAAATTATATAGAATATTACATAAGATTTTGTTGATGGTTTTCTGTTGAATATTTTGTACTATAGAATTTCTGAAGAATTCCATAAAATCGAATAAAATAAAGTATAGAATTCTATAGAAGTTGAAGTGACCACAAAACGATTGCTTTCTATATAATTTTATAAACTATTCTACAGAATTATATAGAGAGCTGAAGTGGCCAAAACAATTTTACAGAATTCTGTATATTTTGATATATTTTATAGATTTATATTCTATTTGTAAAGAGTTCATGATGACAGTAACCCGGTATAGTAATGACAAGACAGGGCGTGGAAATAACCTTACATATACAATACATAAAACGACAATTTTGCGGTTTAAACCTACGTCTGCAGCGTTCCCTTCAGCGAAGACTAATTAAGCAGAACACTAAAAGATTAGCAACTGTGTATGGCTAGTGCTAGCAAGGAACTAAAAAACAGAGGAGTATCAACAATTTACCAACAAAACCTAATGTTCTTCATATAAAACTTTGTAGAAAAGTTAAAAAATCCTCATAGTAAAGTGTGGAACCTTCGCCACTAAACTGTTGTCATTTTAGTGGACTCACATTCATAAGCTAGTTTAACTAGTGGGAATTTTGATTTCCTGTTTCTGTTTGTGGGAACAGGAATGAAGGAATAAAGTGATACATCTGCCCAAATTTGTAATAATGAAACCGCTGAGATGTAAAGTACCCAGTACCTCTAGAATAACGGTATTAGATTTAACTTACAGTTAATTGAAGATTCACATCACTGTTGATAATTTTACAGAACTACGTCCAAATCTACAGACATTCCAGAATATACACAAGATCACAAAAGATAAGATTATTAGGAAAAATGTTATTGATGTATTACCTGTTTGGATGCATATCAAATATGCACATGCCTTGTGCAAGGACATGCTTTTATCCAATTGTCGTCTTACATTTCGTTTGCAGTACTGTAAACAAAGAACAAAACATCACACACACCAGTTAAGTCCAATAAGTTTGCACGTCCTCAAATATGTAAAGCATTGTGTGTGGGTGGATGGTGGGTTTGTGGAGAAAATAAATTGAAACTGAAGGTAAAAGCAAAGGTAAGTTCTCATATAGTGTGGTGTCCAGTTCTTAAAATTGCTCAAGGTAGTTTACACTTTACTCCATGGCAGATATGTTCAATTGAATACCATCTGGGAAGCATTCAGCCATGCTTGAATTAATGCACGAAATATTATTCATACACAAATATCCACTACTGTCTGTAGCCAGGTACTCATTCATACAGTTGAGTGAACTGTAGCAACGTATAGTGAACACATTTGCCCATGGTTCAAAATAGCAGCACAGGATTCAAATACGGGTTCTCTCGACAGAAAGTCTGATGCTCTAGCCACTGCACCACTTAGGTTTTAACAGCCATTTTGAATTGCTCAAAATTGCAAGTCTCACACCACATATATTGGTGGGGTAGGTGCTGATTTAATCCCATGTGAAATACTATACGATTTTCTGAACTTTGTGAGACGACACATTATGCATCATGGGAATGATATGTCAGCAATGCTGTAGACAAGGTGCCTTGTCAGTGACATGCCTAATGATGGATACGTACCCAGCATGATCCTCTGAGGTAGGAGATGAGGTTGCGACAAACAGGAAGTAGTACAATCATACAGTTGATATTCAGGCAGGCAGCACTGCCCCTCGCAAATGGCAGAGAAACCTGACAATCAACGACAACAGAACTGAACGGTGTATGCATTCTTTTACGTACTGACCATTATCTGACAACATAATTAATGAAATATCATAACTAGTAAGAGAATTTTGCTTGAGAATTAGCAATTTAAAAGGAACATTCTCAATATTTGCTTGCAATCACAACTTACGCCGATGAGTTTCCTGAGGTAGAAGAATTCTTGACCGTTGTTGTACTTCACAAAAGTTGAAATAAATATAGCCACATTCACCAGGAACAATAAAATCTGAAAATAAAACACTATTATAAAATATACGCAATAAGCTCCTGACAGTATATGTAGATTGGGACATCAATACATTAATTCATTATAATGTTGTGACATGTCGGTATGTGTCATTGATTAAGAAATAAGAATTTAAGCTATATATACTTATGTATAAATTATTTATATATATATATGTATATATATATAAGTACTTTATTAATTGATATGTCTATTAGCTTACCTTCAATGCATCAATTCAATCAACCAAAATTATAATAAGTGTGTGTGTGTGTGTGTGTGTGTGTGTGTGTGTGTGTGTGTGTGTGTGTGTGTGTGTGTGTGTGTCTGTGTGTGTGTGTGTGTGTGTGTGTGTGTGTGTGTGTGTGTGTGTGTGTGTGTGTGTGTGTGTGTGTGTGTGTGTGTGTGTGTCTGTCTGTCTGTTTGTGTGTGTCTGTGTGTGTGTGTGTGTGTGTGTGTGTGTGTGTGTGTGTGTGTGTGTGTGTGTGTGTGTGTGTGTGTGTGTGTGTGTGTGTGTGTGTGTGTGTGTGTGTGTGTGTGTGTGTGTGTGTGTGTGTGTGTGTGTGTGTGTGTGTGTGTGTGTGTGTGTGTGTGTGTGTGTGTGTGTGTGTGTGTGTGTGTGTGTGTGTGTGTGTGTGTGTGTGTGTGTGTGAGTGTGTATGGCTGTGTGCAAGTGGAAGAAAAAAAAAAATTCCACAATTCAGTTCTTGACGATGGCTGAAAATTTAACATAGATGTCAAACTTAAATTAATAACAGAAAAGAACATCAAACATTTGATTCAAATCTATTTGTGTTATGACCTGAATTAAGTGTGTCACAGCATGATATCTTCAGTTGACTGATCCTTCTCCATCAACTCACCACAAATTTGCAATGTCAACATTGTATAGTTAGGCCTAATAATTGCGGAATATTAATGTTGCATACCAGGACAACCCATTTGGGGCCGTCATTCATCAGTTGGTATCCCATTTCTTGTTCTTGGTCGGTTGGTGAAAGACCCGAGACCGAATATGCATCCACGGACACCGGTTCACTGTGAGATTCTGAGATTGCACATACCGATACTACTTTCTTATTACAAGTTATGGCCACAAAAGATCGCCCACTTAGTCTTAGACGTCGTCACAGCATGCCGATACCATACCGCGTATTAATATCATTGTTGGACCTTGCATGATGCTACTGTCAGTACCGAATAGCTCCTAAGACATTGTGACTATTAGTCAGACTAGCGTACGCTCGGAACAGCACGCCGGCAAGAGCTAGGGCTTACTTGGCACCAGACACAACCGTTTGACTCAGCAGCGGGGTATTCCGGCGAAAATACAGGTGTTCGACGAACGTTAATATAATTTATGATTGCTGTTTCTCTACAGTTTGGTTACTTATCAGGAGTCTTGGACTGTTGCATGTCCGAGGTACTGTTCGGTTTAGTTGTCAGTGTGAAATTCATGTCACGCCACGCCCACGGCTAACAACAAGCTAAGCATAAACGGATCTAATGCTGCGTTCCAATAACCTCGTGTATGTCGTGAATACGACTTCGTAACCCCTACTTGACCCAGTTGCATACATTTATAAGTGGTAAACTCGAGAAGCCCGTGAACTGTCCAGTTCACCAAGTAGTATTCATGATATACACTTGTTTACGAGGTGATTGGAACGCAGCATTAATCAGGCAACAACAGCCACTCGGGGCACCACCGTCCACTGATCAGAAACGGTTCAAGCGTAACTGATTGATTTCAGACGAGAGTAGTTTATAAAGCAGTGTATACATATAGACAACACACACAGCTTAGTAAGACTTAAATTCTATCTTGGTTGCTGTCATCCTACATATGGCTTGTATTTCATCAGCATATGCAGTGTTGACATTGTAATTAACGTCAACACTGACGGCAAGACGGCTGACATTATTGATGGAAAAGGATCGGTCAGCTTAAGATATCATGCTGTGGCACACTTCAGGTCATATAAAGACAAATAGATTTGAATCAGATGTTTGATCTTCTTTTCTGTTATTAATTTAAGTTTGACTATGTTTCAGCCATCGTCAGGAACTGAATTAATTGTTTTTGTTTTCCTCCGCCCGCACACACACACCATATACATACTTATACATACACACGCACGCACGCACGCACGCATGCACACACACTCGAAGCAACACACACATGCACACACTCGAAGCAACACACACACACACACACACACACACACACACACACACACACACACACACACACACTCCAAGCAACACACACACTTATATACAAATAATTTATACATTTTTTTATGTCCCAATCTACATGTACTGTCAGGAGCTTGTTGCTTATAATTATTTTATAGTGTTTTAAATGCAGATTTTGTGGTTCCTGGTGAATGTGGCTATATTTATTTCAACTTTGGTGAAGTACAACGGTCAAGAATTCTTCTACCTCAGGAAACTCATCGGCGTAATTTGTGATTGAAAGCAAATATTGAGAATGTTCCTTTTAAATTGCTAATTCTCAAGCACAATTCTCTTACTAGTTATGATATTTCATTAATTATGTTGTCGGATAATGGTCAGTACGTAAAAGAATGCATACACCGTTCAGTTCTGTTGTCGTTGATTGTCAGGTTTCTCTGCCATTTGCGAGGGGCATTGCTGCCTGCCTGAATCTCAACTGTATGATTGTACTACTTCCTGTCATTTCACATGGGATTAAACCAGCACCTACCCCCACCAATATAATAATATTATGTGGTGTGAGACTTGCAGTTTTGAGCAATCCAAAATGGCTGTTAAAACCTCAGTGGTGCAGTGGCTAGAGCATCAGACTTTCTGTCGAAAGAACCCGTGTTTGAATCCTGTGCTGCTATTTTGAACCATGGGCAAATGTGTTCACTATACGTTGCTACAGTTCACTCAACTGTATGAATGAGTACCTGGCTTCAGACAACAGTGGATATTTGTGTACGAATAATATTTTGTGCATTAACTCCAGCATGGTTGAATGCTTCCCAGAAAAGTTGAGATGGTGTTCAATTGAACAGATCTGCCAAGGAGTAAAACACCTTGAGCAGTCTTAAGAACTGGATACCGCACTATATGAGAACTTATCTTTGCTTTTACTTTCAGTTTTAATTTATTTTCTCAGCAGTATCATTATTACCAATTTGGGCAGACATATCACTTTATTCCGTCATTCCTGTTTCCACAAACAGGAACAGCAAATCAAAATTCCCACTAGTTAAACTAGCTTATGAATGTGAGTCTACTAAAATGACAACAGTTTAGTGGCGAAGGTTCCACACTTTATTATGAGGATTTTTTCACTTTTCTGCAAAGTTTTATATGAAGAACATTAGTTTTTGTTGGTAAAGTGTTGATACTCCTCTGTTTTTTATAGTTCATTGCTAGCACTAGCCATATACAGTTGCTAATCTGTTAGCTTTCTGGTTAATTAGCCAGAAAATCTAATGTTATTTTTATTTGGAAATGAACTGGGATTGTTGAGAGATAAAACATGATTGTCATGCACTAGATTGTGAATAATGATTTGAACTAATGCCCACCCTTCACGAAACCAAACTAAATTGTTAATATATATTAGCACATTTTGTGTTTTTCTTTCAACTTCGTCTTCAACATTGATGTACGCATTTAACCACAAATACGTATCTCAGCATTGGAAACATTTTTATACCAGAATTAGGTATGTATTCTTGTAATTAGTACACATATTGCGGTTTATGTTCTTGGACGGCGGTTATGAAAAATAAGGGGGTAGGGTTTCTCTTTTGGTTGTATATGCAATGTATTACATCGTTTGTCAGAGAATCTAGTGTTGTTTTATTTGGAAATGAATTGGAAAGTTTTTGATGTAAATATAGTTGTCATGTGCCACATATGTAAGTAATTGTGTTTAACTATTGTACACCTTCGATCACGAAACATAACTAAAATTTAAATATAATTTGGTATGTGTGGCACTTTAATTTCAATTGTATCTATTGTATTTATTAAAAATTTGCTGCACATACGTGACTTATTTTTTCACAAATGCTGACACAAAATGTTATCGTGTAGCCCTATAATTAGTAGATATATAGCCGATTATGTACATGTTGAAAATCCTTCAAAAAGCCATGCCTCCATTTTCACAAAGTAGCTCACTACACAGTAACAAATCACAATAGAAAGTGACATCCAGGCTGGTTATAACCGGTAAAGGTCATTGATAAATCCTGGCATGGATGACAGCTTGTAACATTTAGGTACCCCTAATGTCATTTTTTGAGATTTTGGGCCTAAACTAACCCCAGTGGAAATCGAACACCCGATCGACGACAGTGTTCCACACAATCCAGAGTCCCCACTAAAAGTGCATGCTGCGTTGCGTAGCCATTAAATGTTGTGTTCTTACAACTGTGTCCTCGTCTAATTCACGTCTACAGCAAACAGTTAGAACGTGAACACCAAATAAGATGTATGAGGCAAAGCAGGTGCCTAGAAATTTGGTAACATGCAGATTTACATCGACAGCCACGCAGTATTTCTGATGGAGAACTCCCCCTGCTCTGGTTATCCGTGTCTATCAACACATTTCTGGAGAAGATACAGTGATACAAGATAAAAATAGCAAATGGCTATCTCAACGGAGACTTGGGCATTGATTATTTCTGGTGGCTTAAACCTAGGTACACCTGTACTTGCAAACATGTCGGATTCACAACCTCGATAAACTGACTTAGAAAGGGTTGCACTTCGAAAGCTTATTGAAACTAGATTAGCTGTTCAGTCATGAGTGTTCAATCGTGACAAAATTGTCTTAAAGACTAAGTGAAATGAAATGTTAAATGCCTTTGAAACTTTGTATAAGTAAACTTAATAATCTTGTCAAGTAATGTGCCAAATGTGATGCCTGTTTATTACAAACTCATGTCATTAAGGCTGCTCAGACATGGTCATTTGCGTGTCACAAAGCAACCAGCCCATCAGATGTTGCTGATGTCACCACAGGCAATGCTGCTGAGCACGCCCTCTCCTTTAGCACAATGAGCGGCGATGCAGCTTGTCATTTCAGACTGTACATGAAACTGCAATAGTGGAATTTAATATTTTTATATCACCGTAAAGATGGTAATCTTATCTACAAGGTTGTTGCTGGGTGTACACATGAATTGTGTTAACTTTTTTAGTTATTGCCATTTGAACATCGTGAATACTCAACCTTTCATTATATCCGTTAAGCATTCGCAATGTTAAAACAGCAATAACTCAAAAATAAATCATGGGTGCACCCAGTGGCATATTTGTAGATATGATTATTATCTTTACTGTGATATAAAAAATATTAAATGCCATTGCAAGTTTGAGAATTTGCAATCTTCAAATGGCAATAACTCAAAAAGTAAACAAAATTCCTGTGTCCATCCAGCGACACATTTATTGGTAAGATTATTATCTTTACGATGATATAAAATGATCTTAAATTCCGCGATTGCATTTTTAGGTACGGCCCGAAACACCAACCCATACAGATGCATGCCATGCTAAATCCTAGCGTTGCTACCTGCGGTGATGTCACCTCGACCGCTAGGTGTCGCAACAAACTGTGCAGAAAAGTGCGACCAAAAGGGGCCTTGAACAGGGTGACAGAGGGTGTTAAAAAATTAGTTGAATATCAGGACACTGTTTTTAGAGTATATTTTGTTCAGATTGGGAATAAAATGGTTTATTTCACTTAGTTTTGAACATAAAAAAAATACAGGTGCATGTTGCCCAAGTATCGTGTTTCTTATACAGTGGTGACTTATTTGCCATGTACAGTTCTGTTGGTAGAATACTACGATTACCACAACACCGCCTGAATTGAAAGATTAAATAGTTAATTAAGTTTCCATAGATGTATATTTGAAGATGGTAGATTCAATGTCGGAATTATTGATATGTATCACATATTCACATTGCCTTCATTGGCAAAAACAGATAATGTTCCAGTGTTTAAACATGGTACCACTTGTGAAAAAATGATTTTGTAACAAAATTACTCGTGTTTGAAATGCAAGAGCTAGGGTAACATTGGAAGAAATCTGTTGGTAATGTTATTCTGTCAATAACATATACTGACACCGACTTATAGGGGCCTATACCAGATGTTTTTCTCTTTTATAGAGTGAATCTTTGTTAGGTAATACACTGCTGGTTCTAAACAATGCACAGGTAATCCATAATGGTGTTGATGCCAGTAAAGTCAACAACACTTTGAAAACAAACCTACAACTTGATAGTCAATTTCTTTCTTTTTTTCTTTTTATTCATTGTACATGCTTAAGAGTTAAAACTTTGAAATAAATTGTTTTACGAAATATTCTCTAGATAACATTTATTTATTATAAGTTATATCAGTACTAAAACGATTGTAAATATTCATATTTTTAAAAAGAAAAAATGTAGTGATCACAAGAATACCATAAAGTTTCTGTGATTTAAATCTTCAAATATTTATATTTTTGTGTGATATATATATATATATATATATATATATATACACACTGGTGTATGTGTGTATACATAAAATAAAGACACAGCCTTAGAACAGAAAAATTGCAAACTCTATTTACAGTATGAACCAAACTTGTAACGCCCGAACCGTTTTAGGAAGGCGGAAGCACATATTACAAACTCCTACCAGTATTGAACTGCAATATATAAAATTATACATTAAGTTAACACATGCATTATAATGAAAACTTTGTAGAATAGTTTTCGTATTTCACTCTACCTTTGTCTCGGACACAAATATGTACAACAGTGCTACATGTGCCATGGGTGTATCACCAAATGTTGTCCCACGTAAATGTCTTAGATGTCCAATAAAGGCGTTTCATTTAGGTATGTGTAACGTCACGTTAAGCCACATAATTGATCAGTAATGGCAGTTACTCATTTAGCCACGATTCCTCCTAACTGAAAATAACTCTACAGATAGAATATGCTAATCATATGCTAATCAGACTTCTTGGTTCATTCACTCTGTATTACGTAACATTATAAAAGAAACCTTGCAGGTGGTGGTTAAACCTCAAACAAAACGTGACAATAGGGTGTATATTTAGACAATCATGTGGCACCAATAACGACGTGTGTGGTCATATCCCCAGGAATATGGCCCGTTCATAGATTACTTATACTGTGATTGCACATCTGCGTGTACATGGTGGAGCGGTCAAGAACTCTAGGTTACTGCCTATCATGTGCAAGGTTGACGTACTGCACACAAGAGGAGGGGCACCACACCACATTTGATGCATACAATGTCCATACACGGGAAAGGGGATTGTTTTCCCCACAATCTTATGAACATGTAACTAGTCGATGATCCCACATGTCACAGCAACAAAGGTCTTTGCCCTGATAGGGACACGATTCCCTTCGTCCCAGTCTCCCGGTCACTGTCGCCGCAGGTTGTCCAGTCTCGCCTCCAGATCTGCGTCAGCATCGTCCACTTGTCCAGCAGCGACGGGCTGTTTGCCGCCCACTGCTCCCACGGTGCCTATTGACTTTCCGGCTTCCGGCAGACCTGAAAACAGGACATCAACAAACCCTTCAATGGAACAGTTATAAAAAAGTCATATGGAGATGTGTCAAGAACATGTTTGCTGAGCCCCGACCAGTCAATGAACATTCTGGAATTAAATGAAAGTAATCTCCATGAGTTTTGTTTGATAATTTTTCATTCAGACGTAAAACAAATTGGTTATCATTGACAACAGTAGAATCCCTCTAAAGTGGCCTCGCAAGAGACTGACAGAAGGTGGCCTGAGTAAAGGGGTAGCCTGATTAGACAGGCTGATCAAACATAACAAGTGTGCAGTTCTGGCAAAACTATGTACATACATGTACGTCACCTGCTAAAGTGTACAGCGTTGCTATCATTATACAAACATTATTAACAATTTTTTTGTATTAGTTTTGGAATGGATTTGCCATAAAGGTAAGTAATGGCAGACAATATTTCTTTTAAAGTGATCACGATGCTGAGGGAGTTGGTTATAACACTGTTATAACTGGCCACATTATTGCAAAGAGACATGGCCATTTTGAATAATTAATTTAACACAGATTTCAGTGGAAAATCAAACATTATGATAGAGTGGCAGTTTTTTCATTGGGTGGATGTTTGTGAGAAGTGGCTGCTATTGTACAGTCAAAAATGATAAACTGTATGATATTAGTGTTACATTTATTAGTACTGGTTGACCTACCTGACAACTGGTCAGTCAGTTGAAGTCCCAGCTCATCCATCACTTGTGACACGATCGCATCACTGAAAGAAAATAAACATTTTGTGAGTTTTATTCAACAGAAATATGTTCATAATCCACCAGGTGAAGTCGTAAATTTAATTACTTTTTTGTACCACCACTGTGTGTGTATGTATTTGAGTGTGTGTGTGTGCATGCGTGTACGCGTGCATGTGTGTGCGTGCGTGTGTGGTGTGCGTGGTGTGCGTGTGGCATGTGAGATTGGGTGCATACATGGTGGGATGATTTCTATGGCTAACAACGCATCCTTTTGAGAAAAACAGATGTAACTTGATCAAGCTTGTCATCCTTTTATCAACAGAAGCTGATAATGGGTCAGACAACGTGGAAGGTGGAAAAATTCAATAATACAAGTGTGTGTGTGTGTATGTGTTACTTTTAGTGATTTCAACTCAACGGCCCACAGCTTATTATTATTTTAATACTGTATGTGTGGATTAAAAATATTTAATGCATTATTAATTAGGTGTGGTGCTAGCTCAGTAATTTACATGTCACGTGTTCTGCTGCGCCTATCACCAGACAGCTGATGTTGTAGCTGCAAATTTGGCGTCAACGCCGCACTTTGAATCGCACAGCGGCAAGAGCGAGTCGCACTTTGTTCGGGACCAGTTTTTTAAACTCCCACCCACCATCCCTGCTGTTTTAGCAGTTTTTGTCACATGTATTGTAGTTAGTGTATTGTAGTTAACATATTGCAGTTAGCGTAGTAGTAGTTTAGGAGAGGGAGATCGCATTTATGTATGGCTACATATAACACGCTATGGCTAATTATGTGACATGTGGTGACATAATAATAAAATGCATGACGATCTTCGTGTTCACCCACAGCCCTGTGTTCTCGTATTCCCTATTACTGTATTGGTTTACTATGTGCTGGAAACAGACTTCTTAGAGAGTTATTATTTCACCTTTTTAACCAGTATGATTAATATAAATAAATATTGTTGGGATCCGAAAACATACAGTCCTTATGGACTGTGTGTCTACTTGGACGCCTAACAACAATAAGTGTCAAAAACGAAAGTACAGAAAACAAATTTTGGGTGTCCGAAAGGATACAGTGTCTGAACACATATAGTCATTACGGTAAATACATTCAGTGCAGCTTCGTGTCCTAAAAGAATAAACCATCTTACCTTTCTTCAACATCATCCTCATCTCCCATGGCATCATCTATAGCATCATTCATCATCTCCTCCTTCATCTCCATAATCTCCGATTGCTTCTCAAATTCCATCATGATCTTTTGGATCTCTGGCAGCTTCATCTGAGAGAGTATACACATGTTAAAAGCTTCACCTGAGAGAGGATACACATGTTGAAAGCTTCATCTGAGAGAGTATACACATGTTGAAAGCTTCAACTGAGAGAGTATACACATGTTAAAAGCTTCACCTGAGAGTGTATACACATGTTAAAAGCTTCACCTGAGAGAGTATACACATGTTAAAAGCTTCATCTGAGAGAGTATACACATGTTAAAAGCTTCATCTGAGAGAGTATACACATGTTGAAAGCTTCATCTGAGAGAGGATACACATGTTAAAAGCTTCACCTGAGAGAGTATACACATGTTAAAAGCTTCACCTGAGAGAGTATACACATGTTAAAAGCTTCACCTGAGAGAGGATACACATGTTGAAAGCTTCATCTGAGAGAGGATACACATGTTAAAAGCTTCACCTGAGAGAGGATACACATGTTAAAAGCTTCACCTGAGAGAGTATACACATGTTGAAAGCTTCACCTGAGAGAGTATACACATGTTAAAAGCTTCACCTGAGAGAGTATACACATGTTAAAAGCTTCACCTGAGAGAGTATACACATGTTAAAAGCTTCATCTGAGAGAGGATACACATGTTGAAAGCTTCATCTGAGAGAGGATACACATGTTAAAAGCTTCATCTGAGAGAGTATACACATGTTGAAAGTTTCATCTGAGAGAGGATACACATGTTAAAAGCTTCATCTGAGAGAGTATACACATGTTAAAAGCGTCATCTGAGAGAGTATACACATGTTAAAAGCATCATCTGAGAGAGTATACACATGTTAAAAGCGTCATCTGAGAGAGTATACACATGTTAAAATTGTCATCTGAGAGAGTATACACATGTTAAAAGCGTCATCTGAGAGAGTATACACATGTTAAAAGCGTCATCTGAGAGAGTATACACATGTTAAAAGCGTCATCTGAGAGAGTATACACATGTTAAAAGCGTCATCTGAGAGAGTATACACATGTTAAAAGCTTCATCTGAGAAAGTATACACATGTTAAAAGCGTCATCTGAGAGAGTATACACATGTTAAAAGCGTCATCTGAGAGAGTATACACATGTTAAAAGCGTCATCTGAGAGAGTATACACATGTTAAAAGCGTCATCTGAGAGAGTATACACATGTTAAAAGCTTCATCTGAGAGAGTATACACATGTTAAAAGCGTAATCTGAGAGGGTATACACATGTTAAAAGCGTCATCTGAGAGAGTATACACATGTTAAAAGCGTCATCTGAGAGAGTATACACATGTTAAAAGCGTCATCTGAGAGAGTATACACATGTTAAAAGCATCATCTGAGAGAGTATACACATGTTAAAAGCATCATCTGAGAGAGTATACACATGTTAAAAGCTTCATCTGAGAGAGTATACACATGTTAAAAGCATCATCTGAGAGAGTATACACATGTTAAAAGCGTCATCTGAGAGAGTATACACATGTTAAAAGCGTCATCTGAGAGAGTATACACATGTTAAAAGCTTCATCTGAGAGAGGATACACATGTTGAAAGCGTCACTCGGTCAATTATGTCAAACTATATTGTTTTTAAAGAAATTTTCAATTTCTTTTCAACTTTGTGCATTTAAACTTAATTCTCTTCTCAAGTTATATGTCAAATATGAAGTATGTTGATTGCGAACTCATGTAAACACTTTATACAGTTCTGTGATGAGAATAGCTGGTTGTTATCTAGTGAGCTGTTATTGCCTGCGAATATCTTTACCTATTTGAGCGAGAGATGGGATTCAATCTCATGGCTCAATCGTGATGACCAGTGATGATCATAACGTGATTCAAAATATAGATGTTTTGTATAATTCTTGTACATCAGACCACATTCCTATGTGCATTGAAGTTTCCCTGGAGCTAGTGCTCCAGGTTGAGAGTTCACCAACCCATAAATGTACAAAAATCAGCTGGGGACAATTTAGTGACGGCTGTATCAATGGTTATACTAAGGCAACAAAGCACAACCTGGAAAATGTAAATACATTTCATGATGCTATTATTCATAATAATGTAAACTGCACAGATGATGCACGTATATCTGTGATAAATGTTTTTTTATGATGATTTAATAGAAATTATGTCAAATGCTGATGAAATGGTGAATTGACAGGGTGATAAGGCTAGACCATAAAATTATTATAAGGGTAAACTTGGCTGGAATGACCATGCCAAAGACCTTCATATTGCTGCCAGAGAATGTTTTGTAATGTGGGTTGATGCTGGTAAACCTAAAAATGGTCCTGTTTTTTACCTAATGAAATCATCTAGGGTTAAGTTTAAATATGCAATACGTTTTCTTAAAAATCATGAGAGTCAAGAAGGATTCACTAGCTATGAAGCTATCACAGAGTAAGCCAGAAGAGTTTTGGAAAGAGATTCGACAGATTAACAGTTGCAACATACAACACTAACAGTGTTGAGGGTATTATAGGCAAGGAAGAAATTACTGAGTTGTGGAGATCACACTTTGAACAGTTGTTTAATTGTATTAGTGATATAGATCTTCAACAAATGAAATATGATGTTAGTTATACAAATGATATAGTACTGGAAATATGTGAAGTTGAAAATGCTACTAAACATCTGGATGTAAATAAGACACGTGGTATGGATGGCATATATGCCGAACACCTTAAACATTGTGATAAGCGCATTGTGCCTTTACTTGTTATGTGTATAACTTGGCTTTTTTGTACAGGAATTGTTACCTAATTCTTTATTATCTGTTGTGCTTGTGCCAATTATCAAACATAAATGTGGCAAGATGAACAGTAAAGATAATTATCGACATATTAGAGTGGTGAGTGTGTGTGTGTGTGTGTATGTGTGCATGTGTGTGTGGTGAGTGTGTGTGTATGTGTGTGTGTGTGCGTGTGTGTATGTGTGGTGAGTGTGTGTGTGTGTGTGCATGTGTGTGTGGTCAGTGTGTGTGTATGTGTGTGTGCATGTGTGTATGTGTGTGTGTGGTGAGTGTGTGTGCATGTGTGTGTGTATGTGTGTGGTGAATGTGTGTGTGTGTGTGTGAGTGTGTGTCTGTGGTGAGTGTGTGTGTGTGAGTGTGTGAGTGTGTGAGTGTGTGAATGTGTGAGTGTGTGAGTGTGTGAGTGTGTGTATGTGTGTGTGTGTGGTGAGTGTGTGTGTGTATGTGTGTGTGTGAGTGTGGTGTGCGTGTGTGAGTGTGTGTGTGTGTGTGGTGTGTGCGTGTGTGTGTGTGTGTGTGTGGTGAGTGTGCGTGCGTGTGTGTTACACACTTAGATGATTTGAGTACAAAAAGCATGAACGGCATGAGTCAACATGGACAAAGGAAATGTAAACAGCCAAGATAAAGGTTATATAGATGTAAATTATGTTTTGTTTTACAGGGGTAACTGGAATTGTCTGTGGAGCCATCTGCTTTGCAAAATTACATTACCAAAACAACCATGCAGTGCACCCTATTGTTAGTAGATTGCCAGCCAATTGTTGGCAACATTTTTGTGACAATACAGCTTACAATGGCGGAATCTTTCCAGAAGTAGGCGTTAATGCCAAACATGGCAGGTGGATGGGATTATTTTTAAATTCATGCAAACAGTGCTTTTTTTCTGCCCAAAGTATAGATTGGGTCTTACTGAATAAAAAATGTATTGAACTGTTTTCACCCAGACCCCTGTTTCCATGGTAACAAAGAAAATGTCCGCCATTCACAGTGTAACAGACGCAACATTTTGAGAGACGGAATTAATTAATACTTTGCTACTTGTTAACTGCAAATCACTGATTAATGATTTTGTATATATGTGAATTGCTTTAAAAAAAAAAGGGTGTGACAGACACAACATAAGGGGGTGGAATGTTGTTGTTTCCCCAAATAAGTACTCTTTGACTTGTAATGTTTGTTAAATTTCTTTTTCTAGAAATCAACTAAGGAAGGGTTCTGTGGCAGAAATTTTTTTAAATGTTCATTTACCTAATTTCCTTTTTTTAGAGAGACTCTAGCACACCTACTGCCTCAAACAATTGTCTTTTGAAAAACAATGCTAGATTCTCACCTCAATAATTCAGCAACGTGGGAGTAGACAGTTAATTTTTTCATATATATATTCAATATAAAAATAAAAGGAAGCCTTCAGATATACCTATAACTTTTGTTTTTACCTTTGAAATGCTGTCATCAAACGTTTTTATGCCACAATGCTCCCATTTTTAGATCCTCAAATGGCAACCGAAGAGGCAAATCTTGATGAAACTTGCTAAAGTAATCTTTTCTGACAGATAAGACCATGTTTTATCATTAACAAATATATAATTTGTTTAATAACTGAATGGCAAAGCGCAGACATTTTGAAAATGAAAGTGTTCCAATTTGTGTGACTTTAGTCATATGCAACCATTTGATTACTGCCTTGCAATCAAACAGCCATGTATGGGCAGTATTACAGCAGCTGGTAGGACTAATGGTTAACCACATTGCACTTACATGTTCAGCCTGTTCACTTGGTTCCCACACAATCAAGATACATATGAATCTGTGCACTTCCTGATAATAAAGTTCTACCATCCCTGGCTTGCGGTAATGGAACAGGCAAGCTTGCCTCTAAAGGTTAACTTTTGTTATGACAGATAGTGCAATCATATCAATTGTCAGATAACCATTGAACAGATGTCTACATTTGGGATATGCCAAATAATGGATGCTCCAAATCTGACATCCAAGATACAGCAAGAAACTTGAATATTTACCTGATATCATAAATACATTTATGATATCGTAAATACATTTATGATTGTTTTCAGAGTTTTATGACTACCGTTACATTTACACACTGTATCATTTGTGAAGAAATTATTGCACACACAACAAAATATTTAATGGATTACAGCTACAGTTACTTAACTATTGGACAGACATTAATATCAATAACATTTATTTAAATAATAAATTAAATACCTTACTTTCCATGCTTTACGCACCTGTTTGTTCATTTGTGCCATGGCACGTGTGACGCCCTTCATTGCCTGGGCCATTGAATCATTCGACTTGAGTGTTTGGATCTTCAGCGAAACAGCCTGGATGTTTGCACGCATCACAATGAACTTCTTAATGTAATGCCTCGTTCGTACGAGGTCTTTCGCCATGATTCTGACTGCATCCTACGGAACAACAAACAGCAATGTACTTATATTACAAATAGGTAAGTTCATGATAATACTTCTTATGCACGCACAGTACCTATTCCATATAAGACCGTTCAAAGCCCCTTACATTTCACCCTCTCTCTCTTTGTGACAGACTTGTTCATTCAACAACCAACTTTGTCTCTCTAGGAAGCATCTCTGGGATGCATTCAAAAATATAACCATTATTTTGTTTAACCATATTGTACTAGTTATTACACTACATTACATGTTTCTTTAAAGAAGTTATCACAGAACGGTGATTAACTGACCATCTGACCAGCCTTTGCCATCTTCTTGATGTCAGCAATGACCTTCTTCTCTTGTTGTTCCATCCGCTGACGTTCTCGGTCAAGTTCCCGCATTGCCTTAGTCAGAGCCCTCTGGTTCTGCCGCAGCAACTGCTGTGGGGTCTTCTTCTTACCGAATAGCCACTCCATTGGCATGTTCCGCTACAGCTAGATTAGATTCAGAAATATAAATAATGGTGCAGACTGCAGTGTAGTAAAAAATACACCAGATTTAGATCAGGAAGGCATTTATTTTAGACACTTCCTTGATAATGGTAACTCATTCGTTTGACTGATGCGGCAGGTAACCATGTAATATGTGTTTCTGTGTGGGTCTATGAGACGCACCGATGATGTTCGTGAGTCATCAGCGTCATGCTGTGGTGTCTCATGCTACAACTCAGTCAGCCAAGCACAAGCAACAACAAAAACGAGCGGTGACTGAGCGGATTGATATGTCAATAACGAACGACACAATAGTTTAGAAGTTTATTTAGCAGCCGGTTTACGATGCAGAAAGTGTCCACTTTGAGTGAACGCCCCGTTCTTTAATAACGTAACACTGCTAGTTGTTAATGACTAGAACCAAACGATAAGTTACCACACGGTGTTGTTTATTGGCCCTTCGTTGTTTATTTCCCTTCTCTCGACAGTACTCCAGGTAAATTAGTTGCGTATTTGTGTGCTCTACGTCATCAAGCACTGTGTTTAAACTCTCAAACATATGCTTGATTTTACTACTTATAATGTAGAACATCACATAATAAATATTTATAAGTTAATACCTTGATACACTAAATAAATAATATGGAATAGAATACTTTATAAAAACTTGAAATTGCAACATAAATTTTTCTTTTAACATTAGGCTTTGTCTTTTACTATTCGAGGCTAAGAAACCTCAAAACAGGATTGACATGGCGGCTTAGCTGCAGTGCATTTGCTGGGGTGAGGAAATATTTTTACAAACACTTGTCAGCTTACCACATTTCAACATGATTTATACACGAAACAAATTTTAACAATACCACGCATCGAACTGTTCTGGTAATAGTGTCTGTAATTTAGTATTAAATGACATATTTAGAGTTGTTTTTGTGACGACTAAATTTTTCCAGCGAGCAAGTCAACAACCTCCTAACCAAACCGAGATGTAAAAATAAAACGTTGTATGGTTTGTTGGCTGCTGTATGGTTTAAAGGTCGAATTACATTGTTTAAGTGTACATTGTGTACTACTTGTAGTACTTATGAAATTGGCGTGGAATACAAGGATAAGACCATATGCATTTTTATAAGAGTGTAACAAAGTTACAAAATTGTCAAAACTCAAAAGTAGAGCATTGCCTATCTAGCCAAGCACTGTAGGCGTACCAGAACGCCGTTGCCCATGACTAACGGCTGTAGTAGTGGGAATTCTTTAGTCATTATTTTGTTAATGTTGTTGAAAATATCATGATAGTCTCGTGACTGTGTAGTAGAACCGGCAAACTTATTAAAACTGGCCTAAATGTTTAACCTCGTCTACCTACTGGGTACTCCGCTGGGCCTGGGGTGAGGTATAAGTGAGGTATAACTAAGGATAACTGGATAGGGTTAGAATCAATACAAGGACAACTAATTTATGCCATTCAAGTAAAAGATTACAGTTGAACCAGTAGTCAGCCGATTGCCATTATACATACACCATCAATGCCAAATTGTGGCATACATTTGATCATTTTTAAAGGTCCTTTCTCAGCTAAATTTGGTGTTCATTTTAGGCACCTTTAATAAAAATGTAGCATATCTTGTATCAACTATGACATATTATCACGTTTAACCAAATTTGTTATTTAACTCAAATTTATTTGAGTAAACATGAATACAGGTATGTTCAATATTAATAATACTAGCTAAAAACCTTACAAATTATACATTTATTTTGTACATGTTTATTGTAATCTTCATATTTAAATGTGTGAAATGGATGTGTGTTGCAGCATAAAAGTGTTCGGTGGAAAAATAACAACCAAGTGCAAAAAGAAACAAGCGACGAAGAGGCTGTTTCGAATGAAACAGTGACGCGCAAGAGAAAAACGACTTAAGTACTACAACCACTATAGCTACCATTAGATCTGCCACTAGATCTACGTACTACTGCTACTATTACTACTATTGCTACTGTTGCTGCTTCCAGTACCACTACTACTGCTACCGGCAGTACTGCTACGGTATAGCTATTGCCATATCTGCTCTGCTTCTCCTGTAGTTGCGCACTTAAAGGGAGGTAGTCTGTTCCTGGATTTTTCATTATTAATTATTATAATGTTGTTAAAGATGATACTAACTACGTAAAGGTATATACTGCCTGCCAAATTGTGTTTAATAAGCCGGTAACAACATTCACAATTTGAAGGTACAATCAACGGAACATGTTCAAATAGTAAACAAAATATCCAGTTTCAAAACTTGTAAGCTTTATTGGCAATACGGCCAAGTTGGGCAGAGTTAACTGCGATACCCTTTGATGTTCAACTTTCCCATGTTCAACACAGTGCCTTCCTGTTGCAAGTTACTACACCAGCTAATTCCTGGTAGACAAACAGACTACATCCCTTTAAAGTACCATTGTATGATAGTTGATTTGGTTTTTAGTTGCATGAGTCCATTAACCCTGCTACACTAGCATGGAACCATTCAAAAATTAGGTATTCAAGCAATTTGTGGGAGGTGTATGCCTAAATGTTACGTACTATTACGAGGGAAGAGGCTTATTTATGGTATTGTTACGTAACATCACTGAGGAATATGTTTCTTCAAGGTACTATTTTATTACTTCAGAAATGTGTACAAAATTACTTGGTACTGGATTTTTTAAACATGTGTTACTCGTGGAGCGTTAATAACAGTATCACAATTCAAATTGGTTCACAAGGTGCACACATTCTGACATTGGCTGGACACAGTGAGCCAGTCCATTGTTCATGGTGGTTGTTGTGTTACGTAATTTTGGAGTTGGGTTTCATCCATCCTGGCATGGGGTGAAAGTGGTAAAATTTCTGAGAAAAAGTTATGTCATTTTTTAATGGATCCTATTCTCCATTTCTGCAACACAATCTTCTCTCTTCCTGCTTTCTTTACCCTGCATGGTGTGCATCATGTTTTATATTATTAAATTGCTAGTTGTATTTTATTTTCGAAAAACTATATCTTTGTTGACAACTTTGTAAATAAAGTAAGTTCCTGTGCATTTATTACTATTATATAAATTAATAGGAGAAGAAAATTTTTTACTCGCTTGATTGAATTGTTGTTATGCCAAAAAGTGCAGCATTAAAAATAGTTGTGAAAAATAGATTGACAAATGCATTTTTTATGGTACCAATTCACATATCCATGCACATGTAAATATGCGTGCTTATGCATACACACATACACAGGAATTCTCAAGGACCTTGTGTCCTTAAAATACTTTTCATGCTATATATAGATGCAGATTTCTGACAAAAGCTAATTAATTTTGTTTTGAAGTAAGCTTGTAATTATGTGTATTGTAACCAGACCTGGGGTCGAGTACATTTTCATGAGTGCGAGTACATTGCCAAAAGCTGAGTATAAGTACATTCTCACAAGTACGAGTAAAAGTATGAGTACATTAAACAAATGCAAATATTAAATAATAACATATTTTATTAATTAATCTAATTTATATAACTCGGCACAAGTGAATATGCAATGGCAGTTGATTATTATGAGGAAAACTGAAAAACCTCTTTATTTCGTTGGCATTCATTTCAGTGGCATCCTATGATCTTATCATCTATTTGCCATTGCACTGAATGAACATGAGTTGTTCAAGGTTGAGTCTTAATTAGCCTGCACCGTTCAGGGTGGAATACTTAGAAGTTTGCAATTTATATTTTCTGATCGTAGACTACTGGTTTTAGAGAGGGTTAGCACATGTCCATATAACAGGCTCAAAATCCCCTTTGGACTTTTTAGCCATGCTGCAGGCACCGGATTATACTAGTGTAGGAGGCAGTCTGACTTGGGCCACCTTATACTTCTACAGAGGAAAACTGGCAGTTCTTGTTCTTAGCAGTTAGCACTTTCATGGTCTCCAGACTACATCAAAGGCATTTCCTGTCTAAATGGTGGGTTAACTGCTAATTGACTCTTTATGGACATCCTGGTGGCTTAATTGAACAAACAGGTTTATGGCCTGAACTGACAGCCTAGTATTATTGTGCCATTTACAGGGTATTTCTGACTAGAAAAAGATGCTGCCTGTTGCCATGTTTAGGTATCATAGTTATCAGGTAATTAGGTTATACTATGTGTATGGATGGTAAGGTGGTATTCTATCAGAAATAACAGTGTTTAAAAATAGTTGAACATTTAATTATTTCAGGAAAGTTTCATTTTATAACTACAAATAAATTTACTTTCCCCAGTACATATCGAGAAAGTACTCAGATGTACTTGTAATGTACTCATAAAATCTGAGTAGTACGAGTACATGACCCATAAATTTTACGAGTACTTAAAAAATGTATTTGAGTACCGAGTACTTCCGCCCCAGGTCTGAATGTAGCCTTTGGGAACACTCAGCCAGGTCAGGAACGGTACATGAAAAATGTATAATAGGTTTATACAACTTTAGTTTTTACAGTGAGGGGAAAAGAAAACAAGGACCTGTATTTAAGCCCGCCTCACCCAAACTCTCAGGGAAAACAGAAACAAAAATATTTATACAGAATTTCTTCTAAAAATATGGATTTCACTAATAATTATAATATATTTCTTATACAGCGCTCCATCCAAATAATTGTTCTGGATCACTTTACAATAGTTATTGCAAATAAATTAATAACATATAAAACCTCCCAAAATGTGACATGTCTGACTACGTTATCGTTGTGTGTGCAGCCAAGAGCAGCAACAGCACGAGCCCAGCAACAGTGGCGTTGCCAACCATGACGTATGCACTGCAGTGACACTGGGGATCTGCAGCAAACAGCTTTCGAGTGTTCATTGATCTGGTCACGGTAGAACGACGACGACAGGGACGAACGATCCGGGGAGAGGGAAACGTAGAGGGCGCAGTAGTAGCGACGTGACACGCACTGTCGATCGTATGCTACGTATTCAGTAAGACCAACAAGTAACCAAAGCAAGCAGACAGTGTACAATATAGGGACCATGAGTATGGCAAGTCCTCAGTGGAAGGTGCGTATCGTTGATCTCTTCTTTATCTGCTCGTTGATAGATGGCATCAGATGGAGATACACCGTATTCGTTCTATTATGTGTACAGTATGCTTAATAAATATTTGACATGCAAAAATATGTCAAATTTTGTGTTCCTATAAGTGTACTATAATGTACACCTATTTTCTGGGTTGCCAGGGTACAGCCATCACAGCAGACATGACCTGCAAGCGATTTATATATCCACATCCAAGCAAAAGGATACCAGAACACTAAAGTGGACCTTTTTAATTTGTTATCAATAATCTTTGAATCTAGTGTGACATTGGTAAATTAATTTACAATGATGGATTCAACAATCAAGGTTGGCATCGGATATTGCTCTCTCATGCTGGTAAATAGTGGGTGTAGTTTAACTCTAATTCTAATTCTAATTATCTACGTCGTAAGGAGCCACTGTTGGCTATGGTTTACGACGGGGTGGGTGCGTATGGTGTTATTGAGTGTTTGAGCCGCAGGATAGGAGACTGAAATCGTTTATGGTCTCAGCCTGGACCTGCGACTCGTTTAGTTTATTCCAGTCTACTATTGTCTTTACGAAGTATGAGTTTTTGAATTGGTCGGTGTGGGATGCAGGTACTATATAGCACCTGGTGTTATTGGTTGTTAGGTGTTGTACAAAATTTGAGGATACGTGATCTGGAAAATGTTTGGGTTGGATGCGTCTTTTATTTATTTTTTGGGGCCGAAAGTATGTTTCTGCGGGGATGGCTGGGATAGATCCCTCAGCTATTTTGTACATGTATTTGAGTCGTAGATCCCGACGTCTGCTTTGTAGGGTATTGAGTTTTAGGTCTATTAATATGTTTGTCATTGATCCTTCATGTCTGGAGTGGTAGTCGCCGGTAATGAAGCGAGCAGCACGGTGTTGTATACGCTCTAGTTTGTCTATGTCCCCCTGATGGTATGGGTCCCACACTATGGCATGTACCCTTAATATAATGAATACGGTAAATTATTTGATCTATAACACATGACATTACAGAAACTGGTTGCTGAAGTGCCATAAAAAGAGCATTAAAAGGAAATGACACAAACTTGTTTAATCATCATACTTCCATAATCAATGGTGGACCTTGTGATTTTTCTATAAAAAGACAGACCAATGCATTCGTAAGAAATAAAATCCACGGAACCAGCACAAAACAACAAACATACTAAAATTCAAATTAATTTTCTTTCATCTATTTCATTCTGTTCGTTAAAATGATCTTGCTTTCTTTCTTAACCAGTTTTTACTTTTATTTGAAGTTCATTCAACAATTTTATGCCACTAAGTTAAAAAGATGTAATCTCTTTTACATGTGTATTTGAGTTGTTAAGATACCAAAGGCACCGTTATTTTAATGCATAAGCTTGTTTTTGGAATGACAGTCCCAAGGTAAGACCGGACAGGTAAAATGTATATTTTCTGTAGCATAATATACATGTTATTATTCATTGCTTTTCACCATATGTGGAATGTAGTCATTACATTTTATCCTGCTAACCATTCTTCTCCAGTTCTTTTGTATTTGACATGATTCCTGGGGGCACTCTTTTGACAAGTACAATACATGTCGGCTTGTCAAAGGTTGAAACATATGATCTGATAGATAAACTGATCTGATAACAAGGGTTTATTAAGTGCGTGTTAACCTTTTCATTTCTAAACATTGTTTTGTATGTACAGCTCTTAAGAGTTAACATGTGTTTACGTAAAGCCAGGTTAACTGTGTGGAATTTATTTTTATTCTGGACCCTGTCCGTATAATCTAACTGCAGGCTCATCAATCTTTGGTGGCCACTACAACAGGTAACTGGCCAATATTATTAGTTGCATGATGTTACTGAAAAAGTAATTGCCAAGTAAATGACAACAAGTGACATTTTGCAAATTCCAATTTTAGAAATTTTGTAATTAGAATTGCCATTTCAATTGGCTAGCAACAAGGTCTGTGAACTTTTCAAAATGGCTGATGCACTTGTGAATTTGTAAGATAGTCTGTCATATATTTATTATTTTGTTATTAAGGCACATAAGTAGTTTGTAAGTCTGACCGGCTTACAAACTACTCACATATGTAAACATTAACCAAACAGTAAACAAATGAAAAGATGAATCCACTATTTACTGTAGTTTGCCTACATCACAATCACAATTTTGCGCGTTTCCTCTGTTAAGCTTTGCTTTTGCCAGCAATGTTGATAATGGTAATATATGTGCAGTACATTATTGTGGCATGACATTTGCAAAATCAAACACTCCACGTATAGCTGTTGGTTTAAAACTTTACATTCTGTTTTTTGTCATAAACAAAACGTTTAGGGTTAGAATTTCAACAAGATATACAACAGACACATTCAAAGTGTCGGCATCAATTTTTGCCAGCTTGATGGACCAGTTGCTAGGCAACAGGTCACATGGTGGATAGGTCAGTTCCTATTACCGTTGAATTGAGTTTCCTCTGTATGTAAATATTTTAGTTTGTGTGTTGCAGAGCTACCAGCCGCCTGTCCAAGATCCTGCAATCCTTGCCTTTCAGCGATCAGTCAGTATCACCAGCAGTCTATCGAGCCCCGTACTGTCCCAGGGAACCCCCACCAGTACCACCACTTCACAACCAGCCTCCGCCGTCTCACTGCAGAGTGTCAACAACAGTATCAGAGAAACAGGCTACATTGAAAAAATACTGGTCAGTATTTCTCACTTTGTTGCACATCTTTTCCCTGAATGTCTAGGCCAAGTCTGGCTTCGATACAGGTCCTCGATTTCTGTTTTCGTTTTGTTTCCGCTCACAGTTCTTGCACTGTTGTCTCCATTAACCATCTCCACTCCCCTCTTTTTTGTCTTTCTCCTCCTCTCCCAATCTCTCAAAATCTCTACACAATCCTCCCAAAGCAGTCTAGGTCGTCCTCATCTCCCTTTTACATTCCTCATTTTGGGCATCTGCTTTCTTTGCCAGCCGTTCTTCACCCATTTGCTCCAGGTACTTTAGTAGACTTAGCTGTGACATGCCGGTGTAACAATTATGCATTTTGAAACCTGCTTCCAAGATCCACTATTTTGCTTGTGTCATTTTATAATCATGATCAAACCAATTCCTGTCTACTTGCCAGGTCTTGTGGAACAACATCCTAAAGACTGGCTTCAGCCAGTGATGTTTGTCTGGCCTTTGGCATGTCTCTTTCATGACTTTGGTAGAACATGTCATTAAGGGACAGCGAATTTCATTCCACTCTGCATGTGTGGGGCTAAAATGAGTCTGTAAGTTTGTTTGGGAGAATGGCTTGTGTTTGTTTCATTTGGTGCTGTATGAGTGCTGCTTTGTTGGTAGGTTGATGTCCAATTCAGTTTTCCCATTGATTCCGTTGGCTAGAAGTTGGAGTTGGGCTTGTTTCTGTCTGTGTTGGAGTGATGGCCATTGAAGATTTTCAATAATTTTTGTTACGTTTTCTTGCCAGATGTAGCAATTTGTTGCATATCTGGCAGCTCTTCTCTGGACAACCTCTAGTTGATGGATCAGATGTTTGATGGTAGGATTCTACTGTTGATAGGGTCTATTGCTGTATATGATGATAGGATGATGTGTCTCCCTTGCAGCATTCCTATGGATTCATTCAGTGCTGTGATCGTGAGGCTAGACTGTTCTTCCACTTCAGCGAGTACAGTGGCAGTCTGGAAGAGATGAAGGTCGGAGGTGAGAGGTCACAGCGGGGTCATGCTTACAGACATATTAGAAAATTAGCAGTGGATTCTTGTTTGGGGTCAGAATGGCTGTTATCAGATTTTTGATAACAGCAATGCCGTCTGATATATGTTGCATACCTATGATATTGCAAATGTTATGTCATATTCAGTTACACTAACAATGTAAGTTTACAACATTATGCTTATAGAACAATTTTTTACAGTTAAATAATATAAGAAAATAGTGCATTGAACATTTGAAGCTAAATGACATTGGCTTTTATTAAGTATGCACCTATACTACAACTACAATTGGTTTAAATGATATATTATTTTAATCTAACGAAATTGAGCTAGCATATGTATGGGTGTGTGTGTTTTTTTTTTTAAATTCCCTGCTTGTTAAAGACCATATCCTGTGAGAAAAAAATTGCTAATAGGTATAAAAATATGCATGTACATATGTGTTCTGCAATATAATGACAACCCCGAAACCACACGTTTGCTGAAACATTTATAAAATTGACATTAAACGGGACCTGTCTTGGTGCAGGCTTCGAAAAGTCTGTTTTCCGGAAATGCCGCGAGGGGCAGAATCGTGACGTCAGTTGTGGAAAACATTCCCGGGATCGCAAGCGTTCTCGGCGGCTGGATTTCCTTGGTGGATATTTGAACTGGTAAACATTCGTTCACCTACAGAAATGGTGAACAAATATGTTGTTGGAAACTGGTACAATTCGAATCTGACTGGCTATTCAGTGCACGAATTTCCCAAAGAGCCAGTTACTCGGCAAAAATAGGAACGTTTTGTTCGAAACGGCAGGGCCGACTGGACCCATGCTACGGCAACTAGCATTATTTGTGGTTCGCATTTCGTTGCGCCTGACGATTTCGAAGGCTTCGTACAATGGAATATGGGTTTCAGGCGTAAGTCAGATGTAAAGAAATCTGCCGTTCCTTCGAAGAACACAACAGAGATGAAGGCGAATCGGTTACCGGCGAATCTGCGCAAGTGGGCCCGGTCAGTTGTCGGGGCTTCTTCACTGGTTCATGTCTACATACGGTGCCACAACATGTTGACTAACATCAACATTGTCGATCTCGGCAATGTCATCCTCACTGTCACCGAAATATATATGATCAAACGTTTCGTGATCCGTGTCAAAATTGACATCGCTCTCTGAACTACTCAAGTAAGCCGCCATTTGTATCGAGTTGTTTACATGACACCGCGCGACTGCGCAGGGCCGCAGGCGCGAAGCCGCTGCACTAACTCACGGCGGAACCACGACTGACGTCACGTTTCAGCGATAAATGCAAACCCGGCATCGCTCGGGAGTTTCCGTAAAATGGCAAATTTAAAGGCTCTTTTTATGTTGTATGCTGATACGATATTTCAACATTTTGGCAATGTCATCATTTGAAACGCCATCAACCATTTGTTATTAAGGGACGGAGCACAATTTATTCCAGGATATGGCCTTTAAGGAATTTTTAATGGTTTTAACATAAATTTATTACTCAAAATGTAATTCACAGCACTGCTCAGTTGGGGACGTTTTACATAACATGTGTTTCTAATGTTGCTTTTTAGATTCAGTGGAGTTCCAGATGTCGTTTGACCGACGGACAGGGAAGCCGATTGCAATCTCTGTCGTGCGTCTGGACGAGGCGCCAGTGCCGTTTGAGTGTCTCAACGAGAACAAAGTTGTCGGCACCGTCGTGGCCGAGGCGAAACCCATCAAGTGTCGAGGCGTGAGTGTTGTACAGGGATGACGTTGGCCCTCACTGTCCCTCAGTACAGTACAGTAATCTCTCACTAGTACGGCCACCCTCGGGACTGGACGTAACCGACCTGATTAGAGCGAGGTGGCCATATTAACGGGACTAATTTCCTATACTTTACTGTTATAAAAATAATTTGGGACTGTTCCAAGGTGACCTTAACTGCAAGGTGGCTGTATTAAGGATGTGACTGTAAATCAAGGTTCGACTGTATTTAATTTTGATGCTTGGCTGAAAGCTCTTGTCCAATTTCTGCAAAAATATTATAGACATGTTAAGGCAGAACAAAACAAACAATAGTTTTATTATTTTCTACAAGGGTTTATGTTTTAGGGAAACCTGTAGTGCAGAATAACATTTTCAAATCTTGTTCACTGTATATTGCTCAAGGTCACTCAACTGTATAGATAAGTACCAGGCTATGGTGGATTATTATGTACGGCTAGTATTTGTGCAGTAATTTCTGCGTGGCTGAAAGCTTCCAGAGAAGTCATAATGGTGTTCGATTGAATAGGTCTGCGAGGGAGTGAAGTGTAAAGCATTTTAAGCAGTTCCAAGGACTGGATACTGCGTTTTACAAGAACTGACCTTTACTTGACCATTGACCTCTGCAGGGGACTGACAATGGCGATGGTTTTGGCCGTGTGAGCTATGAACAGAGTGGGGAAGTCTTCTTCCTGCCATTCTCGATCGACGATGTGGAAAACGGGTGTAAACTCACCAGTGGCGACCAAGTGAACTTCCATATCATCACTGATAAAAGGTAGCACCACCGGTGATTCTTGCTTCACCTTTGACCTATGGCAATACCACTCTTTCCTAGACAACATCTTTATTGTAGGTTATCCCCTTGTGAGAGAAAGTATCATAGCACCAATCATCAGAAAACATCTCCCATCGTGTCCTTGTTAGATAAGCCAGTACAAGAGAATTACGAACATACGTTTTGATAATAAAAATAAAGAATGTTTTATCTGAGGTGTGTCCAAATCTCCATTCTTGGTCAGTGGTTCCTGGTTAATGTCTGTTGGCGAGTTCATGAAATGTAATAGTAATACTGTAGCAACTGTTTTACTGATACAGTCTTGATTTTGACCTCCACACCCATGATGTTTTGTAAGTGGGTACACTTGTAAAAATGTGTCAAATCTACCAGTCCCTCACTTAAACAGTCAACTAATTACTGTCAAGCTAGCTTATGTATGTATATATGTATGTATGCAAGTTTTTTTTCCTCAAAATTCCATATTGGTTAAGGGCTCTTACTGGTTTTAGGGTTCATATTCATTAGATGGCCATTATTCGATTGTTCTCAACATTTGCATATTTTCTGCAATTTACATAAACAGTCTGTTGATCAGTTGAGGATGTTTTATGTAACTTCTGTTGTAACGTGAAAAACTGCTTAAATTGATGTCATAACAAAATCCAGTATGACTATTTCGGGAGACCGTCGTCTGTGTCTGCATCTACGTTACACCATCCAGAGGACAGGCATTGTTGCTACTACCTCTGACTCTTGCATCACTGGGTGCCATTTTGCTAACAGTATTATGAGTTCATAAGCCCAATTTTGCTGCTTAACAGTGACTTTGTGTAGTGAAAACTGTCACCACCAGGATCCTTGCATTAGTGTGCCAAGGAAATAGTGTCCTTGATGATACAACAACAGCTTTTTGCATTTTGAAAATCCTCCCTAAGGTAACGGCAGATTTTCTTTCATGATAGATTTTCTGTATGATTTCATTACCTTAGTGAAATAGTCCCCAGGTCTACTTTTACAATGACTGTTCAATAATAATGATATTTATTACTTATAGAGTGCAATTTAAAAAAAAAAATGCTCAAAGCACTGTATAAGATGAGATAAATTATAAAGAGGTGTTCTGTTGTGTTTGGCAGGAGTGGCAGCATTCGTGCCTATAAGGTGTGCTTGCTGAGTGAGCCAATCGCTGAGAAGTATCACGGCGTCGTCTGTTCAATGAAGGACAACTTTGGTTTCATTGAGCGGTCGGACGTCGTTCGGGAGATCTTCTTCCACTACAGCGAGTATCAGGGCGACATCAACGAACTGATCCTAGGTGATGACGTCGAGTTCTCCATTCAGTTCAGAAACGTACGTGTAGCACTTGTTTCATTTTAAAATAACAAAGATTTATAATTATTTATGATTCTTAAATTGTAGTTTTTTTAACTGTTATTTAAATAACTACCATTCATTAGTATTTATTATTCTTTCTTAAATTGTAGTTTTTTTATCTATTATTATTTTTTATGAATGTTCATATGTATTTATTATTGATATATGTATGTATATTTCAATGATTGTAAAAATCTTAATAGGTGTATTCCATGTTTGAGTATTGCAGTGTGCCTCTGTTTGTCCATAATTATCAGATCTATGGCACAGATAAATAATATAAATGCTGTCAAATTAATATTATTATCATCATTGTGTCATATCAATGTATCTTGACTAACTAATGTATTTACTTTAAAATCTAATTAACTGCTTACATAATCTACCAATGATTACAAAGCTCTATTATATTAATTTATTCTTATGTTTAAATATATTTTACGTATACTAATTTGTATTGGTTTATATACAGTGCCACAAACATTTATGGATAAGACGCTTTATAGTATTATAACTCCACATTTGACCCCCAGGGCAAGGAGGTTGCGGTCGCCATTCACCGACTTCCCGAAGGAACGGTCATATTTGAAGACGTCGCAGTTGAACGCAGACGAGGTCGCATCACAAAGACCCTGAAAGCACCCCACAGCCGAAGACAGAGTGACCCCCTTGCTGGCAAGATCACATACGAGACCCTCAAAGGGTAGGTGGTTCACTTCATTGATTACTCCCTCCGCAACACAATTCGTCCATCGTAAGTCATGTTCTTTGATGTGATGTGTGAATATCTATATATTGATATGCTAACTTGGGGCAGTCTGACAGCATCTCCTCCCAGGAACCGAGGTACACTGACCTCTTTCTGTGTTCAGTTGCTTCTAGTGGCCTCTGATCTACAAATTGGTGATGTATTTAAAAAAATGAAGATAGTGATTTAGAGTTATTTACTTCTAGGTTTGTGATATGCTTTTCTCAAGGGCCTTTCTCTAGAGGGCACCACTGGCCCACTGTCGTGTTATGTTCGCTCTTACGGTCGCCATAATTGGTGAAAGCAGGAAATTAAATGGTAAACAAGAACGATCTGCAAATCAAAATATTGTGACAATGTTTTTATAAACCAGCTGGAATATTATAGTGGATATGAGGTAAGTGTGATTTAAAAAAAAATAAAAAATAATAAAAATTATTATAGTATGATGGTTCTTCCTCCCTGTTCCCTTTGCAGGGGTGAGGTTCAGGTATAAACTGTTAAACCACTCACTCTGTCCTTTCTCTCCATAACTTCCTGTCAGCAGGCCCTTCTCTCCATCTGAAAAATAAAAATGAAATGGAACCGGTGAAATGATTTTTAATTGTTGCAGGCCAATTGAGATACCGTTTGGGGACAAAGATCAGAAGGGAGATTACACCCTACAAGTGGATGACTTTGTCGAGTTCAACATTGCAACAGACCGACGCGATGGTCTCCAACGCGCTACTAACATCATGCTTGTCGAAGACACGTTCAAGGTCAACGGCGAGATACGCGAACGTGTAAGTTATGTTTTTTGAAGAAACAAACTCGTAGCGTAGTTAATAAAAATATATTTATTCAATGCATGAACTGCGACTAGATAAATTTTAGAATGAAATAAAAATGTTTTTGTTATTAACGATACAAAGTCGGAACGATTATATTGTTTAATCTTGTGTAATTAAACTACATCTGTGATAACAGCTTATTGTCCAAATGAACTACAATTTTCACATGTTCTCCTATTCAATGTTGACTCGGGACAACATAAAATATGGGCCAGGACAGGTCAGAATAGCCATGTCATTTGAATTTCGGTTATTGCCCCTCTGCCTCATAGGCTCTTACAAACTTAAAAATCTCACTATAAAACATGTAAGAAATTTATAGAACTATATATATTGGAAGTTGTTTTAGTCTAATTGCTAATATTGCCACCAGTTTTATACCTCACTGTGTTTTATTGTTTATCATTACGGTTGTGGAGATGCTAGGGTTCAGTGGAACCTCCCTATTAAGGGCACCCATGACACTGGGCAAAAGTGACCTGAATAGCGAGGCGACCTTACTAGCGGGACAAATTTCCCATACTTCACTGTTATGGAAGGAATTTGTAACTGTCTTATGGTGACCTTAATTGCAAGGTGGCTGTACTACCGAGGTGACCGTAAAGCGGTGTTCTATTGTTGATATCGTTTGTACTATGTAACATGATTTGCGATGCAATTGATCAGGTTTTGCACCTTTAATATCAGTTTGAAATGTGTTCATATGGTTTGTTTCTCTCTACGTGTAGAGCCGTGTGTTTCAGGGGATCATTGCGACGGTGAAGGACGCCTTCGGATTCATCCGCTGTGCCGAGCAAGACACACGCATGTTCTTCCACTTCAGTGAGATGATGGAGCCAGAACGCGAGATTAAAAAGGGCGAGGAAGTGGAATTCACTGTTATACAGGTTAATTTACACTATCTGTAATCTGGGTTGAGGCAGACCTCAGTTGATATTCATCCCTGATTTGTGTGTTATGTCATTCGTTTCTTTGTAACTCAAAGGAACACTGCACGTTTGTTGTAGTTATAGTTGTAGATCTACTTCTCACTGTAGTCTGGGATGATGATCGCCTCGTTACTGGTCCTCTAGTTTTCTGTTCCCGTCCCTGCGTCTGCAGTGCTATCTCTCTCGTCTCGCTCATTCTACATCCTCACCTAATCATGCGAAATCTGGCTCCTCGCACTCCTCCCATCTCTGCCCTGATCTTCTTCTCTTGTTCTCCACTCTAAGTGCTGCCACTCTTCATTAAATGTTTTTGTTCTGCATATACAGCCGATAACTCACCAGCCTTTTCACCTAACTGTCCAACTGCCCCACGTTTAACATGTTTTTTAGATATCAAGTTAGGAGTTGGCAACTTGTCGAGCAAGCCAACCATTTGTGGTCCAATCTCAGACTTGTTGGCCTGATTCGTTTGAATCAGGCTAGTGTATACTTCCGACCAACCTCCTCCCTCAGCACATTCAATCTTCAATTGTCTACTCCTCGCCCTCTGCTAATCTTCACACCCAGTTATTTTCGCAAATTTTGCCTCGGTTCATGATGTTATTGTTAATTGTTGTTTCAGACCAGTTTCACTAAAAATGTAACCTGTCTAGAATTGACTATGACGTGTTGGTGTATATGTACAAATTGTTATTTTTGCTGAAAATCATCAGGTAAGCTATTAAAAATATTTGTGACAGCATCGAGTCCAAATTCATTGTAAAAAGTGAAAAAGATGTTAATTTCTATGTCATATAACACAAAGCTATTCACACTTTCACAAGTTACCCGATCTTTCGATGATCTTAACAAAACCACACATATTTTTATTAAATTGACTATGCCCCAGGCTGTACCTGGTTAAATAAATTTAATGATGATCTTTCCCGGTCATTACTGCCATCACCTGACAACCCTGATGTCTCATGTCATCAGGATCCAGCCGCGCCGAACCGACAGATTGCCATCAGGATTAAATACCTTCCGAAGGGCACTGTCACTTTCGAAAGCGTTCTGCCGACCAAATATCTTGGAAACATTGAAAAAGAAGCTGCCTCCGCAAAGAATTCAGGTGCGTTACATTGCGACACGCGGATTGTCTAAAATTTTCGGTAGATTTTTTTGTGTGACATGCTCTGATTTTTTTATTAGTTTTGGACCACTAAATATTATATTTGTAGCTTTTTATATTAATGTAAGGTTGAACTGTGAGATTATATGGCACGCATTTCTGCCAAAATTACTAAATTGTTGGGTCATGACCTTGACAGCTATTTTTGGCTCATGGGCAGAATAGACCTGTGTCACTTAATATCCAGTTCGCTGGGGCAGGTCAAAACCACCATTGGAATTGAAATAAATGACTATGTTGCAGCAAAGAAAATGGACCTTGATCCCGGCATCATTATGTACGATGTGAATGGGACTAAACAAACGATACCATATGGCTCAAATGTCATCATTGGCTCACCTCCGAAATATGGAGACATGGTAAGCTGCTTGGTGCCTACGCTAGGGGAAGTAAACGATTCCACTGACTGAGCTTGGATCTCATTATCTAAACTCCCATCAGCGTTAATGACAGAATAATCAACCAAATGAGTGTGGGCAGCGGAAAGAGAAAAAAGCTCATAGTATTTGCTTTCAATCATGCACTGTAATCATTTTATTAAACATTCATGCCCTATTAAGTGATTCCTCTAAATGTTACATGTTTCGTGCACTTGTTCCGAACTACACAAACCAGCCACTGATCTGTTGGGGATGTTTTATGTAGTTGCGCTGTGAAAAGCTACTCAAAATATACATGAAACAGCAAACATGATGTATGAATATTTCAGTGTCCTTTGACCATGTGAAAGTATTAACTCCAACCCCATTACAGCAGTACCACCAGCAAATCTTTAAAATGGATATCTATCGTGCTCACTGCTTGCCTCTTTTGCCACTGCAAAGTTTTCAATTGGATTCACAAGTTGTGTTAAACATGTCGTAAATTTATACACATAGTTTGCATTTTTGCCAACAGGTGGAGTTTCAGATCTGCGAGAGTCGCAAAAACAACACAAAGACGGCCGTGAGTGTGAGTGTGGCCGGCAGCCGACAGGTACTAGGCAACCAACAACATGGGTTCGTTGCCACGCTCAAGGAAAACTTTGGGTTCATTGAAACGGCAGAACACGACAGAGAAATCTTCTTCCACTTCAGGTGTGAAATTAGATAAAACGTATCTTTTTACTATTACTTATCCTCCTTAGCTTCTTAGGGGGAAAAAATTAGATCGAGGATAAGTATCGAGGATCAGTATCGAGTCCAGTCTCACACCAGACATTAGGTGAAAGAAGAGGAGAAGACCATTTATCCAGCACTTGACAGCTTTTGCAATTTACACCAATCTTGAGCCTTTTGTAATGTTGCGCCACTGAGTTTGGGATTCTGAAATTATTTCAATGAAGTATGATAATGAAGTCAGACGTAGGTTCTCGTTAATTGTGGCACTGGTTTTAAGGACATGCGATAAAAATGATGATGGTCAACGACATCGAATAAAAATGACCTGAAATGTTGGGGGCCTGTTGAGCTAATCAACGGTTTGGCCTGAACTTGTCTGACGGCTCAAAAAAGGTTCCAGGCCAGTGGGCCAGTGCTAATGTTGAGGTCTGATAATATTATTTCTGTCGTAGTTGTCCACATTAGAGAAATTTTATTGTATGAAAATAAAAAAATTATGTTGATGCACTCGAACAAAGCAACAGTTTTGTATATGGTGAAATAAAATATCACACATTTATCTTGTGCTGTACGCTAGATTCTATTAACCATTTGTAGATTGTATAACAGTGAATTATGGTGGAGAGTAAAACAATTTTGCGAGATTCAGGGCCATAAAATATCTCCACTCGGTTTTCAAGTAAGCTCTATTTTTCATGAAGTCCAAGTCACTCAATGCTTGTTGCAATAACATTTCTGCACCATTCGTGATTCAGTGCCTTTGCGGGCGACCCGGGCGAACTTGACCTAGGCGATGAGGTCGAGTTCACACTTTCACGCAAAACATCCAAAGTGAGTGCCGAAAACATAAGAAAACTACCGAAAGGCACAGTGGCTGGGGAGGTATGTATGGATTCATTGCTTCCTTCCTTTCTCTTGATTCCTAGCTATAGATCCTTTTTGCACCCGTGATCTGTGAAATCTGTCAATACTGACAATATATTGATATCATCATATAACTGTTTAAACACGTTTGTCTGTAGAGGGGGAGGGGGGCTGAAGCCAGATGAAAGTAATTGTGTCTGATATCGGACATCGACTTCTGAGATGATCCCTAATGGCTGTGATGTGATGTTTTGCCACCAGGATGTTCAGCCAGGTGTCCTTGATGGCAAGATCATCCGATGCCTTCGCATTGTCAACCCAGAGCAGGATGAATATCCCGGACTGGTGCAGGTCGGCGTTGATGGTGAGTCACTGGTAGGGGGTGGGTGGCCAAACCCCCATCAGTATAACATTTTATTATTAAAATTTTTTAAATAATAAATTATACTATGAATCCTGATATGTACTGGAAGGTATGAACCCTTCCAAACATGTAACTACACAATTGTGTACTCTTCAAGGCTTTGGTGTTTTTTGACAAAAGATACTCAAAATGGTTTCTGCCAGATTATGATAACTTTGTATGTTTGTTCTCAATAAAGTTCACTTTTACAACAGTGACATACATCGAACTGACTTTAATGGATCACGCATAAAAAGTTCAAAATATGTTTTGTTCAGTAAGACCCAATCTGTGCTTTGGGCAGAAAAAATATGACTATTTGCATAAATAACAAAAAGTATCCTATCTACCTGTCATATCTGGCTTTAATGGAGTGAGAAATATTTGTGTGGCAATGCTGACTTGCACTGTGCAGATGACCCAAAGGCAGAGACCTACCAGTATGGCATCACAAGTCTCGCAGACAAGCGAGACTTCCTGCAGAAGGGAGACATTGTCAAGTTTCAGGTGGCCAAGGTCAAGGCCACTGGCAAGAAGCGTGCCACGTGCATTGCGGCCGTGCGCAAATACGTGCGTGCGACCGTCGACTCCGTGAAAGGACAGGTATGTGAGGCAGAGCGATAAGTCAGGACAGTCTTCTTGTGTTTTTCATTCGCTGATGCATTGGTGCATTATGATACAGAATAATAATATGAGTAAAACATACCGTATTCGTTCTTTTTAGCGTACAGCTCCTTTTCCAGTAAAGCCTGGTGTCGGTCTGACTAAAACTGATAACTCGATCCATCATTTATTGTAATTTCCTGTCAACCATTGACAATATGAGAAAGAAAGTTCCACCTGCATCCACAGCCTTTGCAAAGTTCCAGTGTCCCTTTGGCCACAAAATCACCTTCTCGTGGATGTATAAATCACTTCCAGTTAGCTTCAGTTATGCTGACGTGTGTCATCCCGGCTGAACTTAACTTGAATGTATTGTATGCAGTGAATGGCATGGCCTGCTCTATAACTTGCTCTGTGTCTTAGCACCAGTGTCATGCAGATCATTTGTCTTCTGCTGTCCACTGCTAATTTATCTCTCCAATGAGAAGTAGTTTTAACTATGTGATAACCATAAATAATTTACAACAATGTGTTTTTTATTCATGTCGGTGGCGCCATGTTTATTTTAAAAACGGAAATGACCGATCTAGTGGTGCTACATAGCGGAGTACAGTAAAAATACACATAATTTCCACCACGTGGCACCACCATTTTTTTATTTATACACTGATTTGAGAAACATAATTTTTATAACCTTAAGAATAATTCGTAAGCATTCTGTACGCTAAAAAGAATGAATACAATATATCTAGCGATGAATTCATACTTAACGATTCCGGTTTGTTGCACCCCTGAATTTCAATTCGTGAAAACTTAGGTGCTATAGAAGTTTATTATAATTACACTTTAAGTTGAGCTTCTTCAACTTCGAAGTTGGGAAAGGAAGAAATTGTTCTTAAGAAGTCATCTCTGCCATAATAAGAAGTCATCTCTGCCTAAGCAAGACCAATACCTTTATAGACCTATTTCTAACCTCAGCTTTATTTCCAAAATACAAGAAAAGGTTGTAGCAAGTCGTCTAAGGTCTCACATTAGTACAAATGTCTTAACTAATGTGTCACAATCAGCATATAGACAGTTTCATTCAACAGAAACTGGCCTCTTGAAGGTTCATAATGACATTAACTTGAACTTTAGTAATGGTAAAGTGACTGCACTTACCTTACTAGATCTCTCTGCTGCTTATGCAAGTGGTACGGCATATCTGGCACAGCTCTAAGCTGGTTTTCTTCAAATCTAACTGATAGATACCAAACTATAAAGATTGGGAACTGCTTTTCAGGTGCACTGCCAACTTTATTTGGTGTTCCCTATGGTTCTGTTCTTGGGCCTTTGCTTTATTCTTTACACCACGCCACTAAGCTCTGTTATACAAAAACATAACTTGGATCATCATCTTTATGCTGATGATACTCAGATCTACATTTCGTTGGCTACCCCGGATACAAATCCCTCCATTAGCCAACTTAGTGATTGCCTTCAAGATATCTTCCACTGGATGACTGACAGCAAGTTGAAATGAAACTGAATTGATCATTATAGGTACTCCAATGCAGCATAGTAAACTTGATGGTTTTTTCTCTACGCGTATTTTGAATCGGCGTATCACGCCAGCAACCTTGGTGCGGAATCTAGGAGTGATCTTTGATAGTAACTTCAATTTCCGACAACACATCTCAAACATGTTGCTGCTGTTTTTATCATATTCGTGATCTTCGCCATATTCGCCGGTACATGTCATTTTGTGTTGCTAAAACTATTGTAACAGCGCTTGTTAGCAGCAGACTTGACTATTGCAATTCCCTCCCTTATAATATCGCTAGCAAGGATATCACAAAACTTCAGCGTGTACAAAATTGTCTAGCAAGAGTAGTTACAAGATCTCCTGGTTTTCTTGCTCTGTTCCATTTTTGAAGTTTGCATTGGCTTCCTGTGCAATATCGTATAATATTTAAGATCTGTACCATTACATACCAGGCAGTGTCTTGTAAGCAACCATCGTATTTGCATTCGCTGCTTCTGTAAAAAAAACCTATCCAGCTTCGATCATCTAGTCTGACCTACATTTTGTTCCTAGAGTCAACACTAACATTGGAACTAGGGCTTTTTCTGCTGCTGCACCAACTGTCTGGAATACGCTCCCTCTTAGTGTTAGATCAGTTGAACATATTACAAAATTCCATCGTCATTTAAAAACTTATCTTTACAACCTTGCTTATCCACCGTAGCTCCCTAGTGCCTTGACCCATCTGTTGACAACTGGAATACTGCTTATGGATTTTGAGACTGACCAATCCTTTTGTCTTAATGCGCCTCTGTGGTTGGTTTCCAAGGATTTAGGTGCAATAGAAGTTATCTTATTATTATTATTTTTATTATTTATTATTCTTTCACTGTTTATTACACTTTCAGTTTGATTTCCTCAACTACGAGGCAGAGTAGGGAAGAAATTGTTCTTTCACTGTTTATTTCAGTTTGGCTTCCTCGGATAGAGGCTGGGTAAGGGAAGAAGTTGTTCTTTTATTTACACTTTCAGTTTGACTTCTGCAACTAGAGGCAGTCAAAAGGAAGTAGTTCTTTCACTTTTTTGTTTCACTTTCAGTTTGGCTTCCTCAACTATGAGGCAGAGGAAGGGAAGAAGTTGTTCTTCCATATGACCGAGGTGCACGACAGCGCAGACATCCACACCGGAGACGAAGTCGAATTTGTTGTTGTCCAGAACCAACGCAACGGAAAATACTCGGCCTGCAGCGTACGCAAAATCATGTGAGTACAAGTGACAAGGCTGAAGCATTTTGAAAATATCCCGCTCGGTGCAAAGACGTATATCAACCCGAGTAGCGCACACCTGAAAGACCGAGATCAGAAATTTGTAATACTTATAAATGGATCCCAACAGATTATATACACATCAGCACCGGGTAGCCATGCATACTCAAAACGAGCTCACCTTTTTAACTTGGATTTCACGAGACTTGGGCACAGCTAAAACATATGCGAGAGTGGCAATTCAGCCGTTTCACAAACACTTCTGTTGTATAATACAAAAAAAATTAAAAGCACAGTAGTTTAGGGAATGTTTCATACATACTCTGTAATATAATCAGATTTAAGGTCTGTTTATTTTCCATAACAAATAAATCTGCAGGAAGAATACTCTCTAACCCGTTGAATATTTTATAAACTTCCAGTAAATCAGCACGCTGTCGTCTAATCTCCAGAGTCGTGATATTTAGCACTCTTAACCGTCTTTGGTAATCTAAGTGACTTAAATCTTAAATCATCCTGGTCGCCCTACGTTGCACCTTTTCTAATAAGTCTGTCTTTTTGTTTGAATGGGCGCCATGCCTGAATGCAGTAGTCTAGGTGAGGTCTTACTAAGGACTTGTATAGTTTTACAACTACTTCTTTGGTCTTATATTTGATAGCTCTGTTAATCATGCCTAGCATCACATCACATGTTCTAATTCAGTGCTCATTATTTTATCATTCTAAAACATCAGCCAATCTGACAGCTAGTCAGTGTCAAACTTTCTGTCTGTTTTTGGCATTTTAATCGCTGATGATGTCAACAACTTAAAAGTTAAATTGGATGTTTACATGCATTTGTACATGTAGGGATTGTACAAAGTGTGCTCCCAAGAAATAAGGAGTACTGGAGTTTGACAAGAAACTGCGTAATCATATAACAAGTATTTGGCGTGATTGTTACAGGGAGAGGAAACGTCCAGATCGGTTGATTTCCCGTCTGAAGAGTGTGGGGGATGAGACAGGCCCAAAGATCATCACACTCCGACAACCTCGTGGGCCAGATGGCACAAAGGGGTTCAAACAGGAGCGCACCCTGTGGGTTCAGCAGGCCAATTAGCCACACATAGCATTACCATAGCAACCAGCGACTGCGGTTGTCAAGGGCTAGCGGGGGCCAAAGGTCGTGACCGTATTGACGAAACCAGCGAGTCGTAATCAGTCTCGGCGCAGATGCAATGAAAACTGGTCACTAATTCAATTTTTAAAAGTTAAATTTTAAGCGAAGGGGGAAAAGACGTGAAAAGAGGGTTGCGTTTATAATCAATAGTATATTGCTAAAACAAATGTTCATTCATATTGTTCATATATGTACCCGGCGGCAACCAAATTTGGTGAAATGCCGGCTGAAAAATGTGCCAAAAAATCAACAAAAACTTTGTATATCTTACGAAAACAGAACTCAACAAATGGGATCCAAGGTGGATTTAAGAGCTCTTTTTATACAACGGAGTCACCTAACGTGATGGTACCAAAAATATTTCAGTTCACTTGTGCAGTTTGTTGAATGTTCAATTGCTAGATTTTTTTTCTATGACGGCTGGCAGTTGTTGCTATGGTAACCGTACATGTGCATTTTAATTTTGCATCGTGTACGTGGCTTTCTGTGGGAAAACTGTGAGCGAATTGTGATGTTGGAACTGGGCGGTTGTTTTTACTGGTGATAATTTCCCGAAGCATTCAGTACGGACAGAATACGGACCTAGAAACAGGATCCCACATGATGGACAATACTATGTACTTTGTGTTCGATTATATCTTTTCTGTTTTGTTTGAATCATCAATAACATCAAATTCATTGGCTACTCACAAACCTCTGCGATACTGTGGGTCATAGATTCAGCGATTTAAATGCGATTGTAATGAAAAAAAGAAACCAACTTGCCAACCAGGAATAACAGCTGGGTCGAACTGTTAACTGTTTATAAAGTACGGCATTATCATTATGAAAATGCCGACCCATTGATCCCTGGAAACTGCACTGTTGTGGTTTAGTGGCGAATTCCTGCAGTGTTGTCTTGTTTGCTGGTATTGTGCTGTCTTCGGTTTCCTAAATTTGGCAACACTTTGACACTGCATTAAGAATCCCCATCAGATTTCCGCAGCAATTAATTTGTTTCTCAGGTGAATGAGATATATCTGTACAAACAGTCGCATGCCCCGCGGTTATATTCGGTTGTTAAACCAAAGAACACTTCCATGCATCCTACTCAACTGCTACTAAGTGAAGAAGGCAACATTTCACTGTAGCTGAAGGATTCAAACTTCTACCGAATAAACCAATCAGATGCCCTGATGCATTGTGTTGTTTTGTCACAGTGATTGATTGATTATAACAAGTCATACTAGCATAAATACCCATGCTCCAGAAGGGGCGAGTTCATAATGCTAGAAACCAGACAAGTCCTTAGTTTGATAATAATTTGCACAAATATCACCTGCAAGAGCAAAGTGGGTATTGAGTTGCGAAATTGTAAAACTTTGTAGCAGGAATTTTCTTAGTTTGGGATTATTTGTCAAGGAAAATAAAGTGGACATAGAAAGATGAGATTATTAAGTATATATTTCTGCCAAAACTTACAAAATTGATGGGACATTACCTAGACAGGTATCATTGGTTTCTGTGCAGAACAAGCTTGTGCAACATTATATCAGGTCTGCTGTGACAGGTGACATATGGTAAAGGGAACTACACGCAGAGATAGACTGAGGGTAGGTAACACAAAGTACTTGTAATGGACTTGCATGCAATCTATAATCAGTCCAAGCTACATAAACCGTCCCAAACTGATCAGTAGATGTTTTATGTAATTTTAAACAATCGTAGAAAACATTATATATAATCTATATTTTCTTGTTAAACATAACTTCATAATCCCACCTCAACATGGGTTTCTAAAAGCGAGGTCATGCTTAACAAATATGTTGTTTTTTGGAAGATATCATTAAGTGGGTAGATGAGGGATCACCAGTAGATATCATTTACTTAGATTTTCAAAAAGCTTTCGACAAAGTGCCGCATCAAAGATTACTGGATAAAGAAAACGGCTGATTGACAGAAGACAATGGGTAGTTGTTGATGGGGAGGCTTCAAACTGGAAATCAGTTTTGAGTGGGGTACCACAGGGATCAGTACTGGGACCTATATTATTCTTAACATATATCAACGATTTGGACGGACAATGATATAACAAGCAAGGTGCTGAAATTTGCAGATAATACAAGTGTTTAGGAGGATTAAAAGTTATGGAGATTTTACAAGATGATCTTGAGGTTAATCAAATGGTCTGAAAAGTGGCAAATGTTGTTCAATTTTGGGAAATATAAATGCCTTCACACAGGTCATGGGAACGAAGATGTACAATATACAATGGGGGGGTACTATACTAAGTACTACTGTAAAAGAAAAGGACTTAGGGTTAACCATTAGTACTGATATGAAGGTTTCAGAGCAGTGTGGAATTACAGCTTCAAAGGGAAATCAAATCCTTGGATTAATTAGGCAAAATATAGCATATAAGGAAAAAGAACTAATAATAACGCTATACAAAACAATAGTGAGGCCTCATTTAGAATATTGTATACAAGCGTGGAGACCATATCGCAGGGACATACATATGCTAGAAAGAGTACAGAGGAGAGCGACTAAAATGATACCAAAACTGAGGGATCTTAGTTATAAAATTTGCCTAACAGAATGTGTTTTAACAACACTAGAGACCAGGAGATTAAGAGATCAGATAGAAGTGTTTTAAATATTGAATGGTTATGAAAATATTGATAGAAATATGTTTTTCTCAGTTAATTAAGGAAGATAGAAGGACTATAGAGGACATGAAGTTACATATGTAAAGGAGCAGTGTAGATTAGATATAAGAAAGTTCTCAATTTCACAAAGGACTGTTAATGAATGGAACAGATTATCTGCTGATTGTGTGGGTGCTAGTAGCGTGAATGTTTAAAAATAAAATCGACATTCGACACACCTCAGAAGGGCGGGATACATATAGATAAAAAGGTTGGACTCTTGATAAGCCAAAAGGCTTCCTTGTATACCTGCCATCTAAAGTTAATTATCTGGGTGGCAATCTTGCTAAATCTTGTTAATATATATAATATATATATACAGCGTTTCGATAACAGTCTGGTATGAACCATTAACAGCTATGAACTCCTAATCCACACAGAATTTTAAATGAACTCCTGAAAGTTTGGCACTCTAGGAGTAGGTATACAGTACATGGGTGTGCTAGTTTGATCAGAGATATTTACGGGTGTTATTTAGAGTTCTGTTTTAATGTCATCTGACGGAGAGTCCTGTACTCGGCTGTAGGTACCTGCATTTGAAGAACCATGAGATAATTACATTTAAATAGTTTCAAATGTATTTGATCCCCATGGAAGAAGCTTGGACATGTTGACAAATCTGAGATCACATGTCTTACACATAGTTTAACGGATGAAAGACATGTTCTTGCATGTCACGTGTACACAATCATTGAACTGAATTAACTTAACACACATTTAATGAATAGAAAACTAGTGGCATTTATAATGTGAACACTGACATACATTTAATGATTATGTCCGCATACTTAACCAACTATAATGAATCCTGAGTACCAATGTATATCTGTGTGTAGACATATTGTGACAGGTCAAAACAGTTCACAAAACTGGAAAACCCAAAATACGTTCTCAGTGGTGAAAGTATCGGTTTTCTTTTCTTGTATTATTTTTATAACTTTAGAGCATGGCAACACCAAATATATATACACATATATATATATATATATACAAATATATATACATAAATTAAGGCAGATAAGGTGACATGATATATATATTAAATAGTCACGCTATTAAGCAATCTATATAAACCATAACGACTGTATTCGAACACCTAAAATTAATTAAATTCTCAGGTACCTGAAAACATACGCATCATATTCATTCTATTAAGCGTACAAGCCCTAATTAATGTACATCCCCCTTTTTGCAGTGTCTGACACTGTGACAGCGTTGTCCAATGTCAACCTTGACTGTTGAATCCATCACTGTAATTTAATTTCTACCAATATCGCACTAGATTCAAAGATCAATGGTGACAAAACATCAAAAGGTCCACTTAAATTATCAGACAACAATGTTCTGGTATCCTGTTGCTCATATGTGGATGCACAAACCATTTGCCAGTACCGTCTGCCCAGATGGCTATACCAGGAGCCCCAGAAAATGGGTGTACAGTATACACCCCTGTCCACTTATTGAAGCGCAAAATTTGATAGGTTTTCACATCTGAAATATTTGTTGATTGTATTGTACGCGTAATAGAATGAATACGGTATGTTGTGTCCAAAAACAAAGTGTCCAGATACATTAAGGTAATATCATTACGTATGGCAGTGTCACAATGTTCATCACAGAGACATACAGGCTGTATATAGTGAAATAAATAACATTTTGTTAGTTACTAACTTTGGCTTTGCCATTGCATTCACGGTTACATAAGTTACAGTTATATACAGCATCGCATAAGACAAGTGTCTTGTCTGTTTTGTGGAAATGTTGACATGCAAAAGTTCAGCTCACCAAGATGCATGTTTTAGAATGTGAAGTCTTGAAAACAACTGCAGATGTGTCTGTTATACTGTCTTGAGAAATAAGCCAGTAAATGCCATTCGAACTAGATGACATAAAATGTTTGCTGGAAACGTAGAAAGTTGATGAGGGGGTTTGGTAGGGGCAGTTTTTCGAGTGAGCCTTCAGTGCAGGCCTGTAGTATCACTTGTCGACACATTGTCTTGAGCTGATATCTCTTTGGTAGACTAGCCGTCAGTATAGGAGGATTCTTCTCACATGTGCCATACTCCAAGAAGCACACGGAAACCTCTGTGTCGGTCGCATTGAACATGAGTCCAAACCAGTGTTCCCTGGCATCAAATAGACCGCGATGACTGAAGATTTCCACTGGTATTTCAGCGGTGACAGTGTTCATCATCTGCAACGTGTCCGAGTTGAAGAAATACAGATAAGAGAAGAGTTTATGAGTGGTCAACCCGCCATCCTTCACAACACAACTTAACACAATGACGTCACCACTCTTGCTGTAATCAACGTAACACTTCAGAAGGAAACGGTATCTGTCCTGCATCTCTTCATCGCTCCTGGAATCGTCATTTGCATCTGCACGATTGGTTGGAGCTTGTTTAAACCGGCTCAACCTGCAGGAGTTTTGCAATAACGTCGTCTTTGTGTTGACATCGTATGTGCGCAGCTGACACATGGTGCAATATTCATCAACAACTAGAAACGTGATGCAGCAAGGGTGTCGGGGATCAAAGGCAACCGCCTGGTTCTGCCTATCCGATAGACCGTCTGCTTTGATGTCACTGATGTGGCAAATGCCGTCACTGTCAACAGACATATCGGTGGACAGCAACTTCGACCATGACCGTGTGTTCATGATGGGCTGAGGCAGTCGGAAGAGTATCTTCCTGAAATTCGGGCTGATCAGACATTCGATGGGACATATCGTGACGTACTGCTTCAGGAAGTAACGCTCCGAGTCCTCCACACACAGTGCTGTGCCTGATTCTGTGTCCACCAGGAGAAATCGAACAATCGGCCAATTGTTCAAGAGGTACTGAAGAACCATTATATTTTTGCGACAGCTAATGACAATAGGTCTTCCAATGAATCTCGTATGCGCAGCGCACGGGGGATGTGTGCCCGGCTTTGATATTCTCCTTTTGAACAGTCTGCCATAGAGTCCAGGCGGGCGAATGCATTCCGCTGTATTGGAACACGGTAGATTGATCTTGTATGATGGACATTTTTCATCCGTGGTTGTTTCTTCTATTACAAGGGTGTGGTCGCCGTCCACCACTTTGACACTGTAATGTCTGCCTTCCGTACATTTCGGTTTCACGCCTCGGAAGTAGCTGTCCGCTTCGCTTACCCTGAGGCTGAGGCCCGCGCGTGCTGCTAGCACGGCCTTATTTCTAGCATGACCGCTTCTTGATCGGCGTCTAGTTTTCCGAATTAGCGTGTTTAACTCTTCGTCGGTAAGTTGAGCCATCACTCGCTATCGTGGCCGTCTCGACTACTATCTGGCGTTGAGTGAAAGTGACGCGTGTTGGTGTGCAGTGACCGACGTAACATGCCAATCCTTTTAAAAAGTCAACCAAAATTTCCCCATAAATAAACAAGGAAGTGGACACACGTCACGTGTTTGCGTGGTGTCCGTCGATCTCGGCCCATGTCGATCTCGGCCCACATATTCCTACTTTCTTGCACAATGTATGTCATCGATCTCGACCTCGGACTGGAACAGTGTGACAGTTGCATGGCTAAAGGGATTCGATGTTGCTTTGAAATTGTTGTCATACCAATTACCCTTTTCACAGGTGTGAAAAACACAATTAACACCAAGCAGCAATAGAGCATTATTAAATTACACATGATCCACAAAATAAAAATTGTCCGTTACTTTCTTTCCGTTTGTTTTGTGTCCATTAATTTCTATCCTACAACCGTATATTATATGTGGCCTCTATATTATACAATAAATAGTTCCGATGATAAATGTCATAGACATAGCAATAGCAATAGCTTCAAATGTAGTATTGATAGGAAGGAAGCAGTGATATAGTAAACTGAAGGAAACAAAGTAATAGTAATAGAGTACATTGAAATGTAATTGTAATGCGACACTGCATTTATTACTATGCATCACATATAAATAAACTGGTCAGTAAGCTGCAACAATTAACAACGATGCTGCTGACAGGATATCTGGCCGTATTCTTCCAACTGCTCTGGAACTGCAACAGTAAATACAAAAATGAAATAAAAGTAAGTATTTCTATTCCAGGATTCCACCATGAACATAGATAATAGTTGAACTATGTAGATGCTCAGATATAAATGTTTTATCTTGGATGTAGATTTACAGCATATGGTCAATATCAGCTTCACAATAAATGGTCATCTGTTAAATATTTCAGGGTCAACAGGAATAGTTATATAAATGGTCACTGTCTCGCTGGTTAAACCACACACATTATGTTTTACTGCATTCCAGATATCATAAAAAAGTAATAAAATATCTGATGCACCATATTGGCAGGGTAGACGGGAAATATATGTCAGATATAAAAAATATAATATTAGTTATTAACATTATTTGAATGCAATCAGTTGCTTAAAAACAATCCCGAACTAACTAATATGAGCTCTTTAGCAAGTATTTCAGCTTATAACCACTACTTATATTACAAACAGTACCAGAATTTAGAAAATGTCTACCCTCTGTGATCGCCAGATTAACATCAATTTTAAATTTCAAATTTTCCCGCCTTTTTGTAAGGTATGCCTGTGATATATTAGATTATGTCTACGTCAAATTTTATGACAGTTTTGGCAGATTTTTTATTCTGTAGTGATTTATGACTAGTATATTTACTATATATATATATATGTAATTGTTTGTTAGCCAATTACAGCATCGCCTGTACATCGGAAAAAATCAACATTACCTTCTACCATCAGTTGGTATGTGGTGGCATCTATGCTGGTTCCACATAGTATGTGGCACCACTTCTCGCATGATTCGTACTGCACGGCTTTATAATTTGTTTGTACTCTTCTGTGGCACTCTACGCAAGGGTGTAACTGCGGCATTGCTAATGAGTTGTGAATAGCCTTTCTACTACAGTAACGCACTATTTATAGAAACATAACACCCGCCCCATGCCATGATTAGCTGCCATAATCATATCTACTCAAATATTCACACCCTGTTCAATTCCCTGATTGGCTATCATGAACACCTAGAAAAGTTTAAGCCCACATCTGGAAATTCCAGTGTCGGTATTGGCTGATTCTATCAACGCTGTTCACATTCCAAGAAAATGCAGTTAGGTCACCAAATCGATCCATATACAAAAAAAACAATGCATCAAACACCATATCGACTTCTCTGGGAAACACAAAATAGTCTAAACTGATTTGATGTGCGATTGCAGTACGTGTTCCGATACCGACTGTGTCGGTATGGGAACGCGTATGACCACTATTGGTCATAAAAAACATATGATACAGGAGATATTGGTCATAGAACATATGATACAGGAGATATTGGTCATAGAACGTGTGATACAGGAGATACAAATCTAACAGCAATAGTATGAGTGTATTTTCGCGGTTTGTTTTATCAAATTGCACAATTTCTCAATATTCCGGCAGGCAGCTACCATACAAGTGATGATTTGTACTAGAAGGCATCACTAGAACGATGTTGTTTATTTCTGTTTCTTGCTTGTGCCTTTAGTAGTCATACGAGATTTTTCATTCTCTATTATTAAACGTTAAACAATAATGATCAGTTATCGTGTTTTTTGTATTTTGTGTGCCTGAGTATACACTGTATTTTACTTTATTTTTACAATCATTATTATTTTTATTATTATTATTATTTATTAAGGTGAAGTAAACTACAGTGTATAGTTTAAACTTTACGTAACACAAACTGCATTACATTTACTGGAAATTCGTATTTACTAAACATCACCTATAGTCATATATGAAATAGTCTTTTTGTATTACATGAAACTTGTTTAAAGTGGAACCAGTCTCCGAGTGTCAAATATTTCACTTTTATATACATTGATGTACAAAAGTGCAGGTTTTCATTACAGCGTCTGTGCAGTAAACAAGCAAGTACCTATAACGGCTTTGCCGTTATAAAAAAAAGACATGCTCAGTGAAATAATGCTTGAATAGCATACCGATTACTACGGCCTCGACATTTTTTATTAGACACAAATAAAAATATGAAATGATCTGCTCATTCATTGAAACAACGCAAGAGCACCAAGCCGATTACAAATGCCTCAGCCGAATACGTACGTTGTTACCACAAACAAATCAAAGACAAACAACATTATACATCCGCTCAATGTAACAATGCTACACAGCTGGCCGATTAATATGGCCTCCACAATTTATTATTTAAAGACACCAATCAAAGACAAATAACATGAAAGGATCTGCTCAATGAAACAATGCATAAGTACCAACCCGATTACTAAAGCCTCAGCCGACTACGTACGTTGTTACCACACACCAATCAAAGACAAACAACAGCCACATCTGCTCACTGAAACAATGTTAGAGCAGCTAGCTGATTACTATGGCCTCCACACTATGATATACACCAATAAAAAAAAAACCATGAAATAATCTGTTCAATGAAACAATGCAAGAGCACCAAGCCGATTACTTTTTCGACTCCACACGTTCTCACCACATACAAATCAAAGACAAACAACACAAACTTAAAGCTCAGTGAAACTTAGATTTTTTCATATGTTAGACTGGTTTTGAATCATATCCAATTTTAACTTCCAGTTAAGTTTCACTTCCAATTAATTTAGTAGAAGCTGTGCGAATAATCTCATTGAAATAGGTGGGCCGATATGTTTATTCTCTACACACACGCATACGCACACATATATATATTTATACATATCCCCCAACACAACTACCTATTTTAACAACTATAATCAGGTGGGCCGAGTTCGACGTGGGCCGAGATCAACATGGGCCGAGATCGACGGGCCGAGATCGACGAGGGCCGAGATCGACGTGAGTCGTTTGCGTGGCTCCACCTGCTGGACACCACCTCAACGATACCTCTCCCTACCAGAGCAGTTCATACGTCACCCTGCACAGAACTACAGAAGCCATGGCATTTGGAGATGGTTAGTTAATGGGCTTGCGATACTTTGAATTAAACAGCGTGAGAACCTTTTTGAACACGATACACCCACGTGACATTTCCCCTCATCATCAGTTGTAATCAGCATCGTGTAACAGTTTAGTTGACAGCAATTGTACATGCATCTATTATCGCTCAAATGAAACGTGCGCATTATGAATGATTTATGGTGATTAGCCTAGCCATTGCCTTGGGCCTGGCATTGGCATTGCAGTACAATTTGTGTTGCGCCCTATCAAGCTAGACTAGAGCATATCTAGGCGATTTTTTACTTTCTGACCTAACCAAGAAAACGACCACCTAGGGCTAGGCTACGGCTACAGTCGCCAAACTTCTCACATACCTTACATATTCATATATATTAATACCCACACAACGTTATAAAAAGTTCTCTTACATTCCTATAACGATCAAAATTCACAAAACAAATCCAAGTAAAACTCGATGTCACTGACACTGGCAGTGACTATCCGTAGCTCAGCGGTACCATAACATTTTTATTGTGTTGATGCGACACTACATAAATAAGCATCACAGAAATTCTGTACAGAGCAGAGGTGCTATTTTTACTGTGTGTGTTGAGTCCCCGTATACATATAAAGCTTTACATAGGGACTCCGTGTGCATGTGTCCTGAACTTTCTGTTTGCTTCGAACATACGCATAAAAACTCTTGCTGTCATGTGTTATATTACTAGCTAATTGTTGTTCATAGCTTCTCTTTGAATTTCTAAATTCAGCTGTAGCTTGGTTAAGTGCTTCTTTATAAATGTTGTAGTCTTCATCATTTCCAGTACATCTATATGACTTCCACATCATTTGTTTATACTTAATTTTTCTAATGGCTTCTTTCGATAAGTGTTTCTTTTTGGACCGTTTTCCTTGTTTTTTGAAGGGTACATATTTATCGACTATGCACTTAATTTCACTCTTTAATATATTCCAGCATTCTCTTGCTGTCTTATTTTCAGTGTGTTATTCCAGTCTATCTTTGCTAAATATTTCCTCATGTCCTTATACCATCCTTTGTGGAAATTTCTCCTACACTGCTTTTTACTATTCCTTTCTGATTTTAGTTTGATGGTAAAATGTAAAAGTCCTGTTTGCTTACTTCCCTTATAGCGTTTTGTGTTTTTTCATTATCTTTCTATGCTTATGTTTGGACTTCGATAAACTAACCCAACTGTTAACGTTGAGTTTCCTGTAATTATGGTACACCAAACACCTTCTTTGCAATCTGCTTCTCTTTCAAATTTTATTTCAAAAGACTGGATAAATTCTTTAATATATAAAATAACTCCACCTCCCTTTCTTCCTATTCTATCTTTCCTAAACATTACATATCCTGTGAGTCCCAATTCGGCATCTGATATATCGATGGTGGTCCAGGATTCAGTTATACCTATTATGTGAGGGTCAATATCTTCTATCATAATGTTTGATTCATTTCTTTTGTTTACTATACTCCCTCGCATTTAAACAAACACATTTATATCCAGCTTTAGAAGCGTTTTCCAGACTGTTCTTTGCTGATTTATTTGTGCTGTCTTTATCTATGCCTGCAGTTTCAGGCTTCTCTTTGAATCCCCCCTCCGCATCTAGTTTAAATAGATACAACCTGTCCTATTGTCAAGAGATCGCAGCAGGTTCTCTGAGAAAACTGCTGCCCCCTTTCCACTAAGATGGAGGCCATCTCTCATGTACATATCTTCCCTCCCAACAAAGTATCCCCATAAATCTGTGAATCCCACCCCCTCTTCTTCACACATCTGCTCAACTAGTGCATTGATCGCCATTCTCTTGCAGTTTCTATACGTTGCCCCCCTTCCTCCAATTACTGGCAAAATTCCTGACAGAATAACCTGTTCAACTCTTGTCTTCTTTAGCTTCCTCACTAACTGTCTATACTTCTGTACTATCCCAGTTGTACCCTCCCTGTCTGCATTATTTGTTCCTACGTGTACTAGTATAGACCCTCCATTGCCATGTCCCAATACCTTCTCTACCCTTTCAGTCACATGTTCTATCCTAGCCCACGGTAGACAAACAATGATGTCCTTTCCCTCGCTTAGTGTCTTGTCCGTCTTTCTCGTAACGGAGTCGCCCATAAACACCCTCTCTTTCCTCATTGCCCCCTCAATCACTGCCTCAGAGTAGCTCCTCCTTGCCGTCTTCTCTCCTGTCACATTCTCTTCCGATCCATTCTTTCCTGTCGCTTTTTCTCTTGTCACCTTTCCTCCTGTCATCATCCCTTTTATCGACTTCTCTTTTATCACATTTGCTCTCACTTCCTTTCGTCCCTTCATCTTTCCTCCCATCTCATTTTCTTCTCTCCTCTCCTGTCCCATCTTCCTTCCCTCCTTCTCTATGGTCACTTTCTCCCCTGTCACCTTCATGCTTATCATGTTTTGAGGAACAAGACAATTCAATATCTCGAGGAGGAATCCAAATTTTAGGATATGTGGAAACTGGAGATTATGCTGGACATCATCAGGGCTGAGACGACTGGCAGCTGTGTAGAATCTTTCCCTGGAATTATACATTGCCTAACCATCTACGATCATACAAACTATGCCGTCGCGATGGAGAACATTCTCTCTGGCAGAAACCAAAAGGCCCTTCAACCAAATTCCAGCTGATCAGCCAATTGAATTGATGTACAGATTATACAAGATGCATACTGGGACCATCAGCCTTACAAGGGACGGTCAAGCCAGGGATATGTGTTGCGTCACATGGTTTGAACGATTACGAATGCCACAATACTCAAGATCCCCCCTCTTCAATATGGAAGACGACGAGGAAAGGACAAAGTTCAGGTGGGAGCAATAATCACGAACGCAAGAGTGGTGGCCTTTTAACCACTGTTTTTGCTCCTTGTCGACAGAGTTGCTTTCCTGTCAAGCGTGTGTATGTCAGCAATATCGTCGCTGACTCAATACAGCAGAAACCGGATTGACCCACAGAGTAACGACATGCCTGTAGTACCTATGGCAACGAAATACTCTGCCCCAAGTGATGTGGTCAAAGGTCAACTCATCTAACAGATAAGAACAAAGAAACATAGTATGTTATTATCACCGTGTAGCAACGACTGGTTGAAGAAACTACAGGGTTTCATGATGCACCGAGGAAGCAACGTTCATAAACCAACTACACAATGTACAAAACGCTACCAAAGTTGACAGAAAGCTGTTAAAGCAATAGGTCAACAGTGTCACTACTGGACAAATAGTGGATATGGTGAATACCATGACGCTTTAGCTATCCCCAGTCTATAGCCACATTTGGAGGTGATATGAACTCAACACCAAAGGGATAGCTGCCCAGTGTCTTGGTACAGTTGGACTTCATACAACCTTGGAACTTCCAGAAACAATCCTAAAGACTTACCCAACCTGCGAATGATTACCTGTCCAATTTCCACGCACTAACAGGAATTCAACATCAACCTTTTGTGGTCATGTGAAGACATTGAGCTCGCAAAATTTCCAGAATCAACCAGCTCCTTGTGAAGGGAATAGGTCACGATGGGGAACTTGCACGGGCTGGATATGTTGTGTGTCACCTATTTTATGGGACTCGCTCGTGACTAGCAAACCGTCAATCCTGTCAGGATCCAACTCTTTGGGTCTGACACTGCCAGCCCATCCTTCATCCTACAACTTCATGTTGCACATGCTAAACACCACGCAAAGGTTTGTTTACAGGCAGATTGTGAATATACAGCTATATCATCTTACATCGACACATATACGAGGAAGAAGGTATCAGAATGCCTGTGTGGACATGGCTATCCCCTATTGTAGATGTCTGTGGATGCCACTCAAAATACAGGGCAGCTCGGCGAACTGGCTCGATCGGTTTTTGCTGCCAATACCATTATGAATCCTGCATGTGTTAGTAATAAGCTCAGTTGCCTGATCAACATGCACTTGGTTGAAGCGCATTTTGGTTTTCTTCACAACAAAGTATCCTTTAATGAATACTACACGAACCTCTTGTGCTGTCCTCTCGGAGTGTTTCGCATCTGCCAGAAAGACTGTTCTCCATAGCGAGGGCATAGCTTGTGTGATCATAGATGGTTAGCCAATGTATAATTGCAGTGAAAGTTTCTGTATAGTTGCCAATATTTTCAGCTCTGATGATGTCTAGCATAATCTCTATTGTTTCCACGTATGTCAACCAGATCCTGAAATTTGGATTCGTCCATGAGATATTGAATTGTCTCGTTCCACAAAACATCTGACAGTTGGTCAACTATGTTGCGAGTAGAGTTCTAATCTGCAATTGCCACATCTCTTCTTCAACATCCTAACTACATTTTGGGCAAGTTCTTTGACTTTCACAACATGTTAATGACCAAATGCATGTGTAGTAATAAATAATATGCATATTATATCAACAGGAATATATGCAAACAAGCTTACAAAGAATAATTGGGTGTGCAAACAACTTTGGTGTACGCGATAAACACATTTGGGGAAATGACGTTGATATATTTGATTATCCCATATATTTATGAGAAAATTGGATAACAAGATAGCCAAATCATATATTATCAAATAACCTTCAAAATCGAGGGTGGCGTCCACATACACCTATTTTCTTATCCCTTGCGTGATGGATCTAGCATGAATTCCTGCTATTAAAAAAAATGCAGTTAAAAGTATAACATAACATGTTGGCTAACCTGCTATATGCAGAAAGGCATAATTTTGAAAATTCATCTTTTGACGTTGACCTTGTTTAACCTTCACACCACAGTTAGAGCACCACTTTACAAGTTCCATGACCTACCTTATTTTGGCAGGGATACAATACACCTTCAAACTAGTGTATGTAGACAAAGTAGCTACGCAACCATTGTAAGTGTAGAACTTTTGTGGAGTGGCGTAGTTTTGAACATTCGTCGTTTGGTGGTGACCTTGGTTAACCTTCACTCTACCTGTACCTACTTGATAGTTCCCCGTCATATCCCATATTTACTGGGAGACAGTTGGTTTTCCAACGGTATACAACATTGCCATGAATGGATAGATAACGTAGATATACGCAACCATTTATATTGTATGATGTTTGCGGGATGACACGATTCGAACATTTATCACTTGACGGTGACTCTGTTTGATCGTCGCTCCACACCTACTCCATCAACTGACAGCTCCACATCATATCTCATTTTGACTGGGTGAAATGGTTCTTTCACCCAGTATATGATAAGTGCATATAAATGAAGCAGTTGCAGGGTCATTGTAACTTTATGAGTTTTGCAAAAAAAATTAATATTAATAATTTCATGGTAACCTTGTTTGACCGTAGCTCCACTCGTACCATATCAGGTAACACCTCCATATCATACCTCAGTTTGACGGGGAGACAATAAGCTTTCCGAAATATATGATTTGGCTATCTTGTAATTAAACAAAGTAGATATGCGTTCATTGTAATGTTAAGATGATTGCGGAAGTGCACAATTTCAAAAAATTCATCATTTGACGGTGACCTTGTTTGACCTTGGATTCACGCTTACCGCACCACTCGGCAGCTCTACGCCAGGCCTCTTTGTGACAGGGAGATGTAGAGCTTTCAAATGATATAACATTTGGGTGTGTGTATTGAGGGCATTTAAATTTGTCCGATAGGTGGTTCTACCGCTTCCCTATTAGTTATAACTTAATCTAAGCTTCAGAGTGCGGGGGCATCCGAGGGGGAAGTGTACTCATTCCACCAAGGATGCAAGATCTTCCTGCAGGCAGTGGTGTCCTCAATCATGGACAAGTCACCAGTCACCATCTCTCCTGGATCCAGACATGATAGATTTCGCACCACCAGCGAACATGCCTCACCAAGATGTCATCAATATAGACTTTCCTGGTGGCACAGAAGTGGTTTACTGGCCAGGAATGTGACAACGCGAAGGCAGAAGTCACTGCCATTCTGAACCACCTTGATGAGTGTGTCAGCTTCAACTGCCAGAAGAACTGCCTGAACGTTTTCCTGAGCTCAAATCTCGAGCGGATGCGAGTACCACATGACCAAGCTGTCACTGTTCTGAAGATGCTTCTGACCCTGTCACACAGACACGAGGGGATTTAGTGTCAACCGAGAGGCGATGACTCGTGGGTGGGGGGTGGACGGAAACACCCTCACTGCGCACAGGGTCGTGTACGACTCATTCGCCAGCCTCGACATCCTCATGACTTCAAGGTTGATGATGACTGCACCTTCTCCTGTCACCATGCTTATGGTCAGTACAAGGCCGACATGGATAAGAAGAAACACCAGGAAGAGTCAACTCAGTCAGAAGCTGCAAAGAAAAGACAGAAAGTGCAGGATGAGATCGGCCAGGCGAAAGGGAGACAGAGGAGTTGAATGAGCTGTCAGCCCAGTTGACCACTGAGGGTGCCTTACATCTCAAAGTCAAACAGCCTTCGTGAGAAGGGAAAATCGAAGTCCCGTGCAGCTGTAGTTGAACTCAAAAAGATTGAGGATTTGGGATTTTCAATTGTTGTATTGCAGCATTAGTAATAAAGGTCATATTTTTGTAGAAAAGAGTTTCAAACTTTAAAGAAAGGAATGAAATAACAAGCATGTAAAGGGTGGCTGGGGCGGCTGTAGCGAAGGAGGAGGAGGCCGCACCTAGAAAATCTGAAATGGCTATATGACTGTCGTAAATGTCACTAGATATTCAAAAATTGTCATTCCAAAATAGGAAAAGTCAGCCTAAAAGGTTGAAAAAGTCAGCTGAATTCACTAAATATGTCAGCCAAAAAAGTTTGTCCAGATCACAGGCCACCCTATCTAGCCCTTCTAGATCCAAAGTTATAGATGAACACCCGCTCAGTGGCGGCCATCTTGGAATTCACGCTCCAGTGACCTTATGCCAGTTATTTTCAAAAAGCACCTTCTGAAGTGTTAAAACACAGGGTGTGTAGAATACAAATCAAAAGTAAAACTCTTGTCTACATACATTTGCGGGCAGGGCCTGGACATAACGGGTAGTCACTGCCTGTGATGTACAGTTTTGCTTGAGTTTGTTTTATGATTTTGTATCGTTATGGGAATGTGGCTCCTATGATAGTGACTAATTGTGATCTTAGTAGGAGTCTCCCATCCCACAGCAATTATTTTTTGCTATACATTTTTGTTTTCTGTATTTTTTGTACATATATATATATATATTCTGTTTATTTTATATACATTATTTTTGAACTGTGTGTTTTACATTTCAATATTTGTGTGTATATCTGAATAATGTGTTGTCTGTTGGGACTAAAAGTATCCTTATCCTTAATAGAATTGTTTTTTTAACATAGTGTGTGTTTATGTATGTAAGATAAGTGAGGAGAAATTTGGTGGCTGTAGGTGGTTGTTTTCATGGTTAGGTCAGAAAGTAAAAGATCGCCCATATCTAATTTATGGATTTGGAATCAGGGCAATTGTCTAGCATCCGGGCCCACCTCGATTTCGTCGTTATAACAAAATTGTTTGCCTAAATTTGATACCTCAGAGCTCGGTGCCTTAGTTCCATCCTTCCACACAACCACAGGCATATTTATGTTACGAAAATATTGCGTTTTTGTGCATGTTTGAGGCCGAAAGTGTGACTCGGTCTGCGGCTGTGCATTACCGCAGTGAGCGATATAGCAGCACTTGTTGATGCAGACTGGGTGGGTCTTTCGGCCTAAAAAGTGCAGTATGATGCAATACTTTTGCAAGATAAATATGCCTGTGTTGACATGGATTGATTGAATTAATGCACTGAGGTATAACATTTATACAAAACATAACTTATAATGGCAAAATCGAGGTGTTTATTTTCTACACAAGTGCCATATTTTTTAGATTGTAATATTAATTAATTAAATTATTATTTCAATGTTTGCAGCACCAAAATGCGCGACTCTGTCGGACAGCGAGTCAGACGATGACGATGCAAGCTGGGATTGGGAAGATGAAGAGGAGGTCCCTCAGCCGTCTTCCCGCTGTCTCTTCTGTCTCCAGACATTCCTTAGTACGGAGAAGACCTGGCGGCACAGCAAGGAAGCTCATGGGTTTGACATCACAGACGCCAAACAACGACTGCACCTCGACTCGATCGGATACATAAAAATGGTTAACTACATCAGGCAACAAGAGGTATAATTCACACCTGTTTTATTGTTAAGGTGCGCAATCGCATCAGCACTCCTTCGCATTCCTCGTGTCGATCTTAGGAGCATGATTAACCGCAAAAAAGAATGAGCCAGTGCAAATAAATAAATATTTTGTTCTTTCACCTGCATAAGTTGAGTAACATCCAACAATATTAATATTATTCAAGTTGCCAATTATGCATTAAAAAATATTTAGTATTCATTACAAGTACATACAACCAGGATGGGAATTCAGTGTGCAGCATGCAGGCAAAACAATAGAGAAGTATAATTTTGTATTCTAAACTACTCGAGTTATGTATGTGAAATGTACTTCCAAGTTTTGGCAAGTACAATTGGCCAAGTACAGGTACTTATTTCAAAAATCCAAGTTTGGGGGATCAGTTTCCTTGATAAACAGTCACATATTATTAACAAAATACCTAGCATTTCAAAAATCCAAGTTTGATTACTTTGGCAAAGACAATTGGCCAAGTACAGTATGATTACTGAAAATGTACTTAACTAACTAACCCCAAAACCTGAACTACCTGGTAGTCATGTTATATATTAAATACAAATGTCTAAATAGAGCATTCAGATTCTTCTTCTTTTTGACACGCATTTTTAAGGAGACAATTTTAGACATGATGATTATCTTGCAGTGTTCTATTGGTACATTAACAATTACATCTCTATAGTTGATGTATAGTAATTTATTATTTTGCTATTTCAGCAACCCGAACCAGGTGCCATCCTAAACAGTTCTTGCCAACCTTCACAATGGGAGAGTGACGCTTTTATGAAACCCGTACTAGAGGATGACATACTGCTACAGTTTGGTATGCGTTTGTGTCATGGTCACTTTGCTGCAATCCTCTGTTGTCAAATTCAGGCCCTTGGCCAGAAGTTATTTTTGCTAGTCTTGAATTAAAAATGATGACATAGTGTGCGCACGTCAATCACAGCCATTGTTGGCCAGTTTAGTTTTTCAAAGAGAAACCAATGTCATTTGAGCCATTTATTTAATTAATACTGATCCATTCGATTTGTTTCACTAATACCCATTAATATAGGCCCCTAGACTTGCAACTATTAGTTAATCTAGTGGCCAGCTGACCCCCTCTAAATTTCACCTGTTTTATCAGTTGTAATTACCCATCCTGGCCTGTCACTGCTTGGTCATGTTTGTCCAGTGTCATCAGGCATGAGGTCAGTTCCATTCCAGAATTGGAATCAATTTTTTTAAGTTAGCTGGAATTGGAATAGTTTAAAAAAAATTGCAATTGAATAATGAACTTAACTTATTTGAGTGATGTTGAATGAACAATTGTGAATTTTTGATGATATGTTACCCTATGTAAAAAAAACGTGATCTGTTACAGTGAGTGAAGTCACACAGGATTAATCTGAAGATAAGCAAAAAATGGCTGTCTAGGTGATATACTAGTAATTTGGTAATTTTGGCAGAAATGCATACCTTATAATCTCGACTTTCAATGGCCAGTTTAATTTCCTTAATAAACAGTCACATATTATTAACAAAATACCTGCATTTACAAACCCATAGATTAAAGAAACAATAGATAATACGAGTCAAAACGATCTAATTTCTGAAAACATTGCGTTTTAAAAGTTAGCTTCTATTTTATCAATAAATGAAAAATGACTGAAGATACATCAACAAATGAGGTGTAATTTTAAAGATCGTGGTCTGTGGAACCCAAAAAGGTGCAAACCTCCATGTCACCATTTTGCAACTGAATACCCACTTGGCTATAGCAGGTCACATATGAGTGAGGCACGTTGTTTGTTTACAGACATTGAGAGTGTAGAGTGTGCCGGGGTTGGAGAAACGTCTCGGCAGATCACTGCAATGGGAGAAGATCTCGACTCTGTGATGTTATCCCACCAGGAGTACACGTCATTGCTGCATCAGCTTCAGCAGGCCCAGACGAACGCCACAAAGTTGGAGGAGGCCTTGAAGGATGCAGTCAGCGAACTCGACAAAATGAGGTGAGTGTTTGAAGTAGATAGATATTATGAGTCATTGTCTTCTTTTCTTCTGCGTTCTCTACTAGGAAGTGCTACTTGGGTCCTTATCGGTTGTGACGCTCTGTCCACTGCGTTCTCCTTCACAACCTCTGTCACCTCCATGTCTCACCTCATCACGACACCCTGTCCACTGCGTTCTCCTCCACAACCTCTGTCACCTCCATGTCTCTCTTCACCATGACATCCTGTCCATTGCGTCCACCTCCACAACCTCTGTCACCTCCATGTCTCTGCTCATCATGACACCCTGTCCATTGCGTCCTCCTCCACAACCTCTGTCACCTCCATGTCTCTCTTCACCATGACGTCCTGTCCATTGCGTCCACCTCCACAACCTCTATCACCTCCATGTCTCTTCACCATGACGCCCTGTGCATTGCATCCTCCTCCACAACCCCTGTCACCTCCATGTCTCTCTTCACCATGACACCCTGTCCATTGCGTCCTCCACAAACTCTGTCACCTCCATGTCTCTGCTTATCATGACACCCTGTCCATTGCATCCTCCTCCACAACCTATGTCACCTCGATGTCTCACCTCATCATGACACCCTGTCCATTGCGTCCACCTCCACAACCTCTATCACCTCCATGTCTCTCTTTACCATGACGTCCTGTCCATTGCGTCCACCTCCACAACCTCTATCACCTCCATGTCTCTCTTCACCATGACGCCCTGTCCATTGCGTCCTCCTCCACAACCCCTGTCACCTCCATGTCTCTCTTCACCACGACACCCTGTCCATTGCTTCCTCCTCCACAACCTCTGTCACCTCCATGTCTCTGCTTATCATGACACCCTGTCCATTGCATCCTCCTCCACAACCTCTGTCACCTCCATGTTTCTGCTCATCATGACACCCTGTCCACTGCATCCTCCTCCATAACCTCTTTCACCTCCAAGTCTCCTCACCACAATGCCCTGTCCATTGCATCCTCCTCCACAAACTCTGTCACCTCGATGTCTCACCTCATCATGACACCCTGTCCATTGCCTCCTCCTCCACAACCTCTGTCACCTCCATGTCTCACCTCACCATGACACCCTGTCCATTGCCTCCTCCTCCACAACCTCTGTCACCTCCATGTCTCTCTTCACCACGACACCCTGTCCATTGCGTCCTCCTCCACAACCTCTGTCACCTCCATGTCTCTGCTCATCATGACACCCTGTCCATTGCCTCCTCCTCCACAACTTCTGTCACCTCCATGTCTCTCTTCACCATGATGCCCTGTCCATTGCGTCCTACTCCACAACCTCTGTGGCCACCATGTCTCACCTCATCAAGACACTCTGTCCATTGCGTCCTCCTCCACAACCTCTGTCACCTCCATGTCTCTCCTCACTATAGAACCCTGTCCATGGCATCCTCCTCCATAACCTCTTTCACCTCCAAGTCTCTCCTCACCACGATGCCCTGTCCATTGCATCCTCCTCCACAACCTCTGTCACCTCCATGTCTCACCTCACCACGTCCCTCATTCAATCTTTTGCAGTCATTTTAAACCTTGGCCAAGTCCATTCACTCTACGTTGCATCAGTTCACACAGCTATATAAATGAGTACCTGGCTATGGACAGTGGTAGATATTTATGTACAAATACTCTTTGCACATTAATTGCAGCATCACTGAATGCTTTTCAGCTTAGGTGAGGTGGTGTTTGATTAAACAGGTCTGCCAGGAAGTGAAGTGTAAAGTGCTTGGAACAGTCCGAAAGACTTGATACCATGCCATGTAAAAACTGTTTTTAATATGAGAAGTCTGTGTGATGTGCCATGCCTGTGAATGTTTCAAAACACAGACCTATTAAGTCACATTGTAGACTCGTCTAATTTGATTTGTGTTGGTTCAGGTTGATCGCCAAGGAACTGATGATGTCACAGGAAGTGAAGGAACCAAGCAAGAGTGAATGCGTCGTCAGCAACTTAACCGTCGATGAGGACGAATGTTACTTTGAGACGTACGGTCACTTCAGCATCCACCAGGAGATGCTACAGGTAGACAGTCCATTATAGTGCATTGTAACCAATAGAACTAGAAGTCAAAGATGGAGAATGGCAGCAAAGGTTTAAATGGTTATTGCAGATTTATTATTCAAAATGTGATATAAAATTACCATTTTATTAATACCTTTTTAATGACTGTTTGTATTTGGACAACTAAAAATAATTATCAACTGTCCGAAAATATCTTGTACAAAAACAATGTGAATGTCTGGACTTTTGGTATACCACAATCACTGAATCTTTCCCAGTTGAATATGCTGTCGGAAAACATTGAGTACAGAAAAATAATGATTTTCATACATTTTTTGCATGCATAAAACAAACCATACCAAATACATTCAGTCATTAGAGTACACATAATAATTGTATTTGTTAAAGGTTTACATATGTTTAAGATTTAGAAGAAAAAAATTTCAGGTAGATACTTACATCGATTTGGAGAACATAATCTACATTTGTGACATATTTAACATAACGGTACTTCTCGACCCGTTCGACAGGACCGAGTACGAACAGAGAGCTACAGAGACGCCATCTGCAGGAATAGCGATATCTTCAAAGACAAAGTCGTCTTGGATATTGGTTGCGGTACGGGCATCCTGAGTATGTTTGCAGCTAAGGCGGGCGCCAGAATGGTGATTGGTGTCGACCAATCAGACGTCATCTACCAAGCAATGGATATCGTCAGGTGTGTATTTGTGTGGGGCAAAGTAACGTAGTGTTTAGATCATCAGTGATGTGATGGAGAGAATCTGGGTTCCAATCCCCTTGCTGTACTTTCAAAGCTTGTGCAATTTTTGTCACTTCACATTGCCTTAGTTCATTTAACTAACTGTATAAATGGGTACCTGACAGTGGTGAATATTTGTGTGTGAGTAGACTGGCAACCACGCCACGGGAAGCAAAAGATCCGACATGGTAATTAGGTAGCCAGTTGTGGAATGACCCTGTCTTTAACACACATAATATCTCGAGTACGCGAGATGCAATCGTGAAGCAGCTATTATAATTTTGCATCCATTTCACTACGGGACACAATTGGTGGAATTCACTTTGTCTGACTTCTAAATGTCTCTCTGCGATCATTACAGTTATATTTGTTATTATAACAATAGTTTACACGTATAATTGCAAATAGATTATTAGACTGTCAATCCTTTTTATTTCAACATGCAGCTGAACTGAATACACTCTTTATTGTGTTGTCTAGTTCAATTATGTCATAATAATATAATCAGGTAGTTAATACAGTGGAATCTCTCTATTAGGGTCACTTGAAACTGGGCAAAAGTGACACGAACATTGAGGTTACTTTATTAACGGGACTAATTTCCTATATTTTTCTATTGGGGAAATAATCTGGAACTGTCCTAGGGTGACCTTAATTGCAAGGTGACTGTACTACTGAGGTGACTATAAAGCGAGGTTCGACTGTACTAAGTTAATTTTGTTGATTTCTCACAGGGAAAATGGTTTGGAGTATAAAATAAAGCTGATAAAGGGAAGAATGGAAGAAGTGGAACTTCCCGTGAAAAAGGTTGGTTGTCTTTTTCTACATTAGTGCCAACAAACTATCATGTCACGGCTGATACTGAATAGTGGAGGTTTTTTACAGAATGGATCTGAAATGAGACCAGTGGAAAATCATGTGACCTGCCACAGCGAACCAGGTGTGAAGTCGCAAGGGCCTATTCTGCACATAAGCCAAAAATAGCTGTCTGGGTCATGTGACAACAGTTTTGTGATTTGGCCAGAAGTGCATACCTTTATGATTTCACCTGTCAGTATCGAGTTCATAAAAGCTAATAAAATACATGAATTTATGAACCAATATAATAGACAATATCAGACAAAATGGCCTCTTCTCAAAACGTCGCTTTTGTTAAAGTTTGCTTCAATTTTAGCAATAAATCAAAAACTACAAACGATATTTCAACATATGATGTATCGTTTTAAAGCTTGCTGTCTGTGGAATCCAAAAAGGTACAAAACTCTTTTTCATAATTTTGTGATTTAATATCACCTCGCAGTGGCTGGTCACGTATTAGCTCATTCGTGTTCCAGGTAGATATCATCATCTCAGAGTGGATGGGTTACTTCCTGCTGTACGAGTCGATGTTGGACACGGTCCTCTATGCACGAGACCACTATCTTGTCAAAGGCGGACTTCTGCTTCCCGATCAGTGCAGTCTCCACCTGGTGGCACTAGCTGACACCGAGCTGCACAAGAACGAACTGCGATTCTGGGACGACGTCTACGGATTTCGCATGACGTGTATGAGAGCAGCTGTCACAGTCGATCCGTCCGTGTTGGTCGTCAAAAAAGAGAAAGTCATTTCCGATGCATATAAGATCAAGGTATGGTGGTTAGCATTCATTATACTCACCCTACAGCGTTTTTTTTACACATCTTGTTTTTTTTGTAAGTATTTTTATGGAAGTATATTTTAGTTTTCTGTTTTTTATAGATATTTTGGTGTTGTCAAATCCCTATGTTATCTAGATATGTTTCCTTCTGTCTTGGTCGTCAATAAAGGGAAATTAATTTCCGACGCGTGGGAGATCAAGGTATGGCAGTTAAAATTCATTCAGTATTTTTATATAAGTATGTTTTAGTTGTCTGTTTTTTTAGGAGATATTTGATGTTTCTGAATCTCTATTTTGTTTAGATATATTTGGTGTCATTGCGTATCTAGTGATCCGTATAAAGTAAAGAAAGTTTCCATTTCCCCAGCTATTTAATCAGAGTCATAAAAATATGGTCGGTACATTCAGACATTGTTTCTATTGTGTTTAAAACTACCTGCAAGATGGCGCCACCACACACTACAGTTATTTTGAGTTGGGTTTGGCTGTATGATAGACTTAATAGGCTTAACAAAATATATAAAAACTTAAATCAAATTTAATCGCACATATTCTTTTCAATTGGAGATATTGACAGTATCTAGAGATTGCAGATAAAGGAGACAGATATTTATGCTACATTTCAGTTGTTTTGTCTGACAAGTTCATCTGAAAGCCTAACAAATGTGCTTCATCCATTACCCCGTTCACACTACAAACTGGCTTCTAGTCGGATTACTTAGTGTGCATTAACTAAGCCGGTTCAGGTACCCTGTTGCTTTGACACCGCAACAGCTTGAGTGGGAGTAGTTCTCGTCAACTAATGGGGTTCTTTTGATAAATGACCACAACCAGCCATAGACTAGGAAGTGGGCGGGGCATTAATTATGTCAAATGATGCTAACAGGGCAATGGTGGCCAGCCGCAACATTAATCAGGTGCAATTTAGTGCTACTGGACACTAGTCCCCTTTGCGTTCACACTAGCAATTTGAACAGGAGTAAAACTAATGTGGTGCGAAACCACCTCAAGGAAGTGGATTAGTTTAAACCGGTTTAACTCACTGAGCCGGTTTAGATTTTGTAGTGTGACTGCTCCATGGGAGCGAAACTGGCTTCGCACCGGATTAAAACTGCTAGTGTGAATGGGGGTGTGTGTTAGGTGTCCAATCTTACCTTTATTGATAAAGTGGTCAAATTTTGCTAAAATTACAACACAGATTTTTGTGTATTTTTGGTGAAATGAGGATTAGAAATACAGAAACTGTAATTGTGTCTGTCTGCCTTCAGGACATTGACATCTGCTCGTGTGAAGTGAGTTCGCTTGACTTTACGTCTCCCTTCATATTAGACGTGACTCGCGACGGAGACGTCACTGCATTTGTCGGTTACTTTGACATCAATTTTGGTCATCTCACAGAACAGGTATGATACATGTTGTGGTGACAATAAATGTGAACTGTCACAGCGAACCGGGTATTAAGTGACACAGACCTATTCTGCACAAGAGCCAAAAATAGCTGTCTCGGTCGTGGCCCATAATTTTGTGATTTTGTCAGAAATGCAATCTTATAGCATCATCTCTCATTGTCCAGTTTATTTTCCTTGATATATAATTCCAAACTAATAAAATACATTAATTCATGAACCAACTTGTTAAGAAACAATATGAGTCAGAATTACCTCATTTCTTAAAACATTGCTTTTTAAAAGTTTACTTCAATTTGAGCAATAAATAAAAACACTACTGAAGATAGTTCACCAAATGAGGCATCATTTTAACGCACAAATCTGTGGCATCCAAAAATTTACAAAACTCTCACAATTTTGCGATGACTTAATAGTTTTGGGTCACAAATGACGGGTGTTCGGCATGGTCTCAACCTCTCATCTGTTTTTTGGCCAACCTTACACTTGTTTTTGGGTCAACCTTCCACTTGTTTTTGCAGCCAACCTTCCACTTGTTTTTGCAGCCAACTTTCCACTTGTTTTTGCAGCCAACCTTCCACTTGTTTTGGGGCCAACCTTCCACTTGTTTTTGCAGCCAAACTTCCAGTTGTTTTTTGGGCAAATCTTCCAGTTGTTTTGGGAGGCCAATCTTCCACTTTTTTGGGGGCCAACCTCCCACCATTTTTGGAGGGTCCAACTGACACCTCCCCAAATCCAACCTCCCACCAATTTGTAGGTCCCCCACTTTCTATAATTCCCCGTCATAAACCTGGATTTTTACTTCATTTACCATGTGGCATTTTAAAGGCACAATTTCAGGTTTATTTAAACAATAGCAGGGTTGTAAATATAGCACTCCTATTATCTAAATATTGCATTTATTTCTATAATTTCTTTACAAATTCCATTGTTATATGTGTGTCAGGTGTCTCAATCTCCCTCCTCCATTTTTGTGGGGGCCTCCCACCATCTCATTCCTTCTCCACCTCCAGCCTTTTTTTAGGGGGGGGTCTGCTCGCACCTCCCCCAATTTGGTGGACCAAACTCCCACTTCCTGACACTCCCCCTCAAATCTCACTTGGCATATTAAAGGCATAATTACAAGTGTAAATCTGTTTTACTGATGGGAAATTTCCAAGCACAAAACCTATTATATTGTGATTGAAACCCAGGATTATGTTTGCAGAACAATGCAGTGTCTATTGGGTATGCTGTAGGGAGACTGTAATACAAATTTTGCATAAATTAAATGTAATACATCTCTCTTATTGGCTTGCTTATTTTTTAGATTTCGTTTTCGACGAGTCCTTTCCACAAGTCAACTCACTGGAAACAAACACTGTTTCTATTGGAGGAGCCACTGACTGTTGTCAAAGGTGAACGTTTAGATTTGTTCGGCGCAGACTACAGTGCATTTCACTATTGGCCACTGTTCACAGTGCATTTCACTATTGGGGAAGACACAGTGCATTTCACTATTGGGCAAGACACAGTGCATTTCACTATTGGGCAAGACACAGTGCATTTCACTATTGGGCAAGACACAGTGCATTTCACTATTGGGCAAGACACAGCACATTTCACCAGACCACAATGCATTTTACCAAGTGTTATAATCTAACAGAAAATGGATGAATATCCTGGATTGGCTAGTATTAGCAGAGTACTACATTTTTTGTTATTCATTTTACCAATGAACCTAGACGTTTCTAGTCAATATTCCTTGTTGACTGCTTCACCAATGACAAGTAAAGAGGTACTGCTTTTAACTTAATTTTGCACCTCGTGGTACATGTGATGAGTTTTGTCATAATATGCTGGCTTAGGAGTCATTCATAATTGTTGACATTTAATTTTACGTTTCTTACGGAAGGGGGGAAGCGAGATGATGCACTAATTATAAAAAAAATAGAAAAAAAATTGTAGTTAGTGAATTGCATAGATACATGTTTATAACTATTATTGTGATGGCTGTTGTTGTTCTAAGCATGTATCGTGTCGTAAAACTGTTACATTCCTACGTCTTTCAATGTGGAAAAATATCGGCTTAATTTAAAGTACAAATTCAGGAGGAGCGTGGGGGTCAAATGAGCCCTAACACCCATGTGTCTTTCGGTGATGTAGTTTCCTTCAATGTGGAAGTGTGTTTTGTTTTCAGGAGATAAACTGGAAGGCCGCTTAACTTGTAAGAAGAACCGTAAAGATCCTCGCTCATTGGATATCACGATACGGGTGAACGGAAGAACCGCAAAGTACCACATGCAGTGAACAAAGGGGTGAAGTCTAACAACCCCAAACATTTGAGATATGACAAACTACTTCAGTAGCTAAAGGAATTAAATCAAACAACTGGCAACAATTCTGGTGAAAATGGCTACTGCGTGGTCGATTCCATCAATGGGTGCATTTCAGAACATGAAAATGTTTTTGTCATCTTTTGTCAATAAATGATGCGTTCAATGGAACTGTGATTAGGTGATTTGTCCACTTATCCATCCTCACAAGCCAGGGGCGGCTGGTCTGAAGCTGAATCAAACTCTTAAGGACTTTTCCGGTCACAACTGGACCACCCGTGAGAACAGGGCAGATGCCCGTTTGACTCGCACTCTAGTTCCAGGCCCTCGATTTCCATTCAACCATTCTCCTGAGCCATGAGCGGTATTGTGTATTCAAGTAGCTGTCTACTTCCCAAACATTCCATGAGAGGCATGTGGCTGAATTGAAGACCATTAGCACTTCCTGGCAAGCAATATGATTGGCTGAGCTTATCGCCAGAGTTTTGCAAGGCGATCTGCCGGGGGAACTGAGACTGATGTAATCACCAGCGCCCCCTGGCGCATGAGGGTGTACTTATCTGTTTGTTTGTGATAGACAATAACAATGACAGCGAGTGTATTGTAAATGTACATGTCAATTATTTTAATAACATACATCCGTAATACAAACATGCATGCACTTGCACTTAAAATTTAGACACTAGTACACGATCAAAACACAGAAGGTTTTTTTGGAGTGCCTTTAGAATTCGCAGTGACCTTCTAAATTTAAGGCACTTTAAAATTAGATTTCAGAGAGACAAACGATAAGATAACAAAATGTAGTTCTTGCTAGAATAATTGTCATATATTTCCATTGGCCAAACAGATTTATATATACATATAAGTTTGCGTAATTTCTGTATACCATGCCATATTTAAGACTGCACCATTTCCATGTAGCTAACTTTCTCATATTATATATACATAGAAAGTTATAGCCGACTGTTAGTAAACTGCTACATTAGTAAATCAGCGAAAAGCAGCCATCCACTGTACACATAAAACTAAGTAGCTGTAACGATGTATGAAATAATGTCCGACAAAGAATATATAATATAACATTTGTTATTGTGGTAGCCGTTGCTATAGTTACCATAGGAGCAAAACAACCAAAATACAGTGCAATACAATACAAATAGTGGAGCACTGTAGGTTAGTTTTTAAAATGAAAATTTACAGTAGGATTAGTCCCAAGACTAGTTTGATAAATTACATAGACCTGCATAAAATATACCTTGAAGACATTCACCAAACAACTTATACAATTTGCGACACACTTGTATGAAAATGTGAATTATACGATTCATCTACTTCGCTTGATTTTCGTCACTTCATCCAATTTTGGTCACTAATGCTTCATTTCTGCCACAAATCAATGTACGTTTTCACTGTATAACTACTGTTCCATTTTTACACGCTGCTGTGAAGTTGAGATTACTTTTCACAAGAAAACCCTTGCGATCACCACCAAAACACAACCTACAAACACAACCAAAACTGTCACTCATCATGTTAAAAAGCAAACAATAAATTATCTCCTGAATATTTTGCAACATTTGGCATGGATTGGTTCGCTCGGAAGACCACAAACAACACTATTATTCTTGACACAATTCAAACTGTGTCTTTTCAAGCAGCAACGTTTCATCATCAAAGCACACAGTGTCATTGCAGAAGTTGGAACACAATGGGGGCCATAAACCCAAGTTATCCTGTTGAACATCTGTTATCTATGGGGTTATTTGCCTCCATCATTATCCATTTTCACGTAGTCTTGGGTCTATGATCCTAGCTGAACGATAGACCTTTTTGTATCAATCTACGTGCAGTGTTTTGATTATTCATCCTACTAATAATGTTTAGGACCATCCAGTCTGCTTATAATGGTCCATTTGCGGACCATCCAGTCTACATGTGTTGGTCCATGTTTGGATCATCCAGCCGATTTGCAGCCATTTCAGTCAGCCAGTGTACTTGTGATGGCCCAAGTTACTTGCTGCAGTCAGTCAATTCTACCTGAGGAACCTTGTGTAGGGTTAATCTACTACTTTGCTTGCTCCTCTGTTGGTGGGTCGATCTACTTGCGATGGTCCATATCGGTGGGTCTATCTACTTGTGATGGTCCATATTGGTGGGTCAATTTACTTGCAATGGTCCATATTGGTAAGTCGATCTACTTGCAATGGTCTATGTGTTTGTATCAATCTACTATGCAATGGTCCATGTGTTGGATCAATCTACTTGCAATGGTCCATGTTGGTGGGTTGATCTTGCAATGGTCCATATTTGTGGTAATTTTACTGCAACGGTCCATGTTGGGCCGGACCATGAGGGTCCCATCTATCTGGTAGTTGGTCTGTGGTCTACTTGCGACGGTCCATGTTTGGGCGGACCATGAGGGTCCCGTCTATCCAGTAGTTGGGTCGGTCAAGCATGGCCTGCCAGATGGAGATTTCGTCTCCCTTTGCGTCCATCCAGTCCACCTCCTTCCCCCCACTCTTCCCTGCAACACCACGAGACATACACCACTTTATTTACAACAGGAACACGAAATACTTATTTGTCCCAGAATACACAACACAAAGGATAATTATTACAAAAACAAAAAATTTAAGAAATTGTAATCGAGTCGACATGAAAACAAAAGTGTACGTATATAATGCATGGAAGAAAAATTTAAGATTATGTTATAACAGAGAACAGGAGACTACTACTAAGACTAAAAACAGTCGCTGTCATGGGAGCCACCTTTGAATTAATTAAAACAATTATTTACCTTATATAAAAGAAAATCACTTGAAAAACCAGTGCATCATTACAACAAGAGAATTGTATATAATATGTCCATATATTACACACACTAAATATAGTCAGTTTTTATATTAAGTAATTTATAACCAAGCAGGTACAGAGTTAGTAAATTACTTTTATGTATATTGCATATATAATAGTTTTGAACTGCACCCTGTTACAAGACATCACAGAAAGAGGTGACTGGCTCACTAACATTCTTATGAGCTCCCAATTTTGCTCTCTAAAATAGTTTTGCTCCATAACTGTGATCTTTTCCCCAAAAAACTGTCTGCATCAGGGTGTGTCACTTTCATCGGTGTGTCACAGAAATAGTGTCCGTTGCAATATGGTTATGGTTATTTTAATTTTGAAAACACTTTAAATTTAATAACGGATTTGGTTTAATGATGGATATCCCTAGAGCTTGTTAACACAGTCCTATGGTTTGTAAAAATATCATGAAAATGACTAGAAAGAAATTGATGGAACAAGTATATCATTGTCACAATCAATATTATGTGCATGACTTCCATATCAGCTTTGTATTACCAACAATGTTTACATAAATAATATATGTGCATTATATTACTAGTGCAGCAGGACATCTGCTTAATAAATCTTTCTCCGCATGGAGTTCTCATGTGAACAACTTTGCCCGATGTTGTTGTCATAAAGAAAAACATTCAGGGTAAACATTTCAACAAAATATACACAATGGAATGCCTGGGCGCTCCACGTGTTCAGCATCAATTATTTATGGCTTGATGGACCCTGTTGATAGGCAACAGGTCACGTGATGGATACCCTGGTAAATCTATTACAAAAAGTGTAATCGGCTATTTTCATACCTTGTGATAAAATATAAAACCCACCAGATCATAGGATGTAAACCCACTCATATCAACAAACATACTAAAATACAAATTCACTTTCTTGTGTTTTATCCCATTCATTTGATTGGGTAATAATATCCAAAAAAAATGTGCTACTATCATAATCTAACTGTTTCATGCGAAAGCATATATTTTTTTCAGAATCACCGATGTATAGTTGAATCTACCTTTATGGCAGGTAATATAGCCAACTCGCAATTAAGGTCGCTCTCGGACTGTCCCAAATTATTTCCACATACAGTAAAATATACAAAATTAGTCTTGCTAATAAGGTCACCAGGTCACTTTTGGCCATGGGTGACCTTAATAGTGAGGTTGCACTGTATTTCTTTTGTGATCTGGCCTACTTTCTGACCGGCACAGTGTGACATGCGAATGTGTCTAATTATTTATTTAACCTATATCAACAGGGTCTCACTGGGATAATGCAAAAATTAATCAATTCCTGGCACTGCAGCCCATAACATTAATATGCCTTTAGTCAGATGACTATTTACATTCAAAACACGGGCATACATAATACTAATCTCTATTGCCTTTCCTAGGACGACAGATGGCCTTGGGAGAATAATAACTTCAAGGCCAGGATATTGTACTACAGTATAGTGTTTTGTTACATAACACTGCCATATAGGTCACTGTCAACCGCATACACGCACGTACGCACGAACGCACGCACGCATGCACACACACGAACATGAGGAAACTAGGACATAAAATACACTCTTCTCAGCAGTACACGTGATATTTGACCTATCCATCCACTACTACAGAATATGTACTTAGAAACCTATAACATGAACTAAAAAACTGAATATTTTTTTACAAAATACAAAATTCTACATATGAACTGTTAAAAATAGCTAAATCTATTTAATGGGAAAACTAAATAATCATGTAACAATAAGTCTGAGGTAAAAACCTAATAAAGCTATACAAATTCATTCAATAAAATAATTAAAATTAATTCACATTAATTAGCAATATTTTAACACATAAATTGCCAATTAAAATATTATTTTACATATTATTAAAATTAGTATTTATTTATATATTTAAATTATTCATTCTTTATTTGATTACTAATTGCTATATTTTAAAATGATAATTATTAATATTTTAATACATAATTACTTTACGCATCAACTGTAGACATTTTAATGTTGTGAAGTGCCATCTTTTTATACGGTGCTTTAAAATAAAATATTATACTAATATGGGTCATTCCACTTACCGGAGCCGAGGTTGAGTCTTACGCCACCAAGGAAATCGTTACTTGTGAATCGGTCAAAATCCCATATGGTGAGTTCGAGACAATAGTCCCTCAGTTCGTCCCACGAGACGTTTTCAAACACCATCGTGTGATTCCAGGTCGGATTACAGTTCTTCTTTAGTACTGGTGTCTTCTGCTTGATGCGACGTATCTTGTCTGGCAGCAGGTAACTGGAACGGTTCGTGACAGTTATTAAAGGCACCTCCTCAATTAGATTTTTCTGCCAGGCCACTCTCATTTCAAATTCTAAGAAGAATGAGCAATATCACAAAAGGTAGATGTCTAGGTGGGGACAGACCACATCAAATTTTACATGGGTGGCCACATTGAGTTTTTTTAATTAACTGACCTCCTGTGAGAAATATGTGAAAACAGCAACTTGTTTTCCACAGTAGTACATTCAACACTAACTGTACCAAACTGTCCCTTTGCAAAATAACTTTAAATATATTCACACATCACTCTCTCAAACATAATGTTACTACTAACAACTCTTCATTTTGGCAGTTGTGGAAGACACCAATATTATATTTAACAAAATGAGTTGAATGTCAGCAAAATTTATTTCCATAAATGCTAACACGCACATGTGTTAATTTTAGCTTTGCTGACGCTTTTCCCTGTTTCTAAATGGTACACGAGGTTTTGCCTTAAGGCTTTTTCCTCCTTCAAGTGTACGCAGGGTTTTTAGGGCGGTAATTAAAGTAGGATTAATAAACGGTGTGGCGGAAGGCGGAATGGCCCCACCTCTCTCTAGGATGTGGTAATAGTTAGTAGTTTTAATCGTCTAAATGTCTGGGAGGCGTCTTTTTAATAGTTCTTCTGGTGTATTACCATAATTTAAATATGGTATTCTATAATGTGGGCCTTGTTTTTAGAATGTATAGGTAAAATAAATGGGGCAATGTTTAAGACCTCAAATGGCCCACATTTGATTGTATTGTGTTTTAGCTAATAACTCATCCAATTATCGGGTGAATAATAAATAAATGTCAGAAGGTTATTCTGGCCACATTTCTTCCATATCTGGTGTTGTCTTGTTGCATTGCGTAAATGCTTTTGTGAAAATTTTGAGAATCCTACAATTTTGAGATTTCCCCTGAAAATTATTCTGTATCAATTTCCACTACTGATACTCTCTAGTTAGTTGTTTTATGCATTTTAGTGTAATTTTCAAGGAGCTGTGCAAAGCGTTCTGCTTGCCTTCCATAAAGCAAGGCCAAAAATGCTGCTACTAATTGCCCAAGTATTTTGTCACTAATTTGGGGGTGGTCCCAAACAAATCAGGAACTTTGTGATGCTTGTGGTATAACGGTTCCATATATGAGCATTCAGCATAAATATGTAAATTATTAACAAATTATACTATGTATAATGATCAGAAGTGCAGTGTGCGACATACCCTTTGCAGAAGGGGTCGGATGAGCCGTTAGCTCGGACAGCGGTGAGGTTTCTCGCTTGTTTGATGAGAACGTGGAGAGAACCATTGGAGCCGCATCGACCATCCTTCTTACGACCAGGGAGGTTCTCAGGGCTTACAAACCTCAGTGACAGATTCAGGTCTCCCTTGTAGGTGAGCAGCGACAGCGGCAGAGGGTTCTGTATCGGGAGAAACCAGTCACAGTTATACTGAAAGTAATTGAATAAAATGAAAGTGAAAGCAGCTGAAAAAATTTATGTGAGATTTGGGTATCCTTTAAATGAGCAGGGAGAGTGGCAGATAGTTGTATATCAAGAGAAATTAATTATGATTATAATGAAAGTAATTGTATAAAATGAAAGTTGTTGAGAAAATGAAAGTAATTTCGGGTCTCCTTTAGGTGTGCAGTGGTCGAGGGTTCTGTATCAGGAGAAACCAATCACAGTTATAATGCCAGTAATATAATAAAACAAAAATAAAAGTAGTTGAGAAAATAAAATGAAAGTGGGATGTTTAGGTCTACTTTATATGTGAACACTGACACAGGGTTCTGTATAAGGTGAAACCAATTGTTACATTGAAAATAATTGGAAAAACAAATGTGGAAGTATAGCAGAGAAAATGAAAATGAAACAATAGCAAAAACAAAAATGAAAGTACAATATTGTGACAGCCATGTGGGAAATGCAACATGATAACAAGTTACGAACAACAATAATTGTTTCAACATATTGGTAATATGTACATTATTTAACCATTTTATTTAGTAGCTTTAAAACTAAAATCCGTAGTAGTTTATAAAGCTATTTAGCATAAGCTCAGGCAAAACTACTGCATGTGAGAATGCAATTAGTTGAACCTTCGTCAGATACAAATGAAACAAGATATGGCACAATCGCCTCAACGAAAAGTTACAAATTTGCAAATCTAATATTCAAGACCAACATACAAAACATGCAAACCTGTAAAAACCAAAAAAAGAATTAATCAAAATGAATCAGACAGATCAGTAACCAAATACATTACTCTTGCTGGAAATAATATCACACCAAATAAACTTTAGGGAAACACTTCTGAAATTTGTGTGCATGCTTTTCGTTCACAAACCAAACAAACGCAATGTGTGCTATGGCACAAGTTTGTAGAAATCACACACACAAAATAATACCATCTATACCAGAAAGAGCTGTTAAAAGCAATAGATGTGCACATTCCGCATAATTACCCCATATTCGTCCTCTGCTGGTTTTGGCTGTTGGAGGAGAGAGAGTAGTGATGTCATTAGAGGACTATGCTTCAATCCCAGATTTATAATATGTATCTGATGAACAACTAAGGGTTCAAGCCGGATAATTTATATTTGCTGTTTCTGATACCGGGTAATAATTTCAAAATAAAACCAAAAAACATTGGTCATTTTGTAATTATGTAATAAATTAAGTTTTTTATATGCTGTTGCGTTTTTATCAATCGATATAACATGGCTTTACAAGATTTAACAAGAACACCACCAAAGCATAAACCACAGATGGTGAGTGGTCAAGGTGCCTTTGGCTTATCAAGAGTAAACAAATGTTTAATCTATTCATCCTTCCGAGATATTTGCCTATTTTCTAACATCTTCACTCTGCTCATATTTACACATTCAGTAGATAATTTGTTCCATTCATTTGTAGTCATGTGTGAGAATAAATACTTTCCGATATCCCATATACACTGTTTCTGTACCTATGTCACTTCCTGCCACCTTCTTAAATTGCTGTGTCGTTGAGAAAAATGGTTCTATCAATATTTCCACAACATAAATATCTTAACAATTCCACTTACAGCGAGGAGAATCAGCCATAAGTGGTAATTAATTAAATTAGCAGGCAGTTTTCATTTAATCGTTTGTAGCTTGCCCGACTTGTGATTTGGTGTGTGGGAACATATGAACTCCAAAGGTATATGTGGGTAGAGACACATGCGTTTACAATAAATGCCTATTACAGGCAATATAAGCTATTTAGTATTTGAATGTTGTGTTTATATTTTTAACATTTCACCCGTGCAATTATCAAATTGCTAACATTGGTTCAACCTTATTAGACAATCTTTGGAGCAATCTACCTAGAACATATTTATTCTAGCACTAAGAAGTATTTAATAAGAAAAGTTAATAAGTGAGGAACGGATATCATATCTTCACCAAAAAATTTACTTTTTTACAACTTTTTCTTATCTATGCTTTTTATAAAGAAACATTAATAGACGTATCTTAACAAAACATTTACTTGATTTTCTCTCAATCTTAAACTTCTTGAGGACATTCAGAGAATACTGATTGTGCGAGAGGACACCAAAAGATCCCAGAACCAGTGCAACTTAAACTGCCAGGAACCCGGGAAGAGGGAGAGGGATAAAGGCCACCTACCCGCTCCTGTAGTTTGTACCACTGTGCTGAACTATCCCCGAATTCGTAGTAGTCGAGTGGGAGAGTCACTTCCCCGAGGAAGTCGTTGCGTCCAAAGGTGTCATTGTGCCACACTGTCACCCACAGTGTCCGCGTCTCCAACTCACTCTTTGTCACGTGATACTGAGAAAGACATGGCGGTGATGTCAGGTAACAGTGTCATATAACGATGCTCGACACATTGCCAGTATACAGTACTATCGTTGAGAAAAGTTCCGCATTTCAAGGGAGTTTTTTGTGTTCAATGTATGTTTACAAGATTTAACAAGACCAGCTTAAATTGACTGTGAAAAGTATAACAATATTACTAATAACATCTTGTAGTAACACATGGGGCAACAAACTGTTGTACGCTCTGGGGAATATCTGACCATACAAATCGTTCACTGAAAGAAGTAATTAAATAACTACCTATATGTTTTTTTTTAAATACATCGGCAATTGCTCGATCTAAGGATTTGAATAAACACAGAAAAAGCGAGTGGACCTTAGACGTATAATGGGCCAAAGCAGATTGCTATCTACAGGTTTCAGATAGCTTGTGGACAAGGATGCCTTTATATTATTGAGTCCAACAATGTTTCATCTGTCCTCCGTTATCAAATGTCTATTAATTTTATTTTTTTAAACTGTTACATCATTAGCGTTAAACAACGTGTTCCCTCCACTTATCATCCTATGTGGGAACGAGACAGATTCCATGTTCTTAATCTTACACTTAAATACTGCGGAATTGCACAAATAGAAGGCACAAATGATTACTTTTAGGATTTCGTCAAAGACAGGATTTAGGGTATGTTTCTTCACTCTCGTCTTCCTCTTTCCGTTCTTTGTGCGGTCCGGCAACAGGTAAGTCTTCACGTACCTGTATTAATAATACAGTTACCTGTGAATGAGGCAGGTAAAACAAAATCATGGAACTTAACTAGCACTGTGTTACTAGCAGTCCATTCCTAGAATTGTGAGCCGTAATCTAGTATGTTTCACCACATTTCACCATGACTTTGATGTTATTAACTGATTTATAATAAAATAGATCTTCTTGTTGATTATCGTAACTTGATAACTTGGGAGAGAGGGAGGAGCCAGGGGATTGAGGAAGGGAAAAGGGGAGAAAAGGAAGGAGGGAGAGAGGGGATGACATGAGATAAGAGGGAAGGAAGAAGAGAGATAAGGAGGGAGGGAGTTACGGGGAAGGGGGAAGAGAGAGGGGCAGGGAAGAAAGAGGCTGAGGGGGAATGGGGGAGGAAAAAGTAAGGAGGGGAGGAAAATAAATAGGGGTGGAGAGAGGGATGGGAAAGGGAGAAAAGGAAGACGTGAGAGAGATGAAACAAGTAGGAGGGGAAGAAGAGAAGGACTGAGGGAGCTGTGGGTGGAGAGAAGGAAGGAAGACGAAGGAGTGAGACAAAATAAAACTGATTAAGACTTAACGGATGCCCCAACTTCTATTTCTGACATGTTTGCATGTCTCAAGTCTCCTCCGCCTGCTATTACAGCCATCCTTGCAACTCTCTGATTGACGGGACAGCAATACTTTACACAGTGATCATGGCACTAATATCCTAAATAGCCTCATTAGTTGGGTAACGATTCTGTCTATTTAGCAAAGTTCTGACGCTACATGCTGTTACAGACCCTTGTTTTGCACGATGGCTCAGAAAATTACCTTTAATGCTGCCTTGTCAGCGTTGAGCTTCATTAGTTACATTTAGAGTGACATTAAAAGTAACACATTGCGACTTACTGAGATACCCTTGTTTAGGTCAGACGAGGTTTACAACATTTCCACAGCCAAACTGATTAACCTCCAGCTATCAATGTCACGAGATGTTACAATTACGTCAACTGCGACATTTCACTGGCCGTCCAAATGTTGGGGCACAGAAAAGAATGAGACAGAAGGCGGAACCCCCACCACCCACACTGCCACCCCCACACACTAATAACTTACAACAAAATACACAGTCAAATAATTATTTATTTAGCACAAATACACAGACAGACCCTGAAGTATTTCTTTTATATTGTTCATGGCAAATTTGTTTGAATAATAAAAAAAAAATTAAGAATTGAATTTCCACATATGAATAAATAAAGCAGGACTGTCACATTTCATAGAAAATCCTCAAGACCAGGCCGTTAGCCTTTTCCAATTTACCCGTTTTTATTTGTTATTTACCCTTTATGCTCGCTGAATCTCGCAAAATACTCAAACAAATGTCAAACTACACACATGCACTTGCTTTTACACTTAGTACAAGGTCCCGTTTTATGGCACCACAAACAGCCAAACACTGTTTTTGACCATGTTATTGGGAATATAAAACAAGGTATGGTTCAACACAAGACCGTGGTCTTGTAAAAAATAAAAATCCTGTTATCTTAAGACCAAATGACCCGTTATTTGAAAAAGAAAAACCATTGTGATTTTCCATAAACCTGTTCCAATAACAGGACAGAGGGTCTTTGGCTAAGGCCGTGCTTCATTCGGACTGATGAATTTCTTGTGATTATTTGTGACAAGGAACAGAGAAATGAACAGCTGTGACAACTCACGGATCAGATCTCTTTTTCTTTGTGTCGACGGCCGCTACGTCTTTGCACTGACGAATCGCTACTTCGAAGACGCTATTCTTGTAGTTGTAATCCAGGCCAAACTGTATCTCTCCCGTAACTGGAATCTTCCCATAATTCCCTTCACCAGCGTCACTATAGTAACTCATCATGCTCTCCGTACTCACCTGGTGGAACAAGAATGAACTATATATATATATTTGTTCGACTGTGATACAGTTGCAAATCAATCTTATTTCTTACAACTGAGTGTACACAACTTTATTTTTTGCGTTTTAAAATTCAATTTGCTAAAACAAACAAAATTAAGTGAAGTTTGAACGCTTGGTGCAATTGTTATATGTAATTTGTCGGCACAACAAGTATAATTATTAACTTTAATTAAAAAAATTTCATTAAATATAAACTGCAAAACCAATTGCTGATGCTCTCATTCGTAGAAAAACGTTAATTGTTCTGTATAAGACCATTCCTAAAATATATTTCAAATATTACGTAAATCAGAATGCAACGTTAGATTATAAATTATGCTGGATGCGTTATTGCCACAAAATATGTCTCAGTTAAATTAACGTAAACATTTGCTACGACTACACAACAATGAACAGATCAGCCGTTTGTACCGAGTTGATGGATTAGCTAAGCCTGTACAACGTACCCAATGACCTCCCTGATGAACCACAAGTTAGTGGAGACAATGACAGTGACATATAGCCAGACAAAACAGATGCATATCTGATACATCTAAAACTATATCCACAATCAAGTACACAACTGATTTAGCACATCACGAATCAGGTTCATCAATGTTCGAATGCATAAATAGTTCAATAAAATTCATTTTTTAAATCATCAAAATTATTTATTTTTATCATTAGATTGGATAGTGTGAATACATTATGCCATTGTACCAGTGTATACAGCTGGACAACCTTTGCAGTTTTTGGCTGAATTTTTACTCAAACCAGTCAAATATATTTTATAGTTTATTCGATGATTTCACTAATAATTAAATAACAAATCCGAACAAATGAGTTATCAGTAGATAACATGTAGATAGTGGTAAGTTCAAGTGAAATTACCCTCAAATGAGACATGCGAAAACACTGAATTGAGCTGGACCCTTTCAAGGTCATAAACTTTGATGGCTCAACAACAGTTCAACTAATTAAATGTCATATGTCAATAAAAAAGGGACAAGAGTCATTGGGAAGGAAAGAAGCAAAGATCACATCATTATTTATAATAACATTATTAACAGAAACTCAACAACTATTTTTTTTTAATTGTAGCATCAGCAATTTGAAGCTGTTAAAATCATGTTATACAGACACTATGAAACAGCTATCTTTAGTAAACTAAACCAATTAAACCTATCTTAATAAACCTGAGATGCCAAACTCCAGCTTTTTGGTTATTGCCAATTTTGGCATACTTCCTGTGGCTTCTTATTCAAATAGTCTCCATTTTGAACCAATTCCACTACTTTAATAACCCTAGCAATGTGAAGCAAAGCTTGATGGAGGTCAGTTAACTGAGATGGTATGTTATAGTTATAACAAGAGTATGTTATAGTTGTCTAAAAAATTCACAGAAATCCAAAATTTACTAAATGATCTAGATAAATCATTTGGAGGCAGAAGTTAATAATTCTGTGTATATATAGAATGACAGATAATATATTATGTAAGATCATCAAAGAAAAGACTTGGCAGTTCAGATTATAGCACTGTATTCTTGTTGTTGCTTAAGATGGAACATATTTATAATTATTTGTTTAATTAATTCCTTAGTAAGCCTTGTCTAAATCTGGATATTTGAACTCACACATGTCTAAGTTGCATTACCACAATAGCTTACTATTGACTGCAACATCGTCAGCAAATTAAAGACAATAATTAATTAGAAAAAGGTCACATTACTCGTCAATCTTTTGTACCAAGTTGATGGACTGGTTAAGCCTGTTTGACCTACACAACATGTCTTCCGTCACTGTGTGGGAGGGAGACTGTGATCGCGTCGTTAGTTAGTCGAGTCAGTGACATCTGTGTATCACACCCTGACATTAAGAAATACACCCCTATAGGTCTTTGAAAGACATACACCTACATCCTAATTTAAAAAAAACACCCCTGAAGGACTTTGAAAGATAAACACATTAAGGTCATATCTTTATAATACATACCTAAAGGTCGTAGAAGATAAACAAGTATATATGTATATATATATATATTAATTGTAAAGGTCATGGAACAATTTTGACAGTTCGACTTTGACAATGAATGATTTTAAATGGAAAAATTAAATAAATACTAGTTGTGTGTGCACTGACCATGAGGGTAATGTGCTGTATTTATTCAAAAAAAATTCTTTGCCAATAGACTTGTGTCCTAAAAGAAATGTCCTAGATCAATGCCAACTACAAAGTGTACTGTAATTTTATATAAACTCACACTCCAAAGGAAAATCAACTAATCCTTTTATAAAGTCTTTAATAGCATTTCAACAAATTCTGGAATCTGAAAATTGGTGTACAATTATATAGTCAACAACTGTAAAGGTCAAATGTATTGTAGAAATGTGGGAAGTGATGTAAAATGTATTAAACATTGTATTTAATGATATGTGAAATATATGATTCATTAGAGGAATGAAAAAAGTTGTAGTAAATGCATTGACCATTGGAGTAAAGATTACTAACTTATGCAAAACACTGTAAAAATATACATAGGCGTGTAAAAATGTGTCTTGCATTATAGAATAACATAGAAATGTATTTATAATTATTAAATTATGTAAAGATATATATAACTGATTCAGTGTGGTCAGAATATAGAAAGATGTATGAAATACATCACGCTTGAATCAAATGATGTAAACATATTTGCAACATATTGTTCGAATGTGTAGTCATTTGTGAACTGTGTCATACAGTCATTATTACATTTTGTAAACATGATTGAAATAATGTAATAGAAATGTATACAGCATTATCGGATTGTACGAAGACGCAGGGAAGTAAAAAGGAAAAACTAGAGGATGCAGAAGCAGATTATGAAACACACATAGATTGCCAAATGGGAGTGTAACAGACAGAAACAAACTACACTATTAATAGAACAATACACATGCCTACACACTCTCTGCATCTACACAATGACATCACATGTAATTCGACTCTATGCTACTCAGCTATAATAATACACATATATATGTATATTCAGACAATATACGTCATAATATACATGTATGGAACATTGTACCTGTGTCCTGCATATGTTTTTAGATGTTTGATTCTGAATAAAGATGACAGTAACAATAATAGTCTTTTGCTTTTTTCACTTCATTTTAACTGGACTCGGTTAATAATAATTACACAGTTTGTTTGATGATTTTTCACCAAAACAAACTAACTGATCTGTACAATGCCTTGCCCCTGACAGACTGGGAAACAAGACGAGAACAACAAACAAACTATCTATAGCTCATACCAGATACCAGACAGGTTTAATTTTTAATGAAATGAGTCTGAAATGAGACAGGTGATGAAATTGAATTGATCTGTATACAACTGTACCTGTCATATATGCTCCGGATTCTGAGAGAATCATAAAAGGTCAATTGTGACCGACATTCAACATTCCTAGATGTCTACTTGTACATTCAACATTCCTAGATGTCTACTTGTACATTCAACATTCCTAGATGTCTACTTGTACATTCAACATTCCTAGATGCCTACTTGTACAAAAACGTGCATCAAGAAAAACTGTCTACATACGCTACGGTGTCAAACACAAATAAAATTGTTCAACATAACAGAAAGGTAAAAAATATATCTCCACATAGAAATGTTTCAAACGTCTAAAGAGGGATAACTGAGTGTAAGAACAGTTCTGCTTACCGCCAATTGACTGGTCTGTTGGGAAAGTTTAGACAGTCATAGAAATGCTGCTAATGAACCAGCATACATGGTATAAAATGTTCTGTAATTATGGAGAAAAAAATGGGAAAGTACTGAAAGAAAGGATTTCTGTTCATTTTGAAAGTTTCTGTGAAACATAGGTTCCTGTGACCTACTTAGATGACCCGATTGTGTCACCTACTTAAAAACAAAGGTGTGAGTAGATTGGTATTTCTGTTACTTTGTTGACCCATTAATGTGGATGTGAATGAAAAACACCGCCAGTTTCTTTGATCCTGGCATAGCTTCCTGTGACCTACTTAGATGAATTGGTTGACTGACCTACTTACAGGAAAAGGTGTAATTAAATCAGTACTTCTGTTGTTCTGTTGTTCTGTTGACCTATTAAAGTGGATATTAATGTTAAATGCAGCCAATTTCCTTGCCCCTGTGTACAGCTTTCTGTGACCTACTTAGATGACCCGGTTGTGTGACCTACTTACAGAGAAAGGTGTGAGTAGATTGGTGCTTCTGTTGCTCTGCTGACCGCGGCTGCAGTGACTGGACATGCTGGATGGACTGTCTGTGCGCGGGGTCACCGGGTAACTGTCCGAACTCTGGCGATCCTCGTCCAGCTCACAGACGCCCTCTAGCTGCAAGACCATGAACCAAAGTATCAATTAAAGGGACTTTTCCATTCATTTAAAAAAATTCATATTATACAGAATAAGCTGTTTCTATTATAACATATTGACCACCCAAAGGTGTTTTAATGAAGTAGTTTTTCTGGAAATGTCAGTATTTTGCGAGGAAAAAGTTTGTTTACACTGTTTGTTTACATTGTTCATTTACACTGTTTGTTTACACAGCTGTGCAGCACTTTCAATGTGTCAGGTCCGAAGCTATGATGACAGCATATTGATATTAAAAGCTCTTACTCCAAATACGTAAAGTGTGAATAGTTTACGTAATATTGGTCTAATAAAAAGTCTATACATTTGCTTATATTGTCGAAAGAACTGATTTTGGCCATTACATCTTGTAACTGGCCAAAGCCAATTGTTGGGCCAACATTCAGTCTTTAACCTATTCAATTTGTCGGTAGCATGGTTTTTGAGAGAACAAGGAAAGTCGACAACATCAATATCGAAACACTTGCATAATCATATTGCACTTTCATGCAATGATTACAATTCTGAGAATCACATGAATTAGTTCCAGGGAAGCAATTAAATAAGCTAATTGTTTTTATGATGATTTTACCAACAATACTTATATAAAACTTGCATAATTGAGTTAGCATACCGTAGTAAATATAAGGTAGGTTTGCTTTTTCACAAGTTTAATTTGAAACAAGACGAGCGCATAAATTGAACTGAGGAGGCACTTTTAAAGGAGGCAGTCTGTTCCAAATGTTGTCATTTATTCATTCATACAATGCTCTTAAGACTATAATAACTACATTGAAGGCAAACAACCCACCAAGTTGTGTTTAGTAAGTCCGTAAGATATAATTTGCAATTTGGAAGATGTGCCTCAGAGCATGTTTAAATGGTAAACAAAACATCTGTTTTCAAAACACGCCTTACTGGCAATATTGCCAATGTGGGCTGAGTTAACTGCAACACCCTTTGATGTTCAACGATGTCAGATTTTCCCAATGTTCAATACAGCAGACTTCCTATTATAAATTACTATGCCAGCTAATTCAAGGTAGAGGAACAGACTGCATCCCTTTTAGAAGATGACCGTAAACTACCCACCGCCCTCTTTGAATGCATCATCGCTGGTGATGGAATGGACGAGGGTGATCTTGGTCGTGTGTCATTGCCACCAGGTATCACTTCTATATCCACTTCAGCATCGCATCCCGTGCGATTGTGGTTTTCAGATTCTTGGGTGGTGCTTTTTAACGATGAGGAAAGGTGCCCATTTTGTCTTGTCTCCTCTGAAAGATGAGTCATTCCACTACTGATTATATTGGAAACACTAAATATAAACAAACTGAATGATTATCATGTTAATTAGATATGTTAATAAAATGAAATGTACAATATACAGCTATCAAGGAATCCATTCTTGGTTGAGTTTTGATCTGCATAAAAGGCAACTGATTAAATAACAGAATTACTTATCAATGATTAATAGCCAATGAAAAAAGACATCAGATTCACTGCTGCATTAGTTCTGTCTTGAACAAATTAGCAGTCATTTAACATTCTCTTTGGGTTAAAGATATTTCTATGTCATATATTTTAAAGGGAAATTAATGTATTATTAAACTACCAACTTCTGAAATAAAAATTTACAAACATTTTACAATTAATTCAGCTAAAACACAGCAAATAAAAAACTCAATTTACATACACGGCCATTAATTTACAGAGTAAACTCAACACCCCAGCACTCTACGCCCCGTAAAGCTACTACTCCCGGTAGCAAGCAAACAAAAACAAAAAACAAAACGGGGTGTTGGATGCAATGAAAAAATTGTGATTACCTGTTGGGATTTCGGTGGCCAATGGGGAAGACTGGGCATGGGGTGAATCTGTGGGAGGGGGTGTTACATGCAGGGAAGCAGGAGTCAAGTCCGACTCGGGATCGATGCCCTTCACCAAGATCGCAGTAAGCTGATTGGCCAGAGAAAGCAGAGTGGGCTGACCACTGACGGTCGGGTTAATCCCCTCCACCGGGGGCGGGTCGCTGGGGTCAGGTGGGTGCCCCCTGTTTAGGAAAATTTCCAGATTACTGTGGCATTTAGAGGCATCGACAACGGCGATGTCAGGCGAGGCTAATGAGGTTTGTTTGACCTGTGTGTCTGCTGAATCGATGTCCTTTGCTACTTTGTCTGTCGAGTCGTTCTGTTCTTCCTTGTCACGGTTATCAACCAGAGGTTTGTTATCTTTTCCCATAACAGTGACATTCACTGCCTCTATTTCTGCATCACTCATGGTGTCATTCTTGTTTTCGGTTTTCTCCATAGTCTCTTTGACTTCTTTCACAACATTAAGATTTTCAGTCTGAATATGTCCTTCATCAGTTGCTTCAGTTTCACCATCAGAACGTTTATCACCGGTGAGCATTATTCCTTGCAACACACTCATGAATCTGGCATCTGTGGTAACCGACGATTGTACGACGCTAGTTTCTTCCACCGATTTGTTAACCTTTTCCACCTCAGCAACATTCTGGTTTTCATCCTCAGCAATCTTCGCTATTCTCTCAGCAACGTCATCTTTCTCATTCTCAGTTGTCCCTGCTTCTTCAGAATCTCTCGTGGATTCTTTCTCATCAGCAAGTATCAACGGAGAGTGTTTGAGCTGTCCATCTGCAGAAACGATGTTCTCGTTAACTTCAATCGATGCTGTGTAATTCCACTGTTCTGTATCTGTGTTGTCAACTGTAGTTTCGTCATCATATTCTTCAATTTTGGCGACATTCACTGTTTCTGTTTCTGAGCCATTCGTAGTAACATTCTTCTTTTCAACATCACTATTTACCCTCACAGTTTCTTCAACTTCTTTCATAACAGCAACATTGTATGCTTCTTCCTTGATATCCTCCTCTTGAGCTTCTTCTACATTTCCCATCACAGCATCATTATCTTTATCTATATAATTTCCAGCATCTCCTTGCAGAGTTTCAACATTTTCCATCACAGCAACATCATGGTATTCAGTCTCAGCATGTGCAGCTTCTTCTACATCACTGCCAGAGTCTTTGTCATCATCGAGCATTATCCCCTGCAAAACACTCACAAAGCTGGCGTCTGTGTAGCCAGTAGGTTGTGCTACACTTGGCCCAGTCTCTTTGGCAGCATCAGACGCGTCCATGATACTTTCCGCAGGAGTGATTTCCTCGACCCAATCCTCAGTTGTTGTACCATCAGCTAATGTCACGACGATACTTGGCACACGGAGTAAGACCTTCACATGATTGTCACCTGATGTGATATCATCAGTGACAGATTCCTCATCCAAGACACCAAATCTGCTCTTTAGTTCTGTTTCTAGATTAGAGCTTGCATCCTCTTCACTGGACACAGAGTCATCACCATATTTGCCAATGTCCTTCACTGTACCATCAGTGCTTGATTCAGCCTCAAGTTCATGAAAGCTAACATGTAAATCTAATTCTCTGTCATCAGCTTTTGGGTCCACATACTTTACATCGACGAAGTTGTTCTCATGAAGTTCAACATGCGGCTGTCTTGAATCTTGATTGTTATATTTGGCCTTCACCTGAGACTTTGAGGATGTTCTCTCTTGCTTTATATGTTCAGATTCTCCCACTAACATTACAGAAGCAACTGACCTCTCTTTCTTCACATGATCAGATTCTCCCACAGAAGCAACTGTCCTTTCTTGCTTCACATGTCGAGATTCTTCTGATGACATCGCAGAAGCAACTGTTCTCTCTTGCTTCACATGTCCAGATTCTTGAGCTGACACCACAGAAGCAACTGTATTTTCTTTCTCCACATGTCCACATGCTTCAGCTGATATCACAGAAGCAACTCTTCTCTCTTGCTTCACATGTCCAGATTCTTCCACTAACTTCACAGAAGCAGTAACAGTTCCTGGTTGTGGTTCCATGTGACTGCTGCGGTCCACCAATGACTGCTGACTTTCTTGCAATGCCTGTGCCTGAAACTCTTCCTTATGAGATACTGTTTGTCCATCTGTCTCCTCATCTCTGCAAAGATCAGCTTCCTTCTGGCAATAAGCTTCAGCCACCTTGGGCACCATGAACTTTTGCGGCTGGTTGAAGACTTTCATCAGCTGGGACATTGTCAGAGCATGGGACGAATCTACGGCTTCATCTCTGCCTCCTTTCGATGGCGTTCTGGTGTTCGGCTTCAAGTCAGACATCTGCTTTGTTCTTGACGCTCCGCCAGATTTCTGCACTTTCCTGGGTGTTGATGTTGTCACCCGTGTGGTGTCTTTAGGCGGATGAGGTTTTTCAGTGGTTTTTGTCACGCCCGTGTCCTTTGTGTCAACCATCGCTTCACTCATGATGTTGGCAACCTCAGTGTCTGTAACATATTGTTTGTTCTGCAGAAAGACACTGGCTAGGTCATCATCACCGTCGCCAGTGCCATCTACTATGGCTTCCAGTGCCATGGTTGTGATGGTGTCTCTTCGCAAAAGCAATGAGTGACTTCTGCTTGACTGCGATGTCTCGCCACTCATTGGGCGTGTCGCATCTGGCATCTGTGTCGAAACCGGCTCTGGTCGTTCTGCCTTCTGTGGCTGAACCTCTGCGAGAGTTTCTACACCAGGTGACTTTAACTTAGCATCTTCCTTGGTGACCAACACTGGTGGTGACTTTACTTTAGTATCTTCCTTTTTGACCACTACTTCAGCTGGTGGCATCTTATTCACTGTCTTGTCATTCGTTGCTGTAATTTGTGTCTTCTTGCTAGCATCAACCATCTGTTTGGTAGAGTCGACCGTGTCTTCTCTCTGTGCGGCTGACTTCTCAAGCACTGGAAATTCGTCATCACCGGCATAGGCAGCATTGCTCTCGACCATGAGAGAGAGGTCCAGCACATCATCAGTATCATTACTCTCAGCCTCCATTGCCAGTCTACTCAACGTATCCTGCTTCACAAGAGGGAATGGCCGTTTCCTTTCATCCCTCTCTTGGGAAACTTTCCCCTGTTGATTTTGCCTCGCATCTCTACTGGTATTAGCTTCTGAAACCACAGCTGTTGCCTCACTTGAAACATTCATTTGTACTGTCTCTTTTACATGTACTTCATCCGATTTATTTTTTACTTTGTCTTCCGCAACTTGTGACGGTTTGATGCTACCTAAATGCTGGTTTCTGTTTCCTGAATCTGTCGCTCCTGTTACATCAAACAACTGTTCTGGCTTATCATGTGTCTTGTCTTTCTTTACTTGAAAGTTGCCTTCCCCAGAGAGAACTCGCGCATCTTTGTTTCTCTCTGTGATCTTTGATAGATCAGCGATACCAGCCTCATCAAACAATGGGTTAATGGTATCAGTCTTCTCCGGTTTTGCTGGCGTAGTCTTACTGTCTCTGGTAACCAAAGAACTTGCACCAGGAGTGGATTTGTCAAGTTCTCCAGGTGGTTCATCCTCCTGTGTTGACCGCATGATCACAGTTGTGTTGAGTGACGAACTAGAGACATCTACCCATTCGTCTGACTCCCAATCCCCGTCATCAGTGTCACATTCCTGTGGCTCTGTAAGCTCTGAAATGATGCTCAGACGATCGGAATACGAATCCTGGTTTACGTTGAGCAAATTTGGATCAAGACGACTGCTGCTATATCCTCCCGCAGCCAAGTCGTCGTCATTAACACATACATAATAAGACGCCACTTGCTGGCCGTCTTCATAACCATCATCGTCATCAAGCAAGTCACTGTGTGTGTCAGCCAATTTATAAGCAGAACGACACAAGTTTACATCAGTGTCATGATCGAACTCGTGCAGCCCTAGCTGGATTGGTCCAGTGGTCCGCAGTTCCCTCATAAGCACCACATTCGTGTCGGTTGCCTCAAGTTCAGTGATTTGGCCTTGCCTGGGAGCCATCACAGAGTCCCATTCAAGGTCGTCAAAATCTGCGTTGGATGCGGCTATGTCGTCAAAACTCGATTCACTGCTCGTGTCATCGTCAAATACCTCATTAGCCTTTCCGTCAACCCCGTTCCCCTCATTGTACCCCATTTTCCTGCCCAGTCTTACCAGTAAGGCATCCACCCGTTCCCGCGTCGAATCGACACATTTGGCACTCTCGCTCGATTCTGCATTTTTGTGCTCACTGCTTACAATCAGTGCTGGTGCATCACCTTCACCTCTAACCTCACAGCTCCCAGAATGCTTTGTACGAACCGAAGAAACATTAGCGGACAGTGGGGAGTTGGCGGTAGGAGAAAGCGCGCGATCACTGTCTTTCTCGTTGTTAGTTTGTAGCGCGGGGTTAGTGTCGGCTGGACAAGCGATTAGGGGTTCTTTACGTGTCACTAACCCTTCACCACGTGGAGCCTTACTACCTGTAGAATTACCGCCCCCAGGGACACCCGTGGGGGTAAAATTGGTGAGCGAAGTCTCCAGGATAGATCCACTAGCTATGCCACCACCACCGTGTTGGAGGAAGCTGGGGTTAGGGGGTGACATATCTCCATCACCCCCTTTATGCATCCCACCAGTCTCCCCACCCTGTTGCCCGGATAAGGATTCTGCACCTTCTTCTGTCTTGTTGGTGGAGAGCTCTGCCTCTGGCTCTAGTTCGCGGGGTTCCACACTTGTAGTCTGTGGCTCTACCTCCACACATGGGGTGACTGTATCCGGAGGGTGGCTTAGCTCTGGAGTAGGGGCGGGCTCCGGATCGGTGAGCTCCAAGGCTGGAGAGGGGTCATGGTCTGTGATAATCACCTCGGGTTGGGGAGGAGAGTCGGGGGGCTCTACGGGAACACACAACACAGTGTACAACGAAAAGAATTGAAATTAAACAGAACAACACAAAAACGTATGTTAAGATTAATGGTATATACGTACAATTAATAATGACTTATTATAGAAAATATGTACAATTAATAATGACTTATTATAGAAGTATAATATGTACAATTAATAATGACTTGTTATAGAGGGTGAGTAGTGTAGGGCTATAAAACTGTCTCCTCATTTTATTTAGCACATCATTGTGAATCAGGTTCTTTGATGGGTAAAAATGTTCAAGTTGAAAGAATAATTTAAACATGATTTTCTTTATAATTCCATGGAATTGAATATGGCTTCATTGACAACATTTGGAACATTGAAATGTTTCAATTTCATAGTTGCATTATTATTTGTAAGAAAAATTAATTTAATGTTCCAAATTTGTAGTATGTGAATATTTCAAGTACTGATAATATGAGCAGTCTGCTTAACAACAGAGTGTACCTGTTTCTTAAAATTATTGAAAGTATTGTTATATTGATTATTACATTCTGAAAGTGTGAATAAAATTATTTATGTACATAGCAGGATAATTTTTCTATTTTTCATCAAATTTTGATTGGATGCAGTCAAAGATTATTTAATAGTTTGCCCAATCATTACACCAAACCTAAATATTTTTTTACAATGGATAGTGGATATAAGTTAGGTTAAATCTGCCACAACATGTGACAGGTAAAAATTTAAACTGATGAAGAATTTTTGAAATTATACATTTTATACTGAAATAAATTAGAAAATTAAACTTGCGAATAATTATCTTTAAACCTTTATAGTATATTTTCAAAGGCAGATGTTAATTTAGAGAAACAACTGCACAACATATGCCATTACAAAAGAATAATGAAGCATTACAATAAAGAAATTCTTCATTGAAATATTTGATAGCTATTAGAATTCTGCAACTTCATTTTTTATGATGCAAAATGAATTATTACTATAACATTTGATTAAATTTTAATGTCATAACTAACTTGTGTGAAACGCAAATTATACATAATTTAGTAAGAAACCAATATTATGTTATTAACACAACAAAACTGTACACGCACAAACTATACAAATCAGTAGAGAAATTGAGTTAAACACATGAAAAAATGCATGTTTTCCCCTAGAGATTGTAGTGGGTGGGTGTGTCTTTAACTCTCTGCATGTATAGCTGGGAGCTAGAAATGCCAACATGCAATGAGCCTATGACTTTGAGTGGGTCTGGTCATTGTCTAACAGCCGAATCAAGTACTTATTCTGCATGCATGGGTCCAGGACAGACAGCAAGTAGTTAGCTTGACCGCGGTTTCTCTTGAGACATTTCCAAGCAGAGTTTGCTGCTTTCTGCACATGGACAGTTACTTAAGTGTCCGACCCACGCATTCCCTTTTGACGTGTAACCTTTAAGTGCTCCCGTTATGGCAAACGGATACACGCATGCATGCATGCATGCCAATAATCTCGCCACTTCTGAGGTGATTTCACAACGTCCAGTCGACATTGGTGTTCATTACGTCTACACTAAACATCACATTGAGGGATAATTTGGTCATGTTTGATCAACAGTCATTCATAGTCATTACTTTCTACTCGGTACGTCATTTCAGCATGGTCAATCAATCATTGTTTCCCTGGATTCGGTCTGGCTGCATGGGGTCGTTCATTACAGACCATTGCGTATCGTTCATTACAGACCATTGCGTACTGCCTAGTTGCTGTACAGACAAATAATCACATCTCAGTGTGCTGTTATACTCTAGCACACAGACAACACATCAACACAGTCTAATATTGTGGGAGGCGCCAGGCCCATTGAATACATCACTCAGCTTCATCAACAATTAAGTTGCTGGCCATGGCTGTAGTATCTGGTAGTGATACATGATGTATTGGGTGCCGTCTGTATCTAATGAAGACTGCAGGTTGTTTGATAAACACCGAACTGTTACCAAATATGGCCGTTGAATCCAACAAAAGAACATGTTTCAATAAATAAACCATTAAATTTATTTGAGAATTAGCACAAATTTCTTTGTGGACGTCAATTATACGTCCCGGAAGTTGTCAAACATCAAATGAAGAGACTCTGAAAGGTAGAGCTTTAATATGGTTGTCCCATAATTTATATTTATAATGGAAAACATTGAAAAGTTGTTAAGGATGAACAAACAAGCTGGTAAACTGTACATTTTCTTTTAGTATCACAATAAAGATTTATTTTAAACCCAGTATTAGTTTATTCTGATACTCTACATGGCAACCGTTTCTTTAGTTGCTATTGCCAACACTTATGAAACAGTTTCATGCATAATACATTCTCTACACAGGCCTGTGCTAATATGCTAACTTGGAGGCACAGTAAGTGCATCTCCTCCAAGGCATCGAGGCTCATTTGCTAACTCTGACCATTGCCCTTTGATCCATCCTCGCAAGCCAGAGCTGTTTGCCATGCAAAACTAGCCCTGGCAGATCTCCTATGTGAATTGCGGAAGTTAGCTGAGTAAAACTAGTAATTGACTTTGCCAGTCGCGACTGCATCACCCGTGAGAACAGCGCAAAAACCCGCCCCAATTTGAAGATGGATAAACAACTTCTGGGAATCCTAATATATAATGACCCGTTTGCCCATTAGCACAAGCAGCTGAGCGGTATTGTGTATTCGAATAATTGCTTCTACTTCCTAAACATTGCAGGTAACACGAGCCACGGTTGGTTGAAATTAGTTTTATTACGACCACCTGACCTGCTGCCATCCACTGATTTAGTGAGCGATTTCATAGGCTAAGCTTAAATTCAGTTTCGCAAAGCAATCAGCCAGGGGTACTGCTGGCTGGGACTGACGCAATCAGCAGCAGCGACCCCTGGCACGCAAGGATGATTTGATCTACCAACAGGCGTTGTATTTTAAAGAAAACACAACATTTACTTAAATTATTTAGTTATGTCTTTTTGATATGCTATGCCTGTCTAGAGGCCCTCCTCCTCCCATTGTCATACATGCATAATCAAGTGCTGAACCACTCTGCCCCGGAGAATGACATTGAGAAAGAGTTTTAAAAGATCAACCTACTGTAACTGTAATAATTACCACCCTTGGCTTGTCGCTCCATGGGTGGGTATAAACTGATGTATGTTTTTTTTTATTCTTCTTCCCCTTTGCTCCGTTGCAGGGTGGGGGTTACATCTCTTGATCTATTCAGCCCTCTCAATTAGTTGTCTCCACCGATCGTGGTCCTCTGTCATTGTCGCCCTCTCTTTGCTATTTATCACTGGCCTTTCTAGATCTCTGTTGACCCTGTCTTAACTTTGATCTTCCTCTTCACTGTCCATTTCCCTCTTCTGTTGACCATATTCAGGAGACCCAGAAATAATTTTTGGGCTGTCTCGAATTAATAAAAAGTGTGCCTTTTAGCACATGAACGGCATGCATGGAAGCCTTTCACATCAAGCACAAACATTATTGGCCAGTTTAGTTTGTTTTTTGTTATTTGAGTTATTTATTAATTTATTTAATACTGATCCATTCGATTTGTTTCACTACCAGGTGTGCCAATGATAGTCATTATGTGGTCACCAAGACTTGGAACTATTAGTTAATCTAGTGGCCAGCTGGCCCCGTCTAAATTTCACCCAGTCTTGAAGACAGGCAGACAGGTCTCTGGCTAAACCCCTGATGCTCAGTGAATACAAACTGCTGGCACGTTGCTGTCGTTTGCTGCAGTCATAACGATGACATCACCTCATGTAACAAGATATTAATTACTGCAAGTGTCACCTGTTGTGTGCTGACGAAGAACTGTTTGCAACAGATGTCAGCAGCACTTCGCAGTACCACTAAGTCAGCCGTATAATTACATCACAGACCAAGTTGACACATGACGGTGTAGACATGAAACAAGCTAACAAGGAGAGATTTCCCCAGGGTCAATAACACAGGTTGTTGAGTGTTCAATGAACAGGATGACACCACCGGATGTTGTTTACATATATATGGTCGATTCCCATGAAACGTTGACAAATGGTGTTTCTAGGGGGGGCCTTTTCCACCACCACTTGTGTCTCCCCTCTCCTCCACCATCTGTGTCTCGACCCTTTCCACCACCACTTGTGTCTCCCCTATCCTCCATCACCTGTCTCTCTACCCTTTCCACCACCACTTGTGTCTCTCCTCTCCTCCACCATCTGTCTCTCTACCCTTTCCACCACCACTTGTGTCTCCCGTCTCCTCTACCACCTGTCTCTCTACCCTTTCCACCACAACTTGTGTCTCCCCTCTCCTCCACCACCTGTCTCTCTACCCTTTCCACCACCACTTGTGTCTCCCCTCTCCTCCATCACCTGTCTCTCTACCCTTTCCACCACCACTTGTGTCTCCCCTCTCCTCCACCACCTGTCTCTCGACCCTTTCCACCACCACCTATATGTCATTCATCTCCTCCACCACCTCTACAGTGCCAGTTGCATGCTCTCCCAACCAGAACATGTTGGATGGAACACTCCGCCCTTCGTGTAGCAGCAATCCTTGAAGCAGGAAGTACTGCAGATCTTCACGACTGGGCCCGGGACCACAAAAGCATGGGCAGACATTATGCCACAGACTTCTGGAACATTCCATGTTTCGATCTCATCGTTGCAGTCCTGGATGACTTTGAGAGTTATCTCCAGGCGGGTCATGGTCATGTCTCTAGCACGAATTTGCATGGCAGAACTCTTAGTTCGTGGTGATTACTCTTCCAGCCTTCACCAGGTTGTCAGTCTTTCTTTTCATGCCACCACCAACTCCGTCACAGGGTCCTTTCCCGTGGCCAGCCTCCAGCCAGGTCCACGAAGCTCTAAGACCAAACACTGATGGAAATGTTGCTACTTGTGCAGTTCCGGTCCTGCGAAGTTGGTGAGTCTGTGATGAAGTGCAGAGTCGACAGTTCCGGAAGGATTTCATTGACTTCCTTCAACAGTGTGAGCAGTGACACTTGTAATCCCCATGTAGCTCTTGGCACAAAGCTTGTCGTCCTGCTTGAAGTGTACCACCATTGGGTGAATGGTCACCTGGGACTTGTCATAGTACACTGCCATTATGTCGTCCTGGTATCTGCACACCCAATTTTCAGCATAGTCCATCTGGACTGTTACCTCCGTCTTTTTCGACAGGGACTGCATCAAGATGCGGATCTGGTGATATCGGATGGTCACCCGGTGACAGTGATCACGGAACTCGGCCATGCCGGATATGAGTTGGTCTGTGAAGCCTCTTGTACTTTGTACAACTTGGGTCAGTTTCACCTTCTTGAAGACTCTGCCCTTGTGTTCAACATATTGGGTTTGCCATTTTCGGTAGCGAACTTCTTTTTTCGCTTGGCGTCATCTGGTTCCCGAAAGTAACGATAAATGGGGTGACTGGGCTGATGAACCAACTGGCAGTTAGAGTCGACATACGGTTTCGGGAGATGTATGGTTGCAAAGACCCGTAAAAGCAAAATAAATTGAAAGGAAATGTATCTACAAATTACAATGTTGTAATATAGTTACCTTGTTATATGTTATTTATGACCAATTAATATTTCTTACTAATCTACAAATCTCTGCTTACAATGTGTATTCAAACTTGCGACGTATTGTTTCATGAAAAACTTCCCCAAATCGGTTTCGTCGCTCAACATAATTTATTAGCCAACACTTTTGGTTTAAAACAGCACAGGACCTATGTATCCATCTGTGGCATCAAGTTGAGTGTGAAATCTGTGCTATTTAATAAACTGTTGTACTGCATTTTCCTATATGAATGACTGCAGACGGACGGTTTCAGAAAAGTTCCCCAACATGAAAATAATCAGGAGAAATCAAGGTTTTGACCTGCAGTTTTAATTTTTTGATCATCATCGACCTTCATAGCCAAACATTAACTGTACACCTTGCATATGTTGTTTGAATAATACAATGCATTTTAAAGTACTGATGGCACAAAAATAGAGCAGAAATTACCCATTTTTGGGCGAAGTACTCAGAGATTCCATGGTACATACACAAAAGTAGGGTTCCCCAGAAAGCCCCAACTAAGACACATGCGTACAGCATCATTCCAGCCTTCCAACTAGTATATTAAATGAGTTATAGCCCTGGAACCTGTCAACATTTCGTGGGAATCGACCATATATATATATATATATTTATACAATGTATATTGTTACGGAAATAATTTGCAATTGTGCTATGTTGACCTTAATTGCGAGGTGGCTGTATTATCAAGGTAACGATAAAGTGATGTTCAACTATGTACATAAAAAGAAATGTAATAACTACATATATACATATATATATATTATATATATATATATATATATCACGGCTACCTTGAGCTCTTGTGACAACTCTCCAAGATTATATCAGCAAAACTGTCACAATGATAGTAACAACACCGACAAGTGTTCAACACACACCGAATTAATCTAATTACTTACTGGTAGATGGCGCCACTTCCCGGGAATTCTGGTCCTTTGGGGACGACGTCTTGACAGCCTCTGTCTTTGACACAGAGATCCGCCTGAACTTCATACGTGTTATTTGTTCGGTCGTGAACTCCCCTTCCGAGTCACTCGAGTCAACCAATGAGTCCTGCTTCGTTAGTGACCTTCTCGCCACTTGCTTTGGCTGCTTTTCATCGTCGATTTCACTTCTCGCCTGCGTTGGCGAAATGCCAAGTAATCCGCTTCCGTCAGTGAACGAAGACGATGGATTTGACCGTGACTTGTCAGAGTTGTATTGTCTCTCATTTTGCGTGTCCTTGTGGTAATTCGGCGCCGTAACATCCTTGCGAAAGACAGTTGGTGACACACTCGCGCTACTACATGTGGGAATGTCAAGGTCAGATATACCCTCGGTGACAACTGTATTTGGGCCTTCGCTCGAGATAGCCGAGACCGTGCTGCGAAATGAACTCCGCACGGATTCGCTAGTCAAAAATGAGTCATTCGCTCGCGAAAACGGCGGTGGACTCGGATTGGTCGTTTCCGAATCGGAGCTCGAATCTGAATCGCAGTACCGATTTGACGAGACCTGCTTCACTTCGACCCTGACCTGCGGCCGAGCACTGGTCGCATTGCGGGCATTTGCAAATTCGGAATCTGGCATTTTCGGCCGAATGAGGTTGAGTAATTTCTGTCGGTCGGAGTCTTTCGGGTACGCCGCCCCCTCCAGGTCTTTCTGTAGTTGGCGTCTCGGGGAGTAGCTGTCCTCCATGCTTTGAGTGTCGCTCGATTCACCATCCACGCACATGTTCGGAGGTTGCTGTGACTTGGGGGAGGCATTGTTGTTGCTCAACGCTCGCTTCACTTCCTGCCCAATCGAGTTGGCAGCTCCCGTGGCAGCTGTAGGGAGAGGAGAAATCATTATTTATTTGTTTTAATTAATAATATATAGTAGTATCTACACTATTTACAATATGGTTCTGTCTGTGGACCCATATCTCCGTTAGTTTGGCATGTATGAGCTGAAATTTTGCATGTCATCTAGCGGGTTCATTGGGGTGGTTTGTTGATTTAGATTTTTTAGAAATTCTTTGGGGGTTGGGGATCTTGGGGGTCACAATTTTAAAATGGCACTTTTCTCTATCAGTTTTACATATATGGGGCTGAAAGTTTGTGTGCAATCTAGCGGGCCCATTGCAGTGGTTCACTGTGTGCCAGTTTTTTTTTGAAATTCATCCGAAATTCATCCACACGGTGGGGATCTTGGGGGTTACAAAAAACTGCCTTACCCCGGGCAATGCTAGGCAACTCAGCTAGTAATAACTATATAAAATGCCACAATCATGTACAGTAAAGTTCAAATAATACAGGGACATCAGAAATGAGAATAAAAATTAAGTGATGCATGACCAATGTGACCCCAGTCATCGCGGCATGACCTTGATAAATAAATAAATATATCTCAACCATGATCACATCATCCTGATCCACAATCGCATGATCAGAAACCATGATCACATGATTTTGGTCCACAAGCACATGATCCTAACCACAACAGCACGATCTTCAACCAAAACACCATAAATCTTCAACCACAATCACATGATCCTCAACCAGGATCACATGATTCTCAAACACAACATGAAACTAACCACAATCACATGATCCTCAACAAGACAATAATCTTGAACCACAATCACATGATTCTAACCACAACACCATAAATCCCGAACCACGATCACATGATCCTAATTACAACACAATAATCCTGAACCACAATCACTTGATCCTAACCACAATGCCATGCATGATTACTCAACCACAATCCCATGACTTTTGACCACAGCCACTCAAATCAGAGATCTGAGAGCATCGAGTCAAAGATTACTTTCAGCACCGCTGGCTTATTGGTACTTGCATGCAATTAAATCAAGGCAGGATTAGTGGGAGTGGACTCCACTACTCAGATGGATGAGGATAAGTACCGCTGACTTCTCAGTAATGACCTCGGGCAGTAATGACTCATTTATGTCCGGGCCGCTGTTGACCGTCGTCGTCACTCATTTCTCAGTTGATCCATCCAACTTCTACCTGTGTTCCATGTCCACCAGTGTGATATGATCTCCAACGGGGCTTATAGAATCTGACAGCAATCAACTAATGACAGTGCACTACGAAAAAGACAAACGGGGGTGAGGAAGAATGGATGGGAAGACAGGGTGTGGGAGAAAGGTGCTGCCCCTTATGGGGGGGACACTGTACCTCGTAGATAGGGCACAGTTGGTGGGTGAGAAAAGAGCCCTGGCGAAATCACTTTAATTAATTCCTAACAGGGAATTAAAAAATAATATTACTGCTTGACGATTTCACCAAAACTAGAGAAAGATTTCATATTATTATATATATATATATATGTTATTTATTATATTATACATTTTTCATATGTAAAAATAATTATTGTATTATAATGATTACATTTTAGTGATGTTATATTTTAAATGCCTTTGAACGAGACATGGCACTACATAAATAAAATATTATTTTTCCTAAGAATATAATACACATGATGATTGATAGCAAACCTCCAATGTGGTTGTAAACTTAGAGACTACTGACGTAGCCACAAGAGATGAGGAATCTAGACACCGTGAATGCATACTAGTGGTGTTTGAAAAATACAATCATGATCTATTTCCAGCTTTCTAAGATCGTTCATGTGCATTCATGTGGAGATGTTCGCATTTTCTGCCATAGTTTGTATCTGAAGATCAAGGGACAATATTTCTTCTGGCTGGGCATGCCCTCAGGTGACAGAAAGACTGACTTCTCGGAAGAAATGTCCGGCTTTCGTCCGCTTCATTTCTCACACCATTTGTATTAAAACTATTTCTTCAATTCAATTTTTTTCCTCCTAGCAGTTCAGACTAGTATTGACTATTTTCATGCTAGTTCATTTGTGCATATTTTTTATTCTGTTTTGGTGAAATTATCAGACAAACTATCAAATGAATTACAAACGAACCCACTTAAAATGGTTCGACTGTTAGTTACAGGGCTTGAGTCGAAAAACAAAGTGTTAGCTACAGCATCATCAAAGTTCAACGGGCTGTCGTTCTATATCATCGGCCGAGCTCTAACGCACAGCCAGTTTGTTTACATGACAAGTTCACAATTTTCCGTGCAATGCTTACCTTACCTTACCTTACCACATAGTTAACCAAAAGGAGGATTCAATCCTAATCTAGCCAGAGACACTTGCCAATCATGAGGAAGTATTAGCAAAGGCTATGTGTAATGGTCAAAAATGATGCAGGAGTTTCGTATTTTTTTGTCATCTTGCAAAGTCCTCGCAACCACCTAGTACAACGGGCTGGATTTAAATCTCGAATGTCAATTGGTCAATTGGCTTTGCAAGCTACCAGATGTAATGACTAAAATAATTTCTTCAGATGATCAAAAAATTTACTTTTTATTAAACAGACTGCGCACATTACTTAAACTTGTTAGCATACTACACATCTGGACATAAAAGAATCAGAATCACGATTGGCAAATGAGCTGAGGAAGCAGCATTAATATAGTTACCTTATTCGTTCTATTAAGCGTACAGGAAATATGTCAGATTTTTTGTTCCAATAAGCATACAGGGGTGTGCACCCATTTTCTTTGGTTCCTGTGGTTCCCGAGTACAGATATCTCAGCAGACATGACAGGCAAGCGGTTTATGCATTTCACATATGAGCAACTGGATACCAGAACACTGTAGAAATCTGTAAATTGTTATCAATGTTGTTTCATTACCAAGCTTTGAATCTAGTGTGATATTGGTAGAAATTAAAACATAATAATGATGGATTGAACAATCAAGGTTGGCACTGAGATCACTGTCATGGCGTTGGATGCTGCTAAAAAGGGGGTGTATGTGTGGGAACCTTCCAACTTCAGAGGTGTTTACGGGTAGAGATACCTGCCTCCCCAATAAATGTCATTTGTGGCTGTATACCAGTTGAATGTTTTGTATACAATTAATTTTGCAGGCGCAACTAAAAGGAATCTACCATAATTATATCATGTCAGCTAACAGAGCACTTTATCGATCTGCGTATTTCATAACGTGGACATTTAGCTGTTTCACAAAAGAACAGGTACTTCAGTAGATATTATATTTAACCTACTCGAACAAGTCTATTACCAGAAAACCAGATCACTGCCACATGAACGAACTCTACAAAGGTCTTGCTTTAATGCCAGCCATGTAATACGCTAAGGGAATTCATTTAGTTATGGGTGCAATATGGCAGCTGCACTGAAGCTTACTATGACATGAACATCGAAACTCCTTGCTAGATGAAGTAGTAATTGGTGCACCGGTGGAAACATTAACCTATGCGAACGGAAAATATATGACACACAAAGCCGCAGAATTAACTGAAGATTCTCCTACTGAGACATATCATTGATTAATGTTTCGAGAGACTTTGCAGATACAAGTAAAACCATCGGCAATTAATAACAGAATCTTCGCAACATCTTAAGAGATTTTTGCTACTCTCCGTCAACAATTTTACGTCGTGTTCCACTATCGGATTAAATATAATGTCGCCGCAAGAAAAAGTTATTATACAGTGGATAATACGTCACCCGGGGGAAAAAGTCACATGACAGTACATCTTGAGAGATTTAAATGATTATGCAAACATCGTAAAATAAACCCAATGCGGATGAGTTGCGAGCAAGCTTGAGGCGCGTGCGGAATTATCATCTCGGCAAATTGCAATACGTAATTAGTCAACCGGGCAATCATGAATAAATACAACCGGCGTTTGATGTTTGCGTGCCTTTGAATTGCTCTCTCCGGCAATGAAATGTACTGGTGTGGATTTACCATTGACTTATCCTGTCGCCCTCAAAATGCAATAAAGTTGGTTACGACCAATACAATTACAGTTTCTTGTTGTCTGATTCTTCTGCGAGATGTCTTGATAGGAAATTTAGAGGTAGAAATGTGCTTGGAATATCTCATCGCGCACAGAACATCACTTTGAGTACTGTTAGGTTATTGTATTTTCAGGTGAATTACCATTTTTATGTGTCCAAAGGTTAACTTTTGCAAAATGAGAGTCCATTTCTTAAATACAGTTATGGCCGATTTGTATTGAAATGAATTAAATATCACATTGAAAAAAGACATATGGCTGGCACAATATGATACTGCTGTCTTTCTTCATGGGATACAACGTAAATTGTGGTATAAATATAGCACACATTGTGGAATTAATGGCATAAAATTACAGACGACAAAATAAGAGGATTGGCAAAAATGCTGTCATGAATTAAACACCACACATGAGGACCCACTGATAGAGAGATATATAACAAATTAAATAGTAAAGAAATATATTGAGTTCTTGACAGCAATTTTCTTTGAGTAGTATCTTTATTTAATTTCACCTTGCATCTCCCCTTGAAGCAGTATCATCTTTACGTTCCATGTACATCAGCATTTCATTTTGACATGATTTATTCCTGCCGTTGCAATTATGTCAGTTTTTCTTCGTGCCACGGTCTAGATTGCACAATTGGGAAACATTAAACCGGACAGCTTGATAAATGTTAATGAAAATCATACTCAGACCAAACTGATACATAAACAGTGCAGGCCGCTTCTTTGAAACAGATCTTGGTGCTGTATAGAATCCACGACGACAAATGACACCAAAATGATGTCTTGGCTGTAACTAACGTCCAATTTCCTGGGCAATCTATAGATGATATCGGCGGGGGCCAGTGGGACCTGGATTCTGCATATGTCTGGAAGCGATATACAGATGTTAATCGTATTATTCACCGCGACTGACGGTGGAGAAGCTCCATAAAGACAGACATCATTTCTTTTATAATACAACGTCTTCAGTTAAGAGTAACCCTTTTTGACACTAGCAGTAATTGACAAAATTGCACAAAAGAGTAAGTGTAGTTTAAAGGTTCCTTATTTTTAATATAACATTCTTAATTAATATCTGAATGGTTGCCAGAGAAGCCATGTTGGTGTTCGACTGAATAGGTCTCCCAGGGAGTAAAGTGTAAGGACTAAGGACTGGATATTGCACTAAATAAGAACTTACCTTTTTTAAAGGCTAAGCGAAATGAAATTTTCAATTCTTTTGAAAATGTATGGGTACATCCAGTGACAAAGTTTTAGATAAGATTATTAACTTTATGGTGATATAAAAAATGACATTCCATTGTTGCAATTTCATGTACAACCTGAAACAACATGCCACACTTCCGTTTACCACATTAAAGAATAGGGCACTGCCTGCGGTGACGTCATCAGAGCCGCTAGGTGTCGCCACAAACTGCAGAAAATATACACAAAAGCGCGACCAAAAGGGGCCTTGAACAGGTTGACGGAGGGGGTTAAAACATTTATTACATATCAGAACACTGTTTTTAGAGTATATATTTAATTCACATTGGGAATAAAAAAGGTTCATTTCACTTAGTCTTTAATGCTAGGATAACATTTTGTGGGTGCCACTTTCCAACTGCGTACAATGTTTCTGGCTTATTAATTGCAATTTGGCAGGCAATACAACTTCAACATATCTATTTTAGTATTGAGAACATTATATTTAAAAAAATGAACAGCAAAGAGAGAGATTAAAAACAAAGAACAGTTAGACCAGATAGTGTCGTTCTGAAGCAAAACTTTGACCGTAGTTCCAGTTTCTGCTCTAGCTATCTGCTGGTGGTACTAATGGCTGTGTCTACTACAATATCAATACTCTGCTTGAGGTAACAACCAAGATTTTACTTGCAATTATGATGCAGCATTACGGTCATTAACACACCGGTGTCCGCGTAGAATATTATTTCACTAATGTAACATCACTGCCACCTATTCTAGCATGCTGGTTGAATAATTGTGCTACGCATGGATTACACAGCACACTGCTAACAGCCTGAATAATGCACCAATGATTTAGTATGCTATGTCGCCTTGTGGTAACCCTTTGATGGAGAGTTTCATGGCAGTCATGTGTACTGGGTCTCCGCTCCGCTAGAATATTTTCTCTTTTATCCATTTGGCACAGTGATTGTCCTTTTTCAGCAAAATTGTTAAAAAGTACGAGAGAGAGAGAGAGAGAGAGAGAGAGAGAGAGAGAGAGAGAGAGAGAGAGAGAGAGAGAGAGAGAGAGAGAGAGAGAGAGAGAGAGAGAGAGAGAGAGAGAGAGAGAGAGAGAGAGAGAGAGAGAGAGAGAGAGAGAGAGAGAGAGAGAGAGAGAGAGAGAGAGAGAGAGAGAGAGAGAGAGAGAGAGAGAGAGAGAGAGAGAGAGAGAGAGAGAGAGAGAGAGAGAGAGAGAGAGAGAGAGAGAGAGAGAGAGAGAGAGAGAGAGAGAGAGAGAGAGAGAGAGAGAGAGAGAGAGAGAGAGAGAGAGAGAGAAAGGTATGGGTTAGACAGGGAATGAAAGCTAGTTTCAACATGTTAACGTAAATGTACCAACCATCTCCACAAACCCATATGTATGCACTCTACTAACAAATACCCCACTTGACACTCCTCTTTACTCTACGTCAACTTGCACAACCATAACAACATCGTCTATGATTCCATACGAGACACTGCAGATGAGACCTGATTATCTACCCTGTGGCTGCAGCATTCACTGCACGACCAACGACACAGTCCATCAAACTAACGAATGGGAGTGTTATGAGTGCATGACACATGAACCTGTAACAAGGACAGCTCCAGACCTCGCTGGAGGCTACAAACCTGCCGACGCGCCTACAACCGGTCAGAAACCACGCCATCGACCATGGCACAACATACCAGACCCGCGATGACGAAGCCAACAGATGCAAACCTAACACCAACCTTGATTCAGCTCCAAAACCTCGTCGACGAGATGTCGAAAACGTTCCAACATCTCACGCGATGATGCAGAGCGTGAGCTCTTGGGACTGGGTTGTGATGAGTGTTGCGTGACCACCGGTTCCCGAGGGTCGGTGTTGAACGCTGGCAGCAAGCCCTCCCAGCTGACAGGGTCTTGTGTTGGCTAGAATGCGGCAGAGAACTGTTGCGATGATGTCACTCGGCCACGGTGAATAATTGAAACAGGCAACATCGTTGTCGATCGTTGCACGTGAAGTGGGCTGTTGATGTTTCGCACTGCCCAAAAGCTGATGCGCGACGCACCATTTATATTAATGAGCGGGGATCAATGCAATGCGTGCGCACCTATGGTCCTTCTTGATTTCAATTGCATACGGCCGAGTATTGATCTGCCTCGTGTAATGATGTAGCTGTAAGCTTAAGTCATGGCACCAGGAGTGCAGGAACAGCATTGGATGGCCTCAACTTTAGATCACGTCATTCATTAAACCAGCCTCAATACAGCTGAGTCTGCCTGATATATAAATATGCACATTCCGAGGCATAAGTAATTGATGGGGAGGCTTCAAATTGAAAATCGTTTTGAGTGGAGTACTACAGGGATCAGTACTGGGACTTACCCGGTAAATTATTCTTAATATCTATCAACGATTTGGACAATGATATAACAAGTAAGACAATGATATAACAAGTAAGGTGTTGAAATTTTCGGATGATACAAAAGTGTTTAGAAGGATTAAACGTGATGGAGATAGACAGCATTTACAAGATGATCTTGACAGGTTGATCAAATGGTCTGAAAAATGGCAGATGTTGTTCAATTTTGCGAAATGTAAATGTCTCCACACAGGACATGGGAACGAAGAGGTAGAATATACAATGTGGGGTACTGTACTAAGTACTACTATAAAAGAAAAGGGCGTAGGGTTAACAATTAATGCTGTATGAAGGTTTTAGAGCAGTGCAGAATTGCGGGATACATGTACATAAAATTAAAATTGGTTGGACTCTCGATAAGCCAAAAGGCTTCCTTGTCCACCTGCCATCTAGAGTGGATTCTCTGGGTGGCAATCTTGTTAAAATCTTGTTAAATCTTGTTAACGCTTGTTAAATAATAGGTAAAGGCGGCAGCGCATACAGGATGACCAATGACGAATTCATATATGTACATAGACATTGCCACTTAATAGTCTCTTACAGCGGAGAGTATGCAATTGTTATAAATTCATCAATCCCCAGAGTACCCGGTGGTAACGTAATTTACTAAACAGTGTGTCCTTAATGCGTTGTCTGATGCATGAGTTAATTACAGACAGGCTGCCATTTTTCCGCGTGTTTTATTCTGGCAAATAAACCATACTTTCCCATTAAGTGTCACCATGTAAACACAATCATAGATCTTATATTTATATAAACACTGTACTAGAAATTAACTACTCACTACGACTGTACAAGACATGCCACCAAAAAGAGCCCAGCCACTGGCACTCTCAAATATACACACATTTCATATAATCTATCCACAATTTATTTATTGCAATAAATCCCACTAAACAACCTACTTAACCTATATATATATATACATAAATATATATATATATGCTCAGAAGGTAGTTAAGTGGGATTTATATTATATATATATATACATGCACACACATGTCTATAACATCTCATGGCAATTCTGACATCTTTCTTCATCATAAATTCTGATTCCATGTAATTCTTGCATTGTTATCAGAACAAAACAATATTAATATTTCACTACACAACTCTCCATCATAAATAATTCACCCTACACTGCTCAGTAGAATTAGTGCTCATAATTTGTTCCCATATTAAACTGATGGGCATACTCGATATCTCAAAGGAGTACACCCATTGATGTCTGAATAATCAAACCGTATCTGAGAAGACATCGGCAACTGATCCACGCCAGACTGATCAATATAGTCCATTGTCTGATGTTTCCAATGACAAACTGTTTAATTAAGTCAGACTAGCTAGTACCAACAGACCTTTGTGCAACAGATCAAGTGCTGTAGTTATCACTAGAGGTTCCCAGTTATATCACCCAAAAAGTGGAAGATCTACTGGTTTTCCTGACAGTAGATGAGAAACTGGCACCACGAGCCTCGCACTGTGCTGGCAAGGGGAAGCGAATGCGGAGAAGGGAACCGCTCCATTGCTGGATCATTTTCAACATAAAATGTTGGTTAGACAGTATAATTGGATTCAACATTAGTGACTATGTTACTAAACCTTGGCATTCACCGGTTTACAATGATTTAAAATCAGAAAAATATATAACATGAAAAAAATGAGAAAAGCATGAGGTCCACTGCGAAGCCGTAGACTTGGCACCTCTTTATCACCATAACATATTTTTGTCTTTAACCTCGTTCCCATGGACCATGTCATTTCTGTTGTCACTAATGATAATATTTCCCGGCACAGCAAACGTAATGATCCAGTGGCTCCCCCTGGAGAGTGGCTCAGCACTCAATTTGTTCACTGTTTGCACTGTGTGCAGCAAACACACAACTAGGTAACTGTAGATAACCACATTTGTGGCTTAATACATCGCCAACATGGTAGATCAGAGGCCAATAGTCCAACGATGTGATTGCACATTGAAAGAGGCATGTGGACCCCAGCACCTGCGGGGATGCACTTAAAATGCCCCAAATTTAGCATGTTGATATACAGATATAGATAATTAAACAGTAGTTTCTAAAAACGACCACAATGCCACTTAGAGTAACCACATTTAGTTCTGTCAGATCGAGTTTGCAAATTTATCACGGCATGGTTTTTTCTGTCTTCCTATGCCCTGGATGTAGCGTCAGTCGATACTTGCGGTACGGAATGCAAAGGTCGAATACAAATGTGCAATATAATAAGATAACAAACATATCTACATCCAGTCACAACAATCACACATTCCCTCTATGTGACGCTGATCAAATGAAATCATGCAATCTCTGCATTGGACACAACACATCAAACGGCATACGAGATACGACGGCAGCTAATATGTAACATAATGTAACATGTAACAATTCTTGTTACTGCTATTCCCCATACTGGGTGGCTATGTAGTTATTAGTGTTTGTTCTTGCAATGTGTCGAGAACTTCCCTTACCTCCGAAGTTACATCTCTAGGAAAGGCGACGCGGAAGTAGATGTACGAGCGAGGATAGGCAGGGCATCAGCAGTGTTCCAAAGACTACGTCCAATATGGTCCAGTAACACCATCAGAAAGGATATAAAACTACGTCTTTATATGTCAATCGGAATACCAACAGCGATATATGCCTGTGAAACGTGGAAGAATACAGCGAGGATATAAAAAAAACTAGACATATTTCACCGATGATGTCTCCGGTTCATATTGGGCATATCGTGGAGAGAACACATCACAAATGAAGAAGTGATGCGGAGGGCAGGTCTGGATAGCCTGCATTACATAGTTAAGTCTCGACAATGAAGACTAGCGGGACATATCCTATGCCTACCAAGAGAAAGAACAGCACATGTAGCAATGGAGTGGGTGCCTGAAGGTGGAAACAGGAGAGGAAGGCCGACTAAGACCTGGCACAAGACGTTTAAAGAAGATCTGGCAGAAATGGAACTCACCTGGAATGAGGCCAAAGAAATTGCAGAAGACCGTAGTAGATGGAGACAGCTCATCGCCCGATGTCCCGAAAGGAACAGGAGGAACCAAGTCTAAGTAAGTCTTGGTGGAAGTTTGTCCGGACCCAGATAATCTGAAGTTCTAAGAAAGATGTCCACATCCCCATATTGGGAGAACAATGTCTCGGTGTCCTTTCATTCCTGTTTCCCTATCTCCCTCCCTTCATTCCTATTTACCTCCCTCCCTTCATTCCTATTATCCTCCCTCCTTCCTTCCTGTTTCCCTCCCTCCTTCCTTCCTGTTTCCCTCCCTCCTTCCTTCCTGTTTCCCTCTCTCCTTTCCTATTTCCCCCTCCCTTCATTCCTGTATTACTCCCTCCCTCTCTTCATTCCTGTTTCCCTCTCTCCCCTCATTCCTGTTTCCTTCCGTCCCTTCATTCCTGTTTCCCTCCCTGCCTCCCTCCCTACCTTCATTCCTGTTTCCCTCCCTCCCTCTCTTCATTCCTGTTTCCCTCTCTCTCTTCATTCCTGTTTCCCTCTCTCCCCTCATTCCTGTTTCCTTCCATCCCTTCATTCCTGTTTCCCTCCCTCCCACCCTACCTTCATTCCTGTTTCCCTCCCTCTCTTCCTTACTATTTCCCTCCCTCCCTCCCTTCATTCCTGTTTCTCTCCCTCCCTTCATTCTTGTTTTCCTCCCTCCCTTCATTCCTGTTTCCCTCCCTCCCTCCTTCTTTCCTGTTTCCCTCTCTCCCTCCCTTCATTCCTGTTTCCCTCCCTCCCTTCATTCCTATTTCCCTCCCTCCTTCCTTCATTCCTATTTCCCTCCCTTCCTTTCTTCCTGTTTCCCTCCTTCCTTCCTTCCTGTTTCCCTCCCTCCCTTCATTCCTGTTTCCTTCCCTCCCTCCCTTCATTCCTGTTTCCTTCCCTCCCTCCCTTCATTCCTGTTTCCCTCCCTCCCTTCATTACTGTTTCCCTCCCTCCCTTCATTCCTGTTTCCCTCCCTCCCGTCATTCCTGTTTCCCTCCCTCCCTTCATTCCTGTTTCCCTCCCTCCCTTCATTCCTGTTTCCCTCCCTCCCTTCATTCCTGTTTCCCTCCCTCCCTTCATTCCTGTTTCTCTCCCTCCATTCATTCTTGTTTCCCCCTCCCTTCATTCCTGTTTCCCTCCCTCCCTTCATTCCTGTTTCCCTCCCTCCCTCCCTTCATTCCTGTTTCCCTCCCTCCCTTCATTCATGTTTCCCTCCCTCCCTTCATACCTGTTTCCCTCCCTCCCTTCATTCCTGTTTCCCTCCCTCCCTTCATTCCTGTTTCCCTCCCTCCCTTCATTCCTGTTTCCCTCCCTCCCTTCATTCCTGTTTCCCTCCCTCCCTCCCTTCATTCCTGTTTCCCCCTCCCTTCATTCCTGTTTCCCTCCCTCCCTTCATTCCTGTTTCCCTCCCTCCCTTCATTCCTGTTTCCCCCTCCCTTCATTCCTGTTTCCCTCCCTCCCTTCATTCCTGTTTCCCTCCCTCCCTTCATTCCTGTTTCCCTCCCTCCCTTCATTCCTGTTTCCCTCCCTCCCTTCATTCCTGTTTTCCTCCCTCCATTCATTCCTGTTTCCCCCCCATCATTCCTGTTTCCCTCCCTCCCTTCATTCCTGTTTCCCTCCCTCCCTTCATTCCTGTTTCCCTCCCTCCCTTCATTCCTGTTTCCCTCCCTCCCTTCATTCCTGTTTCCATCCCTCCCTTCATTCCTGTTTCCCCCCTCCCTCCCTCCCTTCATTCCTGTTTCCCTCCCTCCCTCCCTGCCTCCCTCCCTCCCTTCATTCCTGTTTCCCTCCCTCCCTTCATTCCTGTTTCCCTCCCTCCCTCCCTCCCTTTGTTCCTAATTCCGAGGACTGCTGATCATTTGGGGACATTTGATGTAACTTGTATTAATGTAATTGTCATAAAACATTTCAAATTTACATCACAACAAACTTCATTTACAAATTCTTCAGAAAACCGTCTTCTGCATATCTGTGTGTGTATAGCGCCATCTGGAGGATGGACATTTCTGCTAGTCCTGGCAGAGCAAGTTTTGGATCAAAAACCTGCACTAGAACTAGTTATACATGACCTTTGTAGAATCAGCCCTACCAGATCATCAATATGCTTTCAAAAGGCATATTACAATCAGGATTTTCTGAGCAAAATAACTGATTGCTATCTTAATATCTGCTGGGAACTTTCCTAAAACATTTGATTACTTCTAGGGCGAGAATTTTTGCTGCTTTATTATACAATCAAACATATTAATAAAATAATGAAACCACGATTTGTAGCCTGATTTCACAATCAATGACTGGAGAAACGAACGCTTGTCTTTACCACAAAAGGTGCTTTTGAGCAATGTTTTAATGATGTCTGCTTGATTTCATCAGCTTGAAAAAATGCATTGCATTTGTTTATCCAATCACGGCAAGGTCCGTGTTTTATTAGTCAGTAAACCAAGTGCTAGAGTCCCGAGAGACTAGCAGCAAGATGTTTTATGGCATCATAAAATGTTTATGTCACGTCTAAGTGAAAATAACTTGTGTGCCACAAGAGAAGTTTTATGGACTGTTAAGTAGAAGGGAGTGAACCAAACACCCACGCATAGATACACCTAAAAAATTACGAAAATATGTTCTCAGTACACTGTAATATTTTTTTTTCTTAAACTGTGACCATAGATGTAAAATATGGCTCTGCCTCTAAGCATGAGATGGCTTTTCACATTTTCACAAACTATGAGATCAAACAATTAAAGTAAGTTTTACGATGGGTTTAGTAAGTGCTCACTTTTTATTAATTATAATTTTTTTTACAAATTATTATCAATTAACATAATTTATGATAGTGTAAATCAATTGTGGAACCAGCTATATTAAGGGAACAGGTGTGAAAAATAAATAGCCTAAAATATGTTTTTTTATTTTACGAGTGAATTTGTGCTATCAATGCACAGTTAACAAGGCACAACCTCAGCGCAGACGGAATATACAGAGCTAACAAAGTACATGTTTATCTTCTATACGTAGACGAGCCATTCAAAAATTACATTTATAACAATGTTTCCTAAAAAAATTGGATGCTCCCTACCCTGCATATCGCAGAATAACACTGGGCTAAACCCGTCTCCAAAATTACAGAAAGAGCATCTATCCCCGTAAGTACATGTGGGGAAAATTCAGAACATGTGCATTGTGTGATTCGAATTCGATTATTCATGTACCACAATTAACATGTCCATAAATTGCTTGAGCACAAGTTCTCAAAAATTATCAATCCGTTGTGCTTTCATCAGTTAAAAATTGCTTTTATCTTCAGTACTAATTCATGTGCTGAAAAAATAGACCTTTGAGCTTGGAAAGTGAAATACAACCATATATACCCCAGGGGTGTTAAGTAATAATACTGTAAACACCCCTCATAATATATTCCATAACATTTCGCATTTACCCCTCACCCTTTTGCAGCTATGCATTTTTGAATGGCCCCTTGTAACAATGTATCACTGCGCAAGAATGGCGCTGACATCCACAAAAAGTACACCAACACCAATAACTCATGTAAAAGTCTTGCAAAGTTTTACATTACATTACATTTTAAAATCTGTCCAATAACCTAATCATCAGGCTCAATGCTGTAGAGTGTAGATGTATTTGGAAAATATGACATGTTGGACAAGAGGAAAGGTCTGTAGGACAACTTGAGCTTAAGAACAGGGATGTGGTGAAATGACCGTAACTAAATGTGTATTGTGACCTGATTAGGCCTTTCAGAATAATATTTTCTTTTTCAATTATCCGACTGACCAGGGCAGTTAAATGCAGCCAACCCTAGAAGTCATGCCAACTTAAGGAAAATGCATCATTTATTTGTGACCCGGTACATACCCGAGCACAAGGAAAAACAGAAATCTTTGCCGCCCGACTTAACCTCTAGCTATCAAAATAATGAAGTATGTCCACTCACAAAGTTCATAAAAAGAGAGAATCTGTCCTACCAACCTACCCTAAAACTTAAGAGCACAAAGCAGGAAACACAAACATATTCTAGTAGGTCTTAGGAAGGTGCTTGTTTTTGTTAATTTTAAGGACAAATATGTTATTAAAACGGTTGTCATCATGACAAGATAAATAATCCTACGTGATTTTTCATGTAGGATTATTTATCTTAAAGGAACATAATATTACTTCAATCATTTTACCCCAGTTAATAACTTTATCAGTGATTAATCGTATGATGAATCTTTTTTTAAAAATGTACATTAAAATGTCATACAGCATCACTTGCTTGTTCGAACATACAAATAGTTTCAAGAGAAGTAGACATCCCTAATCTTAGTTATTTCCAACATAACCACGTTTAGAATGCCACTGCAACACACACTCAGCTTGTGAATGCAGGCACCCGGCTGTTTGCTAATACAAATCAAGTCATGCACAATCCAGCAATGTGCTGACACCTAGGGACTAAATAGGCAGACATCTTCCCCTGGTGAATAGATTCAACATTATACAGCAGCATATCATTTAGAACTACCGTATGGTGCCCATTACCAAGGTATGGTTTTGCAACCAAAATACTGAACAAATGAAGCCATGGAATATATCTCAATACACAGACTTGTATATTGGTGCTGAAAGCATCATGCCATGCCTTGGAATGTTGACAACAATTACATACTTTTTATACCATGACTCAAACTTTTGTGATTATATTTGTGCCTTCTTAATTGTCATCAGTTATTAGTGGTTAAGCACTGATGCCTAGATGTTGTACATCATTTTAGAAAACACTGATTTATATAAAATATTTCTGTTATCATTTCTTTATATTTACTGAGTATAATATTGTATATGTACACCATTTTTATATCGGTTGAATCGTAAGTCTTATATTTTATGCTCCTCTGAACAGAATGTCTATAACTCTATATTATGGATATATGGCACCACATAAAATAGTTATTACTATAAAGTAACTATTAAAAACCTAAAAAACCTAGTCGACTTTTAGGCCCATTCGCATTCATTGTTTTGAATAAAACTGGATTCATGTGGAACCGTAAGATAACTGCTTGTTCCTCTATGATGACTAGTGTTTGTATTACATCGGAATATCGTACAATAACTCATTTTGACACTCATTTCGACCCAAAAGCTATCCTTGTAAACATGCTCTGAATGCATGGAAAGGGTCGGCCTGATGCGACTATGGGTCATATGTGACGTCACATCTTGGCATCCCTAAAAGTGCGCCAAAAATATGCATATTCGAAAATGTCCGGCTGGACAGCATAAAATGTGGAATTTCAAATTCATTGAATTAAAAAAAAAAATTTGGCTTGGTGGACATGGAAATAGATAGCAGGATGTAAATGAATATGAATTCAAGCAACAGTTGTTTTTATTCCCTTTAAGAATATGTCTTAGGCTTGAAGTCATTATTATTATGTGTATCAGTAAAAATAAATTCAGTATCAGAATATGTGTGTTCAAATTTTCAATATTCTGTCTGCAACCAGCACCAAACCAACACCACCCCTGAATACATCTGAGAAAAGTCGACTTACCTGTATTACAACTTGTAAGGCGGTTGGGACGGTTTGGCCGATGGATGGAAGTGCGCACGATCTCCGAGCCTGTTATCACCTTATTTGTTCGTTTGTGGCGTTTACTCTTTCGAAATTTCGAGTAGAACCAGTCTCCTGTCATCGCTTTGAGCTGCCTGATAAAAAACAACCACATCGGGTTATTGATGTTGATGTGGCCGCCTTTAGTCCGAGGACCTAGCCAATAAATACCATGAGTATGCGCAGCACGTTCACAACACAGCACATGATGGAAAGGAAAACTGCTGAAAAACAGGTTTGCATTCACGCAGGTTGATGCATTGTAGTAAAGTTAGTTGCGGGAAAACAACCTGGATTTCTGAACTACGCACTGTAGATGTATTCAAGTGGTATATCTAAAATGTAATTTGTCATTCCTAAAGTCCTACACTACCAACTGGGGATATCCGTATATCATTTGTCACAATGCTGTCATAACACATTGGAGCTTATGTGTGCGTAAGGTGAGGATAACTTAAATTAAAACTTACAAAAGTAAAAGTATGGCCTTACTGCATCCAGTAATAAGAAAGAAAGTAACAGGAATTACTAATGTATAAATACCGTAAATTTCCGTGTATAATACGCATTTTTTTCCTTCACTTTTTACTCAAACGACGGGGTGCGTATTATAAATGGGGGCATATTATACACGGAAATTTATGGTAATAACTAGAAAACGTTACAGGATACAAAGTGATTTAACAGATAACACATTTTATCAAGAAATAAAGTCACAGAATTAAAATGGCACATGTTGTTAGGATTTTTTTACAAATAACATTTAGTTATTTTTGACATATAAATTGTTAATCTTTGTCGTCACTTTTCACCAGGGTTCACGCCTCTAAAATGTCATTGTAATATCTTTCTTTCTCACTTCTTCTGTTTTCTGCTTTTCATTAGGATTCATTGACATTTATTAATCCAAATTTTAACCTTTCGATCAGTCAACACATGTGGACAGTTGTATATGTAACTAACAAAACATTGTAACAAATAGTAGTCTGATAATGCGTGAAATAATAATCATTATAATTACTTCTTCCCGTTTCTTTTTGTCCAATAACTTCTTCATCACATCACTTTCTGTTTTATCTGGACACTACTTTCTTTCTTACAACCATAGCATCCTGTCCTGCTGAAATAACATTTTGCATCCTGGTAACCCTGATCATCCCACTACAAACTAAATTTCAACCGTTCAGAAAGTTTCTTGTGGGGAAATTTTTTGATTTTGTAGAATAATTAATTACGTGTCATTAATGTTTCCTTTCAGCATGGCCTGGGTGTCAGAGGCGTGTCATTACAAATTGATGTCGATATTAAAAAAAGTTATATAACAGCTCATGTCAAAGGTAAACATGTCATCCTCAAAGGCTATCACATGATCTGAACTATGCATAAAATTCCCCTTTTATAAAAAGTGGGCCATAGTGCTATTACTAATGGTGTATATCTGATTAATTTGTTCCTGTATCGGTTTATCGTGGTGTGTCAGTTGGGTAACGCCTGCATTCACAAGATTTAGCACGCAGCGTCATGTGTATACTGCCAATAGTGCCTATACATGTACCACTCTGACACTGAATAAATAAAACCTTAGCAGCAAGGTCAGATTTAGTAATATGTGACCAAACTGCTGCACACTTGGTGGATCAGAAACTACCACAAACCAGCAATGTTCACACCTAGCAGAAATACACAGAAGCACACCCTGAAATTAAAGTGGTCTTAAATATTCTATTTTGGAGTGCTCGGGTAGTTAATAAAAATTGTAATAACACCTACCCACCCACCCATCCAGTGTCCAAACACCCACACATCCATCCAGTGTCCACCCACCCATCCATCCAGTGTCCACCCACCCACCCACACACTCATTCATGTTTTAAGAGAAGCAGTATGGGATGGCTATACATGTGTACATCCCTTACAGAGTCATATCTAAGAGAAGCAGTATGGGATGGCTATACATGTGTACATCCCTTACAGAGGCGTATCTAAGAGAAGCAGTGTGGCATGGCTATACATGTGTACATCCCTTACAGAGTCATATCTAAGAGAAGCAGTATGGGATGGCTATACATGTGTACATCCCTTACAGAGTCATATCTAAGAGAAGCAGTATGGCATGGCTATACATGTGTACATCCCTTACAGAGGCGTATCTAAGAGAAGCAGTATGGCATGGCTATACATGTGTACATCCCTTACAGAGTCATATCTAAGAGAAGCAGTATGGCATGGCTATACATGTGTACATCCCTTACAGAGGCGTATCTAAGAGAAGCAGTGTGGCATGGCTATACATGTGTACATCCCTTACAGAGGCGTATCTAAGAGAAGCAGTATGGCATGGTTATACATGTGTACATCCCTTACAGAGGCATATCTAAGAGAAGCAGTGTGGCATGGCTATACATGTGTACATCCCTTACAGAGGCGTATCTAAGAGAAGCAGTATGGCATGGCTATACATGTGTGCATCCCTTACAGAGGCGTATCTAAGAGAAGTAGTATGGCATGGCTATACATGTGTACATCCCTTACAGAGGCGTATCTAAGAGAAGCAGTGTGGCATGGCTATACATGTGTACATCCCTTACAGAGGCGTATCTAAGAGAAGCAGTGTGGCATGGCTATACATGTGTACATCCCTTACAGAGGCGTATCTAAGAGAAGCAGTGTGGCATGGCTATACATGTGTACATCCCTTACAGAGGCGTATCTAAGAGAAGCAGTGTGGCATGGCTATACATGTGTACATCCCTTACAGAGGCGTATCTAAGAGAAGCAGTGTGGCATGGCTATACATGTGTACATCCCTTACAGAGGCGTATCTAAGAGAAGCAGTTTGGCATGTCTATACATGTGTACATCCCTTACAGAGGCGTATCTAAGAGAAGCAGTATGGCATGGCTATACATGTACACATCCCTTACAGAGGCGTATCTAAGAGAAGCAGTATGGCATGGCTATACATGTACACATCCCTTACAGAATCGTATCTAAGAGAAGCAGTATGGCATGGCTATACATGTGTACATCCCTTACAGAGGCGTATCTAAGAGAAGCAGTGTGGCATGGCTATACATGTGTACATCCCTTGCAGTGGCATATCTAAGAGAAGCAGTATGGCATGGCTATACATGTGTACATCCCTTACAAAGGCGTATCTAAGAGAAGCAGTATGGCATGGCTATACATGTGTACATCCCTTACACAGGCGTATCTAAGAGAAGCAGTATGGCATGGCTATACATGTACACATCCTTTACAGAGTCATATCTAAGAGAAGCAGTATGGCATGGCTATACATGTGTACATCCCTTACAGAGGCATATCTAAGAGAAGCAGTATGGCATGGCTATACATGTGTACATCCCTTGCAGTGGCATATCTAAGAGAAGCAGTATGGCATGGCTATACATGTGTACATCCCTTACAGGTTTGTATCTAAGAGAAGCAGTATGGCATGGCTATACATGTGTACATCCCTTACAGAGGCGTATCTAAGAGAAGCAGTGTGGCATGGCTATACATGTGTACATCCCTTACAGAGGCGTATCTAAGAGCAGTATGGCATGGCTATACATGTGTACATCCCTTACAGAGGCATATCTAAGAGAAGCAGTATGGCATGGCTATACATGTACACATCCCTTACAGAGGCGTATCTAAGAGAAGCAGTGTGGCATGGCTATACATATGTACATCCCTTACAAAGGCGTATCTAAGAGAAGCAGTATGGCATGGCTATACATTTGTACATCCCTTACACAGGCGTATCTAAGAGAAGCAGTATGGCATGGCTATACATGTACACATCCTTTACAGAGTCGTATCTAAGAGAAGCAGTATGGCATGGCTATACATGTGTACATCCCTTACAGAGGCATATCTAAGAGAAGCAGTATGGCATGGCTATACATGTGTACATCCCTTGCAGTGGCATATCTAAGAGAAGCAGTATGGCATGGCTATACATGTGTACATCCCTTACAGATTCGTATCTAAGAAAAGCAGTATGGCATGGCTATACATGTGTACATCCCTTGCAGAGGCGTATCTAAGAGAAGCAGTAGGGCATGTCTATACATGTGTACATCCCTTACAGAGGCGTATCTAAGAGAAGCAGTAGGGCATGTCTATACATGTGTACATCCCTTACAGAGGCGTATCTAAGAAAAGCAGTATGGCATGGCTATACATGTCTACATCCCTTGCAGTGGCGTATCTAAAAGATGCAGTATGGCATGGCTATACATGTGTACATCCCTTACAGAGTCGTATCTAAGAAAAGCAGTATGGCATGGCTATACATGTGTACATCCTTTACAGAGGCGTATCTAAGAGAAGCAGTATGGCATGGCTATACATGTGTACATCCCTTACAGAGGCGTATCTAAGAGAAGCAGTATGGCATGGCTATACATGTGTACATCCCTTACAGAGGCGTATCTAAGAGAAGCAGTATGGCATGGCTATACATGTACACATCCCTTACAGAGGCGTATCTAAGAGAAGCAGTATGGCATGGCTATACATGTGTACATCCCTTACAGAGGCGTATCTAAGAGAAGCAGTATGGCATGGCTATACATGTACACATCCCTTACAGAGACGTATCTAAGAAAAGCAGTATGGCATGGCTATACATGTCTACATCCCTTGCAGTGGCGTATCTAAAAGATGTAGTATGGCATGGCTATACATGTACACATCCCTTACAGAATCGTATCTAAGAGAAGCAGTATGGCATGGCTATACATGTGTACATCCCTTACAGAGGCGTATCTAAGAGAAGCAGTGTGGCATGGCTATACATGTGTACATCCCTTGCAGTGGCATATCTAAGAGAAGCAGTATGGCATGGCTATACATGTGTACATCCCTTACAAAGGCGTATCTAAGAGAAGCAGTATGGCATGGCTATACATGTGTACATCCCTTACACAGGCGTATCTAAGAGAAGCAGTATGGCATGGCTACACATGTACACATCCTTTACAGAGTCATATCTAAGAGAAGCAGTATGGCATGGCTATACATGTGTACATCCCTTACAGAGGCATATCTAAGAGAAGCAGTATGGCATGGCTATACATGTGTACATCCCTTGCAGTGGCATATCTAAGAGAAGCAGTATGGCATGGCTATACATGTGTACATCCCTTACAGGTTTGTATCTAAGAGAAGCAGTATGGCATGGCTATACATGTGTACATCCCTTACAGAGGCGTATCTAAGAGAAGCAGTGTGGCATGGCTATACATGTGTACATCCCTTACAGAGGCGTATCTAAGAGCAGTATGGCATGGCTATACATGTGTACATCCCTTACAGAGGCATATCTAAGAGAAGCAGTGTGGCATGGCTATACATGTGTACATCCCTTACAGAGGCGTATCTAAGAGAAGCAGTATGGCATGGCTATACATGTACACATCCCTTACAGAGGCGTATCTAAGAGAAGCAGTATGGCATGGCTATACATGTACACATCCTTTACAGAGTCGTATCTAAGAGAAGCAGTATGGCATGGCTATACATGTGTACATCCCTTACAGAGGCATATCTAAGAGAAGCAGTATGGCATGGCTATACATGTGTACATCCCTTGCAGTGGCATATCTAAGAGAAGCAGTATGGCATGGCTATACATGTGTACATCCCTTACAGATTCGTATCTAAGAAAAGCAGTATGGCATGGCTATACATGTGTACATCCCTTGCAGAGGCGTATCTAAGAGAAGCAGTAGGGCATGTCTATACATGTGTACATCCCTTACAGAGGCGTATCTAAGAGAAGCAGTAGGGCATGTCTATACATGTGTACATCCCTTACAGAGGCGTATCTAAGAAAAGCAGTATGGCATGGCTATACATGTCTACATCCCTTGCAGTGGCGTATCTAAAAGATGCAGTATGGCATGGCTATACATGTGTACATCCCTTACAGAGTCGTATCTAAGAAAAGCAGTATGGCATGGCTATACATGTGTACATCCCTTACAGAGGCGTATCTAAGAGAAGCAGTATGGCATGGCTATACATGTGTACATCCCTTACAGAGGCGTATCTAAGAGAAGCAGTATGGCATGGCTATACATGTGTACATCCCTTACAGAGGCGTATCTAAGAGAAGCAGTATGGCATGGCTATACATGTACACATCCCTTACAGAGGCGTATCTAAGAGAAGCAGTATGGCATGGCTATACATGTGTACATCCCTTACAGAGGCGTATCTAAGAGAAGCAGTATGGCATGGCTATACATGTACACATCCCTTACAGAGGCGTATCTAAGAAAAGCAGTATGGCATGGCTATACATGTCTACATCCGTTGCAGTGGCGTATCTAAAAGATGTAGTATGGCATGGCTATACATGTACACATCCCTTACAGAGTCATATCTAAGATCTAGGAATTTAATTTCCTTTTAAATGTAAAACTTGTAATAAAGCAACATGTTATAGGAAACATTAAAACAAAAATTTGCTAAAGGTGACATGGACCTATGACTGCCCTAAATATGGCAGTGTTCATTTAAATGTATTAGTTCTAATAATTGTTACATAATTTTCTAAATTTTGCATCAGTGGTGTAAAATGTTGCTCCTTTTATACAAAATTGGCACTGGAAATAAAAATAATTTCCAGTGCCATTTTATCAACAATTATGTATGCCGCAAACATGCTGTACCGGGGTCAAGGGTCACAGTCCCTAAAACCACAGACAATTAAACACCCCTGTTAGCCTACATAGGTACACAATGGTCTACCTTCATGGTAAACAAATGCCTGCAGATGTGGTGGACAACACCTTGCATTCAGATTGCATCTACTATGCCATTGGCAGTACACCAAATAAAGGCTTTCTCAAGTGCGTGTGATCATGTGGGTCATTTACACATTTCTACCATACATTGCTTCTCACAATGTGTACACCCATAGGGTACTAAGGGGTGAATAATAAAAAAACAAATTCCAATAATCACTAAGCAACTGGATAGAACTGACTACACCCAGCCAACCCAACCCAACCAACCAACCCACCCACCCACCCACCTAATCACCCAACCAACAAACCACCAAAACAACCAACCAACACACCCAACCAACCAACCATACATAAACCCACACACCCACTAACCCACCCAACCACCTACATACCCACCAACCCAACTAACCAACTACCCACATAACCACCCACCCATCCAACTGGACCCCAACCACCCCTAATCGAAAAACATACAACAAAGCAAAGTTAGAAGCAGTGTATACACATTACAAATTCAGTGAATTGAAATCAAATTATTGCAAACAGTCAACCAGAAAAAACTAAAAAACACCTTTCCTTTTTCTATGTGTAGTTCAACTGAACCCTTACATTTACCCTGGGAGTAACTTCACCATCATACCACGACCTTTTCCTACAAAATTTTCACTGATTTTCCCAACTAGAACCAAACCAATTATACCGTGATCTACTCACATCTGTTTGTTACAGAGGACACACAGCCACTTTCCATCCTGCTCTTGTGACACTCGGCACGTGTCACAGACGCGGTGCAGACACTGGGGACAGATCGTCCCCGTGTTGAAGAACCAGCCGAATGGTGTGCGACATCGAGCGCATGACTTAGCAGCATCTTGGCCTGGCTTGATGACACCCTTCAGACGGATGAACTTCACCTCAGACTGAAGCTTGCTGTCAACAGAAACACAACGTATATCAACCTTTTGAGTTATATTATGATTTATTGTTATTATTTATTTATAATATTTACATTATATATTTATTGCTATTTTATTTATTATATAATACAGTATTTATATATTATTTGTGTTGTAATATATTATTAATTTGATATTAATTTGATATTAATTGATATTAATTTGATGTTAATTTGATTTATTTATATTATATATACACACGTACATTATTTATATATTATTATATAAATTTACATTTATACAACAGTTTCACGGAGATGGTTTCAGCCAGTGAGCCAGAGTGCACATTAATACCACACACATACGCATGCATGCAGGAAAACATGCACGCACAAGCCTACAATGAGACATGCACGCACGTATGCATGAACGCACACACAAACACATGGAGGGCTACAAAGCAACCACCAGTCATTGATGAGTCCATACGTTTTTTTTCCATTTCCCTGTGTGGGATCTTTTACTTGAAAAAAAAGTTTTTTTTAGTGAATTTACATGTGTGTGCATGCATCTGTGCATGCATGCAATGACACTGGATGCATGCACCTGAACATTTGTGGTGCACGCACGCACGCATACATGTTTTTTACATACTGTACGAGTACTTGAATTAAAGAGTTTACAAACTGATGCTTGAGAACACATGCGTGTGTGCAAACATTTGCATGAACATGTGCACGAACCCGAATAATTGCACACGGACTGTGAAACTGTCAGATAACCCTACATCAACTGGTGCACTTTGGCCTACTTAAAAACCTGAACAGCAGACGAACATCGAGATGAATTAGGCAGTGGGAGAAGCATTTAAGTCCACGGTGTCTAACACGCAAATTTACCTGAATGTTCAATTAACGTTTTTATTTCCCATGGGCTGCTTACTGTTGTTTCAATTACATACAACAAATAACTTTTTTATAACATCACACTTGTATCTGAACTTGCTGAAACACACAAGTTAACACTGGGCAACAGATGACTGCATTTCAGTTGGTAAACATTGTTAATCTTGGCAGGAATCCATCCATTTCAGTGACATTTAAAGTTGCAGTCTGAGTGACATAAAAAATTTAAATGGTATGACGCTTCATCATGTTCTTAGTAGTTTGTTTTCGCCTAAGTTGTCCACTTTGACAATAATACAGACTGTACTACACTGTCTACACTCTACATGCGCTAGTCAGCCTAGCGGCAAAATGCATGGCAGAAGAAGACATAAATTATGCATGTAAGAAACATTTAAGTTCTTGCTGTTTAGGATGTAATATTACCTGAAGGTTCAATTAACTTTTTATTTCCCAAGAGCAGCTTCCATGTCAGTTGCATACGAAAAGCAAACTGTCTTTTTAAGAAAGGAAATAATTACACATGTACAAAATAAACAATATTTACTTATTTGATTGTACTTGTATGGTCACTTTGATATCTGATATGTTATTCAATAAATGATGCTAGGTCCAGCCAGCAGAATAATAAACATACCGTATTCGTTCTAATTAGCGTACAGTACGCTTGACAAATATTTGAGATGCTAACACCTTATGTCAAAAAATCGTCCCTATTAAGCGTACACCCAAATGAGCCTAGTTTAAATAAACACGTCGTTGCCGGCCGAGTTGGTCACTTGGTGACTTGGATAATGCAAGAGGAGACTTAACTGCACCTGGCTAATTCCACCCGTCGAACAAACGATTACTGTATAAGCAACGGCGTCCTACACAAGCAACGTAATCCACTGTAAGTAATTAAATTGTACGTTATCTGAAATTGTTAATCACCGATGTCTACATTAAAACTCGAAGTCGCAGACATACCCGTATGTATAGCTTCATCTGGTGGATGTGGCTAACGTGATTTCCATATTCATGAGTGATCAAGAGGGTACAAGAACGCTGCAAAGTCTCCAGATAGGTGAGAACAAATGTTATGTAAAAAGATCGTCAAATGTCGCAGTAATTTGATATTGAGGGAGAGGACATTGCATTACGGATTCCCGACATCGCAAAAATGGGGGTGTACGCTAATTAGGACATGTACGCTAATTAGGTCGAATACGGTATTCATATTTATATAAACGTGTTTAATAGTATAAACCACTATAAATAATCTAAAGTGTGCCATGTGTTCAGTGATTTGTGATAAAACTACCGTGGTTGTAAAATCACGTTGATCTACATATTTTACTGTGTGGGTTATAAACTGTGCTTTATCTTGTTTATTACACAGCAACATGTATTCAACATGTATTTAATTCAATGAACAATTGTTAGTTGTATTGTTTTTAAATTATTTAATTTAATATTTTAGTGATCTAACTACACAGGTTTGGTATTAATCATTGTATTGTAAAGCGCCATAGAGCACTGAGTGATTATGGCGCTATATAAATATCATATTTTATTATTATTATTATTCAAATACAGATCCAGTCGAATGTAATTTTACACATTTTACAAATACATCTTCACTTTAAGGATTTTCATGAAAGGGCAATTTGTAGGTAGATATTTTATGCCTGTATAACAGATTTGAAAATAAACAGAATACAACCAATCGTGGATAAGAGTATATTAAATATCACTTGTAGTATGCGCTTTAGTAGAATCAAAATGGCTTGGATGGAATAATTTCTGTTCCCATCCTGTTCAAACGCACCAGTATAAGTTACAACATCCAATGGCTACTGGAATTACATCATAGCACAAAATAACAGTTTTTGTTAATGACCCCCAGGGGCTTTTTTCTATTGATTTGTGTTTTTGACAAGACAAACAATGCGCTTTAGTGCAATATTTACAAGTTTCGTGGAAACCCCTAAGGCTTTATTACCATTGATCAGTGTTTTTGACGTGACAAAATTACCCACTCACCTGACTAGCAGACAAAATGGTGAAACATTACATAAAGGAAACATGAGGAACTACAACAGTTGCACTATGGTTAAGTCCTCCCAAGAATTGTATAACCAACTTGTGACTTTTGTCTTAGTCTGACAATTGGGTTCATCAGATCGATAAGCAACCCAAAAATACTAATCAGCCCATATTGATACAACAGAGTATTTTTTCACAAAATAAATCTCACGGTGACAACAAATTGATCGTTACTTCTTGTTTTGAAGATGGATGCGGCGCAGGTCATCCGTGTTATTGTATTTGTAAATCATGTGGTTGGACGAATGTGTATTTGCATACATCGGTAGGTAAAAGGTGATATTGATTTGTGTCTGCGACCAGTGTCATGTGATCAGTGTCATGTGATCAGCAACGTGAGTTGCATTAAAGAAGTCTGACCGTCTGCGGTTCCATTACCAGCAAATAATGTCCTAATACGTGGAGAGCAGTGGCTGGACCATTGGACTGTCAGTTGACAGAACCCGAGTTTCAATCTTCTTGCCGTCGTTTTGAACCTTGGACAAGTTTGTTCACTCCATGTTGCTCCAGTTCATTCAGCCATATGAATGAGCATCTCGCTATATACAGTGGTGGATATTTGTGCGTGGATAGTATTAGTAGTTGTTGTTGTTGTTGTTCTCTTGATTCACTGTCGTCAGGGGTAAGGCTGGCCCCAATTCTGTTCCTCGATTTCAGTTTTCTTTCTTTTTCTTCTTCTTCTTTTTTCTTCACTTATCTTGCTCTGCTCTCTCTACCAACTGTCTCCATTCCCCTCCAACCTCCACTCCCTCTGTCCACTCCTCTCCCAATCCTTCCAAGTCTCTCTCCACCAACTGTCTCCATTCCCTCCAACCTCCGCTCCCTCTCTCTACTCCTCTCCCAATCCTTCCAAGTCTCTCTACACCAACTGTCTCCATTCCCATCCAACCTCCACTCCCTCTCTCCACTCTTCTCCCAATCCTTCCAAGTCTCTGTACACCAACCGTCTCCATTTCCCTCCAACCTCCGCTCCCTCTCTCCACTCCTCTCCCAATCCTTCCAAGTCTCTCTACACCAACTGTCTCCATTCCCCTCCAACCTCCACTCCCTTTCTCCAATCCTCTCCCAATCCTTCCAAGTCTCTCTACATCAACTGTCTCCATTCCCCTCCAACCTCCGCTCCCTCTCTCCACTCCTCTCCCAATCCTTCCAAGTCTCTCTCCACCAACTGTCTCCATTCCACTCCAACGTCCACTCCCTCTCTCCACTCCTCTCCCAATCCTTCCAAGTCTCTCTCCACCAACTGTCTCCATTCCCCTCCAACGTCCACTCCCTCTCTCCACTCCTCTCCCAATCCTTCCAAGTCTCTCTCCACCAACTGTCTCCATTCCCTTCCAACCTCCACTCCCTCTCTCCAATCTTCTCCCAATCCTTCCAAGTCTCTCTACACCAACTGTCTCCATTCCCTTCCAACCTCCACTACCTCTCTCCAATCCTCTCCCAATCCTTCCAAGTCTCGCTACACCAACTGTCTCCATTTCCCTCCAACCTCCGCTCCCTCTCTCCACTCCTCTCTCAATTCTTCCAAGTCTCTCTCCACCAACTGTCTCCATTCCCCTCCAACCTCCGCTCCCTCTCTCCACTCCTCTTCCAATCCTTCCAAGTCTCTCTCTACCAACTGTCTCCATTCCCCTCCAACCTCCGCTCCCTCTCTCCACTCCTCTCCCAATCCTTCCAAGTCTCTCTCTACCAACTGTCTCCATTCCCCTCCAACCTCCACCCCCTCGTTCGACTCCTCTCCCAATCCTTCCAAGTCTCTCTCTACCAACTGTCTCCATTCCCCTCCAACCTCCACCCCCTTGTTCGACTCCTCTCCCAATCCTTCCAAGTCTTTCTCCACCAACTGTCTCCATTCCCCTCCAACGTCCACTCCCTCTCTCCACTCCTTTCCCAATCCTTCCAAGTCTCTCTCCACCTACTGTCTCCATTCCCTTCCAACCTCCACTCCCTCTCTCCAATCCTTCCAAGTCTCTCTCCTCCAACTGTCTCCATTCCCCTCCAACCTCCGCTCCCTCTCTCCACTCCTCTCCCAATCCTTCCAAGTCTCTCTGCACCAACTGTCTCCATTCCCCTCCAACCTCCGCTCCCTCTCTCCACTCCTCTCCCAATCCTTTCAAGTATCTCTCCACCAACTGTCTCCATTCCCTCCAACCCCCGCTCCCTCTCTCCACTCCTTTCTCAATCCTTCCAAGTCTCTCTCCACCAACTGTCTCCATTCCACTCCCTCTCTCCACTCCTCTACCAATCCTTCCAAGTCTCTCTCCACCAACTGTCTCCATTCCCCTCCAACCTCCGCTCCCTCTCTCCACTCCTCTCCCAATCCTTCCAAGTCTCTCTGCACCAACTGTCTCCATTCCCCTCCAACCTCCGCTCCCTCTCTCCACTCCTCTCCCAATCCTTTCAAGTATCTCTCCACCAACTGTCTCCATTCCCTCCAACCCCCGCTCCCTCTCTCCACTCCTTTCTCAATCCTTCCAAGTCTCTCTCCACCAACTGTCTCCATTCCACTCCCTCTCTCCAATCCTCTCCCAATCCTTCCAAATCTCTCTCCACCAACTGTCTCCATTCCCCTCCAACGTCCACTCCCTTTGTCCACTCCCCTCTCAATCCTTCCAAGTCTCTCTCCACCAACTGTCTCCATTCCCCTCCAACATCCACTCCCTCTCTCCACTCCTTTCCCAATCCTTCCAAGTCTCTCTCCACCTACTGTCTCCATTCCCTTCCAACCTCCACTCCCTCTCTCCAATCCTTCCAAGTCTCTCTACACCAACTGTCTCCATTCCCCTCCAACCTCCGCTCCCTCTCTCCACTCCACTCTCAATTCTTCCAAGTCTCTCTCCACCAACTGTCTCCATTCCCCTCCAACCTCCGCTCCCTCTCTCCACTCCTCTCCCAATCCTTCCAAGTCTCTCTCTACCAACTGTCTCCATTCCCCTCCAACCTCCACCCACTCTTTCCACTCCTCTCCCAATACTTCCAAGTCTCTATCCACCAACTGTCTCCATTCCCCTCCAACCTCCGCTCCCTCTCTCCACTCCTCTCTCAATCCTTCCAAGTCTCTCTCCACCAACTGTCTCCATTCCCCTCCACCCTCCACTCCCTCTCTCCACTCCTCTCCCAATCCTTCCAAGTCTCTCTCCACCAACTGTCTCCATTTCCCTCCAACCTCCACTCCTCTCCCAATCCTTCCAAGTCTCTCCACCAACTGTCTCCATTCCCTCCAACCTCCGCTCCCTCTCTCAACTCCTCTCCCAATCCTTCCAAGTCTCTCTCCACCAACTGTCTCCATTCCCCTCCAACCTCCGCTCCCTCTCTCCACTCCTCTCCCAATCCTTCCAAGTCTCTCTCCAACAACTGTCTCCATTCCCCTCCAACATCCACTCCCTCTGTCCACTCCTCTCCCAATCCTTCCAAGTCTCTCTCCACCAACTGTCTCCATTCCCCTCCAACCTCCACTTCCTCTCTCCACTCCTCTCCCAATCCTTCCAAGTCTCTCTCTACGAACTGTCTCCAATTCCCCTCCAACCTCCACCCCCTCGTTCCACTCCTCTCCCAATCCTTCCAAGTCTTTCTCCAACAACTGTCTCCATTCCCCTCCAACCTCCACTCCCTCTCTCCACTCCTCTCTCAATTCTTCCAAATCTCTCTCCACCAACTGTCTCCATTCCCCTCCAACCTCCGCTCCCTCTCTCCACTCCTCTCCCAATCCTTCCAAGTCTCTCTCTACCAACTGTCTCCATTCCCCTCCAACCTCCACCCCCTCGTTCGACTCCTCTCCCAATCCTTCCAAGTCTTTCTCCACCAACTGTCTCCATTCCCCTCCAAACTCCACTCCCTCTCTCCAATCCTCTCCCAATCCTTCTAAGTCTCTCTCCACCAACTGTCTCCATTCCCCTCCAACCTCCGCTCCCTCTCTCCACTCCTCTCCCAATCCTTCCAAGTCTCTCTCCACCAACTGTCTCCATTCCCCTCCAACCTCCGCTCCCTCTCTCCACTACCAATCCTTCCAAGTCTCTCTCCACCAACTGTCTCCATTCCACTCCATCCTCCACTCCCTCTCTCCACTCCTCTCCCAATCCTTCCAAATCTCTCTCCACCAACTGTCTCCATTCCCCTCCAACCTCCAGTCCCTCTCTCAAATCCTCTCCCAATCCTTCCAAATCTCTCTCCACCAACTGTCTCCATTCACCTCCAACATCCACTCCCTTTGTCCACTCCTCTCTCAATCCTTCCAAGTCTCTCTACACCAACTGTCTCCATTCCCCTCCAACGTCCACTCCCTCTCTATACTCCTCTCCCAATCCTTCCAAGTCTCTCTCCACCTACTGTCTCCATTCCCTTCCAACCTCCACTCCCTCTCTCCAATCCTTCCAAGTCTCTCTACACCAACTGTCTCCATTCCCCTCCAACCTCCGCTCCCTCTCTCCACTCCTCTCCCAATCCTTCCAAGTCTCTCTCTACGAACTGTCTCCATTCCCCTCCAACCTCCACCCCCTCTTTCCACTCCTCTCCCAATCCTTCCAAGTCTCTATCCACCAACTGTCTCCATTCCCCTCCAACCTCCGCTCCCTCTCTCCACTCCTCTCTCAATCCTTCCAAGTCTCTCTCCACCAACTGTCTCCATTCACCTCCACCCTCCACTCCCTCTCTCCACTCCTCTCCCAATCCTTCCAAGTCTCTCTCCACCAACTGTCTCCATTTCCCTCCAACCTCCACTCCTCTCCCAATCCTTCCAAGTCTCTCCACCAACTGTCTCCATTCCCTCTAACCTCCGCTCCCTCTCTCAACTCCTCTCCCAATCCTTCCAAGTCTCTCTCCACCAACTGTCTCCATTCCCCTCCAACCTCCGCTCCCTCTCTCAACTCCTCTCCCAATCTTTCCAAGTCTCTCTCCACCAACTGTCTCCATTCCCCTCCAACATCCACTCCCTCTGTCCACTCCTCTCCCAATCCTTCCAAGTCTCTCTCCACCAACTGTCTCCATTCCCCTCCAACCTCCACTCCCTCTCTCCACTCCTCTCCCAATCCTTCCAAGTCTCTCTCTACGAACTGTCTCCATTCCCCTCCAACCTCCACCCCCTTGTTCCACTCCTCTCCCAATCCTTCCAAGTCTTTCTCCAACAACTGTCTCCATTCCCCTCCAACCTCCACTCCCTCTCTCCAATCCTCTCCCAATTCTTCCAAGTCTCTCTCCACCAACTGTCTCCATTCCCCTCCAACCTCCGCTCCCTCTCTCCACTCCTCTACCAATCCTTCCAAGTCTCTCTCCACCAACTGTCTCCATTCCCCTCTATCCTCCACTCCCTCTCTCCACTCCTCTCCCAATCCTTCCAAGTCTCTCTCCACCAACTGTCTCTATTCCCCTCCAACCTCCGCTCCTACTCTCCACTCCTTTCTCAATCCTTCCAACTCTCTCTCCACCAACTGTCTTCATTCCCCTCCAACCTCCGCTCCCTCTCTCCACTCCTCTCTCAATTCTTCCAAGTCTCTCCACCAACTGTCTCCATTCCCCTCCAAGCTCCGCTCCCTCTCTCCACTCCTCTCCCAATCCTTCCAAGTCTCTCTCTACCAACTGTCTCCATTCCCCTCCAACCTCCACCCCCTCTTTCCACTCCTCTCCCAATCCTTCCAAGTCTCTCTCCACCAACTGTCTCCATTCCCCTCCAACCTCTGCTCCCTCTCTCCACTCCTCTCTCAATCCTTCCAAGTCTCTCTCCACCAACTGTCTCCATTCACCTCCACCCTCCACTCCCTCTCTCCACTCCTCTCCCAATCCTTCCAAGTCTCTCTCCACCAACTGTCTCCATTTCCCTCCAACCTCCACTCCTCTCCCAATACTTCCAAATCTCTCCACCAACTGTCTCCATTCCCTCCAACCTCCGCTCCCTCTCTCCACTCCTCTCTCAATTCTTCCAAGTCTCTCTCCACCAACTGTCTCCATTCCCCTCCAAGCTCCGCTCCCTCTCTCCACTCCTCTCCCAATCCTTCCAAGTCTCTCTCTACCAACTGTCTCCATTCCCCTCCAACCTCCACCCCCTCTCTCCAATCCTCTCCCAATCCTTCTAAGTCTCTCTCCACCAACTGTCTCCATTCCCCTCCAACCTCCGCTCCCTCTCTCCACTCCTCTCTCAATCCTTCCAAGTCTCTCTCCACCAACTGTCTCCATTCCACTCCATCCTCCACTCCCTCTCTCCACTCATCTCCCAATCCTTCCAACTCTCTCTCCACCAACTGTCTCCATTCCCCTCCAACCTCCGCTCCCTCTCTCCACTTCTCTCCCAATCCTTTCAAGTATCTCTCCACCAACTGTCTCCATTCCCTCCAACCTCTGCTCCCTCTCTCCACTCCTTTCTCAATCCTTCCAAGTCTCTCTCCACCAACTGTCTCCATTCCACTCCAACGTCCACTCCCTCTCTCCAATCCTCTCCCAATCCTTCCAAATCTCTCTCCACCAACTGTCTCCATTCCCCTCCAACCTCCACTCCCTCTCTCAAATCCTCTCCCAATCCTTCCAAATCTCTCTCCACTAACTGTCTCCATTCCCCTCCAACGTCCACTCCCTTCGTCCACTCCTCTCTCAATCCTTCCAAGTCTCTCTCCACCAACTGTCTCCATTCCCCTCCAATGTCCACTCCCTCTCTATACTCCTCTCCCAATCCTTCCAAGTCTCTCTCCACCTACTGTCTCCATTCCCTTCCAACCTCCACTCCCTCTCTCCAATCCTTCCAAGTCTCTCTACACCAACTGTCTCCATTCCCCTCCAACCTCCGCTCCCTCTCTCCACTCCACTCTCAATTCTTCCAAGTCTCTCTCCACCAACTGTCTCCATTCCCCTCCAACCTCCGCTCCCTCTCTCCACTCCTCTCCCAATCCTTCCAAGTCTCTCTCTACGAACTGTCTCCATTCCCCTCCAACCTCCACCCCCTCTTTCCACTCCTCTCCCAATCCTTCCAAGTCTCTATCCACCAACTGTCTCCATTCCCCTCCAACCTCCGCTCCCTCTCTCCACTCCTCTCTCAATCCTTCCAAGTCTCTCTCCACCAACTGTCTCCATTCACCTCCACCCTCCACTCCCTCTCTCCACTCCTCTCCCAATCCTTCCAAGTCTCTCTCCACCAACTGTCTCCATTTCCCTCCAACCTCCACTCCTCTCCCAATACTTCCAAATCTCTCCACCAACTGTCTCCATTCCCTCCAACCTCCGCTCCCTCTCTCAACTCCTCTCCCAATCCTTCCAAGTCTCTCTCCACCAACTGTCTCCATTCCCCTCCAACCTCCGCTCCCTCTCTCCACTCCTCTCCCAATCCTTCCAAGTCTCTCTCCACCAACTGTCTCCATTCCCCTCCAACATCCACTCCCTCTGTCCACTCCTCTCCCAATCCTTCCAAGTCTCTCTCTACGAACTGTCTCCATTCCCCTCCAACCTCCACCCCCTTGTTCCACTCCTCTCCCAATCCTTCCAAGTCTTTCTCCAACAACTGTCTCCATTCCCCTCCAACCTCCACTCCCTCTCTCCAATCCTCTCCCAATTCTTCCAAGTCTCTCTCCACCAACTGTCTCCATTCCCCTCCAACTTCCGCTCCCTCTCTCCACTCCTCTACCAATCTTTCCAAGTCTCTCCCCACCAACTGTCTCCATTCCCCTCTATCCTCCACTCCCTCTCTCCACTCCTCTCCCAATCCTTCCAAGTCTCTCTCCACCAACTGTCTCTATTCCCCTCCAACCTCCGCTCCCACTCTCCACTCCTTTCTCAATCCTTCCAAGTCTCTCTACCAATCCTTCAAAGTCTCTCTCCACCAACTGTCTCCATTCCCCTCTATCCTCCACTCCCTCTCTCCACTCCTCTCCCAATCCTTCCAAGTCTCTCTCCACCAACTGTCTCTATTCCCCTCCAACCTCCGCTCCCACTCTCCACTCCTTTCTCAATCCTTCCAAGTCTCTCTCCACCAACTGTCTCCATTCCACTCCAACCTCCGCTCCCTCTCTCCACTCCTCTTCCAATCCTTCCAACTCTCTCTCCACCAACTGTCTCCATTCCCCTCCAACCTCCGCTCCCTCTCTCCACTCCTCTCTCAATTCTTCCAAGTCTCTCTCCACCAACTGTCTCCATTCCCCTCCAAGCTCCGCTCCCTCTCTCCACTCCTCTCCCAATCCTTCCAAGTCTCTCTCTACCAACTGTCTCCATTCCCCTCCAACCTCCACCCCCTCTTTCCACTCCTCTCCCAATCCTTCCAAGTCTCTCTCCACCAACTGTCTCCATTCCCCTCCAACCTCCGCTCCCTCTCTCCACTCCTCTCTCAATCCTTCCAAGTCTCTATCCACCAACTGTCTCCATTCCCCTCCACCCTCCACTCCCTCTCTCCACTCCTCTCCCAATCCTTCCAAGTCTCTCTCCACCAACTGTCTCCATTTCCCTCCACTCCCTCTCTCCACTCCTCTCCTAATCCTTCCAAGTCTCTCCACCAACTGTCTCCATTCCCTCCAACCTCCGCTCCCTCTCTCAACTCCTCTCCCAATCCTTCCAAGTCTCTCTCCACCAACTGTCTCCATTCCCCTCCAACCTCCGCTCCCTCTCTCCACTCCTCTCCCAATCCTTCCAAGTCTCTCTCCACCAACTGTCTCCATTCCCTTCCAACGTCCACTCCCTCTGTCCACTCCTCTCCCAATCCTTCCAAGTCTCTCTCCACCAACTGTCTCCATTCCCCTCCAACATCCACTCCCTCTCTCCACTCCTCTCCCAATCCTTCCAAGTCTCTCTCCACCAACTGTCTCCATTCCCCTCCAACCTCCACTCCCTCTCTCCACTCCTCTCCCAATCCTTCCAAGTCTCTCTCCACCAACTGTCTCCATTCCCCTCCAACCTCCGCTCCCTCTCTCCACTCCTCTCCCAATCCTTCCAAGTCTCTCTCCACCAACTGTCTCCATTCCCCTCCAACCTCCATTCCCTCTCTCAATCCTTCCAAGTCTCCACCAACTGTCTCCATTCCCCTCCAACCTCCGCTCCCTCTCTCCACTCCTCTCCCAATCCTTCCAAGTCTCTCCACCAACTGTCTCCATTCCCCTCCAACCTCCACTCCCTCTCTCCACTCCTCTCCCAATCCTTCCAAGTCTCTCTCCACCAACTGTCTCCATTCCCCTCCAACCTCCACTCCCTCTCTCCATTCCTCTCCCAATCCTTCCAAGTCTCTCTCCACCAACTGTCTCCATTCCCCTCCAACCTCCACTCCCTCTCTCCACTCCCCTCCCAATCCTCCCAAGTGTCTCTCCACCAACTGTCTCCATTCCCATCCAACCTACCCTCCTTCTCTCCACTCCTCCCCCAATCCTTTCAAATCTCTCTCCACACAGTCCTCCCATCACAGTCTAGGTCTTCCTTGCCTCTCTTTCCCCTCCACCCTACGGGCATCTACGCTCTTTGCCAGCCACTGTCCTTCCACCATCTCTTTAGTCTTTGTGTATTAATTGCAGTATGGCTGAATGCTTCCCAGAGAAGTCGCCATGGTGTTCTGCCAGGGAGTAAAGCATAAAATGCTTTCGGCAGTCCTAACGACTGGGCATGGTGCTATATAAGAACTTACCTTTTTTACTCAATATGTAATAAAACATATTCAGAGATGACCTGGACATAGTTTTATTGCAACTTTATTTTGTTTGAAATTTGTAAGAAATAACTGTCAGGTGTGTTCTATAATGTTATGAGTGTCATTCTTGAAAATAAGCAAATAACTATGCTCAGGGGACATAATTTTAGTCAATTTTTTTACTTGAAATTTGCCAAAAATAATTGTCAAACATTTACTGAAAGTTTGGTATTACTATAATGGGATATGAATTTTGTCCTCAAAAATGAAAGGCCACAGAGACTACTATGAAATAATAATAAAAGATCTGCTTAAATAAAGAGTAACAAATGCATATTTGAAGATGTGGTATGACACTAGTAGTTTGTTTTCGCCTAAGTTGTTCACTTTGACAATAATACAGACTGTACTACACTGTCTACACTCTACATGTGCTAGTCAGCCTAGCGGAAAAATGCATGGCAGAAGAAGACATAAATTATGCATGTAAGAATCATTTAAGTTCATGCTGTTTAGGATGTAATATTACCTGAAGGTTCAATTAACTTTTTATTTCCCAAGAGCAGCTTAATGTCATATCAGTTGCATACAAAAAGCAGCCATTTTTAATATCGAAACATGCAAGTCTTACCAGCCTAGTACTTGAATGTTGACGTGTTTCATGTTGAAATGGGCACACATGGAAAGTTGTAACAGTTCAACTCTAGAAAAAATTGTATGTGGTAAAGTGTCAACATACCTTATTCTTTGCTGTTCGGTCTGTTGTAATTGGTCATTGCGGCGTATAACGGACAAAATGGCATCCCTCTCAGTTTCCGTCAGACAGTTCATATCTACACCCTCCATTTTGCTATATCACAAATAATTCCGCGGTTAATCCACAGTCGTTCCTGTTGTCATTTGGCACTTAATTCTGTTGCATTGTTGCATTAATCCTTCGTTGCTCATGCTTTAACATCCATTATTTGGCATAGTATCAATTTCGCAGGTGATCCTTTCGTGTGTTGTTTAGCAATGGATGAATTCCAAGTTACGCCAATGAGGACGACATCGAACATGGGCATCTGTTACCAGGAATTATAAACGCAGCATTCTGTCCACACCGATATCACATCGATATCACATCGATAAGGAACCATAAAGTCAGTTTTATTAACTGATCACATTTGCGAATTCCAACCCAGGATGTTATACTGCGCAGAAATGAATCACCGCAAGACCACACTGACGATTATATCGCTGTCCAGTTCATGTTGTTGAATCAAGTAGCCGCTGGTGTGACGTGATTTCACCGATCGAATGTGATTCCCATTCATCCAGCTTTGTTGGTGTCACTATATTTGCTGAGGATCATTCAGGTAAGATATGTGCCATGCAGTATGAAGTGAATGTAGATAAGATATATTAGAGCCGTTTCTAGTATGTCTTAATGCCAGTTGAATTGGTCTGACTTGCTCATGATAGAAAGCATCTGATTTTGCTGGTCATGAAGTTTTGGTGGTTGAGCATAACAGAGGCCTACACTGGAGAACTTCCTCTATTCAAATCTGTTAAAGAAACAACATCATTTAGTTAGGTGCTAGAATAAGTAAACATTGTATTGCAAAATACATTCATACAGAAACATTGAGCAGAATGGAGAACATGTGTAATTAAAACAATTAGCTGGTTAATTACACATCAATGTTGTACATGTAATGCAGAACAACATTTTGTTTTATAGGTTCTAACAAACATGTACCCGTCCTCCAGATGGCGCTGCATGCACACAAAAGCAATAAATAGTTGCCTGTAAAATACCTGACATTTCTTATGAGGGAAATTTTAGCAGTTTTTTTGCAATGTCACATGTGCAAAATGTACCCAATGATTACTTGACTGTATACATAGATCAGAACAATCACAGAAAATGCGTAACATTGTGACCAATACATTAACATCTGCCTAAAGTGTGGTGCAAATAATAAAACTGGCAAGAACCAATAAAATATACGTCTTCTGGCTACAATACATACAACAAGCAGAGAAGTACACATGGAAACACGACAGACAACCAGACAGAGATGAGCCCAATCTGCAGATATTGGTGTCAGAAGTGAAAAATGTGGAGAGAGAACTGGTTGCTAGGCAACCAAAGCATAGACAGAGAAGATTTCACCGGTCCATAACTATCTGCATCGGAATTTGGGATAACGTTTTAAAAAACTTGAAAATGTTATGCATGACAGACATCAATGGAGAAACATTGTGAAACCTGTCCTCCAGACAATTCGATGAGATAATGAGCTATCAAATATTTGTCCAGTTGCTAGAATAGCACCGAAAATTGTTCACTGGCAGCTGCATATATATATATATAAAAAATATAAACATATATATATATGTTCTAGGGAAATGGATTACACAAGCACATATGCACACGCACGCACGCACACACACATATACATACACACACACACACCACATACACACACACCACACACATTCTCAAAACAAGACCTGTGAAACATGCCCCATAAAAACTAAACAGGAACCTCGTTATGACAAACACTCTCAAACAGTTTGTAAGAACAACTTGCCTAATGGGTGAGGAAAATAAATTACACATAACATCAAACCCTAATTCACCCCTAGAAAATTACCTCAGTCAATGCCCTGAAAGCTTGTCACCACACCTGCATATCAGGGCCTGGATCAAAACAACTGCCATGGTATGTACACAGACCATTTAACCGCTAAACAGAACTGATACAAGACAGTTTTTCCGCAGGCAGTTGGTAAGCAATTGACTACAGTAACACCATTTAACATTTCACTGCCAATTACACATGCGGGTCTTGCAAAATTTCTTTTAAAAATTAATTTTTCTCCACGTGTACCACTTAACATATTAACCAGAGCACTGAAGGCAGCGAACCGTGAGTGTTTGTGCGGTTGGCTAAGTTCTGCTCAAGTCAACCTCATATTTCATGCCACAACTACAACTACAGATGTTTTTCCCATGGTAATGACAGGGAATTTTGTTGTTGTTCAGTGGAATAATAAAAGGATACTTTCAATCTTACATCAAACCTAAGATTACAGATAGTTAACAAAAACTATTGGCCAAAATATCCCACATCCATCAACTTTGTCATACACCTCTGTTGCTTTTCTCTCTATTCCCTAACTCCAGATTGCGGCTGGCCTAGACATGGTCTGCAAATTTTATTTTCCTTCTTCTGCCTGTGGTCTCAATTCACTGCCATCTCCATTCCCTCATATCTCTCATTCCCAGCTCCCTCATAATATAGCCAAATTTCTGTTCACACAATCATTCATGGTCTTCCTCTTTAATGACGTCCTCCATCATGGTGGCTTCCATTCTCCTCATCAATCACGCTAACCAAATGATTGTTCTTCCTCCTGCAGTACAGGGGTGAGGGTCAGATAAAAGTTTTTATATAGCGCAGTATCCAGTCCTTAAGACTGCTCAAAGTGCTTTACACTTTACTCCCTGGCAGACCTGTTCAATCAAACACTTCTCTCTGGGAAGTATTCTGTCATGCTGCCATTAATGTGCAAATATTATTCGTACACAAATATCCACCACCACTGTCTATAACCAGGTACTCATAATCATACAGCTGAGTGAACTTTAGCAACGTAAAGTGAACAAACTTATCCAAGGATCGACACAGCAATACAGGATTCGAACGTGGGTTCTCTCGATTGAGAGACCAATGCGGTACCAATGCATTACCGTACTCCCCCGATATATCACTGTTGAACAACTCATTCTGTCCTTTCTTTCCATAGTTTCCTATCAGCAGTCCACTTTCTCCATCTTTCATCCTTTCCCGATCTTCTCACATCCATCCTCACACAATATTCCCATTAATTAAGTAGAAATGCTGTTTTCACAGTTCTTGCCTAAATCCTACCATATCTTATAAAAAGCGTCGGTAGAACAACCTGATACAATGTTCACGTATTTCTCATAACATAATTATCTACCTGTCTATGTGTTATGGGATGAGAACAGGTTGCTATGGAAACATCATGTCTTGGTGTGTTGGGTGTCAGATTCAATCACAGTGACTGCAACAATGTGTTTCGCCTCGGGGGATTATCTGCATGAAAACTGTGTGAAGGATTACGAATACCTTCTCTAGGGCAGCAAGATAAGCCTTCTGGTCATCTATAAGGTCAGTGGTTGACTGGACAATGACATATAAAAGCTAGACATCATTTTCCCTTAAACCATCTTTCCCGAGATCACCTGTGCTGAGACAATCTGTCCTGAGATCATCTGTCCTGAGATCTTGTTCTAGGATCATTTGATATACAATCACCTGTCCTGAGACAATTTGTTCTGAGACAAACTGACCCAAGATAATCTGTCCTGATATCATCTGTCCTGAGACGATCCGTCCTAAGATCACCTGTCCTGGGACAATTTGTTTTGAGACATTCTGTCCTGAGACAATATATCCTGATATCTTCTGTCCTGTGGTCATCTATCCTGAGACAAATCTCACCTAACATCATCTGTCCTTTTTTAAGAAATCTGTCCTGAGATCATATGTTCTAAGATAATTTGATATGCAACAATGTGTCCTGAGACAATAATTATGTTCTGGGACAATATATCCTAAGATTGTATGTCTGTCCTGAGATCGTATGTCCTGTTACCATCTATTCAGAGACAAATCTGTCCTGAGATCATCTCTCTTGGGATAATTTGTTGAGACAATCTGTCCTGAGATAATCGGTCCCGAGACCTTAGACCATCTGTCCTGAGTGAAATCTGTACAGTTGGTCCTGGAGCAATGCTAGTCCTTGGATGTTGTGCCGAAAGCCTAATTAAATGAGAGCCCTGAAAGACCACCTTTGCAAAGTTTACCTGTCTATCCTGATTCTTTCAAGTAACCAAAATAGACCACGCAACAAAACATATTAATTATGAAAATTGGTTAAAAAAAGTTGCTGATTTGATTATTAACATCATTAAGTTTCTACTAAGTTACGCTGGAAATAAATGAAATAAGTCAATGTGCATAAACCATTTGTGTCCTATTTTATCTCCCTGCTCCCAAAGTAACTAAGACCTGACCATGGAGTCAACAATCAAGTAAATGGAATCATTACTTAGACCTTGTTTGCTACACCTGAATGTATAACAACATTAACACATTTTTTCTAGAGACGAATCAATTTACCAACAATGACAAAATATTTTTTTTAATTAATACTTAAAAGTGATGTAACTTCTGGGGACAAAGGGATCATGTGATAACACAGTGCTAGAGTAATAACACAGTGCTAGAGTAATGACAATGCAATAACCTTCTTTCAGGCTCAGACTGTGTAAATTCTGATTGTTGATCCAGAACTGCCCAGTGCAAGCCTGTGGTCATGTTTACTGCCGAACTGACCCATCATTAAACACACCTGAATGCAGTGGACAGCTGTGGTCACTGCTAATACAACCTGACCATCAACAACATACCATCCGTCCACTACCACAGACATATCTGACCCCCAAACAACCTGCGTCAACGAGTCCAGCACCCGTGCTATGTGTGAGCAAAGAGGGCCTGGGGTTGTGGCTAAAGTGTGTACTATGGAATAATTTTCATCATATAAACCGATTGTGTCCGTTCCTAATTTATTAATGACCGTCCTCTGGATGGAATATACAGACGTAGAAGACAGTTACCCGAAGTACACATAAATGGTGTTTTTATGATATATATTTGACGGTTTTTTTCATTAGTGCAAGTTGTGTAAAATATACTCAATATACTGGCAGTCCTCGGAAAAATCGCAGAAAATATGTGTAAACTGAAGAATCGATTGATGTCTAGAATATAATGGTACAAACCCTAAAAATGGTAAGAACCCTTAAGGAAATTTTGAAAAATTTTAAAAGAATGTTTGTTTGTGTGCATGCATGCATGTTTGTGTATATTGTGTGTGTGTGTGTGTGTGTGTGTGTGTGTGTGTGTGTGTGTGTGTGTGTGTGTGTGTGTGTGTGTGTGTGTGTGTGTGTGTGTGTGTGTGTGTGTGTGTGCGTGCATGTGTGTATATGTGCCAGTGTGAGCAAGTGCTAAGCATGCATGCTTTTGTGTACAAACTTCTACATACATCTGTACACGCCTGTACACGCCTGTACATGCCTGTACATGCCTGTACATGCCTGTACATGCCTGTACATGCCTGTACATGCCTGTATGGTTGTCTGACAGAAGTTGCCTCCACTCACAGACTCTGCCACCATTGGTCATCAAACTCTGCAGCATCCACTGTGATACACATCACATGAGCCTCAAAGTCCTTGCTTAAACCAACCCGAGCCACTCCCATAACAAGACTGATAATGACCAGACACATTCCCATAACAAGACTGATAGTAACCAGACACTCCAACTCTCTGATAAAAACAACAACACGTCAAGATACAAAGCATGTCAGGCCTCCAACAAGAACACAGCCCTGGGCTGTCTACAGAATGATGCACGCAGCAATTGTGCCAAAACCAAACTTTGCAGGCCATTTTATTTTTAAAGTCACCAAACTGCTGAATGTTGCCGGTAAAACAATTGTACTTTTGTTTTCAAAATCGCATGAACAGTAATTATGACTGAACTATACAATCCTGACCATTTTGATGGTAATCAAACATTGAATGTTGCCAGCAAAACTGTTGTACTTTTTGCTTTCAAAATCTCCTGTGACAAGACTAAGCATTAAGTTATTAAGTCCACATTACTCTTATTCTTAAGATTCACCATTTCCCATTGAGGTAAAAAAAACCACCCCCACCACCCTAACTCAATTCTCCCACGCACCAACAAACAAGCATTAATCATAACGAGATAATAGACATGAAATCCCTCTCAGAAATAGCTGCCTACACTTGTTAATAAATAACTGAAATGTGTTTTTATCTTCTATTTTGTGTGGGAAAAGCCACTTGCATTATGTCGTAAAACTCAATCAACATGTTTTATTTTTTCCAACACAGAATGAAAAAGATTTTAGTACCTTGACTTTTTTACTAAATACATTTCTTCTTCCAGTCATATTTCTGCATCATGGAAGAAGCTCAAGGGACAGTTTCTAAGATTATGAGCTCATAAGGATAATCCATCATGGAAGAAGCTCAGGGGACAGTTTCTAAGATTATGAGCTCATAAGGATAATCCATCATGGAAGAAGCTCAAGGGACAGTTTCTAAGATTATGAGCTCATAAGGATAATCCATCATGGAAGAAGCTCAGGGGACAGTTTCTAAGAATATGAGCTTATAAGGATAATCCATCATGGAAGAAGCTCAGGGGACAGTTTCTAAGATTATGAGCTCATAAGGATAATCCATCATGGAAGAAACTCAGGGGACAGTTTCTAAGATTATGAGCTCATAATGGATAATCCATCATGGAAGAAGCTCAGGGGACAGTTTCTAAGATTATGATATCATAAGGATAATCCATCACGGAAGAAGCTAAGGGGACAATTTGTAAGATTATGAGCTTGAAGGATAACCCATCATGGAAGAAACTCAGCGGACAGTTTCTAAGATTATGAGCTTGAAGGATAATCCATCACGGAAGAAGCTCAGGGACAGTTTCTAAGATTATGAGCTTGAAGGATAATCCATCACGGAAGAAGCTCAGGGGACAATTTCTAAGATTATGAGCTTGAAGGATAATCCATCATGGAAGAAGCTCAGGGACAGTTTCTAAGATTAGGAGCTTGAAGGATAATCCATCACGGAAGAAGCTCAGGGGACAGTTTCTAAGATTATGAGCTTGAAGGATAATCCATCACGGAAGAAGCTCAGGGGACAGTTTCTAAGATTATGAGCTTGAAGGATAATCCATCACGGAAGAAGCTCAGGGGACAATTTCTAAGATTATGAGCTTGAAGAATAATCCATCACGGAAGAAACTCAGGGGACAGTTTCTAAGATTATGAGCTTGAAGGATAATCCATCACGGAAGAAGCTCAGGGGACAGTTTCTAAGATTATGAGCTTCAAGGATAATCCATCACGGAAGAAGCTCAGGGGACAGTTTCTAAGATTATGAGCTTGAAGGATAAACCATCACGGAAGAAGCTCAGGGGACAGTTTCTAAGATTATGAGCTTGAAGGATAATCCATCACGGAAGAAGCTCAGGGACAGTTTCTAAGATTATGAGCTTGAAGGATAATCCATCACGGAAGAAGCTCAGGGGACAGTTTCTAAGATTATGAGCTTGAAGGATAATCCATCACGGAAGAAGCTCAGGGACAGTTTCTAAGATTATGAGCTTGAAGGATAATCCATCACGGAAGAAGCTCAGGGACAGTTTCTAAGATCATGAGCTTGAAGGATAATCCATCAAGGAAGAAGCTCAGGGACAGTTTCTAAGATTATGAGCTTGAAGGATAATCCATCACGGAAGAAGCTCAGGGACAGTTTCTAAGATTATGAGCTTGAAGGATAATCCATCATGGAAGAAGCTCAGGGACAGTTTCTAAGATTATGAGCTTGAAGGATAATCCATCACGGAAGAAGCTCAGGGACAGTTTCTAAGATTATGAGCTTGAAGGATAATCCATCACGGAAGAAGCTCAGGGACAGTTTCTAAGATTATGAGCTTGAAGGATAATCCATCACGGAAGAAGCTCAGGGACAGTTTCTAAGATTATGAGCTTGAAGGATAATCCATCACGGAAGAAGCTCAGGGGACAATTTCTAAGATTATGAGCTTGAAGGATAATCCATCATGGAAGAAGCTCAGGGACAGTTTCTAAGATTAGGAGCTTGAAGGATAATCCATCATGGAAGAAGCTCAGGGACAGTTTCTAAGATTATGAGCTTGAAGGATAATCCATCATGGAAGAAGCTCAGGGACAGTTTCTAAGATTATGAGCTTGAAGGATAATCCATCATGGAAGAAGCTCAGGGACAGTTTCTAAGATTATGAGCTTGAAGGATAATCCATCATGGAAGAAGCTCAGGGACACTTTCTAAGATTATGAGCTTGAAGGATAATCCATCACGGAAGAAGCTCAGGGACAGTTTCTAAGATTATGAGCTTGAAGGATAATCCATCATGGAAGAAGCTCAGGGACAGTTTCTAAGATTATGAGCTTGAAGGACAATCCATCACGGAAGAAGCTCAGGGACAGTTTCTAAGATTATGAGCTTGAAGGATAATCCATCATGGAAGAAGCTCAGGGGACAATTTCTAAGATTATGAGCTTGAAGGATAATTCATCACGGAAGAAGCTCAGGGGACAGTTTCTAAGATTATGAGCTTGAAGGATAATCCATCATTAAACAGAATCCCATATTCAATTTAAGGTGCTTTCTCTAAATGCAAAAAACTGCTGCAATATCACAGAGGACATTATTTTCATGACACACTATCAGCAAAAGTGTCCTGGTGGTGCACCCTGGTCTTGACAATTTTCAGTACACACAACCACTGTTAGAGCGAAATTGATTATAAAGAGCAAACTCAGGCTTATGAACTCGTAACAATATTGATGAAATGGTTCCCAGGTTTAGTGGTAAAATGACCTCAACGATACATATATAATTACCTCGGTCCAGAGCAAAGCACTAGAGTGATTACCATATAAATGTTTTGCAAGGCAAATTACCTGGCTGTACTAGGTTACTGTTGGGTCAGCGAACCACTGACGGTCACACTGGGAAATCACTTATAGCACTTGTCCCTAGACTTTGAATATACCAATTGTATATAAATGCAAGCCAAGTTCTTTTACAGCGTGATATCTAGTCCTTGGGACTGTTCAAAGTGCTTTACTCTTCAACCACTGGCAGACCTGTTCATCTGATCACCATCTCGACTTCTCTGGGAAGTATTCAACAATGCTGTAATTTTTGTACAAAGATTATTCATACACACAATATATCCACAACTCTCTATAGCGAGGTACTCATTTATACTGCCGAGTGAACTGAAGCAATGTGGAAGGAACAAAATTGCTGAACCATCAGTGCATTATGTGGTAGTATTTGCTAATTGGATGTTCAGGATTCAAACCCAGTTGTTTATAAATGTTCGGTACAGTTTAACAGTCTACTTTTCTGCACCAGACACATAAGGAGGTGGGAAATGTTTCCCCCATATTCGCTTCATCTTCCATGGGAAGAAAATATCCTAGGTGGTAACAAATGTGTAATATCAGTCTTTTGTCAGTCCCGTAAAACTACATTTGCAAAGTTTTCATTTTTATCACACAGAAACGGGTATTGCCATATCATTAGCCTTAAATTCCTCCAGGTGATTACATGTTTCTTACCTAACTTTAATACACCAGATAAAGTTCTCTTATGGCACAAGCCAGATGTGAAACAGGTAATTACATCGACAAGTTATTCACCCCAGGGGTGTTCCCTATTTATTGGGGTTATTATAGCATAATAACCCCAACAAGATCATTCAGATTATCATACTAGTATTAAAGTCTTGAAAATGTTGTTAATTTTCGTATTTTTTGTCTCACAACTGCTGAATATATTAATCAATGCTCTATAGATTACCCATCTAGATGAGATGTTTAAAAACTTAATGTGTGAATAAACATTTGCTTTAAGACAAATCCATCCAAACACTCACCGTTGCCGAGCTACCCTGCCACTAACCATCGGAATTCAAACCGGAGTTTTCCGATGGCTACAAAATCCACGTCATCAGCACACACTTGCCGAGTGAAGTCAGACCTGATATGTCAGCAGCGCGTACACCTTAAAAGCTCATACATTACACTTAAAGTGCCATTATTTGAAGAAGAGAAACCACCTTCTCCACACCTGCCCGGCTGGTCCGTTGAGCGTGCTGTGTGCACGCCGCGCAATCAATACGGAGGGTCAGCAAAATTTGTGTTTTGTTCAAATCGAATGCGTTCTGGCATCAGCTGTTTACAAAATACACTCAGGTGTGGCTGCAGTGAGACGGACGCAGAAGTGCTTCAACCTCCTCCTAGTGGTAATCATGGAATTAATAATGCAGCTCGGCTTTCAGACTCTGTGGGACTAGATTCTGCAGATGGAGCGTGGCCGTGGTTTGACCTGATTCCAGGCACACACCGTTAACCATGGGGGAAGGTCAAGAAAGTTAAAGGAATCACTTTGATTTCTCCGAGGTGTGTGTGTGCATGTTTTGCAATCCTTCTCATTTCTGCCTACGTGCTACACTGGGTCTACAGAGGGTTATGGATTCACCCAATGCAAGGAATACTTCTCCTCCGGCTGTCAAAAAGGCAAGATTAATTAACTTTGAGTGTTTTCCAATAGGAAAAAGGTCAAGGAAGTTAAACAGATCACTCCGTTTTTATTTCTCTGTGGTCTATGTGTATATTTTGCAATCTCAGTCAATTTTGCATACATGTGCATGCAATACCAAATCTGCAAACGATTCAGTGAATGTTTAACCTACCGGTAGCTCTTCTTGGCAAAATCCCAGACACATTGAAATTTTTGCCAAAGAAAATTGTTTTATTCCTCTTTATGGTAATAAATAAACTGACAACTACATTGTCAAATTTCTAGAACATGTATATGACTCAGTTAATTTAAACGGTAGGCGGAGATTTAAAACCTGATACCCGAAAGGCATGCACGGAAACACATTTGCTGTGCCAGTTAATAGGTAAAATTACTCAATTGCCTTTGTTGCTTGGTTGAAAGAGTGCTAACAGCATGCGACATGTTCTCCGCACTAAAACTGTCAACAGAAGCATCAACGAAACTACACAGGTCAGTCCCACGCAACTGGCAAGGGAATAAAACAGCACTCAGATGCTGGGACTTGATTCCACTAAGTGAAACTGTATCTTAGTGTTAGATCAGTTGAAACTATTACAAAATTCCGTTGTTATTAAAAAACTGATCTGTACAACCTTGCTGTAGCTCCCTAGCGCCTTGACCCATCTGTTGACTACAGGTATACTGTTTATGGATTTTGAGATTGACCAATTCTTTTGTTTTGATGCACCTCTGAGCTTGGTTTCTAGGGATTTAGGCGCAATAGAAGTTATCTTATTATTATACAAGTTATCCTTCAAAAGGATAAACTACAAAATACATACTTAAAATCACCCTCTCTCTGTACACATACCAACTAATTAGATTACCGCCTTCCTCAGGGGGTAACAATGCTGGCCCGTAGGGTGGGGGTACAAAGTGAGTACACCCCCCTGCTGAGGCAAGAGATCCACTTGGAGGAAAATAGTTCATGATTTCAAATTGAGACATTTGAAAACATTCCATCAGCATCCCACGACATTTTCTGATGACATGTTCGACCCGTGCTGAACAAAACTCCAGCAAAAATGTGGAACGGCACCGCAAAAAGTATCCAATACAGAACCCCCTATCTTCCAAAGTCAAGGCTGACAACAGCTGGTGCTCCTGCAAAGATCTATTAATATCTTATGTATCTTATGTGCAACTACGGGTACGAAAACACAAGCAACCCCTAATATCAAAAATTTAATTAATAGTCTTTTGTAAAGTACATACTAAATCATTTGTGCTATGCATATATTATGGTAGATATCACATACAACATGGCAGAAATGATAACAAAACATGCATGGTGCTCTGAAGGCTTTCAAACCATCAGCCAGCACTATAAAGGTTGAAGTCCAGCTGTCCAGGAATAGCTTCCTTCACGCTGTTAAGATCCTGGATTGTAAGCCACATATAGCTATTGATCAGATACTTGGTCACCACATCTACATGCCAAACCTCATAAACAGTCACTAGACACTGAGAATTCCTCCTAACAAAAGAAGTGGCGGGGACCGGCCAACCAGGACTGGTGTTGTAAGTGTAACGATAAACCAAAGTATCGATGTATCGCAATACGCAGCCTATGATATGATATATTTACATTACAACACTGAGCATATCAATATATCACCAAAATAGTTAATGCTCCGTTCACACAGAGCGTAAGTGGTTTAACTTAGTGACTTAACTTGACGTGTACGACAATTACGTAGCTTGGAACAATTGTAGAAAGGACGTGTGGAGTTGTGAACATTTGGACGTCATAAAAAGGTTTAAAGTTAAGTCTCTTAAGATTTTCTCTGTGAACACAGCATTATAAAACTGACATTCCGCTTTACTTTGGGTGAAATTTTTTTGTTCAAGCTATGGTTATTTCAATTTTACAATGCAAACTAAAGTCAAATTTTTAGTTATGGTCACCTCAGTAATAGTCACCTCGCAATTAAGGTCACGTATCAAAACTAATCCTGCTAATATGGTCACCTCACCATTCAGGTCACTTCTGTCCATTCCTGCGGGTGAACTTAATAGTGAGATCCACTGTATTAGACGCAAAAATGCCTCGTTTTATTTATGTCTCCTACCATTGTGGGAAAAGCTGAAATCCTTAAAAATGTGTCACTATGTAGCATTTTGAAGTTACAGTATTAAAAAAGTCACATCAACCGTGTTGTGTCCCAGACCCCAGATGTGTGTTCAGCACTTACCTCGTCCACCCCACCACCTCGTCCACCCCACCACCTCGTCCACCCCACCACCTCGAATATCAACTCACCCGGGGGGACACTATCACAGCCAAAACAACCAACACCATTTTTATCTTCTAAAATATATATCACAATAAGTTTCATAAGGGTACTGCATTGTAACTACTACCATTACAACCAGTCCACCCTACCTTGGACTGGACTACTGCATTGTAACTACTACCATTACAACCAGTCCACCCTACCTTGGACTGGACTACTGCATTGTAACTACTACCATTACAACTAGTCCACCCTACCTTGGACTGGACTACTGCATTGTAACTACTACCATTACAACCAGTCCACCCTACCTTGGACTGGACTACTGCATTGTAACTACTACCATTACAACCAGTCCACCCTACCTTGGACTGGACTACTGCATTGTAACTACTACCATTACAACCAGTCCAACCTACCTTGGACTGGACTACTGCATTGTAACTACTACCATTACAACCAGTCCACCCTACCTTGGACTGGACTACTGCATTGTAACTACTACCATTACAACCAGTCCACCCTACCTTGGACTGGACTACTGCATTGTAACTACTACCATTACAACCAGTCCAACCTACCTTGGACTGGACTACTGCATTGTAACTACTACCATTACAACCAGTCCACCCTACCTTGGACTGGACTACTGCATTGTAACTACTACCATTACAACCAGTCCACCCTACCTTGGACTGGACTACTGCATTGTAACTACTACCATTACAACCAGTCCACCCTACATTACCTTAAACCAAACTAGGGATACAATCACACTGGTCCTATCGAATTGGACCATAGAGAGGATCCTGAAACAATGGTCCACCTCTTAGCTAAAATACCCCCTCCTCCATGAGCCGTGCAGATTAGACAATCTATGTCAGAGATTGTCTTGCTATGGTGCTGATCATATAGTGACACGAGAGAAGAAGATTAAATCATTACTCAGCATGACACACCAACACTAAACTGTTAATTAGTCACTTTTTGATGTCTCGAATGCTGCTGTCATTCCTTCGACTTTTAATTTACTACCACTGTTGTACTATCCACGCAAACATATGCACAAGACAGTATCCATGTGAATATAGACAGTATCCAGGCGAATAAAGACAGTATCCATGTGAATATAGACAGTATCCATGTGAATATAGACAGTATCCAGGCGAATAAAGACAGTATCCATGTGAATAAAGACAGTATCCATGTGAATAAAGACAGTATCCATGTGAATAAAGACAGTATCCATGTGAATATAGACAGTATCCATGTGGATAAAGACAGTATCCATGTGAATAAAGACAGTATCCATGTGACTAAAGACAGTATCCATGTGAATAAAGATAGTATCCATGTGAATAAAGACAGTATCCATGTGAATAAAGACAGTATCCATGTGACTAAAGACAGTATCCATGTGAATAAAGACAGGATCCATGTGAATAAAGACAGTATCCATGTGAATAAAGACAGTATCCATGTGAATAAAGACAGTATCCATGTGAATAAAGACAGTATCCATGTCAATAAAGACACTATCCATGTCAATAAAGACATTATGCCAGTCTCAGTGATGCTAGCTACCAGATAGCAGCAATCACTCATCTTCAGCCATTTTAATATTTTATGTCCCAGGCTTATGATTTCAGGCAGATGTGGGGTGGGGTGGTAAAGTAATTTCATCAGGTATCGGACTTCGACATTCTGAGATGATCCCTTATTAAACGGAATTTGGCAGGCACTAAGCCTTCAACATACTTATTATAATATTAAAAACATCATAATATTACTAAACAAGGAATGGTCAATGGTAGCTTATATAAGCCTTTTGTAGCAATATTAATATTTTGCATGCCACGTAATCCATTGAGAACCAAATTCACCAAACAGGTAAATCTCGAGATACCGATAACGAACTACTGTCAGCGCCGACATGCTCCATCATCACACACACTGACAGCGTTGTTATTTGTGTGACTTTATAAATATCACAGATACCGAATGTTGTGTTGTTCTGGCGTCTGACACAACAGCTGGAGTGACGAGATATGATTATTACCTCAGCAGCTGTTGACTGTGGAAACCTATGGGGGAGGATGGAGGTTGTTGTCACTGGCACGTAACGTATTACCAAAATTAAATGTCACCGGAATATTTACATGCAATCTGCATGATTATTATACTTGCTGCTGTGACAACTGACTCCTCATTCGGGGACTAATTTAACTGTTTCATCAAATTATATTTAAATATTAAACTTTTTTAACTTGGCTGCCACTAAATATTTCCTGACTATGTTGACCCTGACCTTAAAATCCACATAATCCCACTGTAGATAAATAGTTTAACCACACATATTACTTAATTGCAGTTTTTTTAATAATTATTATTATTTCTTTCACGTTTATGCACCCATGGTAATGTGTATCACACAGACAAAAAAAACGGGGCTGTTTTATATATATATATTATATATACACTGTATATATATATATATAATTACTGCTGATAAAAAATGTACAACCATATAAGACTTATAGAGTATCAATTTGTTGTTGGACAATACTGTGCAAATTTATTGTGTACAAACATATCACAATATCTAGATGTGTGCTGAACTAATGACAAACTTGGCACATTACATACATTAATATTATCAACACATTATATAGAGAATGCTATCAAAAACAGAGCACCATCATTGCATAATATGGAAGTATTCATACAGCATTACAGTGGACTATGGATAACATCTGGTGAATTGGTCAATTGGGTCATTTATATCGGACTGCCACAACAAAATAAAAATGGGCCAAGAGGTCCTGATGTCCTTTGGAATATATTGTGAGTTTGTAATTGTTAATGAAATGTTTTTTGGTGAATCATAGTTACAGATCATTAAGGGTTGTGATGGAAGTAAAATGTTGACATGTTTAGTGGAGACTATATGCATGCCAGTGTAGATACACCTGGAAATAAAATATCCGAGTAGACTGTTTCGTGAAGGTTGTATATATTAGGTAATGTGTTATTAAAAATACTGTAGAATTTTATCCCAATACTCTGCTATTTAGGCTGATTTCCAGTGGTTGTAGAAAACTTGCAGGAGAGTTGGTGAGCTGCAATTTTGCATGTAGCACACACAGTTAAAGATTGTTTAAGAAAATGTGCAAACATTTTCTGTTCTCATTTTGTCCCTACCACCCTCCCCCAGAATGGAAAGAAGAAAGAGATGAACTATGATAACACTATTTGTTCACAAGATACATATACATAGCATGCATTTGAATTATTAAACAGTAGCAATTAATGACATAATACTGATTGAATTGGAGTGAAGTAATAGCTGCAACATGTATAGTAAAACATCTTAATAATATTCCTTATAATTTTGGTTAAACATGCTTTAACCTTTCGACTATACCTAAGTTATTTTATTTTATGTATTATTTTATACCTAAGTTATTTTATTTTAATCCTAGAACATATCTTTATATTGCATTGACAATGATGTCTATTGCTGTTTTAAAGTTTCTCAGGTTCTGCTAGTGCAGTAGGGATTCATTACGTATTACCCAGGTAGTAAAAATGGGCTGCAAGTGCTGCCACCTAGTGTGCGGCTGCAATTAGACAAACCTCACAAAATGAGACTACAAATAATTATATCCTTTTCCTCCAACCATCAACTTACCAAGATAATTTTCTTGCAACAATGGATCTGATACAGCAGGCATTCTTCCATGACTAGATTTAAAGGGAATAGTCCCATTATCAAGCATTCTGCCTCCCCCTTCCCGTATTGTCAATGTTTCATGATAATAATCACTTGCAGTTCTCACACCAAATAGAAACTAAGTTTATAGTTCACTGCCCACCCACCCAGGGCAGTTTGTCAAATCAAACAGCGTGGGATCGACAGACTAATCTTTGTGTACTATACACTGTGCCAATGTAAACTTTCTCAGTGTCAGCTTTCAAGAAATCCCCTGTCTGATATCAAGATTGTGATTAGTGAGGTGTAGAAACACGACAGGAGTCAATTGAAAGACATGTTACCTCAGAATATTTCTAAGGATAGCAGCTGCATTATGACACATCATTCCTGGTATGTAGCAAACGGTGTCATCTCCCTTCGATATCTATTACCATATTCATTTTATTAAGCGTACATTCTCCAAATTATGTACCCCCTTTTTAGCAGCATCTGACACCGTGACAGTGATCTCCAATGCTAACTTTGACTGTTGAATCCATCATTGGAATTAAATTTTTATCAGTGTCACACTGGAATCAAATCAGCGATGAAAAAGTATTGAAAAATCCATATTATATTAAAGAAACGTTCCTGCAAAATGCACAAATAAGGTTCTAATATTGCTAAGAAAATTATTGCTGGAAATAAGAACTTTGGCATGTATGCACACGGAAGTCTAATCAGCTCCATAAAATGCATAGATCATAAGATATATAGACTTCTTCCTGAATGGCAGATGAATATACAATAACAACATTGATTACATTAATAGTTCTTCTTGGACAACAGTTCAATACACAATGACAACATCTTGATTATATCAGTCTTTTGTAGAAACTTATTAAATTGCCACACATGGCTACTGTATTCAGGAGAACGGAAATTTTCATCTATTCCCTACACTTGAATTGGCCTTACCAAAAAACTAATTGGATTAGTTTCCCAGCTGATTACTTTGGCTAATAAATGTGCACGTAAACACCAAACCACAAAATGTGAGTGTTTAGGGGAGTGTATGTACAAGGAAGTATTTTCAGTTTGACTACAGGTAAAGACTTTATTCAGAGTCACAGACGATTACATAATTGTAAAATGTTTGTTCGTGTAAATGTAATCTATACCAAAGGTCACAGGTATACAAAGGAAGTCTGATCAGTTCAAGCATGACAAAACATACCTTCCTGAAATATGACGATGATTACATTGGAGTAATAATAGCTTGGCTTCATAACATGTTATCAATAGCTGCACCTGTCCACTGAATAGAAATCTCAACTCTGTTCCTTTGTTACAATTTAAACCTACTTCCTCAATTGATTTATCCTATCATGGATCCAGTTTATAGTCATTCAAATCAACTAATACTGTGTAAATCTAAGTATTATCTGCAGTCAGTTTATAAACTCATTTAGCTCATAATGAATCTGGTTCTTTGATGTCAAAATATGTAATGTGATTACAAAGATATCTGCAATCAGTTTAACAAATAAATCTGAATATTTGCTAAAATGATTGATAGAATTGATTATGTTTCTTGTGTCTGGGCCAAGGAAATATATTCAGTTTGACTACAGGTGAAGACTTTATTTAGAGTGTCACACACGATTACACAATTATAAAATGTTTGTTGGTGTAAATGTAATCTATACCAAAGGTCTCTTCCTTGTATACCAAAGGTCACAGGTATACAAAGGAAGTCTGATCAGTTCAAGCATGACAAAATATACCTTCCTGAAATATGACGATGATTACATTGGAGTAATAATAGCTTGGCTTCATAACATGTTACCAATAGCTGCACCTGTCCACTGAATAGAAATCTCAACTCTGTTCCATAGTTACAATTTAAACCTACTTCCTCAATTGATTTATCCTATCATGGATCCAGTGTATAGTCATTCAAATCAACTAATACTGTGTAAATCTAAGTATTATCTGCAGTCAGTTTATAAACTCATTTAGCTCATAATGAATCTTGTTCTTTGATGTCTAAATTTGTAATGTGGTTAAAAAGATATCTGCAGTCCGTTTAATCAATAAATCTTAATATTTGCTAAAATGATTGATAGAATTGATTTTGTTTCTTACGTCTGGTAACCTGATAAAGCCAATTGCGACATTTAGCCTTCAACACACTGAATTTGCCCGTAACAAGGTTTTTGTAAGAGCAAGAATCTACGCACATATGAAGGTTCCAATGTTGAAAATCACTTGAATTGATTCTTGGGCAAGATTGAAATTAGCTAATAGTTTGTTGGATGATTTTACCAAATCTATGCATAAGAAGTTGCACAAACATACTTGCATGTCGTCATGGATACTACAGTGTACGTAGGTTTGCTTTTTCACAAAATTATTTTGAAATAAACAAAATGGGCCTAGAGGCCCTGAAGTCCTTTGGACTGTATTGTGATTTTGTAATTACTAACGAAATGGTTTTTGGTGAATCATAGTTACAGATCATTAAGGGTTGTGATGGAAGTAAAATGTTTACATGTTTAGTAGTGACTATACATGTATATGCATGCCAGTGAATATACACCTGGAAATAAAATTTTGAGTTGACCATTTTGTGAAGATTGTATATATTAGTTAATGTGTTAGTAAAAATACTGTTGAATTTGATCCCGATACTCTGCTATTTAGGCAGATTTCCATTGGTTGTAGAAACCTTGCAGGAGAGTTGGTGAGCTGCAATCTTGCATGTAGCACAGTTAAAGGTTGTTTAAATAAATGTGCACACATTTTCTGTTCTCATTTTGCCCCTACCACCCTCCCCCAGAATGGAAAGAAGAAAGAGATGAACTATGATAAAACTATTTGTTCACAAGGTACATAGCATGCATTTTGACTTAAAAACAGTAGCAATTAATGACATAATACTGACTGAATTGGAGTGAAGTAATAGCTGCAACATGTATAGTAAAACATCTGAAAAATATTCCTTATAATTTTGGCTAAATATGGTTTAACCTTACAGCTTAAACCATGCAGGCACCCAGAAATTGTGAAATCTGTTTCAGAAGCATGGGTTAATTGGCCAGGGTCTAATGGGTTAAAGCTGTACACATTAGTCACAGTCCACACTGAGGCATTCATTCTGTAGACTAATCTTTGTGTACTATACACTGTGCCAATGTAAACTTTCTCAGTGTCAGCTTTCAAGAAATCCCCTGTCTGATATCAAGATTGTGATTAGTGAGGTGTAGAAACACGACAGGAGTCAATTGAAAGACATGTTACCTCAGAATATTTCTAAGGATAGCAGCTGCATTATGACACATCATTCCTGGTATGTAGCAAACGGTGTCATCTCCCTTCGATATCTATTACCATATTCATTTTATTAAGCGTACATTCTCCAAATTATGTACCCCCTTTTTAGCAGCATCTGACACCGTGACAGTGATCTCCAATGCTAACTTTGACTGTTGAATCCATCATTGGAATTAAATTTTTATCAGTGTCACACTGGAATCAAATCAGCGATGAAAAAGTATTGAAAAATCCATATTATATTAAAGAAACGTTCCTGCAAAATGCACAAATAAGGTTCTAATATTGCTAAGAAAATTATTGCTGGAAATAAGAACTTTGGCATGTATGCACACGGAAGTCTAATCAGCTCCATAAAATGCATAGATCATAAGATATATAGACTTCTTCCTGAATGGCAGATGAATATACAATAACAACATTGATTACATTAATAGTTCTTCTTGGACAACAGTTCAATACACAATGACAACATCTTGATTATATCAGTCTTTTGTAGAAACTTATTAAATTGCCACACATGGCTACTGTATTCAGGAGAACGGAAATTTTCATCTATTCCCTACACTTGAATTGGCCTTACCAAAAAACTAATTGGATTAGTTTCCCAGCTGATTACTTTGGCTAATAAATGTGCACGTAAACACCAAACCACAAAATGTGAGTGTTTAGGGGAGTGTATGTACAAGGAAGTATTTTCAGTTTGACTACAGGTAAAGACTTTATTCAGAGTCACAGACGATTACATAATTGTAAAATGTTTGTTCGTGTAAATGTAATCTATACCAAAGGTCACAGGTATACAAAGGAAGTCTGATCAGTTCAAGCATGACAAAACATACCTTCCTGAAATATGACGATGATTACATTGGAGTAATAATAGCTTGGCTTCATAACATGTTATCAATAGCTGCACCTGTCCACTGAATAGAAATCTCAACTCTGTTCCTTTGTTACAATTTAAACCTACTTCCTCAATTGATTTATCCTATCATGGATCCAGTTTATAGTCATTCAAATCAACTAATACTGTGTAAATCTAAGTATTATCTGCAGTCAGTTTATAAACTCATTTAGCTCATAATGAATCTTGTTCTTTGATGTCTAAATTTGTAATGTGGTTAAAAAGATATCTGCAGTCCGTTTAATCAATAAATCTTAATATTTGCTAAAATGATTGATAGAATTGATTTTGTTTCTTACGTCTGGTAACCTGATAAAGCCAATTACGACATTTAGCCTTCAACACACTGAATTTGCCCGTAACAAGGTTTTTGTAAGAGCAAGAATCTACGCGCACGTGCTTAATCGTGTCAGGCATTCATATGAAGGTTCCAATGTTGAAAATCACTTGAATTGATTCTTGGGCAAGATTGAAATTAGCTAATAGTTTGTTGGATGATTTGACCAAATCTACGCATAAGAAGTTGCACAAACATACTTGCATGTCGTCATGGATACTACGGTGTATGTAGGTTTGCTTTTTCACAAAATTAATTTGAAATAAAAAAAATGTGCCAAGAGGCCCTGCAGTCCTTTGGACTGTATTGTGATTTTGTAATTACTAACGAAATGGTTTTTGGTGAATCATAGTTACAGATCATTAAGGGTTGTGATGGAAGTAAAATGTTTACATGTTTAGTAGTGACTATATGCATGCCAGTGAATATACACCTGGAAATAAAATTTTGAGTTGACCGTTTTGTGAAGATTGTATATATTAGTTAATGTGTTAGTAAAAATACTGTTGAATTTGATCCCGATACTCTGTTATTTAGGCAGATTTCCATTGGTTGTAGAAACCTTGCAGGAGAGTTGGTGAGCTGCAATCTTGCATGTAGCACAGTTAAAGGTTGTTTAAATAAATGTGCACACATTTTCTGTTCTCATGTTGCCTCTACCACCCTCCCCCAGAATGGAAAGAAGAAAGAGATGAACTATGATAAAACTATTTGTTCACAAGGTACATAGCATGCATTTTGACTTAAAAACAGTAGCAATTAATGACATAATACTGACTGAATTGGAGTGAAGTAGTAGCTGCAACATATATAGTAAAACATCTGAAAAATATTCCTTATAATTTTGGCTAAACATGGTTTAACCTTACAGCTTAAACCATGCAGGCACCCAGAAATGGTGAAATCTGTTTCAGAAGCATGGGTTAATTGGCCAGGGTCTAATGGGTTAAAGCTGTACACATTAGTCACAGTCCACACTGAGGCATTCATTCTGTACAACACTGGGACAATGTCAGTCAGAGCTAGTGCAATACACAAGCTGGCCAGGTTCTCTGGCAGTGGCCAATACACAGAACTTGGCAGCTGGCTAGGTTCGGACACAGTAGTAAGGAAGCAGACAAATTTTGTGAAAATATTGCATTTTTTACCCTTACAATGATTCAATCAAATACAGATTGATTGTGTATAGTGGCACTACCCTAAGATATGTCTATGCAAAATTAGAGAAAAAGTTACTGAAGAGTTTTTGATGTGAAAATGTGAAAACTTACCAGTTTCTGGGGCCCTGGGGGCCTACGGGGCCCTCAGAATGATTCAATCAAATACAGATTTCTTGTGCATAGTGGCAGTACCCTACGATACATCTGCATTAGAAAAAAGTTGCTGCATGAACGGTTTTTGAGATGTGGCAGCTAATGGCGCACAGCGGATGCAGAGTGATGGCATTAGTTCGTTGGACCTTCGGCCCAAAGGACTAAAAATGAATCCAGGAGGCAACTGCAATAATAAGACTAAGAGTGAAGATACTTTTTGTTAAAATTTAAAAAATCAACTCATTAGACTGGGTTATTTGTGAAAGTGACAAATCACTTTTTTATAATATATAGAGGCAAACCCACTTTTCATGATTTTAAACTGAAAAATATAACCAAAGCTAAAAAAGTTGCACACACAAGTTTATGTGTCATTAATGGATACCAGGTAGAATTTGTTTTGCAAAATATCTGAAGTGAGACAAGCAAACAATTTAATTGAGGGGTCCTTTAAAACTCCGTATATCATACGCTGTCCAGTCTTAGTGGAAAGGATTACATAGCAAAGTAGCAAATTGTGTCGACACAGGATAAACATTAGCACTGGATGTTCACTGCTCTAGCAGAGTGCAGAAATGTGCATAACTACATTGCCAGTTCATGCAGGCGTTAACTCTGAACTTTATCCGGACACAGTATAATCAATGAATGAGTTATTTGGCTGGCTTCAACTCATTAAGTTCTGTTTGGCAGTGGGCAAGCTTAACGTAGACAATAGTATAATTAGTCGGACTGTAATGTTGATGACAGGAACAATTAACTAATTGTACTGGTCTATTTGACGTATACACTAAGTGTATTACTGTAGGATGTAGTATGTAAATCCATGTAAATGATGCATGCAAGTATCGATACGGGTCGTGTAACAGTAACTGGCATTTGTCAATTTTTATTTATTACATTTGTTTGTATAAACACAAATATTTCCATGTGATGTGCTACATACTTCTGAAGTGAACTACATACTGACAAATGGGAATGAGAGGGTAATCAAATTATGGTCAGCAATTCATTCTTTTTCACATAATTGAATGCAGTCATTCTTTTAATTAACACTATATGAAACCCAGTGAACAATGTTAGTATCCTATTAGGCAGTCTAAACTGGGAGAAGATAATGAATTATTAATAAAGTGCCACTTGGATGCAGACATTATGCCTGGGGGATCATGGCCGTAGCAAATCTATTCAGGACGAATGTTCAAACCGACTGGTTGCACAACGTTTTAAAGATAGTGATCGGTCTTGCAGTGTATGAACAAGACGCCATTAAGTTTATGGAGCATTCAGTAATTGACGTCAGTTCTTAACAAAGCAATAGTGTTTACTTTGTGCATTCAAGGGACATGCTATAACAAACAATATTAGTCATTGCTCATGTATGATGAAGTATGAGTATTCATACATAATTATATCTGAATGACTGACACTCTGACATAGCCAGTGGTAGGGTGGGTAGTTTCTTAAAGAATAACAGCTGAGAGAATTGAATCCTCCTGATTCACACCAAAGATGAAAAATGAAGATTAGCCATTTTTATATAAAAAATGTTGTTAATAAAGTTATGTAAGTTTAATTATCAATGCTGTTGCACCACGCTGTCAAAGTTCACTGTACTAACTTAAATATTTAAAAAATCATTATGCAAATAACTTACGACTTATGACACTGAACTCCAGTTAATCTACAGTTAATATATGACTGGTTTATTTTAGAAGTCGTCCTTCTTTTTAGTGAGTGAGTATACCACATATTACACATTTATCCCATGTGGGAGTTTTACTTCGCGTGACATACACTCCAGGAAGAAGGGACCAAGGTTTTAATTGGGGTATGTTCCAAAAGACACAGACAAGTGAGACAACAAAGGATGAATGAAATTACCCAAGTTTCAAAACAGCGATCGGTAATGCGATTAAACCCCAATGCAGATTAAAAATTCATGTTTTCAAATAATTAAAAGCTGGAAAGATTTCGTAGAAATCTTGTCATCTAACTTATGAAAACAATAAAATCAAGTATAAAGCAAGGGCACATAAGTTACTCCAGTACAATATGTATAATCCCCCACACTGTATGCAATAATGGATTAAACTACATGATAAGAAGACTTGAGACAGCTGTCAATAACACTCAATCTGTTGATGAAATGGAGTTTTCAACTGCAGGCCATAAACAATCAAGTCAAGCATAATACAGACTGTAATGTACTTTTTCTTCTTCCTCCATATAAGTGCACATTTTGCATAAACCCAGTTTGGAACATTGTCGCACTGTTGTGACTTGTGATTGTGCACAATGCGAATGATTACCGGTATATACAACATGGAGGTGTGGCTGGTTAAAAAATAAAAAACGGTTAAGTTGTGGATAAAAAAAGTGCTACACAGTAGTGCTGTCTAAAAAGATATAAAAGTGCGAGGTGACTAAATGACCAGAGTGGCCAACTTGAAGGTGTTTAGGGTTGTGGATGTGACTATGTACTCAGGCAGCAAGCAGGTTCCATAGGCGGTTACCAGCTGGGCATAAGGAGTGCTTAAAAGATCACTCCTGCAGTAGGGGATGAGTACATCTGACAGCAATGTTCACATACTTTACACTGAACCAGAACTTCCACAAAAGAGGTGCAACCAAAAGACTAAGTTATCAAGGAATGTGTTCCACTGACAGTCCAACTAATGCTATTAATGAATATGGTCCAGTGCAAACCCCAGGACAACAACAACAACAAGTGCAAGTACCAAAATCGACGAATAAGCGTAGTACAGATACCGTAAAGTTGCAGGCAGAATCTTCACAAGAACAGTAGACACAACACCTGGTCAAGACATGGATATTCACCGTAGAAGAACTCAAGCAAAACAAACAGCTGGTATCGTACAAAGTCCTCCTACCTGAGCAAGCTGCCAGTGGATCACGTCAGTGCGGGTGGCGTGGTATAGAACCACCGAATGGGGAAGTCGCAGTGACGTACACCACTGCACTAATGCCAGTCAGGTCATGAGCCAATGCACATACCAGAAATAGCTTCACCCCCCCTGCACATCATGTGACGTCATGCGTGGCTGCACATCCTGCTGAAGACACCGTCACGCTTCACCGCATTCCAACCCTGGTCAGTAAGTGGCCCTTAAACATACAGTAAACTGACTTCAAATAAAGGTCATGTTCCTGTAACAAGCCTTGGGTAGCACACAGGATTGCTTCACTGCATAAGCCTGGACATGTACTGCTGGTAGATCCTGCCCTATTGCCTGGCGAATAATGACAGCAATTATCTAGCTGACTGCATGTAATTTTGGCAGTCCGACTTGCTTGGCATTTAAGTTCCATTTTTGGTGCCAGTTGTCTGGCTGTCAGAATGTTTTCCTGTTAACTGTAGTTAAAGTAAAACATTTCTGTCAATATGGAGCAAGCAACAGTTATTTTATTTTGACATATTTACCTCTCAAGAAACTTGTTTGTTCTATTGGTATATTTCAGCCACATCACACCGTCTTCATCATCAGAAGAACGTTGAGAGGTAAATATGTCAAATAATAACAACCAAGAAACTGGATCATCAATCCATTCAAGGAGTTGTTATTTTGTGTCAATGTTTATAACACAACTGAATCAGTAGAATATTTAGGGAAGCCCTCTTTGTCAATTGCTTTTTAAAATTTGTCCATTGTAGAACTAGAAAAACAAGCGGGTGATTAAACTTACCCCCCCCGGCCACCCTTTTCCAATAATCTAGATATTATACTTGTTTGAATAACCAATGACATGTTATATAGGTGACCAGCTTGTCAAAACATCACCCACAAAAATAAAATTGACTATGAAAAAATAAAAATATACAATCAAATATTCCATATAGTTGTTAATAAACGCTGAAACTTTAACCTTTTATGAATAGCTAGAGCTATGATCAACTTTCCAACCCTACCGACTGAGCCTGTTAACTTTTAAGGAACTAGTGGTACCCTAGTAAATTCCCCAATCACCACACTATTCAATCACTGTTGTTTGTTCATTTGGTTACCCCTGAGCTATTATGTCAATTATGTCAATGGACATAATTATTAAAATGGGTCTCGGTGCCGGTATAATTAAAGGACTTTTTGCTCACTTCTGGCTGGGTTATTGAATGGAATATCCCAAGGATAATTTTGTGAGTGACCTTACCACATTTGAGGATATACTATTTTAATTAGTTGTTAATGCAAATTGTTTTTTTTCTGCTGTTCATGGAGCTTTTTGTCTATCATGTTCAAAATTTCTGTTTTTCTTCTTTACAAACCCTTTGCCATGCACATTATTGTATATTACTTAGTTGATGGGGTCACAGGAAAATGGCAAATGTTATGTGACCACAATTATTGTTTACATGGTTTTTATGTCAGGTCATTTTGTTTTTGATGGTGTCACAAAATTTGATTTGATGACACTGTAACTGAAATGCCGATTCCTAAACTGGACTGGGCATTTCAATAGGACTTGTTTCTTCATTAGCTCCAGTGTTTCTTGAAACAGGGTAGGGGTTTCTAGAGGATCTCCACGGTTGCAATGTTTTTTTTCTGTTTTTATAATCCATTGTACATGTGTTCACTAATTTGTTCTTGTAACCGAAATAAAGTTCATGGTTCATGGTTCATGGTTCATAACTCGCTCAGGTTAACAGAGGAAACAAAACAATAGCAAATATATTATACATGTCTGGTGTGGGAGTACTTATTATTTGATGGGCGATATAAAATTGAATGAAATATACGTAAAATACGTAACGTAAATTGTAACGTAAATCGAAATTCATATACACGACATGCAACTTTGATAAATGTTAAATGCTTTACATTATGTATTGTTTTTAGATTGACAGGACCATGTAATATTGCATGACATAATTAACAACATTATTATTAATAATATGTAAATTTTTGACAAACTTTGATGACATAGGGCTACGGGCACATGCGTGTGGAGTTTCTAAAACATTTTTTAGTTTGTGTTTGTAGGAACCGTGGGAAAAACATCAGCTGAATGTCAGAAAGTTTACAGAGATAAAAAAAAGACAACAGATCCACATTACGGAAAAAAGGAGACAGATCGTGTTATGAAATATTACGTGCCAAGAGACAACATATCAGTGTCAAAACTGCAGGAAAAAGAAGAAAGGGACGCGAGAAAGTTCCAGGCATTCGCAAGTGCTGCTACACAACCAGAAGTTTGAGAGTTGGCTGAAGAAAATGGCGGGCCATGCGACAGCACAACAACAATCTTGCCCGATACAACGCTTACTGTGAAATTGCCATTTCAAAATTCATGAAAGAGGAATCACACTAACACTATTGTGTCTATGCAAAACAAGACAATACACCAACAAGAGGGGAAACTTTATCAACTCGAGCAAATAAACAAGCTGGTGGAAAAGAAGCTGAAAACTTCATAGAAAGCAGTCCAGAGACTAAAAAACACCAAACGTGCTGGTGAAGACAGTAGAGAAATCGAGTCTGAAAAATCAGGCAAATGGAATGTTGGCTTCACTCCGACAAAAGTACCGAAAATCAATGAAATTCTTGTGCAACATCATGCCATTCTTAACGAGGGCATGATGTTCGCGGAAGAAAGCAATTGTCCGCGCTTCACATGAAAGGGTGCAAGGAAAGAAAAGTTTTTATTACCAATGTTCATGGTTACGTTATTACTAATAAATAACTTGTTAACATGATGGCACATGCAGTGCAATCTGTTCACTTTTTAATTGTATCTCACAGTGAATAAATAATATACAGGAACTTTGATTATTTTGTAAACAAATGTTGTGTTTTTGGCATGTCACACGTTTGAAGGAGCAACACATTTCAGTACATTCCAATGTGTCAGTACAATGCTGTCACATATATTGGGAACCTCTACATAAGGCATATCAATGGTTTGTGCAAACACAGCTGCATTCTTCTTCGTGTGATGGACTTTGGAACCTAATATGTGGCATTTCCTCAAAAATGATGGAATGCATAAAATTATTGAATGAAAGTTGGTTAGATAAACAAACACTAAATTATGATGAACATGTAAATGACATTCTACCAATACTATCAGGTCCTCTTGCTCAATATATATGTGTATCAAATCGGGGAAGTAAATTCTTAAAATAATAAGGGCAGGTAATTCACTATGTGTCATTGTATAATGTAAATCGGTGGGCGTTTAAATTACTCATATTAAAGTTAACAGAACAAATACAAATATTCAACTTTGAAACCATTTTTTTTGTAATATACATCATAGAATAGATGGTCTTTCAAAAAAAATGTCTACAAATTAGATTCTGTAAACAAATTTTTTACCAGTTGATCAATTGAAAGCGTCTCATTTTTGCTGGCCTTGCCCATTTGGTATTTTTCAGGTGGAATTGGAACTCGTGTGCTGTAACTAGCATAAACTTGGAATTAATATAATAGAATAGATCCCCAAATCACTGTTTATTTGTATATGTCCACACCAAATTAGAATAAAATATTCCAAGTTTGTTTCTGACAGGCTAAATTCTTCCATTTTTTTCAAAAGAAAATGGTCAAGAAAAAAACGATGGAAGAATTCCTAGCAAAAAATAACTTGGCAAATGTTTGGTAAAGCTAACAACTAAATAAACAGAGATGTCAGTGTATTGGGTCAACAGCTGTTTATGCTAGCGTTGGATTTATCCGACTGTACAGACAGTTTGCACCAGTTCACTCAATCTGACAAACAATAAATGTTTTTGCATTGCAACGCATGGCTGAATGTTATCCAGAACAATCGAGTTGTTTTTATCAGGCAAAATGTTTGCTGGAGGAGTTGTGCATGAGGAAGTAATTAAGCAAGTGCCCTGCCATGCAAATAAGGAGAGGGAATTTCCCCAGCCCTGCTAATAAGCTAGGACAGGGTACATGTACCTTTTCTGCAAATAAGAAGAGGATATATATTCCCCAGTTCTGAGAATAAGGAAACGATATATATGCAGCTGTGACCTAGTACAATAAAGAGAGGGTATTTCCCCAAGTTTTTTGTGAATAAAAATCTTTACTGCAGTTGTGGTATATTAGTCAACTGTATTACAGATGTGAATAAGACTGGAGTGGAAACTGTGTCAGTGTGTGTGTGTGTGTGTGTGTGTGTGTGTGTGTGTGTGTGTGTGTGTGTGTGTGTGTGTGTGTGTGTGTGTGTGTGTGTGTGTGTGTGTATTCAGCCTTTGCTGCAATCATTGCAAGTCTTCCTTTCCACAGAGCCAGGCACTGTCTGTGAATAACCAGTTCAAAAGACCCGACATCGAGATTGTACCTTCGTTGCTTTGCTCTTGGCTTTGGATTAGTTTCAATACTGTTCAACTTCATCGAAAGTGCACGCAACAGATGGCGAAACAGTGACTTTTTCAACTAATCTTACGTACTTGACAAATTTACCAACTTTTCCATTGCTTTTTCCAATGATAGTGTCGCCATCTACCGAATGTAGATCTGCAATTTCCTCCGGTGCTTCGGTCGCCATGCCTGTAGTAACTTCGGCCTTGGCTTGGTTCTTGACGCAATCGAACTGGGATGTAGCGAGTTTAGACATCGTCAGCTAGGTGAGTCTACGACAGGTTACACATTTCGCGTCTGTGTAAAACTTCCCGGGGTGTCAATGCAGATGGCATATCATGAGATCCAACGTCAAAAACGAGCGATAAACGGGGATACTGACCGCTATTCGGACCGCAAATGTTCTAAAACACTATATTTTGTTATCGGTTTAAACCAATGATGACTTTTATCAATGTTTTTCCTTATTTCAGGTGGTTTCAATCACGTCAAACTGTCGGTAATAAACTGTCAGTTGGTCCTCATTATTGGACATTAAAGTTATTACCGTAATTTGCTTAAATAAAAAATAGAAGCCTTATTGACATATTGAAGGGCTTATTTCAGATGTCAACCACAACCATTTACAGAATTTAAATATCTTCATTCACTCAAAAATTATGACAATTTGAATTTTTTGAAAATGATACAAAATGTGTGACCTGCGCAGCCTGCTGTGTAGCATACGTTCATATTTGGGGCAGGATCACTTCATTGAAATGCAGTTAAAAACTGCTATAACATTATAACTTGTCAAAATATATTTGTAAAAAATATTTCTCCCCAAAGTTGACCTCAATATGGTGTGACCTTGAGATGGGTATGACATTGAAATGACATTTTATGTCCGATATTACCTACATTTGGTCTATTTACAGGATTATTTGTCCGAATTTGGGTATTTTTCTATTCAACTGTCTTCGAGAGCCCAGTAAATATTTGTCTGCACCCACGAGGCAGGTGTGCCCTTAACATTTACCATATTCACGTGAAACTTTTCAGTGACCTAATTGTTTGACTATATTTACTGGTTGGTTTTATAACTTTTTTCTTATTTTATTGAATGTTGATTAAATACATATGTCATAGCACTAGCAGGAAATGGAAATACATTCTGGACCAATGCAAGTCCCTATTCGGGTGGGTGTAACACATTATATATATATATCTATATTACTATTACAGTATAATTATAGACTAAATTATATACAGTAATAGGGACACTGATTTTTCGTTTCCAAAATAGGTAAATTCCATTTCAATTCCGTTTCAAACGTGTTTTAAGAAAAAGGCAAATTCTGTATCAAACAACATATTTTCCATTTCAGAAAAAAGCAAATTCTGTATCAAACAACATATTTTCCATTTCAGAAAAAGGCAAATTTTGTTTCAGACTGTATTTTCCGTTTCAGAAAAAAACAAATTCTGTTTCAAATGACGCATTTTTTGTGTCAAATGACACATTTTCCTTTAAAAAATGGCATACTGGCAAAAAAAAGCCCATTTCTGAAAAGAAAAAAAATTATTTTAAAGTTAACTTTATAAAATAATACATTCTGTTAAATATTTAAATATCACAATGTTATGATCTCTGCATCTAAATAATACTGTTTTGTGGTATGGTTAACTTTTCTAACAACATCAATTTGTGCAATATTTGCAACATAGTAACAACCATACATAATAAATTTAGATAATTAAATAATTCCTGTCACACAATTACATATAAATGACTGGTTGTTTCTAATGCAGCAGTGCTGAATATATAAGTTAGCAAATGTAAATTATACAAGCAATCATATTCACAATTATGAATGATCAAATCACTGTTTGCAGTTTCACTAATGATTTTGTTAAACCATTAAATTTTTAGCTAGTGCTATATATGACGCCATCCAACAAATTTATTAGAACTACAAAACGTGAGACTATCTCACTTTGAGCCAGTGTAACCTAGGCTGTTGTTCACGTTTTGTGTTCGAAACCGGAATATGTACACTTATGCGTGTTCTAATGATGTGACAACTACATTTAATTAGCAACAGTACAGCCAGGCAACAATCGCGAAATTTCTGCGCAAGTCCCTGTTTACGTTGGTTGACACGAGGTAGCACAGGCGCCATGACACTTCGCAACGATTTCCGCTTGAAAAGGAAAATTCTGTTTCAAAACGCCGATTCCGCGAATTCTTCCCATTTTCTGCGATCGTGGAAAATCAGTGTCCCTACAGTAATTGTTTAATGACTGTTTTGGTAAAATGCCATAACTTTTGTAATACCTTCAATAATTTGTTTAATAAGATTAATTTTTATGGTCATGAGTAATAACAACAAGTCATATATTATTAAAAGTATCTAAATAAATAAGTTAATATTAGCTAATTAACACAAACAAACACATTTCAATGAATGAATGACCATAACTTCTATCATTGTGAAGATGTTTGTATATTTGTTGCAGATGCTGAAGCATATAACACAGCGAGAACATTTCTTTAACATGATTATCACATTGCTCTGCTGTACAATAAAGCATGTTCTGATTATATAACTTAATTATCTCTCGTTGTATTTACAAATTATATTTTCACCAAACAATAAGTCTGGTGATGTATATATGAAAAAGTTAAAAATAACAGTTAAAAAGGTAGAAAGATAGTATAATTAGATATGATTATGTCATACATGTTTATAATAATTAACTGTATTACAATTTTTTTTTCACAGAGGCAAAAAACAGCAATTACAATGTGGGTTTGCATATACTTCTTTCATATCATTACAAAAGTTAAAGGTATGTTAAATAATTACTGATCATCATTGTTATAAACACTATAAATATTTATACTAATTAACTGAATCAATACACAAACCGTTTTGTCACAGGTTTCACATACTTCATTGGTTGTATTACATTTAGTGAATGTTTCTAATGCATCTCTGTTTGTCAACTTTGACATGTCTGCTTACGATTCTTTGTAAATAATATAAAAAACCACTAGTCATTATAAGCTGAATAATCATTAGCATGGGAAATCTGTCTATGAGTAAAATTGTGCATGGAGGCTCCCAAAGGTCCAATACTTATTGATAGGATGGTCAAGTTAACCTTAAATAAACATACAAATTCAAAATATTAACCTTATTAGAAAGATTATATATTTAGATATCTATTCATACAAAAATAGTGTCTTATCATGTTCAAAGATGCAGTTTGATTATATATTAGATTACTCCAAGATGGCTGCCATTGCGTCAGCGCAATCCTGAAGAAATGGGCGGTAATTTCAAAGCGACTTTGGCGCAAAGTGAGCCATCCAGTTTGTATGAAACTTTCAGGGTATTTTTATAATTAAACTACAATAAATATATAATTATTCGAACATATTGCATATATTCACTCATCATAAACAAAATAAATAACTCACCTAAAATGTTGAAATTTCTACGATGGCGTTGTCCATGATCTTGGCTCCGTGAAAAATGTGGCATCCCCGTAATACGATGAACACAAAGTTCATACAAGGAGATTCCCTTGGCCTCCCCTCATGAGCTGAAAAACCCTAGTGTGTACAAACAGCAACCGACCTACCGACGTGCCTCTTGTGGATTCGCAAGTCCCTAATATAACTGTATAAGTCATACAACTTCTTATTTTCAACCTTAATCTGTCAATTATAAATGTCACTCCATATTTTAGGTGTCATAGATCCGTCAAGTTGTACACTGCGATATTACTTGATTCTTATTTCATATACATGTATGTACTACAACTATGTCATCTGTCTTTCATGATGTCCCTCCTAATTTCAGATGTCATCTGTCATTCATGATGTCACTCCTGGTTTTCAAGCATCACAAAGTCACCAAGTTGCTTCTGACAGTAGTCCAAAAAAAGACAATATGGCACCGCAGTATCTCGATGGCAACCAATTTAACACATCCCTTGTGGAAGCAGTCACTATTGAGAGGGTCAGTCACGTGTGACTTACGGATATGGCCATGTAGAGCATACAGGGTGAAGACCCCTGCTCTGTTGGAGGGGGGGCAACGCTGGATGCTGCATGTAAGTATTAGTAACAATAATGAAACATTCTAGAAATGTACTCTTGATAAACATGTGAAATATATACTTTGTCGCCCCCAAAGGTCATGTAGTATAGTGTATTGTTATTATTGATCATCGTGTCAATTTTTTGTTGCCCCAAATTGCAAAAAGACCCCATTTTGGGTTATTCATTTGTATTCAGAGAAAGGGTAAAACACACTAAGAACATAATGAACTTAGAAATATTATAATAATTGTAATAAATATTATAATAATTATAATATTACTTTTAAAATGATGAGATTTTTGTTTTAAAGCAATCAATACACAAGTAATATTTAAATTTTGACAACAGTCCTGGTGACCTAAGTTTGCCGATCATTATTATTAAATGAAGCGTTATCACAAACCTAGTAACAAATATTAAATTCAGCATGGTGAATTAATAATAATAATAATCCACTAACTAATTCATAATCATGGAGTTAAATCAATCAATCAGTTAACCTGGGATGTGACATGCAGGTGTACAAGGAGGTTGACCCCAGCGCGACCTCTCTCACCCCTGATATGATGTCGCTCCTGAAGAGCAAGGCGGAGCTACTGGAGGAGCGAGGGTGTAAGAGCTACCAGCTCGTTGAATGCCCCCAGGTGCTCCAACTGGAGATTGATGAGGTCGACGCCCGCATTGAGAGACTACATCAGTGCGGCATCACGCATGTCTCAGCGTCACTGATAGACCTTGCCAGACAGAGAAGTCCAAGCAAGCTGGCGAGCAAGGTATCATAGACTTGTCACCAAAGTCTTGTAGATGACGTCTTGCACAGTGCTAGGATAAATAATTATTATTAAAGTGACAATGCTAATGCTGTCATATTATACAAGAACTGTCAAAATAAAAAACTCTAGGTCGAAAGCCACTGACACAAAACTATTACATTTATTATTAAATCAAGTAATCAAAATATCGTACTTTACCTCCTTGTCCTCTGTTTCTTGTAGCTAATAATGATACAATTAAAATATAACTTCCTTTGTGAGCATTCCCATATTGTCTTTTTAATTTTTTTATGGCAATATGCTTCCATACCATTAGCTGGAAGATCTCAATTGTCATAAGGCAAAGCTTCATAAAATAAATGCCACTGACACTGTTCTTCATTGCTTCCAAACCTTGTGACCATTTACAAATTAACAAATGGACTTTTGATCAATCTGCAGCGAGTATTGGGGTAAGACCACATTTAAATTTTCATAGGCGGCCATTATAACATTTCCTTAATTTCCTGTAAAATTTGTCTTACAATTTTCTTTAAAATTTCACAGCATATTTAACCTCCATTGACACAAGTGCTGTGGAAAACTCGTGAAATTCTCATACCTAATTTTTCAGAAAATCCACCCAAACCTGACACCCCTCAATTCACCCCAATCTGGTGACGGATTTTGAAATATTGGTGTGTGCTGCAAAATAGCCACTGTGCGAATACGCGAGCGACTAGCGTATATTTATTGCTACCTCGTGAAAGATCTAATGCAGTAGTACATTCAGTTTTCACTGGACTAACATGTGCCATGTCAGTGCTCGAAAAAAATTCACACATCACACCAAAACGGTATTTTCAAGGGTACTCTTTCGGTTAATGGCAGACGAATCCTTAATGTGGTCTTACCTCTATTGCTCAGCGCAAGCTGTTAAACAATATCGCCAACTAGCGAACATAATCAGTTATAATACGATAGCGCCACCTAGCGCAAATTGAGTTACTCAAAACGAACACATAACGCATTCGCAATTTTGTTGTACTCGTATCTTTCCACCCACCATTTGTTGTGCACACCAGCCTTCTCCAGGTTTCTCCTCACACCAGCCTTCTCCAGGTTTCTCCTCACACCGGATCTGCCTCACACTTTTCTTCCTGAATGATTTTAGTCTCCCTCTTCTTCAGGCCACCCACTTAAGTGTTCTATGCTCTTCGTGTCAGTCTCTTCTTGCTCATTCTCAGGATGTGTCCACCCCATTACATTATACCCAGCTACCTTCTTGTATGTGCCTGTGCGTATGTGGTGTGTGCGTGCGCACGTGTGTACTTGATTAAGTGTGTGCATACGTGCTTGCATTTATGCGTGCGTGTATGTGACAGGAGTCTCAGTTTCCCATCTCCCGTAGGTTTTTAAAGTCACCATCCCTCCGATTTTTAAGACCAACGCTGCCCTCTCCTGTACATGTGGTAAATAAAACATAATTAACAGAGTTTGACCGACACAATTGTTTGACCTCTAGGTAGCCGAGTACAAAGAACAGAAGACAGATGGTCACGTGAGTGTCGCAGACTTCTGGCTGGAGAAGTTCCAGTGTCGCGAAGAGGACATCGTCGACGCGGTGGGCCGCAACCCACGCCTCTTCCGCAGCAACATCAAGGCAATGTGTGAGAAGATCGACATCCTGTTGCGCTACGGCGCCACGCTCGACGACGTGCGCGCGCACAGTCATGTGCTCAAAAACCGTACGGTGGCGACCATCGAAACGCGCGCGCGCGAGCTCAGTCGCCTATGCGCGCCGCCGCTCTCCGTGGCCTGGATCGCTCAGTCGGAATACATCTACCAGGAGATCCTCCACAATTATGCGACGGCAGAAGACGAGCAAGCCGATAAACTGAGCTACATAGAGAAGCAATTCGGCGGTGCTGATTCGTCGGACAACATAGATCTGTGGCGAAAAATACCGTACGTCAGTCGGCAGCAGTTTCGCGTACTGCGCCCAAAGTTAGAGTTCTTGCGGTCGAAGGGTTTCACGCACGATGACATTATCATGGCGCCGTATATCTTTAAGCTTGGACTCGAGAGTATGCGTGCTATCTATGACGAGTTAGAAGAACACGGTATTGAGACGATCACGCTCAGACTTATCTGCACCTTCTCGCAGCGACGGGCCATCTCCAAATACCGCCTGCCGACGCACATCCTCGCGAAGGTGATCGGATGCGCGCCGGAGACGATCGGCCCGCTCCCGAAGGAGATGCGCGTGATGTTTCTGCAGGCGACTTCTGTCATGTCGGCCAACTTCCGCTTCCTGTGCGACGAGTGCGGCTTCGAACAGGATCACGTGAGGAGACTACCGGTCATTCTCGGGCACGATCACGCGTTGTTGCGTAAGCATTGGGCGGCGTTGGCACACCGGGACGAACTGCAGCCGTATGAGGAGTGGACACGGGACAGGTTGCGTCTCCTGAATGTGCTTCAGTACTTCATCGAGAGGGAAAACAATTTCAAACATCCTGTCGTATTCGCAAACCACGAGTCGGAGACCGGGGCACCAGAGACAAGCCCAGTTGCGTAGACACAATATTGCCGTCAGAATTCGGTTATGATCGTAATTGTGATGTGTTGTAATTTATTACAGTGTAAGTTGTAATTGTATTGATATGTAACTGTTGTAATTTGTTATGTCCTCTCGGACTAATAACGTTTACACATTTTACACATCGATTAAAAAGCAATGCTATTTTTTAAAGAATTGTTCACGCCCCAGTGTTTATGCTAACAATGTAACTTATTTTTTAAATATAGTAATTTGAATTGAAGGAATGAAACTCACCTATTAGAGTGGGTTGACAACACGTTGATACCAGGGGGTAAGAGGAAACCAAATAGTGTTGAAACTTTGGGTGGTTATAGGTTCTTAAAGAAGGCAGTAAAACTATAGGATTATTGACACCTCATAGTGGCAGACATAGATGAATACTTGTTGAAAAGAGTTAAACAAATCATCTATTAGGACTAACTAATAGTTGCCTTGTACCCTTGCCATAATAGACTATAGCTAGGCAAACGATATATATAATTAAATTCATGAGATTAAGCAATATCCATCCAAAGCAACTAACTCCAGAAACAATATTGTCAATAGACAATTCGTTAGCAACATGTAAAAATCCAACATCAACAACATTGGCTGATCGTTGATGATTAAACATCCGACCTTTTATAAATAAATCAGCGACCAGTGCTTCTACGGAAAGCGACATTCGCACTACTCTTCAAATAACCACTGGCTTTGGGGAGCTCGCGACCGGAAGTACTGGCGATTACCTTCGCGCATGCATCAAACAGACAAAAGCGAGACGCACGATGTTGATGAAGTGAGTTAGCCAGGTTATCATTGTATCTCCTCCACTTTTTAGAAGTTCGCTTGTGATTGAACAGATTCCTGGGGCCCGGCTGTTCTTTAGACGATTGAGGACGGTAGCAACCTCTTGTCTGTTAACTGGGTCGATGTTGCAGCTGTGATCGCAAGGGGCACATTCGGCGTAAACTGTGAGGGTGGGATCTGGTGGGTGGCATGGTTTGTTCAGCAGGTCATATAAATGTTCTTTCCTTCGGCCTAAGCAGTCGTTGATGTTTGTGAGTTTGGTTCCATCAAGCGCTTTCACTGTGGTGGGTTGGTTTGTGAGTCCTAATTGGCATGTCCTCAACTCACGATATATCGTGTGCTGGTTTTGATTAGCAGCGGCTCTCTCAGTTTTATCAGCTTTTTAGTCCCAATAACGAGCTTGATCTTGGCCAAGAGCACGATTTCTTTCACGAGTAAGTCGTTTCTGTTCATCTCTGTCCCCTTTCATTCTGGCAAATCTACGCGTCTCGATGATAGCAAGTGTTGTGTCAGTTATCCAGGTTTTTTTGCAACATGTGGTCGTCCCAGTACTTTGGTGACAGCAGAGTGCACGGCCGATTTGAATGCAATCCAGGATTCTCCAATGTTGGCGTCTTCTGGAAGATCTGGTTGCCGTTGCGATAACACGGAGTAGATTTGAGATCTCAATTAGTGCTGGTTCGATATATCGAACTGTCGCGATACTTCGATATATCGGGTAGCAAACTGTCAGTAGTGCTGTTCGATACTTCGATATCGTCGATACCTTCGATATATCGAGTTCATTCGATATCTACGAAGTCGAAGTTACATATACACTGTATAATACGGAACCTACGCCGACGCCATTACGGTACGGGCTTTACTTGCCGCGGAAACTCCGGACAGTAGCGTCATGGATGTCTATGGGCTGATTGACATTGAATGACGTCAGCGTATTTGGGGAAATCACCAAATCGGCGCCGTTGATTGGTTATATGAAAACAAAGATCGTCGAATTTCGACAATTTTTGAAGGATAACTCCACAAATTTACTCCATCCTGATAATAATAAAGAGGCAGACTAGCGGACAGACGCTATGATGTGCACTGATATGTTAACTGATGCGATATCTGTCCGTGAAAATGTATTCAGAAGCCGACGGCTTCGAAACGGAGTGAACGGCACCTATTTTTGCTCAGCCGCAGGTCGTGCATGACGACATTTTGGCGGCCACAAACTTAATGTTCCTTTCAACGATGGTACCTAATTCAAAAATAAATTTATATTGCGATATTAACCAAGTTCATCAGTTTAGTTTACTGGTTGGTTAGTTTAAGAAACGAGCCACAAAATGAGAAGGTTGACATAATATAGTTTACAAATTTGTATAATTCGGCTCCGTGACGCGACATGTTGCATTTTAATAGATTCGCGTTGCGGTATTACAATACAATTATACATAACGAGATTATTATTCAATATACGCATACAATTGTTATGCCTTTGTTTTCTGGAAAGAATGGTGTATATAATAAAGTCAACTTCCTCATGGAGAACATTTCTCGTGAATAGTAAAGTCACAAGTCAACTCATAATTGTGATTTGAATTTGTTGGAAAATGTTTTGCCATTTTCCGGCCCACATTGTTACCAAACGTCAAATTGGCCAATATAACTAGATAGTTTGTTTTAATCTGCTTTTTAATAATATCACATTTAAAAGTGCAATGGGACATAATAAAGTTACGTCAATTTTAAATAAAGACCTGTAATTTTCTGATGCTGACAAAATTATTGCTTTTTTAATCAATGTCGATGGTCAAGTTAAAAAATGAATACATGTACCGTATCGTTCCCCATAGATGCTTGATAGCGAAGGCTTGGGTGCATGTCTATTATTATCTCAAAAATGGCATCAGATAACACATATCAACAATGCGTATATTCAGCATATCTACCTAATATCGACACACTTTGAGACATACACGCATTATGAATGACCTAACAAGTTTCTGTAAGGTGACGGACGGCAGCAGCAGTATTGCATAATTATTTTTGTCATTCTGGTTGCTTTATTAACCACTTGGTTGATGTGTTCGTCAAATTAAAGTTTTGAATCAATAATTACTCCTAAATCTTTTTGTTTATCTGTGATGGCAAGGGCATGTTTAACTTCATTTGTTGCCATGAAATATTTCTTTTCACCTATACTATTTTGTCCAATTTCCATGTGTAGACATTTATTAGGATTTAATTTTAACAACCACCTGTCGCTACATTGTTCTAGGATGCTTAAATCATGTTGTAGTATATCCCGGTCATCTTTATTGTTATGGCTCTAAATATCTTGATACCATCCAATAGCAAATAGGAATGTATTTGAATATCGGAAAAGAACTGCTATGTATGGCAGCTGTGATTTTTATTCGGCGACGTCACAGAAGGACGTCGAAAATTGGATGAATGTGGGCGAAAGACTATATTCGTGAACATGACGCGTATGGTGCGTTTAATCACCTTGTGGAGCGACTGCGCTTGAAGGAAGAAGATGCATTCGCAAACTTTCACTGGGTGCTGCCCCACCAGTTTGACTGTATTTTGGACAAGATACAGCCTACAATCTGTCGACGAAATACAAAATTGATGCAGTCAGTATCGGTTGAAATCGCTATGCTGTCATTGGCCCCTAGCATCGACAGATTTCTGTTGACCAACTGACCATCGTACACTGCGCGACTCTGCACGATGTCTCGTCTGACAACTTTTGTTGCTGCGATTCAATTTTCGAATCGGTTCAACAAGTGTTGTGCTGGTCAAATCAACACGCAAACTCGAGTTTTGTTGAGTTGCGAACCATCGAACATTGCACGACTGGTCAACGTTTGTTGATCAAACACGCAACTCGCAACAAACGTTGTGCAGTGTACGGCCAGCATTAGGTAGAGTCATCTTCGACCGTTTCTGTAATCGATGATCACATCTGCATGCCATGGGCTGATCGTGTGTTCTTAAGTCACTGTGGAGCCCGTACTTAATCGGCAAATCTTAGGACATTGGGAACGAGGTTCCGGTTTTCGCTTAACCTTTAGCTCTCAGCCGTTTTTTGAAAAGTCCCCGTTTCCCCAGTTACTTCAACCGTGCTTTTGAAGTGCTTCCATCGATCACCTCGAGTTCTTTGACCAGGGTTCATCTGGACATTCTGCTGCAGTAGTTTGTCCAGCGAAGTTGGTTCAGGGCAATCATTGCTTCGATATAATTTCAAAACATCTGAAACGGAAATGTGTTAGCGATGGGCAGACCTAGCGTGCAGTCAACGCTTCTGTCGGATTAGCATTCTGTCTAGCCACTACTGTCGACATTTCTTGGCTTAGCGTGTACTAGTGTAGCAAATACTGTTGATTCTTAGTGTGTAGTTGGGCCAACCGTTTCTGTCGACATTTAGCATGTATCCACTTCTGTCGACATTTAGCATGTAGCCACTTCTGTCGACGTTTAGCGTGTAGAGGATGCACCAAACCCAACTCAGAATACACACGCTATATATTGTCATACGTACACACGCACACTACCACCAATTATCACCATACCACACACCACGCACGCACGATCGCACGCACGCACACACTTTATTTCATAACACATCGACAACGAATACAATCTGGTGGAGTTGTCCCATCCAGAGCACCAACACCACGCAGCGGAACAATCAACATGTCTATCTAATCTATACGACGCAGTTATATTAGAAGGAAGACGCTTATCTGAGCAGATATAAGATGACCATGGAGTAGACGCGAAACAAGGGTTTACCGCGCGGGGACACAACCCCCTACGACGTAGGCGTGAGAGTCGCCCGTGAATCTGGACAAGGTGTAGCGGATGTCGGCGTTGTCGTCGCTGTCGGCGTCGGACTCGCCACGCCGGATGTCGGCCTTTGTCAGTTCGATCTTCGTGAATCTGTCGTCGGCAAACACCGGACTGTTATCGTTGATGTGCTCAGCATACTGTTAGTTTTCCAATTGGCGACCATGTTAACGTTTTGTGTGATTATAAGACAACGTGACCTACACAGTTTCTCAAACTTATCACCTGCTGTTATTATCATCTCATTGACATGCTGGTCGAGTTTAGACAAAATCTAATATTTTTAGCTCTCGTAAAATGCCTGTATGTGTGTCACCCGTCAATATTTATGAATGGATGCAGGCAGTAATCCGGCTAAAGGGTCAACTAGCCAAATTGCTGCCAAATACCCTTCCGTTTAGTAAAGTCAGCTACCAATGCACCATTTTACTGTCAACAGCTTCTACAACCACACCGGGAAATCTGACTACTCAAATGCACTTATGTCAGAGCAGGTGAATTTTGTAAACAAAATCACTTCTAAAAAATAAAGTTCACTTTTTCGAGCAGGAAGCAGGAAGTCCAATAGTGTCCTGACCCCTGATGTTCGTCACACTGACAGTGACACTGACCAGCACTTTGGACATCGACGATTTGGATGAAGATCCGGAGTAAGACCACATTTAGATTTTACATAGGCGGTCATTATAACGTTTCCTTCATTTCCTGCAAAATTTTTCATACGATTTTCCTTAAAATGTCACAGCATATTTAACCTCCATTGGCACAAGCGCTGTGGAAAACTCGTGAAATTCTCATACCTCATTTTTCAGAAAAATTCACCCAAACCTGACACCCCTCAATTTCGCCCTAATCTGGTGACGGATTTTGAAATATTGGTGCGTTCTGCAAAATAGCCACTTTGCGAATACGCGAGCGATTAGCGTACATTTTTTGCTACCTCGTGAAAGATATAATACAGTAGTACATCCAATATTCACTGGACTAACGTGTGCCACGTCAAGGTGCTCGAAAAAATTCAAACATCACCAAACCGGTAATTTTAAGGGCACTCTTTAACTCGGTAATGGCGGACGAATCCTTAATGTGGTCTTGCCCCATCCTGTGTGGTGGAAGTCAGCATGATTGTACAAGACATAGAAGACAAGGCGTAGAATTGTGGTAACATTTTTCTGTCAAAGGGTTTGTGCGAAGTGTTGTTATGTACCAATTAGTGTTAAGAAATGCAACAACCATGAACATATATCATGCCACACATAATCACATACGCGCACTCCGATCTATTGTACCCGCATCTACACACACACCACAAAAACGGCAAATTGCATTAATACATATTTCATTCGCTAGGTGGCACCACTCTAGTACTCAATGCTTAATTTTGGGTACTTTGCAAACGTCTGCAACCACGCCTAACCGCGGAATAATAATAAGTTGAAATGTCAGTCCAAGGGGTCGTGTGGACAAAGTAGTTTTCCCTGTGTTCTCTTCTTACGAACACACCTAGTAGCAGTCACAGAGCAAACCAATAGTCCATTTGTCATTTCCTGAACCTAGAAATGTTCTATCTATCCTATGAACTTTTCTATTGATTTGTACTCGTATGGGGTCCTAGAACAAATTCAGCTTGGTTGCCAAAAACAGCAACTTTGGGCAACTTTGGTAATTAGCATAAATCCAAGATGGCGACTTGAAAAATGAACTTTAGAACAACTTGTCCTAGAATTATGTATAATGCCTCTTTTTAGGAGGGTTTGGGTGCATAGAATCCATTTCTGATGTTATTTTTTTCAGTTCAAGGTCAAGATCAGACGCTGAAGGTCAGGTGAAGGTCAAATTTGACCTCTCGGTGGACAAAGAATGGAAACGTTTTCTAAATTATATTTTAATTTATTGATGCACATAAATGGATAATTTTACAATACTTTACTTATTTGTTCGAGAGAAAACAGTAATCAGTCAAATTTGAAACACGTAGTCACATCTGTTACACGTAGTGTATAGTGCAAATATCATTATGAACATTGACATTCATATTAATATCCGTAACTATAGAAAAAAGTCAGGTTTACGCTATCTAAGTAAATGCAGACATCGCCTAATAGTCTTCACCTTTTATCTACTCACACTCATCATCCAGGTAATCAGGATCAGCAAGACAATCCTCGACATCCTCCTGCTGAAGTGAATGTGGCTGATTCGATTGTGCTTGGAGAAAAGATGGAGAGCAAGTACATCGCTAGTCTTCTCGATGAGTTCTACGATCCTATCAGCAGTCCCATCAAGACGATGGATGTTCTAAAGAAGCAAGACAAGGGCAACAAGCGTAGGCCAGTCATCGATCTTGAGAAACAGTTTTTCCGGCTCCTGATAATTGGTCAGCGACGGCAGATGGAGCTTGGGCCTTTGTTCAACTACGAGCTGTGTGCAATGCCTCCATCGCTCATCGACGAGCTTGGCTGTTTCCGCAAAAACCAACACATTGGGGCTGTGCTCGAGATCTCGCCAAACTGCTGGGGAAATTGTCATCGTGCGTGTTCAGCAGCTGTTCTACCGTATCGTGTGGCCACACGGCGGCAGTCCCTCAGATCTGATCGCATCCATCCAGGGTCGGCTGAGTCACTATTCAGATGGTACTGAGAAAATCGTTGTCTTCGACAAGTACCAATATGTATCTGCCAAGGATCACGAGAGAATACGGCGGGCTAAAGAAGTTACCCTCATCTAAGAGTTCTTCAACACCAGTCCTCTGCCCAAAAGAGATGCAATCCTGAAGAGCAAGAACAACAAGCGCAGCCTGGAGAGCGTGTTGTCTACCTTCAATGCAGGAGAGAACGTGACAGTGGAGACTCGTGACGATGGTGCGTTTGGTCATGATGAGGCGGCCATCACCATGATCTCCTATGTCATTTAGGCTGCCAACTCTGGCAAAGGCGTGAGCCGTGTACTTAGCGATGACACAGGCGTGTTTGTCCTACTGATCTATTGGGTGTATCGGGAGGAGCTGGAGTGCAAGGTGCAGATGGAGCGGTGGGATGGGGCAATGCTGGATATCAACGCCATCTGAGCTGACCTAGGACCATAGTGTTTGCAGGTGCTTGGCATGCACACCCTCAGGGGGTGCGACACGACCTCATATCCGTATGCCAAAGGCAAGATTAACGCACTAAACACCTTGCTCACTGGGGATTTCCCAGGTTTGAATGATGTGCTCGGGGGGGGGGGGGCACGCAGAGGGATCTGATGGAGATGGCGAAAACCTTCTTCATCGTTCTGTATGGTCAGCCACCGGGAATATCCATGGAGTCTGCCCGCTTCGCACTCTTTACCAAGAAGAATAAAAGTCCCAACGTCAAGGCCCTGCCTCCAACATCCACCAACATGTTCCTGCACGTGTTGCGGGTGAATCTGCAGGTCATGCTATGGAAAGCGGCAGGCCAACAAGCCCCACCCGATGTGTGGGAGATCCGAGATGGCGTCCCCTCTTCTGTTATTGCTTTGGGTGACCTACGTCCACCACACCTGGGCGATGTAATTCATTGTGAGAGTAGGGCACAGGACAAGAAGTGCAGCACTGAGGTTTATGGCTGCGACAAAGAACACCTTTCGTGCACGTCATACTGCAACTGCTCTGGCGACGAGGGCTGCTGTAATCCGTACACAAAGACATAAGAGGCTCAGGCTGGAGAGGAGGAGAGTGTCGAGATAGAGGATGTTGAGGAGGAGAATTTTGAGGATGATAGTAGTGAGGATGTAGATGAGGAGGTCCGTTGCACCCTCCCTCTTACCCCTCCCCCTCCCTCCCTCCCTCCCTCCCTCCCTCCCTCCCTCCCTCCCTCCCTCCCTCCCTCCCTCTCTCTCACTCCCCCCTCTCTCCCTCCCTCCCTCCCCTTCCATCCCTCCCTCTCTCTCTCTGGGTCTCTCAATCCCTCTTTCCCTACCCCCCTCTTACTCTCCCTACCTCTCTCTCTCTCTCTCTCTCTCTCGTTCTCCTTCCATCCATCTCTCCCTCCCTCCTCTCTCTCTCTCTCTCTCTCTCTCTCTCTCACTCCCTCACTCTTTCTCTCATTCTCCCTCTCTCTCTCTCTCTCTCTCTCCCTCTCGCACCGATGCAGCTACAAACCACTAATTTACATTGGTGTCATCTGGTGAATCACCACTCAATTGAATGAAAAAGACTATCCGGAAAGTCATGCATATAAAATACATAAAAGTAAATAACTCTAAAGAAACCTATCGTTGTATTTTCTCAAATGCATCGTCAATTGGTGGATCAGAGGCCAATGGTCTAAACAAGCCATTCAAGCCAACATATGAACATAGCAAGATGCGAGTAGACCTTGATGTCTCGAAGGAGATACACTTACAAGACTCCAATGTTAGCGTGTTAATACATAGATAACTCACCAACTTCTAAGAGTGGTCCTGTAAGTTTACAGTATGAAAATGTATCAAGGTTGGCACGTTTTCCCACCCTGATAAATATCGGGCGGTAAATACCGGTAAAACCCGTCCTGGGAAAAACGCCAAGTAGTGGTAAAAACCGGGATAACTGGGACAAACTCTTAAAAGGATTATATTTGAAGCTCTCTTGCAATACAAGCTACTGTACCATCACCAGAATGAATATATATACATGTGTTGGCTGTCACGTACTGCAGTGTTGCTACAGGCTCACCTCTATGTGTTGGCTGTCATGTACTGGCAGTGTTGGTACAGGCTCACCTCTATGTGTTGGCTGTCGTGTACTGGCAGTGTTGCTACAGGCTCACCTCTATGTGTTGGCTGTCGTGTACTGGCAAGTCCTCTTCTATAAATTGAGCCGTGGCCAAAGACCCGGACGGATGCTACCGGTGGGAGTGCTTAGCCTTCGAAAGGAACAACCACCCACTGACGTCGGCACCGTGCGGTCCATCGTGTATCGGCCAACTTCGAATCAAAGCGGCAGAGAACGAAGACCTGCAAGCCTCACTTCCTTCCGGACCTCCTGCCACGGCTCCCCTAAGGTTTGCTGATTAAATATCTATAACACTCCCGAGTCACTTCAGAACACACGATCAACCGTTGACGTGCACTGCAGACGTCACCTTCGGTTCCAGTGACCGTCGAATATGAGTCTCGTAGACGTCGTTCTACTCCAGTTATATCTTATTCCGCCGTATCTCCTCCCTAACCGAGAAGCGTAACCAGCGTCAGTAACAATGACGACATTTCGTCTCGTTTTCGTAAATGTTTACGCTTGCGTGAAGGCAATCTCCGTGGAAAGGCTTGTTGTCGGTCGCGAGCTCCACCTGACTTCACGAAGCTAGTCGCTGTTTAGACAATAGCGCGCGTGTCTCGGTGGAAGCCACAGTGCGGTTCTTGCACTGTGCGCGCACGTCGTCGAGTGTAGCGCCGAAGAGCAGCAGGATGTCTACCTTCTTGCACATCGCCTTGATGTCGCTGCGGAAGAGGCGTGGGTTGCGGCCCCGCATCGACGATGTCCTCTTCGCGACACTGGAATTTCTCCCGCCAGAAATCTGCGACATCCACGTGGCCGTTTGTCTTCTGGTCTTTGTACTCAGCTACCTGCAGGTCTAACAGTTCTAAAAAGGGAGGGTGGGTGGTTTAAAAAACAGGCAGGAGATGGGAGGCTGAAACGTCTGCCATACGCACGCAAGTGCGCAAGCACACCACATGTTAAGTTTCAGAAACGCCAATCCAGGAGATTTATACGTAAATCAGAGGGTCTCAGAAAATCGGGCATTTATACGTAAATCGGAGAATCTTGGAAAATCTGGCATTTAAACATAAATCGGATCAAAATACAAACAAAAAAAGGATACTTTCCATATACATTAATAATCATGTTATAATGAAATATTAAGTTTCAGAAATGCCAATGCATGAGATTTATGCATAAATTGGAGGGTCTTGTAATATCAAGAAATTTTGTATAAATTGGGGGTCTCAGGGTATTATGAAATTGTGTATAAATCTGAGTATTTCATGTTATGAAAATGGTCGCAGATCAGCTTTATTTCCAAATGCATTGCACATGTGCTCTTAAATCAATGGCACATGTTAATATGTATTTAATGTGTTACATTAAATAAATTGTATGTGGACATAAAATAATTAAATAAATTATATGTAAACTAAAATGTACGTGGCTTTATAGGTATGGTAGAAAGAAGAAAAAGTTTATTAATTTGATGTTCTAGGCATATGTGTTCATACATTAATACATACATTAAAGAACCTTGCACATAGGCAGTAAATACATCTTCTTTTATTACAAATATGTTAATACATTATTACAAACAGATACTATATTCACAAGTATAAGAACCAGAACTTGGCACTGTATTTTCTTCAAAGTTTGTTACCATGGCCTGGGTGACGGAGGCATGCGTGATGAATTTACTATTTGTGACCTTTAGCCTACTGGTGGAGCATTTGATGTTATAAAATACATATTTTCATTTATAATGTGTTCCAGTTCTAACAGTTACAGCTATACATGGATTAAATAAAACGTGCACATAGTGTAGATGGATCGACTGACATTATTTGAGTATAGATTGAAACGGATTACATTTTGTTCTACAAGATCGGCAAGCTGACGGGGGGCGGTAATGTGGAACCCGCGGCCGCAAGCGCGGTTCACTGTGCTCGTCTAAAGCTTATATGCAATATCAACCACAGGCAAGACCCAAGAAGATTATAGTTAGTGTTGTCTAGTCAACGCAAGGCATAATTTAAACAACCCCTTTTCGCTTTGTTGTCCGAGCGGCCTTGGTCCAACGGCCCTATTCATGAGATTTAACTCGGTGTCTTACCGACTGCAATTAACTCACTGACACTGGCACTGGTATTGACCACTTTCTGTTGACCCAGAAAAACATACTCGAGTCAGCTGGAAATTAAACCCAATTAGGCCATGCCGAGTTCGGACAATAAGAAATCCAGGAGATTGGTTCTCCTTTCCAGGAGATCGGGGGATTTTATGGATTCCCAGGAGTCCCCCGGCGAATGCAGGAGACTTAACATGTATGCGCAAGCACGCACGCACGCACGCACACACGCACTGACGTGGAGTTATTTAATTTGGATAATTGAAACGTATTATTTATCGTAGCAGCAACTTGTAAAGGTAAATTCTTATGTAGCGCAGTATCCATTGCGAGAGTATCTCTCCCCTGCTCAAAGCGCTTTACACTTTACTCCCTGGCAGACCAGTTCAATCGAACACCATCTCTACTTCTCTGGGAAACATCCAGTCACGCTGCAATTAATGCGCGAAGACTATTCGTACACAAATATCCACCACTCTCTATAGTCAGGTACTCATTCATACAGTTGAGTGAATTGGAGCCACGTATAGTGAACGAATTTGCCCAAGGTTCGACACAGCCGCACAGGATTCAAACCTGGGTTCTCTCGATCGAGAGTCCGAAGCTCTAGCCACATAAACACACACGCGCACAAACACACACACACGCGCACTCACACGCACACACGCACTCACATTCATACACGCACAATACACACACACTCACTTACACACACGCACAAAAACACACATTCACACACACACACACACACACACACACACACACACACACACACACACACACACACACACACACACACACACACACACACACACACACACACACACACACACACACACACACAATCAAACACATACACATGCACGTTCGCACAGACACACACTCACACGCACACACATACACACAGTCGTGTAATCGTCCATGTGATTTCTTTTTAAATAATACATTTATTTTTGCTGTCACGATAACTCGTTAAATATTTGCTGACGATACTCCGTAACGCTATTGTTCTGCTAACAGGTTGTCGACAAAGCTAACTCTCAAAAATAACTCTGAGATCATCCATCTTTTAAATACAAATGGCCAGTGAATCAAAGTGTCCCATACACCATATATCACTTTCCTGAACTCCATATTATTGTTTTTCACATACTATTCAATTTAAGACGGCGCAATAGACAACCGAATATATCCGCGTGTCATACGTGTATTATTATCCACGCTAGACCTGGCGTTAATTTTTGCCAAAGTGTAATTGATCGAATAAGATATCTTATGTCAAAGTCACATATATGGTAGTAAGTATGATCAAATAAGTAAATATTGTTCATGTGGCACTTTCTTGAAAACAGTTTAAAGTCATAAAGTACTCAGAATGCACTTTAAAATACAAAATGGCGTAGGCGAATGTAGTGTTATGTAACCCGCCAGAGGGCGCCATGAAGTATTTCGAATAGCCTATTATTTCCTTCCCGGTTTCATATTGTTCTTCTGGTTGTTTGTGTTGTTGTTTTGCTGTTGTTGCTGCTGCTGCAGTAGTAGTAGAAGAAGAAGTAGTAGTTATAGTAGTAGTAGGTAGTAGTAGTCGTAGCAGTAGTAGTAGTAGTAGCAGCAGCAGCAGTAGTAGTTGCAGTAGTCGTCTTTGTGTTCACCGCAAAAGAAGGGTGGCAGCCTGCAATTGTACCCTTTCTCCGTTCAAGATTGTATTTTCAGGATGCAACAAATCAAAATAAGTCGCACCTTGTGTAGCATATGTCTATACTGAAGGCAGAAGTGAAACGTTATCTATCACCGACTATAACATACCAAAGAGAACAGAGGCGGAGAACATCCAGGCCGCAAGAAAAGACCAGAGCTGAGATGAGAGGACAGCACGAAGAGGCATTGTGTGAAAGTTGGAGGAGGAGGAATGTTGGGGAAGCGGGCTGCTGGTAGAGAGCAGTGGAGGCAACACCAGAACTAGAAGTGCAACATCATCCCTGTACTTGGAAACCATGATGGAAAACAAACAGTTTAATGTGAACTTTTAGTTCGCCTGCTCCGTTCCAAAGAGACATGATCGCCGCAGACAGCACCTAACGTGAGTGCAATGTGCTCGCACTAACGTGCCATTGTAACTCAATGGCCTTACTCACAGTAGTGTCGTGTCACGTTGCGACAGTTGCCACGGTAGCGACACCCGCCTATGAGGCGCGTCACTGTCTGAGCGAGTAATCGAACGACCGTTGTTCCCGCCAAGCGCTAGTCGCAACAACCCATGGCACTTGCCAGCATTGGGGTAGTAACGCGTCACATGTGCATGACATCATTCTATTTTAGCACGCGCGCGGAACTGCTGAAAACTCGGGCAAACAAACACGTCGCCGTACAGCAGTAAACATGACAGCCTCCGCGCCTTTTCCAACAAATAAACTATTATAAAATGACAGCCCAGTGGCGAAACTGTATTCTGTAATCATAGAAAGATACTTCGAAACTGGCAGAAATGTGGTCGTCCAGTTTGGTTATGCTTGCAACACACAATAAGACCAGCAATCTGTATTTCTGATAATTATGCCTGAAATTTATAATACATACCGCCACTGACGTTGTGTTTTTTTGCAATTTAATTATGCACAGTGTATTTGTATTACTTGATCGTTTTTTAAACAACGACTGTCTGTATTTGTTATCTATTTTGTTTTATGCGAAGTGCTACGAACATTAAGGCAAGATGGTACCCCTGAAATGGCAAACTCAATTAAACACTCCACTCTTGGCTAATAAGTGATGGATTTTGATGAAATGTTCAGCAAGGTTAGTATAGACATTTGTCATGCACATTATGCATTTATCCTCCCTAACTCATTTGTATATGCCTCATTTGCATATTAAAACGTAGAAATGCGGGTATTCAAATATGAATCCAATTGGTAAAGGACACTTTGGCCATGGACAAATGGGCAACATACATTTTGGTAACATGACATTTCGGTAATAGGATATTTCGGTAAAACTATTGAAAATAATCAGAATTATTTGGTCATTTGTAAAGATGCCTTGTATAGATAATTATATAAATGTTTGTAATAGACAGTACATTTTGTTAATTTATTATGATTTATTATGATGCATATGGCATGTTTTGTAAGATTTCTCGAACTTAAGTACACATGATAAAGTAAATCTCTAAAGTAATAAAACATATCAATGAGTTAAAACCTGTTCAGTCTGCCGTGTCAGTGGAGCCAATTAGTTAAACCATTTATAAATTAGGCTGGTCACTTTTTCAGACACAGGACTTGGCTTCCCACTAGCAGTCACAGATAGTGTTAGTTAGTGCATATTTGATTAACTTTCAAGGCAGAGGAAGAGAACATGGCTTCCCAGGCAACAGCAGTCAGTCATGGGGATATGGGTTAAGTAAAGTAATGCATTAGAGGGGACAGGTTAGAGTTAGAATGTTCAATTGCTACATCCAGTCAGTGGCTAGCTGCACACATTTAAATCCAGACACACATAAGGACATCTTTAAAAATGACAAAATAATTCTGATTATTTTTCAATAATTTTACCGAAATATCCTATTACCAAAATGTCCTATTACCAAAATGTCTGATTATCAAAATGTCCTGTTACCGAAATGTCATGTTATCAAAATGTCTGAATCCCAACTGTCCATAGCCAAAGTGCCCTTTACCAAAACGTATGGGTATCATTCAAATATACGTCTACAAATGTCAAAGTGTATTAAAAAGTAGCAATCACATATTAATTATATTTTGCTGGGATGTAAATTGATGTTTAAAAGAATGAGCTCAAATTTAAAAGTTGTTGTCATTTTTTCCAACATTAACATAAAATGAAGCCGCCAGCGATGAAAACAAATATCCTCGCCCATGTGTTTGTACACAAATCTGAGGAAACCTTCGTGCGAATAATCAGTATTATAAATTACTAATAGTTATGTCATCGATTGAGTACAAAGAAATTGTTAAAAAAATGGTCTTAATTATGAAATAATTAATATTATCTAACGCAAATACATGTTATTAATAGGTTTGGTATTATGGGCAATTGTGAATTAATTATATATAATAAGGCTATCAATTCCAACCAGTTACGTTACAATAATTAGTATCGTCAAGAGTAACTTTTTACAACCTATATAATATTCATAAGTTGATAGCAACACATACAATACTTAATTAAGACCAAGTAGGCAATCAATATATCATACACAGTTTAGCATATGTGCACATTAATAGGCTACGCTGTCGTAGGAATGTCAACAAACGGGAACAAAATTACATTATTTTACACCTATTTGGTGTGAAATAATATAATTAATAAATAATATTTATTTGCAACATTAACGACTTATAATTAGCGCCCATTGAAGTTACAACCTCTCGGGTCTCAGACGATTGTATTTATGTGCGAACGTTTTGACGCGAAATTACTTTGCAACGCTGTATTGTGTCATTGTTTTCTCAAACCTAAGACGTACACTGAATGATAACACGCCAACCAGGTGTATTAGCAATTGTAGCTGTCAGTTTAACATACACCTTCACCGAAGCAGTCAAACAGAAAAATGAGACAACGTCCAAGGTGCATCGAGTTGCACGGTGCACGAATCTAGGACGCGCAACGAAATGAATATGCAATCTGACATTGTCATCAACATATCTAGCTGCAGTAAGGTCAATACATTGTCCCTAGGTTTCAGGGGCCCAGTACTGGTAATAAGTTGGTGAAGCCTTCCCTCGGACTTATTACAACTAAAAAGGTACAACTACAACTATAGTAGTACAGGGCTACGCTTTCGAGGTGTGTGTGCTTTTGCCAGTTTGGGGTAAGGGGAGAAATAAACACCCCGCGTGTGCTGTCAGTGAGCGTATCTTGAATCAGTGTTGCTAGTCCCATAATTGCAATGCGAGTTAATAATGCTGGACACTCAATGTTATATTGGCGACATATAATACAAGAAATCAATAGCGTTTATCGCAAACAATCCAACAAGTAAGCAATGCTGAAACAGTCAAAGTATGCCCGTGTTTTCCGGGTTTTTTTGCGCACGCGCAATAGCACCACGCGTCATGTACTATATTTAGTGCTATGCATCAACGCAGACGACACAAAGCGGTGATGTAGTGACAGCGTGGACGGCCGAACGCATAAACACCGCATTGCCGGGGCAGTCAGCAGTTGACGTTTGACTTGCGCAATAATCAGATTGGTCGACGAGCAATGTCCAGCAAGTTTTGATTATCACAACGTGCGTCGTAATTAATGAGAAGGAGGACTGGGCAGTGATTAACTGTCACGGGTATAGACCAAGCTGCTCATAACTACGTCACATCTCAACGCACCGGCTGCAAAGCCACGTCTGTAATTTCACCAGAGCGCGTGGAGTAGCGGTTACCCGGAGTAGTTACTTGTTGTCTCCCTGGTGGCTGGAGTTTGTGGTCAGCATGCCAGAAGGACGAGTGGCAGCGTAGACTGACCTCAACATCTTGAAGAAGGCATTCGTCCAACCAGGTGAGTGTGTTTACAGTTAAACCTGGATTGATGGGTTATGACGCGAGTTTGATTCGCAGCGGCGTGCAAAACAGCTGCGAGAATAGCAGCTGTGACGGATGTCTCCGGTCGCCACGCATGGCTGAACACCGTCACGTGTGGCCAACCAAGAAGTTGACTCTCGGTGTTTTGAAATACAATGTTGTAAGACTGCATTGTGACAACTGACACAGCCAATTGACTGTACACGTTTCAAGCTGTAAAAGACGAATTGTCGAGGCTTTAATGTAGTTGATAGGTCGGGTCAATACCATAATTAAGTCCGTAATAGAAGAGAAGTCAAAGCCTTTAATCTATTTGACAGGTGGAGTCCGTAGTGTAATTAGCGCGGCGCGGGGTAAGACTGGTTTTAACCAGATTGTGATCAAGAACTTCCTCACAGATGTTGCCGAGTTGTTGTCCGAATGGAACTATCTTCCCAATTCGCCCGGACAACCCCTCTTTAACAGGTGGCAGTCGATCGTATCCTCGTCAGCTGTACTTGCACCTATCCAATTCCAAGTCGTCCCATTAGTGTCTCTTTCTACGCCCTTGATGGTCAACACAATAGCTGTTTCCGGAATTCATGTGTCGGAATAACCAGTGTGGACCAAGCCATCATAAACGCTGCTTTTACATAACAACTATTTATGTTTTCTCTAAATGTTGATGATATCTAATGTGAGCGTTTTTCTTACACCTTTGCACCAAAAACGGTTTACGTAAATCGTGGTCTCTGTTATTATATTTGGCATTCATACACTATAGATTTTACATGGTGATATAGTTGGACGCGATCTGAAGATAGTGCACATAGGGCAATGTACAGCGGTGACTTCTCCCATGACGTGGTAGATGGTATACTCTCTTACTACTATACATACTTATGTTTGTTATGTTGTCCTTTAGACCGTTAACTGTGTACATACACTCAATGGGTCTTACACTGTGCAAGCGTTCACATCTTTGGTATATACAGGTTTAACTAGTTACGATTATTAGAACATAAGGTGCTAGTAGCACCGATTGATTTTACATAATAGGCCGATTTAAACCGGCCTATGTTTTTCTGGCCTGTTCTATTTTGAGCTTGCGGTATTCTTGAATTGTTCACCTTTTGGCAACCGACAAATGGGTACAAGGGAGCTAGGTATGTTTGTCGGGCGCGGTAGCGTAGTGAATAGATTAGCCGACTCTCGGTCAAGATAATCTGTCTTTGAATCATCTCACTGCGGAGTCGGAACTTGGACAATTTCGTTCACTCCAGTCTTCTCGCTGTAATTGGAGCGTGGCTGAATTCTTCCCAGAGAGGTTTATTTCGTGCTCGGGTGGGTGGGGATGGGTGGGTGGTGGGGGAGGGGGAGAAGAACTGCTTTGGGTATTTTAGAACTTTTGTTGAAACACAGTGACCCGAGTATATGAATGAAGTTTTACGTTGAAATATTGCAGTTCACTTATAAAGTATATCCTCTGCTCCTTGAGCAATTTAAGTCTTAACATGAAGCTACCAGCCCTGATGATTGAGTGTGCGTGTGTGTGTGCCGCGTGCGTGCGAGTGTATGTTGTGCGTATGTCTTGTGTGTGCGTGTACGTTTTGGTATTTACACTGTATTATGGTTACGTGTCAAAAGGTAATTACTGTTGCTTCGGTTGTCCGTTGTAGCGTGTTTGGCTGTGGAATCATCGTAAACGACCCTTTGTGTGGTGCCTGCGAATTTTAATATCGATTGATTTTCCGCTAGTACAAGTTTATTGTTTAGATAGACTGTAAAATCCAGTACATTTATCATAGAGCGTCACGTTATTACTACTATATGGGGTGATTTATAAAACTGGGCGTTTACGATCATTTATTCGTGCTTTAAGATAAATCGATTATTTTTATTCTAACGTTCAGATCGAGTTTGACATTTCACAACGTTATTGATTTTGTCCAAATAAGTAGATTTCAACACACAGAACGTGGCTTGACGTGCAAATTTACGAGCCATGATTTGATATATACGAAAATCGCAAAGATCGTTCTACCTATTTAGGCCTACCCGGGTATTCAGTTTTGGTCACTTCTCCAGCCTTCATCAGGTTAATTATCTAGATATACTACGTTGTATAACATTGACACATATCGAGGTTTATTTTGTAAGCAAAACAGAAATGGCAAAATATACCCGCGTAACATGGGAATTTTAAATACTACTCAGTGTGTTTACACAGTGGCCTGATGGTGTCCTTAAATCTGTCGTTACGCATATACATAACTCGACATATGGCGGCTCTTTTCCGAACATCACATTTGATAGCTTTTTGACAATACCCAAACGATATTCCTTTGTTGTGCAAGTGTCGCCATCTGGCCACGTCACGCTGGCAGGAAGCGAACCAATGAACGGGCATCGTCACTCTTCGTGCTCGCTTCGTTAATAATTCAAGCGCAATTTAAAGCTCGGTGCCCGCAATCAATGCAGATGATTTGCTGATGGCTACGCGATAATTCAGTCATTATTAAATTAATAATCAGCCACTTCTGATGGCCTTTGGAGATTACTGGGACAGCTTTGGATTTGTGCGAAGACGCAATTCACGCGTCGGTGGTCACGAAAGATACCTGTATTCATAGATCGGATATCATGCGTAGTACGTCGTGGTATAATTGTGTAATTGATAATTGTTTATGTTGACAATACTGTATTGCGTTAGCATCTCATCATTATATTACAACGTTTACAGTTTTAATGTGGCACTATGTAACGCAATAATGTTCACTCGTTGATTAAGGCTATGCAATGTCAATAATATATCACCAGATAACGATGTCATCGTCGGAACCCTTTAAAAATCCCTACCAAATCGTTGTCCTAAAAGATCAGGCTCACATTTCACAGTTGATTGTCAAAGAAACACGAAGCAAATCATCGAGGTCATACATGTAGGGTAACAATCGTGTGGATCATTTGCCCTTTTATAAGGACGACGCAGCAATAAGGTCTCACTTGACGCAAATGTTTAATTTTGCATTATGTCATTTGATGACAAATGCTATCACTCAAGGAAGCCACGTCTTCCACGAAACCCCCACCACGTAGCTTGCACAAACACAGACTTTGACTCCGCGGCTGTCACCATGCTAATGTTTTCGTCGATTACAATAAAGAACTACAATGATCTGCATTGTACTACTCAATTCGCCTGTTAGCATAGCCTATAACTGAACCATATTACTTTAGTAGATGTTTCGACATATTTAGCTTCTCATGTCCTCACACCGACTTTGGGCCGACATTCCAGCCGGTCCGTGTATCAAAATAAAAACATGGTGGACCGTAGTGCAATTGGTTTGGTTCTCATCAACGCCAGAGTAACATGGTTCACCAGTAACACAATGACAAAGTTAAATGGTCGATCGTGTATCATGTTCCAGTCGTCAAAATGCAAATATCTGTTATGTCACCATAATTGCTAACGCGAGTGATGTTTAACAATGTTTCATAACAAAACACCAGCTCGATATCTCGCGTTACATCGGACTCGTTATCAGCGACACAATATACCCTAAATGCACTTTAGCAGCCACTGGGTGATTACAAATATTAATAGCAATGTATGTAATCAGGCATTAGAGCGTTGGGGTGACGCCAATAGAACCGCCGGGCATGCTGGGAAATGTGCTGACTAGCCTTAGTCTTATACCACACAAGTGCATCGTGTACGCTACCAACGGAAATCGCACTTCAAAGAAATGGTTGTAGGAAATCTAATTAGGCAATTGAGTTCGGCGCAAATTGAATCAATCATGTGCATATACTATATCAATATACGATAGCTTCGGAGTAACGAAGTCTGTTGTGTAGAGACTACGCAATAAAATCACTAGCGTGGGGCATTTCTGGAATCTAAACATCGACGCCGTGCGTGCGTGTGTTGTCTATGCAGTAATTGTCTTTACTTACATATTCTTACGCATAGTATTACTGTTGTGAGAAGTTGTTTTGGTGATCTGTTCTCCTGTCCTGCTATTTGGATAATTTGCCATTGCGTACTTTTATGAATGCTTGCACGGTATTGCTCTCAACAATTCGTTGCCGGGACAAACTGTTATTCCCAGCTGCGTGTCTCACCACAACAGCGGCCCTGAAGTTCACGCTTCGTGACCGAAGCTCTGTCGCTGCGAATAACAACGCCCGCGCTTTCTAACGCAATTAAATTCGTTATGTAATTGATTGCCGTTCCCGCCTTTGTTCCTTCCATACGCAGGGAACAAAGAACGGTGCCTGAGATTCCTCGCTGCGGTATCTCCCGTTCTTTATTGCCGGATTGGATTTATTTTAAGAGGCTTGAGCTTCGCGCCATCTGTCCACTGATTACGTCATCTAATTATCTTCCCACGACCACCACTGGTGTGGCTTTCACTTGTCAGGAAACTGTAATGTTGCCCTGTCGTATTTAACTTACAAATCTGTATTGAATAACGATGTTAAGCAGTGGTTCAGCTATCACGCAATTATTTTGGTATACTGGAGGAAATGCCTTGGAGAAGGTGCCTGACGTTCTATCGCCTTGGTGTAGGTGCCCAGCGTTCTATCGCTTTGGAGCAGGTGTCTGGTCCTCTATCGTCTTGGAGCAGGTGCCTGGCGCTCTATCGTCTTGAAGCAGGTGCGTGTCGTTCTATCGCCTTGGAGCGGGTGCCTGGCGCGCTATCGCCTTGGAGCAGTTGCCTGGCGCGCTATCGCCTTGGAGCAGGTGCCTGGCGTGCTATCGCCTTGGAGCAGGTGCGTGGCGTTCTATCGCATTGGAGCAGGTGCCTAGCACTCTATCGTCTTGGAGCAGGTGCGTGGCATCCTATCGCCTTGGAGCAGGTGCCTGATGCTACATCACCTTGGGGCAGGTGTCTGGTGCTATGTAACATTGGAGCAGGTGATTGGTGCCCTTGCTAGAGGAGGTAATTTGTGTCCGAACTATAAGTGGTGACCGTCTGTGTGTAGTGCAACCGTCCATGGTATATTTAACTTCATTTCGTTGTATGCAGCGGCTTCTAGTCACGAAACTGTCATAAAACATATGTGACATAGGTGTCAAAATGGGGTACCCGTGAGACAGCACTACTCAACCACTCCATCGTTACATTCACCCATCTGCAAACAGGACTCCACCAAACATACATTGCGTTCACCTGACGTCGAATTATTATTCAACAATATAACATCTCGGCTACAAAATGAATAATGTTACGTGATACAATACAATGACACAGTACACTATTAGTTTTGATTATAGTAGACAACCTAGCGTGTGTTCTATTATAAGTGGACATGTTTTCAGCCACATCTTTTTCATCAGGTCTATCGAAGATGCGTCAGTGTATTGTTTATGGCAGTTATAGAGTGCAACGCGACAAAGCTACCAGTGTGAATCACAACGATCGGATCTTTTGGTTGTGGGCGAATGCACGTAATACATATCCTAATAAATAGCAACACGCGTCATCGCAGTCTGAACACCATTTTCTGTCCGGTAGATACTAGTTGGCTATTGTATCCGCGTTTGAATTACGACCTTTGATTACGGTACAGTTGGTCAGACAACAATGTAGCCGGATGCAACGTTTTTTCATAAAATCACGGCTAAATGACACCATCAACACGAGACCAAGCACTCTGAAAGTGTTGGCTTCGTCTCTGTTTTGCAAGCAATGTATGTTCTGTGTAACGTAGTGGCTTCGTCTGGTGTGTGTCAGTGGAGATCACTAGAAAACATCCCCTTAGACTGGCGTCGTCTGTCTTATGCAAACTGTGCCTGTTCTTTATAAACGAGTGGTTTCATCTATTAGTATACCGCCCCAGTGTAGCCGTCTATTTACCCCCAGGCCCCTAATATCTCTCCCTCCGTGGACACAATTGGTTCCCTCTCTGCTATCTTGCTGAACTATTAGAGGATTTGGCAGTGCAGTGCCTTGTGTATAGAGCTTTGTTTTTACTGTTTATACCGCTGAGTCTGGTTAATTCATAAGTCTAAATATATGGAATTATTTCAGTTGATTTTACTATTGATAACTCATTGGATACAGAGTGAACACTGTATGAAGCATTTAGGTATGCATGTATTTTTTTGTTTGACACTTGTTTATATAAGGGGACGATATCCTAGGTGCAAAAGGCATCTTCACCGGTGTCACAGTTGGACTACCCACGTGAGTTCTTTGTAGCTCCCAGCGTCATGCTAGCAGGCGCGAACTCTAGAAGTGGTAGGGAATACGCCTACTGATTAATAAAGTGTTATAAAAAATGGATACTGACAGTGAAATCTGATAAGAGTATTGTATTGGGAATGAAGAACATGGCGTTGATGTATTCATGTTAATGTGTTTGTTTATACCTGGTTTGGATATTTAAATAGACGGAGCACGTAGTTCGGCCAACAAAATCACGAGCGAGCGCTCGAGTCGTTTTTTAATAACAACGCGTGACTATACCTATTATAATCAGGGTCCGGTCAAAACCTGTTTTGACCGCTTAGCGGTTAAAACCGGTCAAAACCTATTACTATTATTGAAAAGCCTAAAACTAACCCAACATACACTAAACTTCTCATAGCTTATATTTAGCTCATATACTAATTTGACCTAGTTATATAATGTAAATATATACTTGCTTAAACAAGCATAGCTAGAGATTATGAAACATCAATGCTGAACTGTCGTGCAATTACCCTGAAGCAGTCCTTGTTCCTGCACAACTGATACTGAATTGACGCATATGCTTAATAAATAAAAGCATGTGTATAATACTTATTAATTATTGTAAAGTATTCACCAGTTATAAAGTTCTTTATATGCACAAATATTCTAGAAACTATTTTGGCAGAAAAAGGTGGCCGTGTTCTTGACTAATTCAAATAGACCGCAGCCTGACCATAAATCTACACTACGGAAACGGCCTGGCTACGCCGAATTCGAATACGTTGTCTGGTGTAAATTTTCGCAGTGTCATGCTAATGAAAACGATTGGATTTACGTGTCCTGTGTATTTAAAAATATTAATCTGAATATATAAAAGTTGTTATTGTGCTAATGTAATACACAATTTTGGAACGGATGTAAATGTATGCTTAATATAAAACGTAACACATTATGTGCATGCCACCTGGCGATTGTAGTGGCGTTAGCCTCTTGGCGTGGTGAAAATGTCGACGTGATTAAAATTTTAAATTGTTGTGCAATATAGTAAGATTTTAACAACGAGTACACTTACATTAAATACAATATCAACAACATCGCACTAATATGTCTCAGATATATATTGTTTCTTATTCATATTGAACATATATTTTGACACTTGTATTGTTTTTATAGTGATTAACAATTAATTACAGAAATATTGCACACAATCATCATTAAATTAGGTTTTGACCACATTTCAGGGAAAATGAGCCCGGTTTTAACCAGGTTTTAAATGTCAGAAACTGTTTGTTGGACGCTCATCTCTACCCAGTAGACAGTCCCTGACATCTCTCGACCGGGTTCTCGCGGCTGAGAGTCCGATGCGCCACCCACAGTGACGCGTTGGATAGAGCATCGGACTCTCAGCCGCGAGAAACCGGGTTCTCGCGGTTGAGAGTCCGATGCGGCACCCACAGTGACGCGTCGGATAGAGCATCGGACTCTCAGCCGCGAGAAACCGGGTTCGAACATTGTGTTGTCGTTTCGATACTTGGGGAAGTTCGTTAACCCTACGTTCCTCCAGTTCACCCAGCTGTATGAATGAGTACCTTTATGTAAACATTTATGGATGTATGTGTACGAATAGTCTTCGCGCATTACTTGCCGCATGTCTGAACACTTCCCAGAGAAGTACACATGGTGCTCGATTGAACGGGTCTGCCAGGGAGTAAAGTGTAAAGCGCTTTCAGTAATTTAAAAAACTGGATAATGCGTTACATAAGAACTTACCCTTTAAAATTATCTTTTGAAAGGACCGGTCATTTGAATACACACACACAGCCGTTTTGATGCTTGGACGCTTTCGTTAACACCGCATTGCCCGCCTTTTGAAAGAGACAAAAAAACCGTTGGTCACTTTTACCTAGTGTCTTTTGTGTACTGGCCATAGGCCAAGAGAAGCAAAACATCCCACACATGTGATAAACGCGTACCGTGCTGTGGACTCACTAACTGTAGAGAATAAAAACTCTCAACAATAATACTAATTTCAATGTGAGCATTAAACATCACTCTTTTTTCTGGCATAACCCATAAATAATACGCTATGCTTTGTTGTGATTGCCATAACAACACGATATCAATGTCAGTTTGTCTATCTGCATGATTTATCACGCTCGTTAGAGCATCACCGGCCTATGGTATGCCAACGGATAACGAAGGATAAACTCGGACTCGGGTCAAATTATCGTTGCACGATTAAACACTTTGAAGTTGTACTTTGGTATTTAGGTCTGGGATAATGACTTGTTATTAAGCCACTTCCAAACATGTATAGAACTGAGACTGTCTTTTCAAAAACATTGTAATATAATGTTCCTAATACTAGAATAAATATGATTACGTTTTATTGTCAGCCAAATTGCGATTAATAAGCCCGAAACAAAGTTGACAACTTTAATGTTTCACCCACAAAATGTTCGTATTGTTGCTAAACATTCTGAGTTATCCGCAATGCCCTTTGGCGTTCGGCGCATTCGCGTGATTCCCACATTGAAGACAACTGATTCAACGAACTTCCTGCTAATGGTACCACCCATGGGTGATTCCAGGTAACCGAAAAACAGCCTGTCCTTATAAAGTTGGGTTAATACAAGCTTTTATTACGGTTTCTTGAGACGTTCTCACGGTGACTACTCCCCCCCCCCGACTAGTCCTATTTGTGTCCCTGTGTTACGCAATCTGCTTGTCACGCTATACAGTGATTCTCGAGGCGCACCAACGCCATTTTAGCACGGCTGCGACAAGACCTTTTGTTTGTGTGGGAGTTTGTAAATTGTGCAACTGCGTGCGTGACCCAGACCAATTTGTTATCTAGTGCCATGTCTTCACCTGCGCGATATTTACATTTACATGTCACCTATTGTAAGTCGACCACGGCCGTCCATAACTCCGCACACAACCCCTCCAGAGACGCAAGACGACAAGACAGGTCGTGGTACCAAACATGGTCTAGGTGAGCTGTCCACATGACTGATATCACCGTGGCGTTAGAGGAAGGAGCGCCGATACACAGCATAGGCTGCTGCTGTTGCTCTAGTCTTAAACAACTAAAGTGAAGGTAAGTTCTTATAGAGCGCGGTATTCGCTCCCCAATACTGCTCAGAGCGCTTTACACGTCATTAATTGGCAGATCTGTTCGTTTGAACTCCATCTCGACTTCTCTATGAAGTGTTCAGCCATTTTCGTAAACACGCTTCGTCAACTTAATTTTATTATTTTATATAAATACCGACCTAACGCCAACAATCGTTAATCATATCAGCACCATCCACGGATTTAATGGCCAAACAATGGCACTCACACAAATAATGGTTTGTGATTGTATTTCCTGGGTATTCGCTTTTCCATTATACTATCGCGACACTATCGCACTAGTTATGAAACTGTCGCAATAGTACTGCAATAGTAATACAATCATCGCAATACTATCCCATAACGTTCCCTAATAGTCAGAACTACGAGAAACCCTGCAGGTGTTCCTCCGATATCACGTGGCTGTGCCCGTCATGATGACTTTACCGTTGTCACTGCGACGCTGTGACGGCAAACAACGGTGGTTCGTCTCAGAAATGCTCAACTCGTTTTTATACTCCAGGGGCGTGTCGCGTTTTTCTTCGTCTGACAAAGTAATTACCTTATATGTTTAGCATAACAAATGCCATTGAAATGTCACGAAACTGAAATGCCTAGTGTAGTTTGACTGTCCATATGGTCGGTGGCCTATCGATGCAAATTGGGAAAGTGTAACGTGCGTTACTAATGGACATTGGGCGATTTTATATTATGCCCCTGGTTTTAAAAGCCGGACTGATTACGTAATAAACGCAGTAACCTTGATTGAGCCGATACGCATGGTGGCTTATAAACGATCAAATGTTATGCCACGTGATATTGTAACCAGTCCATATAGAACAACACCCGTACTCAACCAGTCTGTCTTAAGATAATGCGTTCAATTTGTGATATGCTGGATTCATAACTGCCATGCCAGTATTGTATTCAGCACTTCAACTCTTCAGCTGCAATACTGTGCGTATTGCGAAATGATCAAACTGTCTTATTTCGCATACGTTTCCATTTCCTATGGAACTTTTGTTAGAACTTTAAATAAAAACGGCCCAAAATACACATACACGCAGCCACGTTGTCGCTAGCATCAATTCTGTTTTCCTGGAATACTGACTGGTTTCTCATTAATCATACGAAGTGTGGCTATTAATGGGAAGACATTACAGGTCATAATCGTGTTATGGTGGTCATTTATCACAACACAGCGATCATAATCGACCTGTTGCAATTTCTCGAGGTCACAGCGGGTGCCTAGAGCAACTACGGTACACAAAGCCTGCAGCGACAACTTCACTGTGTGCTTGGAGAAAATGCACCTTATCTTGCATAGAGCCACACGTTCACTCAGTGCCCTGAGCGCGTTCTCTACAATAACAGGTATTTCCGTCATCGGGTTCACTCAATACGGAGTCCACGGCGCCAGGTGGTTTTGAGTTGGCAATGTGGTCAATCCGAACTCCTGATATCACCTGCATTAGAAGTAACTGACCAATTACTATACATCCTAATTAGCTGACCCGATCAGTCCGGAGTCGTCGGCCAATTACCGGACTTTCCCGGTTCGGCAAGGGGCTGGTCCGGTCTTGTAGACGAAGTGCGAGAACCTTTGGCGTCAGAACACAGCCGTGGCCTCTCATAGCCGCCGCAGGATTGATCGAGTATCGTTGGCTTGTCAGTCGGCACGCAGCCGTGGCACGCACAGGACATCGACGGGTGAGAGCTCCCCGGCGACTCTGTGACAGGTGGCGACAGGGTGACATAATCGCGTCGTCGTTCACGCAGAACTTGAGGACAGTAATCAGACCCTGCTATGTGATGTTGCATCTGAGGACGGCACGACGTTGACGGTAGGTGCGTTGTGGTCTAGAATCATCCGATGTCTTAGTCCCAAGAAGGACGTCCTTGTCGCAGGTCAAAGTATACGAACAACGTACCTTTCTGTCTTTCACACCAGTTGTTTTATTAGAGGCGAAATAGTTACGGTTATATATACCTATTTTTGGGGTTGCGATATTGCACAGTTTTTTGGTTTGTGTGCACCCTATTGGGGTTTGAATGAAAAGGGTTATGTCTACGTGTTTCTGAGGCGAGCTCTCATATCTGAATGAGCAGGGTATCGTTTTATCGTCATTTCCGCACATTACCGGACGGCTTACGGAAGCAGTTTACTAATTACCCGGAAGCGGAAGCCGTTTATAATGCGCGCATGCAAACATTTATGACTGTTAAGAGTCGTATCTGCATTTGATTGCGCGTTGTCCCATTTGCTTCGTCCCAGCTGTCGCCGACTCTGTAACGGGACGCCACTGCTATATATGTATGTACGACTGCGCGTCAAGTATCATCGGACTGAGTATCGAATCATGCTCGGGTTTACTTGTTTGCATACAGAATTGGCTGGGTCAATAACTGCGACAAGCCGTAAATCAGTGGCGTATATAATATGTGTCTATATAACAATAAGTATCAACCGGATTTATGAGTTTCCATTTATGAGTGTCCACGCTTAACGCCAGGCGTATACTAATGCCTTACGACTGACGCGAGCCCACTTCATTTGGTTGGCCCTGGGCATCTCTGTCGCGGTAAACAATGCCCGGAGGTTCAAGTATCACCAGATGCAGAAACGCAACAAAGAGAGACGCCATTGAACAGGCAGTGATATCGCAAAACGATGTCATTAGCACCAGCTTGCAAGCGCGTCGTTGGTTCCGAGAGTGACATGGACGCCGCTCGACGGGCCCGTGTCGGCGAGGTGGCATTGTCCTGAAGGGTTGTGAGTGTGTCCGCAGGCGAGTGGATGGCACGGAACGTAACGGATATTTAAATTCGCCGATGACACTGGCACAGGAGACGCGAATTCAGATCTGACAGGAGATAACGTCATTGTAGCTGGGCGCCCCCTGCTGTTACAGGTACGTTTGACAATAATATGTTTGATTAATTATTGATTGGTCTCGTTTGCTGTGGGAGGCACGCGTTCTTCGCTACCTCACTCTCTCTCTTTCTCTCTCCCCTCTCTCCCTCTCCCTACCTTTCCCCCTCTCTCTATCCTTCACTCCCTCCTTTCCTCACCTTTCTATCTCCCCTCCATCCCGCTTACCTCTCACACTTGCTCTTGCCCCTCTCTCACTATCTCGCCCCCCCCCCCCCCTAGTGTCCTGTACAACGAGTACAAGTGTCTTCTGATTTTCAGTTTTCCTTTTTTTGCATTCACGCTAAATGTTATAAACCATGGCCTGACCCCTTCTAGCGGACTTATAAAATTATACTGGCCATGCAGCTATCGACTCTTGCGCTACGAATGCAACACCTTTGACCAAGGCCAGCGATACCCACATTCTCAGACGTAGTCGTCTTGTTGTTTTCCAATACAATAGTTCATTGGCGCTGCGTCCGACATAAGACATTAATTATTCACTTCATTAATGTATTTAAAGGCCATGGAGTTCAAATACCGGCCAATTTTCTTTACTATTTGGTTGGCTCTATTCACGTAGCATATGAAAACAAAGACGGGGCTGTAACGTAAACCCTACGTGACGTATGTCGCTTTCTGGTGTACTTAGTGACTTAGCTACTGGCTGTATATCTACAACATGTTAACAAGTTGCCTGTACTTTGTTGTCGTTCTTATATCATAGTTGTTGAGGCCAGGGAAAATTCACAGGAAATAAAGTCACAAAATTGTTTTTATTCGAAGAAAAATATTATATGTTATATACTAAAACAGTTTTGCAATGATAATTAATACAAATAGTTTGGTGATTAAGAAAAAACGGTCAAAATCGTGCATATATTCACTGACAATTGTGCATAATAGAGATTTATAATTTATTTTTAAAGTTATCCACTTATAGTGTTTTGTGTTGACTTTAATACACTGTGCCACCGCGCTCCACGATGAGAGCACCGACACGGGCACACTTTCATCCCACACTCTACGGAAGAGTAGACCAGTAGAAAGGTCACTAAAGATCAACTTGTAATTGACGTCAATTGGACTACTAGAGAATGAAAGCATAACTTCGGTTAACTGTGTGAACACAAAGCCGAGCAAAGATCAGATAACTTCTATTTGCAGTACGTAAATATAAGTGGGAAGTAATTGGCTCATTGCGTTGCCTGGATATGGCGGTACCAGTGCTTGAAACTGACTATATTGGATAACACTTGGTTGGGTTGCCGTGAAGATCACTTATCTCAAGATTCCTATTCAAGAGTATTGCTTTCTAGTTTGTGATCGTATTATGTTCCGCTGGTATGATAATATTTGGCTAACACAGAAACGTTCGAAAATTGTATGGAGGGCTGTATTTTCTTGACTACTCGCTATATAAATTTAGGCATCCAATATATGTCTTCATTTTCATCCGTGTACGCACGCGATTGCATTCGTGTGCATGCGCGTATGTTTACACCGCTTTGTACGCGTACACTGTGACGTTATGCAGAGCCCTTCCCAGTCGTGTCGACGTCAATTGTTGCATATCACGCTACCGTCGACCACGTTCGGCATGCCTCGCTTTATGCACCCCACTTAGAGCGTATACATTCTCATAACATAGGGTTGTATGTCACCGTAATTTATCGACGTGACGACAAGAGAGGCGTTCGACTGGTTCAATCGCTGTATCCGCCAGCCGGTGTTCGCGGCCCTGTTGCGCTTTATATGACTTTGAAGTATGTTGACAGTAGATAAACCCTGCTCATATTGCGCCAGCAGCTGTTGTAAAAACAGCCGTGCAGAGTTGTGGATATCTGCCGGTCTCCGCCGTCTGCTGGCAAACAGCTTTCTTGGTGTGGATGTAGCACAACGGAGACGGATAACCTATGCCGCTGACACCCGACAACACATGGGCGAAAGTCTACTGAAGGTGGTGCCAAACGTTCGTTCATATTGAATAAACACCTTTTTAATGTATCCATTTTTGGATTGTTGACCAGCAGTTGCGACATGCGCGACTCCTAGCGGCATAAATTTCGAACGCGTTAACCAATGTGCGGTGACGGCTATTTTTAGACGATCGTTACCCATGAAGATATCGCCACGTGGAACAAGTTGATAGGAGCAGGCAAATGATACTCCAAAGCCAAAGCAATGATTTATGAGTTTATAGCCTTCTGTCGTTTCGGTTACTCTGTTTGTAGGCTGCATTATATTTGCCTGCCTTGAGTGATGTCTTTGTCGCTTTTCGGTTTCTAATTATAGGTATTCGCCAACCGCCAATGATTAGCATTACGTACCGTTGATGGTGGCGAACAGTCTCAGTGTATCCCCTGGCTTTGCAATTGAGGTCATGAAGCATCGTTTAGGTTTTTCCAGTCTGTTCAAGAGTTTTGTAAGTTTGGTGCTAGAGTTGTGAAGCGCGGTAGTGTAGTATAGAGCATCGTACTCTAAATCGAGATAATCCAAGCTCGAATCATCTTGCTGCTTTTTCAAAGCTTGCGCAATTTCGTTCATTCCAGAGACTCCACGTTGCTTTAGTTCAATCAGCTGTATGAATGTACCTATCTATAGTGGATATATATTATCTCTTCATGCAGTAATTGCAGTGTGGCTGAATTCTTCCCAGATAAGTCGAGATTGCGTTTGATGCTTAAATGGGTCTTCCATGGGGGAAGTGTAAAACCCTCTGAGCAGTTACAAGGACTAGATGCAGCGCTATGAAAGAGTTTACCTTCAGATGCGGTTGAGGACTATGGGCGTGGTTTTAGTGAGGGAACCAACTAAGATAAACTTAATTCCTTCCGACATTTCCCACACTCCATTGGCCGCTTGTATCAAGCAATGAAATGCAATGGCATAAGTTGTGTTGTTGTCAATGGTACGACCCACAATGGGCTCTAGAACTAATGGATTGCTAATGCTCTCCGTTCCTGACTCGCCAAACCCGATGGGAACGATGACGGACGCACAAAATTAATATTTTATTCATCATGTACGCAGGTTGGTAGAGTCACATCTGCACGATCTTGCCGTTTGTTTGTTTGTTTTGCGACGAACCGCGCAAGCCTGATGTGGCGTAGAGGCTATCAAACATGTACTGTTGTTATTAATATTACATTAACATGCCGATTAAGGGCAGTCGGTGTGTTAGTTCGTATTAGGCACAACAACGGGCAATGATTGCTCAGTGAGCGTAAAGAGGCGACCATGCAAGCGTCGCTGCAGGAGTTCTGTGAAGCGCCATCGAGAAAGGACGCCATTGCAGCATAACGTGACCTAATTACGGTAGATATGGCACGGTGGATTAGAGGCAGGCTTCTATTCTTTGAACATACGGTCGTAGTTAGCATCTACATGGCCGGAGGCAGGTCGGTCCATATGGGCTCTTGGAAGTGCCCCCTGCACATCCCCGTGCCTTCTGCGAGTTTCAGGCACTCCAACAACAGGAAGGACAGATTTTGATGTCGCAAACAGATGAGCTGCCCGAGGTTATTACAACCGGGCAAAGTTTATCTTAGCCTGATAAATGAAGAGTGACGTGTCGTTTCACGGCATCGAAATAAGGAATGAATAGAAAGAACGAATGAACATACAAAGAGGGAGTGAGCCTCGGAGGAGATGCAGTTACAATATTCAGTTAACGTATTAAAATATAGATGAATAATTATTGTTATTATTATAAAAAACGATTCCTGAGCCCGCTTTAGTGACAAAGAACGACAGCGATGATCCTTAAATTAGTAAAAGTTACTTGACAATAACCATGCATAAAGCATGTGCTAATAATAGTTCAGTTCAGCATATTTCCTGACTGTGTAAATTCGAACAATATAAATGATTGCTGAAACTGTCTAGACACTTTCTTAGATAGTGTTGCTTTGTTAACAATGTAGATAGTGTTGGTAGTGATGTAACCGTGACTAGTATAACAGCGTCGAACTAGAAATCACCCTTGACATTGGTCAACTGAACCAGATGCCGAATGAAGTTGTAACAGGGTCTAGTGTTAATCGATTATAACAATATTTTGTCAGAACTGCGTAACATTAACCCCAAGAACTCCTCAAAGAAATCCTTGCCCAACATTATGTTGGCTTCCCTGTTGTTATTCTAATTCAGTCCCTTGAAGTCGTCTGCAATTTTCTTCATGCTTTCCCGATTGTGATATGTCACCTGTCCTGTTGTTCTAAATGCCAAGTGAAACCATGTTACTAAATGTACTTCTGCATTCACGTCTGTCTGCTAACTAATCAAGAAAATTAAAACGTGAGACTACACATAGTAAACGTTTTGATTGTGTATGATTGTGCAGGTAACTAATGTATTACTACATTGATTAAAAATATTATCTTAACTTTAAATTAAACGGCACTTTTACAGAGAATGTTATCTTCAAAATGGAATTTCTGACATTTTAATGTCAGGAAGACATTTCCGACGACACCATAGAAACCATGGTTTAAACCACCAACCCTGATCAAAATAGAATGTTAGCTTTTGATAGGTTGGAAACGCACCCTTACTTGGCCTCTCGAATATGCCTAGGTTAGGTGACTTAGATCGAACAGATTCGCTAAATTCGTTGGTGTGTTTTTCCCACGCGTACAGTTTTCTACTTACGCCTATTAGGACCAATTTCAATGGCGGCTTTATGTGCTCTCGGGGGTTGTTTATGGCTGCCTTTTTCGTTTACATTCCGCTCAGATAAACTCTCAGGTCGTGAGGCAAGGTGCGCCGTTCCCAGTCCTCTAGTGTGAAATTCTAATTAAGCAGCTCATGTACGCTTATGTTATGGTATTGTGTAATAGTGGCGTTGTCATAGAAACATCCATATGCGTATTCAGTACAGTCGATACCACCGTAACAATTCGTTGTGTCTACGTTATACATATATATATATATATATATATATATATATATATATATATATATATATATATATGTATGCATGTATATATATATGTATATATATATACATACATACGAGTATACGCGCACACGCACGCACGCACACACGCACAGTGTATGTGATTTCTTACCTGTTGAGTCTCGTTCAAATTCACGATGTGTCTTGGGTTCAAATCGATACCAGATGATGCACAGCCAGACTCATTGTCAGCTATGATAGTTGACGCATCCTCTGTTTGAGAGATTTGATGGTAAATCGGGTGTCTTAAGGGGACTTACGTTTCTCCGATTGAGATCATGCACGGGTCATCAATAGTGTGTGCGAAGTGCATACACCACCTGTGATTAATACTAAAGCAAATGTTTTGTGTTTTTAAATCACTGCACGTTAGCATATACCTGTTTTGTGACATAAACTCAGTGGCTTTTCCGTGATCTCGGAAAGAGGGTCAGTTTCGCTTTTCATGATCAAATGTAGTGGCGGAGCAGTATATATATAGGAAAACAAATTGTCAAGGGGGCATCGCCCAGTGCCCCATAAAACGGTGGATGGATAATTGATTTTCGTTTAAAAAAACTACCCTATACTGTTGCAATCCGTATCACGCTTGGGAAATAGTGACCCGCTTGTTGTTTAATATATTTCGTGCATTTACGATCCGAAAACCGAAACGACCTACATTTGTCCGCGTAACGAGCCCGGAAGTTACCGAGATAAATACTTGCTAAGCAGATGCTCGTTTGATGCGGCATTTGGGATAAAGTGCAGGTCGGCGGTATAGGATAAGTACATGACCACTGACAGCAATTTTAGCGCCGATAACATCGCCGGACTGGGTCGTAGCACTCAACGTGACCTGCTGAAGGCATGCTTCTTTTTATCGATTTGTGCATTGTCGAATCAAGGCGCACGTCCGCTTTTAGCAATATCGACCTCACGATGATCCGATGAGGCCGCGTTGGCATCTTTCTCGGTCGCGTCTACTGGACGCCGCAATCGTTAGCGGACTTCAGCGGTTTTTTTTTCCGGATACAGGACTCGGATGCCGTGCACACCAAAGACACCTGCGAAATTCCGGGCACTTGCAATTGCCTAATTATTCAGCCCGACCGCAGCAACGCCGCTAGCACGAAGGAGCGGCCACTATCCAACGGACAAAGGTAGCGCAGTGCTGATCCGTCTACCGCTGCAACTAACGTCAAGTGACAGCGCCGCGTCGTTGGCGTAGCATCTTTCCAGCGGGTGTAATCCTGATTGTGGACATACATTGCCGTGTTGTGCTGCCGGTCGAAGGCGTCACGTGACTGCTTGGGCTAGATTAGCCGATTTTCTCGACGACGCCTGCCTGATCGATCGGCCCGTAATGTTGACCGGTTCATTACCGCGTCGCTGATTCACCGACGGACGTTCCCGTCCAACCTCGTGGGACGCTTCCTGGGGCTGGTTCCCGACGAAAGGTAGGTGGATGTCCTCACTACGGACAGACTGCGTAGGGTGGTGTTGTGTATTAGTCTTTACCGGGAGAGACAGCCGGTAATAGCTCGCGGAAACGAAACCGACGCGATGTTTCGGTTATTCGCTGACGATGGCGCAGCTTTCCAGATCGATGACGCTGACTCATGCCTTCAAGACGTTCTCAAAAACATCGCAATTCCTGGCGCTCGCGTGTTTCGGAATCGCTGCTAATGCGGATCACGTATTGTTCACACGCCCGATACGGGTTACAGTTTTAATGTCCCCACGGTGTGACAGAGCTGAATATAGTTTATTATCTTGCCTTGGCTTATGTTTATAATATTTATATGATCGATATGGCCGTTAATGGATGTTGGTGTCTTTTCATGATGATCGAGTCAAGCGGTCAAGTGGACCGTAAGGGTTTTATCAGTTTCTGTAAATCTCAATTGCATTTTCGTAGGGTTGGTCATCGTTTCGTTGGTGTAGTGTATATTTTGCTTCTGTAGTTCCAGCTTCATTTGTGTAGTTCCAATTTCGTTTCTTGTAGTCCTAACTCTATTTCGGTAGTCAAATTTCTGTATCAATCACAGTTTTTCATGAACACGTTGACACGGTTTAGCTCAGCTGGATCACTTCAACCTTGTGGAGATTTCGTATAGGTAGTGGTCTCGTTGACAGACAGTTTCAGGTGTAAGTTTCAAGCTCCAGCTATATCGTAACATTTAACATATGACTTATTTATGTTAAACTTATCTCATATTCAGTTGTAATACACTTTCGGTGATATGTTTGAAGTGGTGAGAAATTGCCCATTAATGTGTGCATCTTATCTCCCAACCAAGCTGTCAATCAGCGTGGACTCGTGTATATTACCGTACGCAATTACACTGGATTAGAGTTTCCTCTATCCTAATAAGTTATGTTCCTAAATACCTGGATTACGTCGCACGTAACATTTAAACATATTTTTTTTAATAGTGTCTAAAACTGACGAGTGGCTACTAATGGACTTCATTCTCTCTATTATACGTATCTCGGCGCGACACTTCCGGAGAACACATGACGTCATTACGCTTACGTTACGGAACCCACGATACGTAGAACAAAAACTATCACGGAAACTAACTATGGTTTGCTGTCTCTGAAATAACAAACATTTCAGTCAGGCATTCTGTCACGAAACTGAGAATACCGAATTATGTGTGTCTGATCAGGTCAGGATCCCGGTTGTCGTGAAAAGTATGTCAGTCTCGATGCTGGCCGAGCTGCATCCACTATCCCCCGCGGGAACGAAGGTGCGCTGGGGTTTGACGACGCCTGGCGGATAGATGGATAGACAGCAATTTTAGATTAGCATTACCCGAGGTAAATACATGGCATGGCGCCGTTTCACGGTATTAGTCTTAACGACGCTAAATCAGGCTACTCGTAGGTAGATCAGGTCGCCTCACCATCATTTCGGTGATTTGTTTATGACCGCATGAATGGTTAACGATCGTGACTGGTGTGTATGTGTGAGAGAGAGAGAGAGAGAGAGAGAGAGAGAGAGAGAGAGAGAGAGAGAGAGAGAGAGAGAGAGAGAGAGAGAGAGAGAGAGAGAGAGAGAGAGAGAGAGAGAGAGAGAGAGAGAGAGAGAGAGAGAGAGAGAGAGAGAGAGAGAGAGAGAGAGAGAGAGAGAGAGAGAGTGTGAGAGTGAGAGTGAGAGTGAGAGTGAGAGAGAGAGAGAGAGAGAGAGAGAGAGAGAGAGAGGGGGGAGGGAAAGGGAGGGGGGAAGGGAGAACGAGAGCGGGCCCGCTATTTCTATACCAAGTTTGTATTGTCCTATTGCCAGTATTGCCATATGTTTATACTTTCTGCCTTATAATATTACATTAACTTTTGAAATATTTTAGAAAAAAATGTGTGTGTGTGTTAAATTACACAATCCAATTAGCAGACATTCAATACACAGTGACACTTGCCTGATTGAGTAGTGATCAAGTCAGGTGACTACATGTGCTAGCAGGCTGGGCCTAAAGGCTGATTCCCTGTAGTCACTCTGGCAAGATGTCATTAGGGTCGCTCACAACATACTTCATACGTGTTTAATTAGCTGAAATAAACCAAAAAAAAGATTGTTTAATCACCCTGTCATTGGTCCATTTCGGAAATATATTTCCAAATGGAGGCTTCACAAATGTGACCCCCACGTATCGCACTCAAGTTCTGTCACTGTGATTTGGACTTTCAGACTCATTAGAAGTCTGTGATTTTGCCGGGATTATTCTGCATTATTACAATGAAGGAAACTGCAAATGATGAGACTGGTAAACTTAACAAACTTAGTGATAGGAAGACACCGTCTGTTGGAGGAATGAGGAGAAATCAGCGCGGTTTCCAACAAGGCCACCCATATTTTGAATCAATGCATGGTGAATCAACAGAAACACCACACAGTCATATATGGATGCCACGACTCGGCATGGCTGACTTTTCAAGAAACTTCTGGTGGACTGTTAACGGTACCCGATGCTGACTGCAGGTGTGGCGACAGCAAAATTATATGACCGTGGCCAGACCGATGCACAGATTTAACGGACCAGCCAGAAGAAAATCAGGCAGTTTCCGAGATGCGTCTGCTAAATACGGAAAAGACTGCCGAGATGTGGAATGAATGTTACACTGAGCACGCCAGCAAGATGACGTGCACTTCTCCACAATTTCAAATATACCATGAACAGCATATTGGTCTCTGTTGGAAGCAATCACTCCGATGTATACTTTGTGACTATCATTCGCGCACGTACAAACTGTACACTGAGGTCAGCACTGGACGTTGTGGTCAGCGAGCTGCTACAACTAACGTCGCGTCTTGGCAATGTCGCACTTCAAATGACACGACGCAGACTAACAACAAATCCAAATGAATCTGCAAACAGAGCTTATTCCGCGTCGGTACCTAAGAACATTAAATTCAGTCGAAATGCACTGGGACGTGTGTGTTCAGTCATCGATCGCCTAAACTACGGTGCTGGAAATTCAATGCTACGAAAATTGGAAAATTTACAGTGTCCCATTACGAAGGGCGGAAAAGTTGCTCGCTCTGTTAAACGGATCCAACAAGATGTTGTCAACCAACGACAATATGCCAGACGGCCATCGGTGCTCCTACACAGAGGAGCCGCCAAGTCAAAGTAGATGAAAGACTACTTCAAGGCGAAACGACAGAGATGCCAAGATGGCATATACAGAAAGAATCAGCTTGATCCCAAACCAGCAAGTCATACAGTAACAACAGTAGCAGTGACAGCAACGGCAGTTACACCAGTGAGAAGGAGGCGCCGACAGCCCAATGAAAATCGTACCGATCACCCCTATTCATTAAGGTCACGAAAAACGGCTGATCACTCTTACGCAAGCAGAGAGTAGACACACACGCACGTACGCGCACACACGCACACACGTACACACGCGCACACGCGCACACGCGCACACGCGCACACGCGCACACGCGCACACGCGCACACGCGCACACGCGCACACGCGCACACACATACACGAGTGACACCATCTGCCTGCCGACATTCATGCGAACACAATTAGAACACGAATACCAATACGAACACAAATACGAGCACCAACATGAGCACCAATACGAGCACCAATACGAGCACCAATACGAGCACCAATACGAGCACCAATACGAGCACCAATACGAACACCAATACGAGCACCAACATGAGCACCAATACGAGCACCAACATGAGCACCAACATGAGCACCAATACGAACACCAATACGAGCACCAACATGAGCACCAACATGAGCACCAATACGAACACCAATACGAGCACCAACACGAACACCAACACGAGCACCAACACGAGCACCAATACGAGCACCAATACGAGCACCAATACGAGCACCAATACGAGCACCAAGAGTACCACGATCAAACGACACGTTACAATGCTACTTCAGTGATGACTTATACCAGTGACTAGTCGTAACGAACAAACTTCGGGCAGGGACTTTAATTGGGGTCAGTCTACAGTTAGTTTCCTCATTGGTTGTTAACCTGTTGTATGGTTATAAGAAAACGTGACCAACAAAAATTCATAAACTTCTTAACTGCTGTTATCATAATCTCATTGACATGCTGGTCGAGTTTAGTCAAAATTACATACTTCTAGCTCTCGTAAAATGCCTGCATGTATGGCGCAATATTGACGAATGGATGCGGGCAGTACTCTGGCTAAAGGGTAAAATAGCCCAATTGCTGCCAAATATCCTTCCGCTTAGTAAAATCACCTAAAATTTTTTTTTTTTACTATCAACATCATCTACAATCACACCTGGAAATCTGACTATTCTACTGCACTTATATCAGAGCATGTGAATTTTGTTTTTAAAAAATCATTTCTAAAAAATACACTGCCCTTTTTTCGTATATGGTATAACTTGGGCATGACCCCGAATACAATACACCTGTTCCCATTATGCGCCTATCCATCTACCACCAGCGTCTCTCTGCAAAGCGGTTATCATAATTTCCTTGTTCGTCATCATCACCGAGGTCCTGTCGCCCCAGGGGCGGTGGTGACAACACATAGAGCGACAGAATCATTGACCCCGTTCCGCCCCAGATGCCATCCAATAATTGCGTCCATTCTGCGAGTGGTGACAGTAATCGTGGCGCTGACCGTGGTTCTACGGCACCTGCAGCTGGTGCCAAACTGCTGGCCGGCGACAGCTATGATCTGGTACTTGAAGCGAACCTAAACGGAAGCTGTTGCTTCATCGGATGCCCTAATGCGTTTTTGTTGTAAGGATTACAGACGAGGGGAAGCGCGTGGGAGGGTCCGTTACGCCAGACAGACGGCCCCCACGGCCCGGCGCCCGTTCTGACGAGTACGTGGGTGGTTCATAGGTGATTCGTGCATACATCAGCATGTCTTGCCGACTGTTGTGATGGTCGTGTGGTGTGTGCCAACTCAAGCGTAAAGATTGGAGTTGGCGAATATTGATTCCTCCAGGTAATCCACTTCTTCAAAACACAACACGCCACGCATGCTGGCACTAGAGCGACATTTTAGTCATATTGTTCAATATACGTCTGCGTGTGATTTCTTTTATTTGACTACTCGCGTGTGTTCCGTTAACAGCCAAGCAAACATTGACTCAAGACCGTGGTGTGTGCCATCTATATTTGTTGACGGGCAATTTATATACATGTACGTGGTCAGTAATCAGCACCTTGTTGACCGATGCTAAAGTAACCCTAATTAGCCCCGATGTGTACTAACCAAAGTGGGAAAGCAGTATGTTAAACATCGCATATCGGGAGAGAATAACAAACATCTGGGTAAGACCGTAAGAGAAGAAGACAAAGGTCATAGACGTGATACAACAAATCAGAAAACAGAAGTGGACCTGGAAAGGGCACATCAGCAGACTACGAGATAACCGATGGACATCGCCTATCACAACCTGGAGACCTTACGAAGGGAAATGATCTAGAGGAAGACCGGCGAGACGGTGGGGAGACGAACTAGACGAGTGCTGGAAGGGCTTCATCTGGCAGAGGATAGCAAAAGACAGGCACATTTGGAAACGACTTGCTGAGGCCTTCGCCCAACGACGGGACACTACGGCTGCGCAATGATGATGATGCTGTACTAACCTTGAAACGGCATACATCCCCAGCCTGAATCAGCAGCACATGAAGCGCACATACATATACGCGATATAATTTGCAAATTGTTCCTGTTCCGCGTCTCCCGGGACAAATAAACTCCACGAATCGTGCAAAGAAGGTTATGCATTATGAAGTTATTGCTGACATTTCTTAACCGACGACAGCACTAAAACGCGACGTGTACGTTGCGACTACGAGCACTTAACCCATTGATCTACAGGCTTTGCCCGTAAAGACGGCATTAAGCTTCTCCAAAGTTCGTCTCTTGGTGATATTGCCGTCACGTGTGGCTGCACACAGGCGCCGTAATTGCTTGAGCGGCGTAGGAGCAACTTTTCGACTCGTCGTCGGCTTCTGTCGCTGTCCTATATGCGCTGACAGGCGGGTTACAAAGACGTGAACAGTGCGGCGAGGCGTGCGGTATACCACAAATGCACCCGTCGCTGGTTTAGGGGTACAGTCTGTAGCCCGTTGTAAGCCTCGCCGCGCGGGGCACTGACTCGACGCCTGGATCTCGTTTGGCATTCTGGGTCCTGGTAGCGACGGACGGGGTTGTTTTGAAGGTGGCACAGGAAGCCTAGCTACCGTCGACTTGCATGTGAGTAAACGAACGTTGGTCTAGCACTAGGTGAGAAACTACGCTCGATCGTTGTGACGTGTTAGTATAGTATTATATATGTCACTGTTGCTTCGCTTGAGAAGTTATATATAATAATAATAAACTTTATTTATACACCATCAAATCCGGGACTAATGACCCCCGTTCACGGGTGTTTACAAATTGCCAATCATATAAGAAGCATAAAAACACTTTTAAGAGAACAAATAAGAAAATAAATTAAATTAGCAAACAATATCCTAGTATATAGTGTATGCATATATATATAAGCCTAAGTATAGTAAAATTACGGGTAAATGCAATGATAAAATAAACGATTAGCAAAAGTGCTGAACAGCTGAACCTACTGGAAAAAATATATATATAATAAAAATATATATATATAAATAAGGACAGTAGGCTGGGGTTACGGTTGTCATTATGATTTAGAACAGGGTAAATGTGTCGCTTAAATGCAATACACTTCAATCACTGGCAAATGTGATATTTCGAAAACCAAGTCTACTTCTCCGGAAAGTGAAAGGTTATTGTTCGTTCGTAAAGCGACCATTTGTTTGATCTCACCACGTCCCTTGTTGCCGCTTCTAATGCTGCTAAGCCTGAGTTGGAGTTTAAACAATGCATTTATTACTTCACAAGGAATGCGGCGCAACGCTGAATCCAATCACACAACTACTCACAGTATTGTCGTTCTGACCGTTCTATCCAAAAGAGAATTGACTTCATTGACTTAAAGTTGCACAGTGCAACCATCGATGACGCACAATACGACATCATCGTGTCGACGAGAGTGCGCCTTTAATCGCATCTTCGACGCTTCACTGAGATGACATTACTGCACTGCCTATGCACTAATGCGAAATCTGCTTGTGAATAGACACAGTGTAGTGTTGTGTTACTGATTTGTGTACCCTTTCGAAAATGCCAACCCCCGTGCATGTTGTCTTTGAAACTGATATACTACGGTAGATTACCGACCGATGTATTCGAATACATGCTCTGTTATTGTATGTATCTGATACGTGTTTTTCACCAACAGTATGTTGGCGTATTCAAAGCGAGAGCCATACCGTGTTGTGGTCAGGGCCATGTCGTTCACACGCGAGAGACACTGCCCCAATGACTCCGTGTATCCCATTGAACGTCTCCTTATCATGAGGGGTTGGCGAATTTTGTCTCATGCCAACCCCTTATCCTTATGGAGTGTTCATGCACGGTGCCGTCTATTGTAGTCAGCTCGCAAAGTGTGCAACTGATTTGGTTCTAGTTTATGTAGAAGTTACCGTATTCTTGACATACGTTGCTCGTAGAAAACAGTGGCGTTGGGGTGATTGGATGAATCATTGGTGTTAGCATAAGCAGCCACGAACATGACTGGTTGATACTTTCTGTGTAGACCATTGGACTGATTTGGTGTGGTAAATAATGTTTAAGAAATCATCGGATGAAGCCAGACCCCATACGTTCAGCATGCAAGGACATTGTTTGAAACCACTCTGTATGCCAACAATCCTATTATACCCGTATACCCAAACAGTAACGCCCCTTCGCGAGTTGACTTTACACAGAAATACCAAGAAAACAGTGAAACATATAAGTTAAAGAAAAGAAATGATGATGGTGAATAGAAAGATGAAATGTAAGGATCCACATATAGGTCAGAATGCAAAGAACATTACAAATTATCGAGGCGATTCTCACTTGAAAAAAATCTGAGAAGGGTTTGGTGTAGATAATAATGTCTTCTGATGAGCACATCGGGAACCAAACAGAAAAGACGAGCTTTGTGGACGTGGCTTTGCTGCATCTCTTTGTCTTTATGAATGGCGAAGTCTACAAGCAGAGTCACCCACACTCTCGCCGGCCTATTCACACAAACGCAACAGTATAAAAAGGAAGACGAATGTCTTCGTCGAATCGTCATGCATGACGAACAGCGACTATTATTCAGCATGCATAATTGAATCTTGCGCAGGGTTCCGTTCGCTGGTTGTGTCGGAGAATAAACCGAATGTATTAGTGTCAGTCACGCGTGCCTTAAAACATGCTAATCCTATACTTTCTAGTATGCATTTTTTGAGTACAGCGCGCCATTGCTTCCAGTCATGTGATGTTTGCTTTGTTTCCGTTGTTGTACGATCAGTTCAGTGTTCGTTGCTGCAGTTAGAAGATGTGTTCTCCTCGTTGTTTTATCAGTGTATTTGCAGAGTTGAGTTACACATAATTAACACCGAACATTGTGACTTGTTATACTGCAGTGTTAGTCGGACCGACCGATATATAATCACGCGCTTTCAACTAGGAGAATGCGACAGGTTATTTGTCAAGTGACACACTATATCTGTAGGCAATCCGTTATTTGCCGGGTGTTTTATTTCAGGTTGTCCATGAGCGTTGAACATTGCTTAACCGATTTGTGATATTCTACACCCCAGTGTCCACGGGATCGACCGACATACGTCATTCGCGTTACACTGTGAGAAAATGACAGGTTGCTTGTCAAATGAAACACAATCAGGAAACATGTTTTATTTGCTGGGTGTTCTATTTCAAGGAATCTGTTGCCGTTGAGCTTCTTGGCTTTTTCCCCGTTGACGTCTTTATGTGACATTTGTTTATGTCGTATTTTAACCCAAATTCTTTTGTTTAGTAAACACGTTTGCAAGCAGAGGCATTTTCGTGTTACTGCGATATAATACGTCATGGCAGTAAGTTGAGAAACTACTGGGTCTAGTCCAGTACTCTGAGTCATACCGAAAACCATAGAGGACATTTCAACACAAGTTACACAGCACCGCTTACAACAACGCCCCATGTTTTGAGCATAAACACAAGTGGATCAAATCTGACGCATTGCGTACACGACAACAGTGTTTCAGTTTGCGTTTCACTTATGATGTAACAAAAAAACGTCTCCGGTGATTAATAACTCAAGACCAGACATTGCATCCATGCTGCCTGCGAGTAAACAAGACTGTTTTTTTCGGGTTTTTTCTCCTCAGCCAGATGTGACGCATTTAATGTGTCGTATGGGATATTTCAGTGTCTTGCTGTTGACAAGCGGACACAGCTATATCGTGTCGTATCTGACTGGATGCATGTTCAACTTCCGTCTCACATATCAGACGTACGGTAGGCGAGTCAAAACACTGTATTGAGTTTTAAAGTATCCTTGTCTGCTGAGTTAACCGGGGTAATCATATCAAGTTTAATTTTGTTATCCTTGTCTACTGCACTAACCGGGGTAACCATATCAAGTCAGGGTTACTTATTATTAGCCGGACGTCCTTTGGATCAGTGTACTTAACGTCTTGATTGTGGAAAGCAGCCCGGTCGCATCCACTTACGGTTAGCGTCGACTGCCTCCGCAACAGCCGTGTTGTTCGACATTACGGTTCGAATGTATTGTAAACGTGTCGTGGGCGCAACTTCCAAATTGTTAATAAAGTTTCGGGTTATATAACGCAATATGGCGAGCATTACACCTTCAACATAGTGACTTAGTGCCACAAACATTATGTTGAACATTGGACAAGGTCGGTTAATACTAGTTTGTCAACTATGCGAGAACTTTTAAACTTTTCACAAGGCACACAGCGATCGTATACACCGATAGACGTGTACAGACTGTCTTTATATCTTACCACAAGCAAACGTTTGTTCAGAAAAAGATGTATACGTGCCAGTTTTTACGAAATCTTTGTGTGTGTATTCGTGTCGGTCGTTTGTCCTGTTTTCCAACCTCACCGGTGAAGTACAGGTTGGTTATAAATGCACGGTTGAACGCGCACGGTCTAGAGGGGGGGACAGATCATTGTGTCTCTTTTCCACTGGCGATAAAACATAGTTAACAAGCTCCAGTTACTGATGTGTGTAGGGTCTGTTTAACACATCTACTCGTTTACTTCATCCCTTCATCGTAGCAATTGTTAGGTGTCAGTTCCACCGAGGGGCTAAAACCTTTGTTATCTTCTGCCTTGGTAGCAGGGGTGATGGCTGGCTTACGGTCAACCATACCTTTATGTTCTTATTTGTTCTAAAGCAAGTTTTTTCTTGCGGTGACCCCGTTTTCTGTTGCCAAATCAGGGTGCTTTGCATGGTGAGTTTTGACAAATTATATTATTTTCAAATGGTAGTATTATTGTGACTGCTAAGAAAGATTCTATGTAGAAACTGTCCAAAATCAGTATGAACCAAGACGGTGTAGATTCCGTCCCAAACAACCTTTGTATATTCTTTATTTGTTACATGAAATTGAATCTAGTTTCATATGGCCTGAGAAGCTGAGTCTATATGTCATAATTATTTTGGCTTGTCTGATCGCGGATGCTTCTGTGTTGACAGTTGCAAATAAATGTATATTGCGCCTCTGAGCCTGGATTCCAAGGATTTTGGCGTAATAGAAGTTATCTTATTATTATTATATATGGTGGTAACAATGATACACCTGATGGTACAGCTCAATTTTATATATGTATGCAGTTAGCATAAGTCAACGTGGGCCGCTCGAAGACCAACACGCAGCCTACGTACAGTTCTACGCCTTGTCGGTAACGTCCATCTCGCGGAAAGGTTCCGACCAATGGACGTTCATGTTCATAGAAACAGTTCCAGTTGTCGCCTCGTTTCCGAAATAGCGGCCTTGTTGACTACACCGCTTGTGACACCGGCTGATGACTGAGGAGAATCATCAGCCGGAGAATCTCAGACACAGCCGGCATTAGCACGTCCGATCGACCGATCGCGTGCGTATCTGTGTGAACGGCTGAACGAGACGATGAGTGTCATTATTTGTCGGAACATCCGTACGTGACTGTGTAGGTCGTGATCGTTTGGAACACATGTACGTGTGTTTAACCATGATCCGATATATCACGGCAAACATGTCATGCGCAAATGTATGTGTACGACAGTATATAGGTCATGATCTATCGGAGCAACTGTACGTGACGGCGTATGTCATAAATTATGCATTGTTAAAAACATGCATAGGCGACGGCGTACAGCATATGTTGCATCAGCTGTACGTGGCGATGCAAGTCATTATCACTCGGAGCAGCTGTGCGTGATTATATACATTTGTAGGTCATGATCTATTGGATTGTCCGCACGTGAAATGTAGGTCATGATCCGTCGGAGTACCCGTACGTGACTTTGTAGGCCACGGTATGTACGTGACGGCGCAGGTCTGTCGGTGTGAAGCCACAAGTCGAGTGGAGTAGCGGCGCAAGGCGGGGTGCACCGGCGCCTGCAATGGCTAGCGCACCTGTTGGACCAGGTGTTAATTATTGAAGGGAGAATTCCGACGAACACCGTCGGTGTATTCGCGGAATTCGTTGTCGGTGTCAATGCGTGCCGTAAATCTCAAGCTAGAGGTTGTGTGCAGTGATTCATCGTTGTCACCTTTCAAATGTGGTATTCGTAGTTAAAATGTTTCTTCTATATCGAAGATATGCATCGATCGGTCGTACTGGTTTTCGTTTCGGGGCAACATTGGGGATTTGCACTGACTAAATGTAGAATTTAGGTTTTGTGACACCTGTATAGTATTATTAGATGTTTTCTAGATGCGATGATTTTAAATACATTAAGTTTGACCTTCATTTTGAATGATGGCGGCAGACAAAACCTGTTATTCCCGTACCTTACTGTCTACATACCTTGAACCTTCAATGGTATTTTTGAAGGGCGCGAAGGTAAAACGTTATACTTTGTGAAATGGCTATCCTCCACGCTATTCAAAAACTCTCTACATAACGTAATTTTATTAAGATATCGTTACATTTATATTGGCGACCGCCATCTTAGAAATGGCGGATATGATTGTCGAAGTCCAAAAGTAACATATGAAATCTTTGACCCCTAAAACCTACATCTAGACTCAAATATGATTGCTCAATGCAACGCCGTTAATAAGACATGGAAAATGTTGGCGGCTATTTTTTTTAATGGCCGCCATTTCTGAACGCACCAAAATCTGGAATGCCTCTAATCTTTAAAATGGTTCCTTTTGAGTATAGAACAGATGAGCAAAGTATCTGGATTTAAAAAAAAATGGACAATTCCGTTATTTTTTTCGCACGTATACGCTGAACTACAAGCACCGCTACTCGTAGACTTGTTACGCTGATCAGTATGATCTGGCTGATTCATGTGCGCGTGCGTGCGCTTGTGCTTGCATGCGTGTGTGTATGCATGTGACCGCCGTGAGTGAGTGGGTGGGTGGGTGGGTGGGTGGGTGAGTGAGTGAGTGAGTGAGTGAGTGAGTGAGTGAGTGAGTGAGTTGAGTGAGTGAGTGAGTGAGTGAGTGAGTGAGTGAGTGAGTGAGTGAGTGAGTGAGTGAGTGAGTGAGTGAGTGAGTGAGTGAGTGAGTGAGTGAGTGAGTGAGTGAGTGAGTGAGTGAGTGAGTGAGTGAGTGAGTGAGTGAGTGAGTGAGTGAGTGAGTGAGTGAGTGAGTGAGTGAGTGAGTGAGTGAGTGAGTGAGTGAGTGAGTGAGTGAGTGAGTGAGTGAGTGAGTGCGTGCGTATTTATCTGTGTGCGTATTTATCTGTGTGTGTATGTGTGTGCGCGCGCACTTCGTACTGCGATGGTCACACGTAATTATTTCATCTCCAACACAACGGTCGCCAAGGGACAATTATTTATTTTTGTCGTCACGCTGTACGTTCCATGTCGAGGTAGTGACAACTAATACCGTATTCCCTGTTGTTTTTACACATCCTTTGGGATTTAAATTATTCAAACACCACAACTTGGAGGCAACCATTTCGAAAATTTGAAGACAACGCTGGTTGCTACACCGCGCGTGTTGCTATACGGCGTGCTATGGATTCATTATTTGACATATACAAAAGCTTCCTTCAGTCGCTAATTTCACCAGTATCCACGCTGCGTGTACAGGTGCACGCGTGCGTGGTGAAAATACTTGCCTGCGTGCAAAAATGCAATTCATTAGCGTAGATAGCAGTCAGTGCTGCACATAAGTTATAACGTCGCAGTGAGTATCCCCGCCCGGTCGTTAAGCCAACGCTAGGGGACCGATCACTAGTTTACTTGCGAGTTCAAGGTAAGCGAATGAAATACTAGTGATTTCGAGACGGTAGCCTTCGTCTGTGATTGTGTTAATAACATAATGTAATGATAATGACATTTAAATGCTGTACAAAAAGTGTTTTTCATGCGACTGATTGTAAAGTAAAGTAATGTAAAGGTAAGTTTTTATACAGCGCAGTATCCAGTCCTCGTGACTGCTCAAAGCGATTTACAATTTACTCCCTGGCAGACATGTCCAATCGAATACCATCTCGACTTCTCTGGGAAGCATCCAGCCACGCTGCAATTAATGCGCGAAGACTATTGGTACACAAATATCCACCACTGTCTGTAGCCAGGTACTCATTCATACAGCTGAGTGAACTGGAGCAACGTATAGTGAACGAACTTGCCCAAGGTTCGACACCGCCGCACAGGGTTCGAACCCGGGTTCTCTCAGGCGAGAGACCGAAGCTCTAGCCACTGCACCATGGCGCTACAATTAGTATAGTAATACCAACGACGGCAACATCCCTGCAAGTGTAGACAGAATCAGCTTGTTTTGAACGGAGGGGGGTCCGTGCTGGCTCTTCGCGTAAAATGTGGCTGGTCTGATGTGCAGGTATTTACACGCATGTTCACGTGGAAGGGCAGCAGGAAACGTGTTCGGTTTCGAACGGCGTTTGATAGGGAGCATCCCGTATATTGATTATATTGAAACAAAACGATATTTCCTAGCAGGTTAATGACAAAATAAATCTTGACATATCCGATTTTGAATAATCGTAAAGTAACATTACAAAAAACATTACCGCCAATGCATAACTATGAAATACTGACCGGTCCCTATCTTTCGTCGCAGATCGGGCGCCATGGGTAACAAATCGTCCCGCCGAAAGTCCACGGGCGACAACCTCGACGGAGGCCACGCCACCAACCACCGAAGCGGCGGCGGAGGCTTGCTCCGACGAAAGAACAGCAAGCGGAATTCCATCGATCCGAACTCGGCTTCGACACCGCCGGCGATAACCGCGTCGGCGGCGACGGACAAACATCGGTCGTGCCCGCCACAGATGGGAGGGGCCGTGCCGTACCAGTTCGACGAGGAACGGCACATCAACGTCACTCTCTACCGCTCCTACCGCAACCTCAACTCGAGCAAGTTCGGCAGTCTCCGGGACAGTACGCCCGACATCCGGGTATACCGACGCAGGTTCGTTGTACGCGCTGGTATCGGATTATGTAGATATGTCATCTGTACAAACCGGTTATACAGGTGTACGTATTTACCTAGGCCCTACTTCAGCATATGAATACAATTGTGCGGCTGAAAAATATTACAGTTTCAATAACTGAACTCACACCTTAACATCATCAGTGACGTTACGTTGCCCACGCGGCGACGTGTGCGCAACTGGTATAGTTCCTTCCGGTAGAACCGATTTTTAAAGATTAAATTCTGCACATCCAAAGGACACAGGATACATTTGTATGTCTACTATTATTGTCTTCATTCAATAAATATTGGGGTATCTAAGGGTACTGTAGGATGGATGTTTTTATTAATTAGTGTGTACTTTATCTCACAAGAGCTGTCTTATTACAAAAGCAAATGTACATTTTAATATTACTGGGTAGTCTGTAGGGCGCGTGGAACAATAATATACACAACGCGATTAGTACAAGACATTAACGTGTATAGTGGCACCATCTAGCGAATGGATCTGTACTAGAGCGAATGGATCTGTACTAGCACATATAATAATTGTGAGCATAATTATTCATTATTAAAGGCGTACATTGAATAAAGCGCGTACTTTAAATACGATTCTGAACAGTGTATGTGTCACCGATCTCTAGTTATCAAACAGTTTTTTAAAAACCTTAAGTAGGACATTTGTTGATAGATTTTACGAAATATTATAAAGCGCTTCAGAAACAAATATTTTGTTGAGGGGCAATATAAGAAATCTATTTTTTATTATTATTGTCTTTCGCCGCAGCACTTGCAGCCTGTCCAAGCTTGCGTCTTCGACTCTGCCCCGTAACTTCGGCCGCAGCAAGAGCGCAATGGATACGCCCCTCTGTCAGCTCGCCAAGACCGGGTCAACATCGAACGGCGTGCTCGGCGGCAAGGGGCTGAAGGGCACCAAGCGACTTTCGACCAGCACATCGAGCACTCACAAACCAGGTAGGGCAGGGTACAGTGTCGGTGAGGGAGCAAGTTAGGATGTTCCACGGAATCATCAAGTGGTGGTAATTATTAGCAAGAAGTGAGAGGGAGAGGGATGGGGAGAAAGAGAGGCAGAGGCAGAGGGAGAGGGAGAGAGAGAGAGAGGGAGAGGGAGAGGGAGAGAGAGAGAGGGAGAGAGAGAGAGAGAGAGAGGGGGGGGGAGAGACAGAGAGAGGGGGGAGGGGTGAGAGAGAGAGAGAGAGAGAGAGAGAGAGAGAGAGAGAGAGAGAGAGAGAGAGAGAGAGGGGAGGGGGGAGAGAGAGAGGCAGAGGCAGAGGCAGAGGCAGAGGCAGAGGCAGAGGGAGAGAGAGGGAGAGAGAGAGGGAGAGAGAGAGAGAGAGAGAGAGAGAGAGAGGGGGAGGGGGAGAAAGAGCGGGAGAGGGAGAGGGAGATAAAAAGGGAGAGAGAGGGAGAGTGGGAGGGAGAAAGGGAGGGAGGGAAGGAGGGAGGGAGGAAGGGAGAACGAGAGCGGGCCCGCTATTTCTATACCAAGTTTGTATTGTCCTATTGCCAGTATTACTACATGCCATATGTTTATACTTTTTGCCTTATAATATTACATTAACTTTTGAAATATTTTAGAAAAAAATCCCTACAATTATATAATGCTTCATCTATGTTTGTAGTTTCTGCGTCCGACTTCCCGTCGACGGCCGAGATCCGACGGAAACTGTCGCTTTTCGAGGATCGCTTCTGTCGCGCGCTGGCCGACCGGTACGCGGCACTGCCGGACACGGTGCAGTTGGCGGCGCTGCCGATTGCCTTCGAGCGGCGCGGGGATAAGTCGCTGTCGGCCGTGTCGCTCTATGACTATTTTCACAACGACGACCTGCCCACCGATCTGACGGCGGGCGCCGCAGTTGACATCTACATACCCGTTATACCAACGGCGCTGCTGCATGGCATCGCGCACGTGCGCCGCGACAAGATCGCCAACCGGAAGTTGTGGACGTCGCTCGCCGGTGACGTCATCATGTGCATCGCGCTGGAGGCGGCGGCGGAGCTGTCGCGAATATATGAGTACCAGCTCGGGCTGCTGGGAGAGCGAACGGCAGTGCAGTTGGTGGCTGCCCACGCTGCCGACTGCGTGCTGCAGTACGTCGTCTCGGAGAAGACCTCCATGGACCGCAACAGCGCCATCTTGGGCGTTACCCGGGCAACGCCGGTGCGACCGAACGGTGGCGCCGCCATGCGGATATCGGTGATCGTCGGTGACAACGAGCTGAAATGGGACGTGTACGAGATTTTCAAGAAGCCCGGCCTTCGCACTGACGTGAACCTGCTGGCCGCGGATCATGTCGGGAAATATGTCGACGGGGGCGTTTCTCCGTGGAAATACTACACGACCAACTTCCACGACGCTGGTACCTATGGGTACCGCGGTCAAGTACTCGAGTGGGACTACGTGTCGAAAGCGTACAAGACGAGTGTAGAAGACGAGTACTTTTACCTGAACCAGATCGCTCCCGAGGCGAGCGACCAGGACGACCTGCACCGCCGCTACCGGCCCTACACGCGCCTCATCGGCTACGACGTGATGCTCGCCTACAGCGAGGCCACCGCTTCCGGCGAGGAGTCCCGCAGCCTCGCCGAGTACCTCCGCATGCCGGCTGACAATGAGTTCGGTCGAAAGGAGGTACGGCCCGTCTACCGGCCGGTGGCGAGCGCCGAGCCGCGACCTCCACTACCGCTGCAGCGTGCCGTCCTCGACGGGGCCGACCTCACGCGGATCCAACTGCCCGACGCCGACTGCGCCGCCGATCTACGCGCACGCAATGCCCGGATGATGCTCGCCGAAGTCGCCGCAGCGCGCATCGCTGATTCGGCGGGCGTGAGCGGCGCCGACGTCTCGTACAGCACGATCAGTGGACGCAGCGGCCCCCTGAGCGGGGTGACAGCGCGACACGTCTCGCTCAGTGAGTCGGTCGACGCGAACGGCGACGCAGCAACCAGCGACAGTCCCCCGGCCATAATGGGGTCGTGCGCCAGTCGCGTGAGTGACGGGGACGGTAAAGTCTCCACCGTCTATGAAGGTGGGTGTAGAGGCAACACGGCCGTGTAGTGAGTGGGTGGCGCCGTGTAGTGGCCCCGTGCATGTACGTACGACGCCGGACCACCGACGAGGCGGGCCGGACAACCGACCGTTGCCCGCTGACCGGACCACTAACAAACTCGAACAGGCGACTGAATGCGCCTGTTGTGTACGTGCATGCAGATTGTATTTGGCTGTGTTTCGTAGCTGCATGTCGAATATGCCCGGACAGCGAGGGCCATTTCGTCGCATGTGTGTCCCATATACTAACATAGCGCTATTGCATTGCAAGGATTACGGCTCGTCGATGTGTGTACGGCATACGCCTAAACAGTGGGTGTCATGACTATTATTTAACCCCTTTCCCACCACCACTACGTAGGGAGTTGGAATTCTTATACACTGCCATTTATTCAACCTGGGTTGTTAGTATCAGATAGTTATATTCGGTAAGCACGCCACGTACAGTGATGCAAAATCATGCACAGTGGGACAGTATAGGACACACCCATTGGGTGGAATAAATCCCTACCTAGGGATCGACGGTTAGCGTCCCTTGTAACTTTTCCCAAGCGCCCAGTATCGCCCGCCCGCAGAATACCAACCGGCTGAGATTGTCTGTGCGATACGCCTGTTTGAATCCTCGTAAAGATTCGCCTTTGAGTCAATGAACAAAACACTGGTGCCGTGCTTTTGTGTTTGAATTGCAATTTATATCTCCTTGCATCAAACCCGCGCACTGAAGCATTCCATCACCTGAAACCGCCATTGTAAACTGTGTTTTAGCGACACGCTCCAGGAGGCCAGCCGGCCGAGTTTCCGGTTCTACAGTATTTCTAGAAAACCACCATAGCTTAGTAGCATTTGAAGAAGCTGGCTTGGACATGGAATATATGCATATTTTGTATATATAACTGATCGCATACATGCTGCTAATCAGATCGTATGGAATACTGCGCTACCTGCTATATTTGGGCGTTGACATTTCAGGAGGTTTCCCATTGAGATTCGGCTCTTGTTAGCCGTTAACGAGGGTTCTCACGTTGCATTTAAGTGCACGCATGACGTTTTATCGTCAGGGCGCTGCTCAAAATTATGTCGAGCAGTCGCTGAGCTGAGGGATGATGTCAAAATTAAATTGGCGTTGTCAATTTTCGGAAATTCCTTCTGACACTAATTCATTTTTTTTCACCGTTACCTGTATATAGCTAACTGCAAGTCGTAATAGACTTTGGTGGTGTCACTTTTATATAGCTTGCTGCAAGCTTGCTCTCACTTTAGTCGTAACACACTTTGATGGTGTCACTTTTATAAATGCTTGGGAGAGGCTATGTGACGTCAGACCATGCGGTTTACCAGAGACGCAATGACGTCCCATGTCTCCCACAAAAAGGATCAACATATGTGCAGCTGGAGAGCATGATGCTCTTGCGGTTTTATGCAGAAATCCGGTTGTAGTTAGAAACACGCCAATGACGGCGTCGACTGACAAAGAGGCATCGTTCTTTATTGCCGATTGATCCGACTCTAGGTTCCCAAGTGTGCCAAAGGCGTCACATTTTCCCGATGAAGGGAAACTTTCAATGATGCGTTCATATCGCGGGACCAGTCTCATAGCTGTATATGAAAATCACACCAATAAACCACAAACAAGCAGTTTCCATATATCATGCCACCTAACGAATATTAATAATTATTCACATGCTAACTAAAGATTCGGTGAAACTGACGTGACGCTCTGAACGTGTACTCGTTTCTGGGACTGCTTTTCCATGTTCTCCAAAATGAAAAGGAAAGGTCGACTCACTCCTCCCTCGGGAATATTACGACTCCTCGGTCAGCCGTTTGGAAGAGTATCTATGGCAGCTGCTCGACCAAGGGTCTTGCATTTGGGAGATAACATGTTCATGTTTAGGAATCTTCAAGACGATATCAAGGTCATGGGCTTTGCATATCATTTCGTGTTACATCCGGGACACTGTGTGCGGTGTAACGGTTTCGAGAAGAGTAGAATCAACGTCTGACATGTTTACCCACAATCGACCAAACTTCTCTTCTGGCACCAATTGTTGGAAATAAATTTCGAAACACAGCCGTAAATCCGAGCTACCACACCCCTCCCCCGTCTCCCTCCCCGTCTCCCCTCCATATGCTGTCACCCCGAAGCACCACAAACACAATGGCTTACGGTGCGACTACATATCTGAGCTTCGGGGTAGATCATTGGAATAATTGTTATATTTGTTTCGCATTGACGCGATTCGCATTTAGTTTTCGCCTGTTTGTTCGTAACAATCGTATGCGTTTTACTTTTGTTCGTAGCGACCCCCTAGCAAAGGGGCCCTGGTCATTTCGTCTTATGATGGCTGTCGCCGTGGTGTTGTTGTTGTTGTTATTAAACATTGATTATACTGCATGGCTTGGTTTCGTCGTAGAGGTCATTAAGCATGGGAATGGGTTAATTTCACATGGTTGCCTAGGATGTATGATAGATACATGCATATCTGCTCGAACACATGCACAATGACGTATTTAGGGCTCATTACTAAAGCAGCCCGGCGTAACAGGCCGAAATTACCCCCGTGCCAGAAGTAGGCTTTTGTGCAATGCGCATGCGCGCACGCGCAGTGAAAAAATTACCTCCTTTTTGACATATGATCTGACCATGAAGTATGCTGTCTTGTCAGAAGTAGCTAGTTTTAGTTTCCGTGTTGTCTTATTGTTTTCATTGTTTCATGTAAATAAGTTCGCAAGTTAAATATGTTTTTATTACGTTTAATCTAATTCCGCCTACTTCTGGCACGGAAGTACTCTCGGTCCGTCACACCGGATACTGGCACTTGTGTCGAGTGACTTTTATTTCGTGACCCTAAATACGATACTGCGCACGAATCTATACACAACTACACACGGCCACGCGTACGCGTGTGCATAAATGACAGACACGTGCAACCGCTGGCTCACTTTGGCTACTACTAGACTTCCGCACTAACGACACCATAGCATCTGGTTCTGATATAAACAACGACTACACCATATGTGGATAGTGGGTTGCAATACACCAAAATACAATTGAAATGTACATTCACCATTAAGATGTCGCCAATATGAACATGCCGTCCAAACAGGGAAGATGGAGGTACAATGGTGACTAACCGCGTTTTTGTTTACGTGAACATTAAATAATAAGTAATCACGCACTGTATTCTTTTTAGTGTTAAATCTCCCGTCCTTATTGTTTTCAAGTGTTTCTTGGTCATTCCCCCCGTAAAAGTCCACAACCTTGTTCGTAACTCATACCAGTTTCTAATTTAATCGAATTACGAACACAGATCCGACTAGCTAATTTCGTTAAATATGCTGATAGACCCCCATGACTTCAATGCTTCGGTGTGACCTGTTATCAATTTGTTTATCTCGCCAGTAGTAGACCTATTGTTAGTGAAATACTAACGATACTACTTTGGTTCCTTATCTATCCCAGGCAGTTCAAAAGCTCGTTCAAATTATCCGTTCTATCTTGCCACGACAGCCATCCTTTGTGCCTGCTATTGTCTCTGACAGACCCAACAACGAGTACTGCTAGGATAATGAGTCCCGTTTGTAGATAAACGAATATTGATTCTATTAACGGAAGGACGGCAGCGACTCCCACTCCCTCCTTCGGTCATATTTCACCCGGTACAAATAAAACCCGGTAAAATAATCGACGGTGCAAGTGAAATTCAAGATGTGTGCGTGTGTGTGTGTGTGCGTGTGCGTGTGCGTGTGCGCGTGCGCGTGCGTGCGTGTGTGTGTGTATGCGTGTGTATGCGTGTGCGAGTGAGTGAACGAGTGAGTGAGAGTGAGTGAGTGAGAGTGAGTGACAATGAGTGAGTGAGTGATTGAGTGAGTGACTGAGAATGAGCGAGTGAGCGAGTGAGTGAGTGAGTGAGTGAGTGAGTGAGTGAGTGAGTGAGTGAGTGAGTGAGTGAGTGAGTGAGTGAGTGTGAGTGAGTGAGTGAGTGAGTGAGTGAGTGAGTGAGTGTGCGTGCGTGCGTGCGTGCGTGCGTGCGTGCGTGCGTGCGTGGGTGTCTGTGTCTGTTTATATATATATATAATATATATATATATATAAGACGATGTCGGTATTAGTTAATCAATTATTAATAAACATTACATAAATGTTCCCGAAGTAACGACATAGCGCTTTCGTACGTCTACTAGTTGTCAAGGCATTTAATGGCAGCAATGCGAGATTATTAAACGGAGTACAATCCATCCCGAACAACAGGTATCGTGGCGGCCAAGGCAACCAGTACAGTGTTTGCGGTATCCCCGGGGAGCTGTATACAAAAGCTGGGCTCGAAAGAAGGAAACAGCCCCCACACGAAACAGCGTGGTTTACGATCAGAACAATGTGATAGCAGCCACTGGTTGCCTCAGTTCACAACGAGGGCGCGCGACGCGTCAAACTTTTGCCAACTCCTCGTACATAAAGGAGCGGTTATCGCGTCAAGCGGCCGACGGAACACGATAAGCCATCCGTGGGACAACAGGCGGACAGGGTCGACGGGACAAAGTCAGTCGAAATGGCGATAAAATAAGCGCATCTGATATAGCTGTAATACACGATAGTCCGCGGTTGCGGTGTCTGTGTTATTCTAAAGATCGCGGTGGTCGTTGGGGCAGGGTAAATCGCCGTGGATGGGTGTGTGTGTGTTAGTGGGGCGGGGGGGGGTTTGACTTCTGGTTCGAACGCACCGTGCTAAGTGCGAACGTATAAGCAAACCGATGTATACGAATACAAAACAATAAGCACGTACGCACGTACGTATGTATGCATGCACACACGCATCCAATTAGTCTCACTCACTCACTCACTCACTCACTCACTCACTCACTCACTCACTCACTCACTCACTCACTCACTCACTCACTCACTCACTCACTCACTCACTCACTCACTCACTCACTCACTCACTCACTCACTCACTCACTCACTCACTCACTCACTCACTCACTCACTCACTCACTCACTCACTCACTCACTCACTCACTCACTCACTCACTCACTCACTCACTCACTCACTCACTCACTCACTCACTCACTCACTCACTCACTCACTCACTCACTCACTCACCCACCCACCCACTCACTCACTCACTCACTCACCCACCCACCCACCCACTCACTCACTCACTCACGCGTTTACTAAATTACTCACCCAATTAATTTAGCCATTCATTCAGTAACACTTTACATCACTTTCTTGTTGCCGTAGTGTTGAATGAATGTAGTTAAAACCGCACACCGTGACACCCCTCCTATTCCGTACTCTAATATCTAACGTTGCGACGCGATGTTAGTTTGTCTTTCGACCTTTGCCCCGTCTCGTGCAACTGACGCCAGTAGCGCCGGGGTGACGTCATCCCATGAGAATGACACATGACACAGATTACATTTAATGTTAGCGCTAATGGGAAACTAAATACTAGGCTGACCACAGTTGGCTCAAAATAACATACCGCGTAATCTTAACACAACACGATTAATTCACATGAATTGCACATGAATTGCACATGAACACGCACGCACGCACGCACGCACGCACGCACGCACGCACGCACGCACGCACGCACGCACGCACGCACGCACGCAAGCAAGCAAGCAAGCACGCACACACGCACTCACATACGCATGCACGCGCACCACACACACACACACACACACACACACACACACACACACACACTCATATCCTTAACCCAGATGGTCGGTCGTCAAAGACGGACTGGTGTTGTCTCCCCGTTGACCCTGAAACAGTAACAAACACAGAGATCAGCATACCAGACGTTTAGCTCGTACTTTATCAGCGACGTATTAGTAGGTTTATTAATGAGCGGTGCCCCTCGTGTTGGGCCGTTAAGGTCGCAACATGACGTCAGTAACTGAGCTTTGGATTAGACAACGATACGGCATACTGGGCCAGGTTGGGCCGAGTCGCCAATCTCCGCTGCCTGGGTTGTTGGTTTTGGTCGAGTTCTTCTTTTATGCACAACTGTTGGACCGGAGGTGTGCAACTCACTGAACATAACCATAAAATTATGAAGAAAGCCATGTCGATAGCTTTAAAATAAATAAAAAATAAATAAAAAAGAAAGATAACGAAATATCGTAATTGCGTTGACCACGTGATCAGAGTCACCCACCCACCCACTCACTCTCTCGGTAGGGGCTACTCACTCACTCACTCACTCACTCACTCACTCACTCACTCACTCACTCACTCACTCACTCACTCACTCACTCACTCACTCACTCACTCACTCACTCACTCACTCACTCACTCACTCACTCACTCACTCACTCACTCACTCACTCACTCACTCACTCACTCACTCACTCACTCACTCACTCACTCACTCACTCACTCACTCACTCACTCACTCACTCACTCACTCACTCACTCACTCACTCACTCACTCACTCACTCACTCACTCACTCACTCACTCACTCACTCACTCACTCACTCACTCACTCACTCACTCACTCACTCACTCACTCACTCACTCACTCACTCACTCACTCACTCACTCACTCACTCACTCACTCATGCGTTTACTAATTTACTCAACCATTCATGACAACACATGGCGAAATTACCAAATATATCATTGATAAAACAAATAGAAATACCATGGGTTAAACCAGTCATAGGTACTAGGTCTGACGCCCATGTATCATTGCGCTTAAACCGGAACTGGAAGTAGACTGCGGGGAGGCTGGGTAAAGCTATATCACACGCGTACATGGGACGGTGATGCTAAATCATGGACACCACGCGTAAAAATGCAAGGGGGAGACGTGTAACATGTGGCGAATGCATATACTGAATTATTTATGAGGCTGGTCGCACGGTGGTGCTTACAGGCTCACACCGTCTGGAAAGTGTTATTCCCAGTTTAATATAAAACAAAAACAGCGGTCGCACCCACAAACCCGCGAGCTCCAACATCGTGAGCGAAGTTCCGTTTTATGATATCACGCGCATTAGTACACTTTGCAACAGACAAGTTTAAATATTACAATGAAACGGATAATCAATTATCAAGTCACTACAACATCAGTTTACGCTTTTTCTGCCAATTGCTTACTATTATCCCAAACCGCTTTGCTCTCACATTCTGCTCATACATTCTCATGTAACTATGTATTTGGATTAATATATGAAAGAAAAAACGTCTCTGACAGTCGATACGTTCTAATATAATATATTATTTTCAACACGACCAATATACTTTGTATTTATATATATCTGACTGTTACCACTGGTCCCGAAGTATCGCCCAGTAGCAAAAAGTGGGCTTGTTAGCAAATGTTATACGCGCTGCTATCACACGTGGCTCCGTCTAGCGTAAAACCAGCACATTTTCACGACCAAAATCAGGAATTCGCAAAAAACAGCCTCTAAACAACTGAGACGGAGACGTCCTTTTTGCAGGGTGCCTTTAAATGAGTGACACCTGATTCACCACCGGAACAATACCTTCAGGAACCTCGGCGATTCTCTGTTCATTCTGAGCACGTTTTGGTGTGTGAGTACTGTTGTCATTGAAATAACGTGCGTCATTAGGTATTCTTTTTTACGGTTTTTCGTTTCTGCAGGTGAGTCCAAGTAGACAGGTGTGACTCGTGTGATTCGCTGTCGCCTTGAACATCAGATGTCTCCGCCGTAAGGAAGACCATGACGTGTCTTGCCGTCGGAATGTATAAATAAACAGGACTTAACTGCAGACAAGATCGGCGGTACACAACACGCGGTCATTTCTCGGTTGGCGCGAGATTACGGCCAAAGCGTGACCTTTTGATTGACCACGTCCGGTTGTAAGAACACGCGAATGTCACTTAGTACGGTTGTGCAAGAACGCGCGGTTTCTGGCAGTGATACTGCATTGTGCGCCTCGGGGCACTCAGCGCTGTTATTGCACGCCGTATGAATGCACCGTGACACCGGCCTTCGGCGCAAACATAATGACATACCATACGGTCGTCTGCATGGTGTTGTCGCCTGTTGCCGTGGGATATGTCGCCTCGTGAACATCGTCTGACTCGGCGGTATCATTTAACCCACAACGTTACCTGGGCGTGGCGACAGGTGGACTCGGAGCACTGTTGCATGCATGGACTATGAGCTCACCTACTATGTACATAGAAATGCAGTCAATCGTGGTCGTTCACGGTCTGTTTTTCTTTTGCAGCTGTTGAACGTAAACAACGACGACTCGAGGCCGCGGAGAAGGCGGCCCAAGCCCAAGCGAGATCCCGCGTCCAGAGCGGATCTTCGGGGAGTAGCCCTGAGACGAGGGGAGGCAGGCAGACGCGAGGGGGGAAGACGGGTAACTTCTCCCGGGTTCCCGATCACGTCCGTATGAGCGACCCGCAGTTTGGTGAGTTGCGACGCGTAGACACCGGAGAGGAGAGACGCCAGCGAGCGATACAGGCGCTACAAACCCGGCCTCTAGGGACGCAGTTGCCGACGGGGAAAACACCGACGCAACCGGGCATGAATGGAGAGCGTCAAGCGACGCGTGCCGTATCGAACCCTCACATACATCCGGACGTCGTCGATTCTCCCACCACTGCCCACCCTGTCACCGGATCCCCTCCGCTGCTGCGCCGGGATAAAACACTCACGCAGCAACAGGAGCGCTCCCTGTCGACCACCTACATCAACGCCACCCGGTCGGACGCGGTGACGTCATCGGTGGGGTGCGCGCGCATCACCAAGTCCGTGAGCCACCACGGTCCGCTGGCGGGCGGCGGCAAGACGGGAGGATCGATAGACGGCCTAGGCATGCAGACCGGCCGGCGCGTTCTCTCTCATGCCGAGCTCGAGTACATACGACGCAGCCAGATCTTCCGCATGATAAGAAGTAAGTGTTCGTGTTTGTGTTCGTGTATCTCTATGTTCGTGCCACACGATATTATTTGTTAATATACCGAAACATGGCGACCCACCAACTGCCCGCGTGTATACCTCACTGTTACCCATGCTATGAGGGCCGTAAATCAGAACAAACCGGCCGACGTGCCACATATGGCCCCGACGGCTGTGGACCTCCGAATACCCGCCTGCCCGGATCGATCATTTGCACGAGAAACGCCTGGTAACCTTGTATGCACGCGCCTCCCGAGAACGGTCCGGCAGGTGCGTGTCGGTCCGCACAAAACATCTGTTCCGGTCCCGATTCGCGCAGGGTGAATCGCGAGACGCTACGAGCATTAATTATGTCAAAAGTTGCACGTCTCGGCACGCTTAGCAATAAAAGCCACCACGAACAAATATTGACTAGACAGATAAGGTGATTGGATTAAACTGAACGGAGAGGTGATGTGTTACGCTACAAAGGTCTGCTGAAACCTACACCATATTGAACTCCTGTTTAAAGTCGGTTTATGTACAGTCTATACGACCGTGTTATTGTACCACTACTGTTTTTCCATACTTGACCTACGCCATTGAATGTTATTATCGTATATATATATATATAATTATAGTGACGCGCTTCGGTGCCCAGGAATTTGTGCAATTAACGAAGTGTCGCTCGAACTCTCTTATAACTTATCGAGGTTCCCAGCTTGTACTACGATTACTATTATCGCCTCGCTGAATGGCAAACTAAATGCCATCGTATGTTATCTGTGGAATTTCAAATGACGCAAGTAATTAGCTTGAACCCGGAGTAGCAAAGTTCGCTACTTTGTGAATCGTTCAGTGGTTCTACGTGCCGTCTGCCTTCGCACAATTAGCAAAGCACCAACCGACATCTAATTAGGCCTAGTTGGTGTCGTGAAATAAAGCCGATTAGATTTTGCGGATAGCGCGATTTAGGGTGTTTTGGCGTAAACGTTCTGCATTTGGTCGAAGTCTGTAACTTTCGGTTCAGTGATTGGGGTTACCCGTGTGAACACGGCACACTCCAACCAGCTGATAAATGACTCATAAATATTTATGGCATTGGCTGTATTAGGTTATATTACGCAGATTCCACGGGGATGTTAATCATTCTCTCGAAGGTCCGCGTCCTCTAGCGATTTTGCTGACTGTCGGCGTATCTCATTCAATGTTTCGTACGTGCATATTTTTTAAAAGAGTATCACAAGGCCACCGGGAAAAAGTTATTATGCGACTTTCTATCCAAATATTTCAATAGTAACAATCCCACGATCACCCGGCTGATTTGACCAGTTTGTAGTTGATTAATTAAAGTGAATTGTTTTAACGCACTTGGGTGGACTCGGGTGGAAGATAAGTCTGTTGTCCAGCCGATTAATCATTTTAGTTAATGCTTGTTAATTTGCATTAGTAATCAGTTACATTAATCTGATGAATTGTTGTTCTCCTATTTGTCGCTGTCCTTAAGGAGCGCGGTAAGGTAGTAGTTAGCACATCCGCCTGGCATGCCAGCGCCCTGAGTCAAAAATCGAACCGGGCAGGCATGATATATTAGGTGTGAAAACCTGGCTCTCAACATTGGGGTCTGTGTATCCCTCGTGCCTCGGAGATCACGTTAATATCGCTACCGTCTCAATTTGGAACGTAAAGTAAAAGAACGAATGCACTTTGGCAGTGAGGCCAGTGACCACCCCCAGTGCCAGCGTAGAAAGGTCGGCTTGGTGTTAACGTTCTGAAAAAGGCTGACTAGTTGAATGGCACATAATAAGGCGACAACATTGTGACCACAATGTACACAGACTAATCAGTTAACAGAACGTTGCCGAGCGCTGGAAACTATAGAGGCTAGCGTTGATACTGGTCACGGAGTGTTGCCATTCATTCCGTATTGGCGACGGCGTCTCCACTACTTATCACCCTGCCTGATCCCCGGTAACGGACGGTGTTGTTCTCCTCTTGTCTCCCTGTGTGTCCTGGGTGAGGCTGGCCTTGATACCGATCCCCGATTTATGTTTTAGTTTCCTTGTCTTCCCCTCGCTGCTCTTGTACTGCTGTCTTCAACAATCACACCCGCTCCCCTCTATACTTCCCTCTATATTCCCCTCTATACTCCCCTCTATATTCCCCTCTATACTCCCCTCTATACACCCCTCTATAGTACCCTCTATACTTCGCTCTATACTTCCCTCTATACTCCCCTCTATGCTCCCCTCTATGCTCCCCTCTATGCTCCCCTCTATGCTCCCCTTTATACTCCCCACTATACTCCCCTCTATAGTCCCCTCTATATTTCGCTCTATACTCCCCTCTATGCTCCCCTCTATACTCCCCTCTATACTCCCCTCTATACTCCCCTCTATACTCCCCTCTATGCTTCGCTCTATACTCCCTCTATACTCCCCTCTATACTTCGCTCTATACTCCCCTCTATACTCCCCTCTATGCTCCCTTCTATACTCCCCTTTATACTCCCCTCTATTCTCTGCTCTATACACCCCTCTATACTTTGCTCTATGCTCCCCTCCATACTCCCCTATATACTCCCCTCTATGCTCCCCTCTATGTTCCCCTCTACGCTCCCCTCTATGCTCCCCTCTATACTCCCCTCTATGCTCCCCTCTATGCTGCCCTCTATACTCCCCTCTATACTCCACTCTATGCTCCCCTCTATGCTTCCCTCTATTCTCCCCTCTATACTCCCCTCTATGCTCCCCTCTATGCTCCCCTCTATGCTTCCCTTTATTCTCCCCTCTATGCTCCCCTCTATACTCCCCTCTATACTCCCCTCTATACTTCGCTCTATACTCCCCTCTATACTTCGCTCTATACTCCCCTCTATGCTCCCTTCTATACTCCCCTTTATACTCCCCTCTATACTCTGCTCCATACTCCCCTCTATATTTCGCTCTATGCTCCCCTCTATACTCCCCTCTATATTCTCCTCTATATTCCCCTCTATGCTCCCCGCCATGCTCCCCTCTATACTCCCCTCTATAGTCCCCTCTATGCTCCCCTCTATGCTCCCTTCTATACTCCCCTCTATACTCCCCTATACACTCCACTCTATGCTCCCCTCTATGCTCCCCTCTATTATCCCCTCTATACTCCCCTCTATGCTCCCCTCTATGCTCCCCTCTATGCTCCCCTCTATGCTCCCCTCTATGCTCCCCTCTATGCTCCTCTCTATACTCCCCTCTATGCTCCCCTCTATGCTCCCCTCTATACTCCCCTCTATACTCCCCTCTGTACTCCCCTCTATACTCCCCTCTACAGTCCCCTCTATATTCCCCTCTATGCTCCCCTCTATGCTCCCCTCTATACTCCCCTCTATACTCCCCTCTATACTCCCCTCTATACTCCCCTCTATACTCCGCTCTCATCTCTCCTAATCCCTCCAAATCTCTCTTTTCACAATCCTCCCATCGCAGTCTAGGTCGTCCTCGCCTCCTTCTCCCCTCCACTCTCGGGGTATGTGCTTTTCTGCTAACCGTCGTACACCCATTCGCTCCACATGTCCCGCCCACAATTTCCTTTTCAGTCATTTTAACACGTGCCTGTTTGTTTCAGAGATCCACGTGAACAACCTGGAGGGGCGCCTCCCGGCTGTGCGGACCCCGTTCGTGGGCCGGACCGGTGAAGTGACGTCTCTTACAGACCTCCTCGACACGTCGGGGCGCCTCGTCACCGTCACGGGCGGTCCCGGCTCCGGCAAGTCGCATCTCGCCGTCGTAGTCGCACACTCCGTCGTCGCCAGACACCACGTGACCGCCATCTATGTCGACGCGCACGGCTGCGCGACAAGAAGCGCCGTTTGTCGGCGTCTACAGGAGCTATTCAACCTGCACATGCGCGAGACGGAAATGCGCTACCTGTACAACTGGTTCAACAGTCACGAACAGCGATTGTTGTTCGTTTTCGACAACGTCGATCCGGCAGCGTCACGTGACGCCGGTCACGTGTCGGAGTTCATAGACGAGCTGGCAGCGAACGTGCACGACGTGCGCGTTCTGTGCACGACTCGGCGCGCGTTCTATGTCGGGAACTCGGCCGCGGCAACGTCGTTCGCACTCGGCGATCTCCGGCAGGACTCGGAGAACCTGCTGCGCCAGTTGACGCCCGACTTGCACGATGACGGCATCCGGAACCTAGCGGACGCGTGCGGTCACGTGGTGCAGGCGCTGATGGTAGCGTCGCGCGGACTGACCATGCCGGACGTGGATGCTGGAGAACTGTTTGAGGACCTGACGACGAGAGTCGGCGAGGCACCGCTGTCGGACGGGCAAGACGATGACGCAACCGAAAGCGAGGGCGACAGGGCAAGGAAAGTGCTGGCGTGTCTGCGGCACGTTCTACGTCACACGGGCGAGACTGCCACCGACCTCCTACGAGATCTGGCCCAGTTCACCTCCTGGTTCGATCTGACGGCTGCCAGTCAGGTCGGTACAGTCTCCGACAAAGATGCGCTGGCGACATTACTAGCCGACCTGGCTAAAGTCGGCTTTCTCGAGTCTTGTAAGCGTAAAGATACCGACATTTATTACGTGCCGCATAATACGCGCCTGCTCGCGAGCACACTCGACGGCACCGGCGATAACGCAGCCAGATACAGGAACTATATTTTTGAGTGTATTCGCACATTGCAAGACTTGTACTACTCGCCGGAGTGTGGCGATGCACTTCGGCAATTCTCGGACATGGCAGACGACATCGAGGCGGTTCTACGGTCGACTGTAGAACGAGGCACGGCGTACAGGGACTGCTGCCATCTAGCGGCGATCGACCCTGCAGTATTCTTACACGAGACATTACCCAGCGTGCTATTCGAGGAGCTGTTTGCGGCAATCCGAGACGGAAGCGAGGCCGACGCGTCCACAAAATGCAGGGCTCTCTGTTGCTTGTCCTACCAGGAAAGCGGACGCGGTGATTTCACCGCCGCCAAGAAGGCGATGACTGTCGCGCATGACGTCACCGACTACCTGGCGGAAATGGACAATCTAACGAAGGCGTTCTGCTACGAGTGCCTGGCGCTCGTCTACTGGAGCGAGCCCGACCGACAGGACCCGGCGCTGGCGCTCATGAAGCGCGCGCTCGACATCTACAAGACGGCGCTGGGCATGCGCAGTGCGCGCACGCTTCTCGCCAATGAGCACTACGGCGCCATGTTGGCGCGCCGCCTGCGCCTGCAGAGCGCGCGCCACTTCTTCAACGTGTCCGACTTCGCCATTGTGGAAGTGCTCGACGCGCATGCGCTGCTCGTGCGCAGCTACGACGAGCGGCGCGCCATCTGGGACGCGCTGCAGCTGTATGGGCGGTCGGTGGATGCGGCGAAGAAGGCGGCCGACATCGCGCGGCAGTACCAGGGCGAACACCCGCTCACTGCCAACATGCTCGCCAAGCTGTGCGACGCCGTGATGAGGCGGGGTAGTCTACACGAGGCCATTGACGCGGCCACCGACACCCTCCAGCTCCGCCTGAAGGTCCTGGGAGACCACGACGACACGGCGGCCTCCTACAAGGTCCTCGCCTACCTGATGGTCCGCAGCGGGCAATACGACGAGGCGATCCGCTTCGCCCAGTCGGCGCTCGACATCCACGCCAAGGGTGATTCCGACGAACGCCGCCAGGTGGAGCTGAAGAACCTGATTGCGCAGGCGCGCTACCGATTGGAATACAAGTCGAGCGTGTTTGTGCAGATTGAATCGAAGGACGCGAGCCGCGCGAATGTCAACAGCAGCACTCGCAGCGGCGACACTCGTGGCGCCACCAACGGGAAACCTCGCATCAGTGCCAATGTTAACGCCACCAACGGCGAACGACACGTTAGTGGCGAACACGGAGCGCCGAACGGTAAGACTCGCGTAACTTCCAACTGCAGCAGCGTCACCAACGGCGAGACTAGCGTGAATAAGCACAGCAGCGCTTCTAGCGGCGAGATGAGTACTACACACGTGTGCGCCATGTCGACGGAAGTATAAACCGCGCCCGGATGTGTCGTATAAAAACTGCATTCTGAAGTGTCAATTCTGAAGTCTCTAGTCGCTAACAGTTACTTAAAATAGTGGAATATTCACATATTACATTTCTCGCAATATAATTGGCATAAACTATATTTTAAACACCGAAATGTTTGAAATGGCGGAATAAGTACGGGAATGGAAGAGTGCACGCATCAAATGACGGCCAGCGTAAGCAACCAAGTGGGTGTGCTCTCAAAGATGGTGCAGTATGTATATAGCGATAACTACATATGGTCTGTGTTGTTTTAATAGAAACATACAATATGGCCGATCGCACTCAGGAGAAGGCATTGTTGTAGGCCCTGTGCTGTGTTGTTAGATCACGTTTATTTAACAGGTAATATTTAATATCAATGTTTGGGTAACAATATTACAGCGAGGGACACCGACAGTTGTATTAAAGACTCCCAGCCAAGCAGTGAGCGGACTGGTGTGAACCCTTTGCTACGTGAAAACATGATACCTCTGTTGTGTACTGTTTAATCAAACATAAGAATGTGCCGAATACACATACATTGTGTACATGTAGCGATACGCGTATTTGGCCGGAGCGTTGCCATAGTAACATCCGCGTACGATATTATGACGTCAAGTGTGTGTCATATATATATATAATGCATATCTTAAAGACATATGTGTATGTTCGATACCACGTGGAGAGGACGTAGGTGCATACACTGGGTAACACTTCGCTTCAGCCAGTATTTTTCTAATCGTTGAGGTGTGTTTCCCTCCAGAGTAGCAGTATTTCTCATTAGATTGCCAACAAATTATTTCATGTTTGTTTGGCCGTTGGTGATATAATGGTTTTATATATGGCTGCGTGTCTGTATTTGTTTGGAGTTGCTACACGTTAAAGGGTATACTATAATCAATAAGGTTACTCCTACGTCTGCCGGTATAGCATTTGTAAAACAGTAAATAACAAAACGGCTGACTGAGCGGGACTCCATTGTTTGTGTTAAATTGTTTTAAACAGCGCCACCTGGCGGCAACTGTTTAGTGAGAAGCTGTGTTGGTCATAGAATGCCTGATGGAATGTTTCTGTTCATCATTTTACTAGTCAGGTCGAGAGAATTAAGACATAACTGCTTCCTATACATTGTGAATAAGATTTAGTAATTGCAATATCAACAGCGTGGCGCTGCAGTCGTGTCAGTTGGCCTTGTTATTTATGTTCTTAGGTTATGGCTAGCATGCATAGATACTATACGAGTAAAAACCGGTTTTCAACGTGTATTTTTGGTACATCACGACGCCAACTCACTCCGAACAATATGTTACAGTGGTACTAACGCTATGACACATGGATGGTAGACTGTTTCCGTTGCTGTCGCAGGACATTTTTATACTGGTGCTTCAGGCATGCTGCACACCGTTACAAAGGTACCTCAGACGAATTCAGCTATGGATTTTGATCATTAATGCCATGGTCGGTTGACCTTTGTACAAACATCTGACACACATGTGTACGTATTGTATAAACTGTGTCCGCGTCTGTGTATTTAGTTGTAATAAACGTTGCTTTCTACGTATGTAATATAATATTAATAATAAGATAACTTCTATTGCGCCTAAATCCATGGAAACCAAGCTCAGAGGCGCAAAAAAAACACCAAAAGGATTGGTCAGTCTCAGAATCTATAAGCAGTATTCCAGTTATCAACAGATGGGTCAAGGTGCTACAGAGCTAAGGTAGATAAGCAAGGTTGTAAAGATAAGTTTTTATACGACGACGGAATTTTGTAATATTTTCAACTGATCTAACACTAAGAGGGAGCATATTCTAAAGAGTTGGTGCAGCAAAAAAAAAAGACCTAGTTCCAATGTTAGTGTTGACTCTAGGAACAAAAAGTAGGTCAGAACTAGATGATCGAAGCTGGATAGGTTTTCTTATAGGAGTATAAAGCAGTGAATGCAAATAAAATGGTTGCTTACTGGACAGTGCCTGGTATATAATGGTACAGATCTTAAATAGTATACGATATCCTACAGGAGGCCAATGCAAAGTCTTCAAAAGTGGTACAATGCGAGAAAAACGAGGAGATCGTGTAACTACTCTTGCTAGACAATTTTGGACACGCTGAAGTTTTGTGATATCCTTGCTAGCGATATTATAAAAGAGGGAATCCAATAGTCAAGTCTGCTGCTAACAAGCGCTGTTGCAATAGTTTTAGCAATAGAAAATGACATATACCTGCGAATATGGCGAAGATCATGAATGTGATAAAAACAGCAGCGACACGTTTAAGATATGTGTTCTCGGAAATTGAATTTACTATCAAAGATCACTCCTAGATTCCGCACCGAGGTTGCTGGTGTGATATACTGATTCAAAATACGCGTAGGGAAAAACCATCAAGTTTACTATGCTGCATTGGAGTACCAATAATGATCAATTCAGTTTTTTGTTGCATTTAATTTAAACTTGCTGTCTGTCACCCAGTGGAAGATATCTTGAAGGCAATCACTAAGTTGGTTAAGGGAGCGATTTGTGTCCAGGGTAGCCAACTAAATGCAGATCTGAGTACCATCAGCATAAAGATGATGATCCAAGTTATGTCTTTGTATAACAGAGCTTAGTGGCGTGGTGTCACGACGTCGTCTATCGTCGTCATCGTCGTCGTCATCTTTATCATCAGCTTCTTCTTTATCACCATCGTCGTCTTCGTCATCATGATCACATATCTTCGTCATCATCATCACATATCTTCGTCATCATGATCACATATCTTCGTCATCATCATCACATATCTTCGTCATCATCATCACATATCTTCGTCATCATCATCACATATCTTCTTCATCATCATCACATATCTTCGTCATCATCATCACCATATACAACAAACGTCATTACGTGTGACCTTGGCATAACATTAGTTAAGTAATACACTAAGTTTTCAGCACTGTAACGTTATCTCCCCAAGCACCACGAGTTTCACTCGTCTCATTCAATCTTCATTCCCTACCTTCGATCTATGATCCCAGATCTGCCAACATTGGCGATGTATTTAAAATAGACACAAATATAGTTATTTAGTGTTATTTACATAGTTGTTTGCGATATATGCTAAGCTTTACTATACGGTCTTTCTTCTATCAAAGCGAATTGAGTGGTCGTCGGTTCCCAATATGACGCTACCGAATCGAGGTTTAAAATAAAACCCCTGCTGTGATGATTATTGATATCCTTGGTTTGTAACTCCTTGGGTGAATGTAAGCTAGTTTATGATTAATGCAATTTATAGTGTTTGTGATAATTTTGTGTTACACCAAGCGGCCCGCATTTGTTAAATGTCAGTTGAAGAAAAGGTCATCAATTCGAAACACGGCCGAAGAGTGACACTCGCGAAGAGTTGAGCTACGCGCAGTCAGCAGTCTCGCGAGATTTATCTTGCCTAATCGAGTATACGGCAGAGAGCAGAGATGACTTCCTATTCGTGGTCATGTCAACGTTTTGTCAGATGATCAAAATAACAAAATTGTACCTGAGAACAGTGTGAAACTTCTCCACAGTTCCTTTATAAACGCATGCATGCACGATGCCCATGTCATTATCCACCCACGTGTGTTATTTGAATACAAATGGTGCAAATTTAGTCACTCCTGCAATTGCACTCTTCTAAATATACATAATTTCACTGCCAATATATTCGACCACTGAACATACTAATATATCACTCAGTTCACGTAAAAAAGTTGTTTTCAAATATCATACGCAACCAAACAGGAAGGCTAACTGTACTCTAAATCTTTAGCTCCTTTGTGAACTAGGCATATGGCGAGGATGACGGTGGCGCCACCTCACGGAATCTGAATAATCGCGACTACGCAAAATCTTATCAGCTAGTCACACGTCCGTCACGGAACAACAAACCAAAGGCATGACTTTTCACCGTTACAGTATTTTGAATTAAAATTTGTTTACATCAATTTACAGCGGCGCAATATGGCTACAGTTTATATATTTCCCCGATATGTGGTAAAGCAAATACATTGTACGTAGCTTTATAAGGAAATCACTCGAAATATCTATCTTTGTATTTGTTTAATGCATCGTCAATCGGAAGATCAAAGGCTATTTGTTCAAGGAAACGAATGGACATAGAAATAGGCGAATATACCTAGGCACCTGAGAGGCGATGGAGATGCACTTACAATGCTTCAAAGCAGGGGTGTCATGTAACGAAATAAAACTACTTCGTTACTCTACTTGAGTAGTTTTATCAAGTAACGGAGAGTAATGAAGTACTATTTATATTAACTACTTCTACTTGTAGCGAAGCAGTTTTAGCTAAGGTAACGCTACTTTTTATTTCGTTACTTTCATTTACTTTGCGATATATTTTCGTTACATGTTTTTCTGAACTACGTCGACCTGTTGGCATTCCGCCCGTCGACAACATTTCATTAAACGTATTTAATTACAAGAAATTAGAGCGTCGGTAAACTAAGTTAACGCGGTAATAACTGTCACTTGACTTGTGTTACTATGGTCAAGTCTTTAGGAACAGTAAATGTAATACGAGGCATTGTTTGTTTTGCGCCGACATCAATCGAATCATTTCCCTTCTGACAGTGGTGGCTTCCATGAATAGGCGCCTTCGGCGGGTTTGCCTGGCTTTGGCGACTTGTAAAGTGCAATTGAAATTCACACGCCTTGCATAATAATGGGATTGATATGTTTATTAGTAGTAGCGCAGTAGGGAAGATCAGTATGCTAACATTGCGCAAATATTATCTTTTTGCTGCGATAAACACAAATTTGCTTGGTGCGCCAAAATATGAATTCGAAACGGCGAATCGATCGCAGTATTATTCGGCACGGTAAATGTGCGTTCTAAATTGGTGTTTTGGTATTGATTGAAAGACGAAGTATGAGCGTATTTATTATAGTTTTTTCAATCTTTAGTCAACCTTAGTACTGCATTTGTCAACTCATTTGCGTGTTCAGATGCTGAGGTTTCATTACGTCAACGGTACCATATTATCGTTCAGTTCACCGTGGACGTACTGTTAATTCGTAATATATTTTAAAACACTACAACATATATGAATGTTATTTAGTTCAACATTCAACAGTGTACGTATGGCATTTAAACATAATACACATTGACGTTGGCTGGCATCTTAATAAGCTTCATGAATCACGTAATTATAGATAGCGCGGTCTGCACAATGACTGGCTTAGACCTGGGCTTCTACGGCGTTCTTGGTCAGTTGGTACAGCGACCGTGGCCGTCGTCGTAGCTAGTGCCCATGGTCGCAGATACCGGAACACATTTCCGTGCCCCGCTGTCGAATTTGCGAAAACAAAATATAGTTTTCTATATAACATTAATTTATTCATATACATATAATTCATATATGTTGGAGTTAAACAGTAATTATTTTCATTCTGTCTTCATTTTTTTGTTCGCCGATGCAGTAATTATTGTTGGTTACTTGCCTGACAAAACATCTTACCGTTCTACTTTTACTTCTACTTTTACTTCAAGTACTTTTGGAAAGTAGTTTTACTTTTTATTCAAGTAGGATTTTTAGACGCTACTTTTACTTCTACTCAAGTATAAAATTAAAGTAATTCAGTCAACCCTGCTCCAAAGTTAGCATATGGGGTAAGGCCACATTAGATTTTACATAGGCGGCCATTACAACGTTTCCTTCATTTCCTGCAGTTTGTTTTTCTTGAAAATTTCACAGCGTATTTAACCTCCATTGACACAAGAGCTGTGGCAAATTCGTGAAATCCTCATACCTCGTTTTTTTTTAAATCCACCCAAACCTGATACCCCTCAATTTCGCCCCAATCTGGTGACGGATTTTGAAATATTGGTGCGTTCTGCAAAATAGCCACGGTGCGAATACGCGAGCGACTGGCGCATATTTATTGCTACAATGTGAGCGATCTAATGCTGTAGTACAACAAACTATTCACTGGACCAACACGTCCCATGTAAAAAATACCCGAATAAAATCCACACATCACACCAAAACTCTATTTCCAAGGGCATTCTTTAACTGGGTAATGACGGACGAATCCTTAATGAGATCTTACTCCATATCAGGCCCGCAGCCAGCTTTTCACAAAGGGGTTCATATTTTCCCAACATAGACAGGTGCGGGATGATATTTTTTAACAATGCGCCACATGTCCACGGGGATTCATAATGGAGAAGGTTAGGTTTCTAGCTGGAAGGACAATGAAGTGGGTGTGAAGTTGGTGGAAAATGTGGTTTTATCTTATATTATGTCATCTTATATTTAAACACCATATTAGCATCACCAGCAGGCCCGTAGCGTGGTCGTTTTGGGGGTGCAGTTTCAAACAAAGTGGGACTCATATAATTGTATGGTTGTGGAGATTTTTCATATTTTGTTGCTGATTAAGCCTAATTTACACCAACTGTTCTTCATAAAAGCCAACACGCAGTGATAGTATATTATTTATATAACTGAATTATATACCTGCCAAGTCTCCCGGATGTTTGACGCATCTCCTGGTCTCCCGGAATATAGCCAAATATCCCAGATCTCCGCTGAAAATCTTCAACAGCACCCTTCCCCCGTCTGCCGATGTTATGAGTCGAGCTGAGACAGCGAAGAAGCTTTTCGCCAAAAATACGGCGGCGCGGCGGCGAAACTGTTCAACAGCACCCCTTCACTTCACTTCGAGGCTAAATTTGGCGGAGATAGATAGTAGAAATTGGTGCTGCAGAAAAGTTGATAAACGAGTGGAATTACTGATTGATAAGTATTATTCTTGCCTTAATATAATTCATAAAGTTGCAGTAAACATATATTGAGTAGCAGTTGTGCTTAAAGTTAGTTAGTTAAAGTATTTTAGAATACTTTAGTATAGTGAGTGATACTAGGGTAACTTAGCCTTCGATAAGTTGTAAACAAGATTTAACAAACCTGATTGCGTGGTAGAATATATAGGAGATAAAGTAACAACCATAAAACTACTTACATAAGATAACATCTGTGTAAGCCAGTACTTGCTAGATATTTGATTAGGTAGGATTGTTGTTAAAATTAAGCAAGGGCGATAGTCGGGCGAACTCCAGATTGTTTATATAATTATTGTCCTACGTATTCGCTAGGGCGCGGCGTAACCTAAATAAGTAAAGCAGCCTAACATAACGTAATTGATTGTATTTAAATTAGGTCACTACCAGTAATGTTAGCGTTCGTGATAGGGTAGAGTCAGCTGTGTAATTAAAATATGTAACCTAAAGTGTGCTGTAGTACACAGGGAACCGTTTTATAAAGACTAAGTTAGTTAAATTATTAACAAAATTTTGATAGTGATATGTGGGACAGGTTGCATCTATTTAAACTAGATTCGCAGGGGGGACTCACAGAGAAGCCTGAAACTGGAGGCATAGATAAAGACAGCACAACTAAATCAGCAAAGAACAGTCTGGAAAACTCTTCTGTAGCTGGATATAAATGTGTTTGTTTAAATGCAAGGAGTATAGTAAACAAAAGAAATGAACTAAACATTATGGTACAATATGGTTCTTTACCATGAGAATTGTTTTCTTTTTAATATATTGATGTTTACACAGTATTACTACTTTAATTGTTTTTATTTTTATATTTGAATTTGTTTAATTTTTACTATTTATATTTTAGTTTTATGTAAAGCGCTATGAACGCTATGGATATGGCGCTATATAAAATAAAGATTATTATTATTATTATTATATAGAAGATATTGACCCTCACATAATAGGTATAACCGAATCCTGGACCACCACCGATATATCAGATGCCGAATTGGGACTGACAGGATATGTAATGCTTAGGAAAGATAGAATAGGAAGAAGGGGAGGTGGAGTTATTTTATATATTAAAGAATCTATCCAGGCTTATGAAATAAAATTAGAAAGAGAAGCAGATTGCGAAGAAGCGGTTTGGAGTAACATAGTTACAGGAAACTCAACGTTAACAGTTGGGTTAGTTTATCGAAGTCCAAACATAAGCATAGAAGAGAATGAAAAAATACAAAACGTTATAAGGGAAGTAAGCAAACGGGACTATTATTATGGGGGATTTTAACCACGAGCATATACAATAGAAATCTCTACAGAGTATGGGGAGTGAGGACCACCAGTTTTTAGTTCAATATATTTTCCTTTCTCAACATGTGCTAGAACCAACCAGGGGTGAGAATGTGTTAAACATAGTTTTGTCCTCACAGCATGAATAAGTTGACAATGTCAAGATGTGTGAGCCACTGGGGAGTAGTGATCACAACCAGATACATTTTACCAACAAAGTAAAATCAGAAAGGAATAATAAAAATCAGTGTAGGAATAATTTCCACAAAGGAAGGTATAAGGACATGAGGAAATATTTAGCAAAGATAGACTGGAATAACACACTGAAAAATAAGACAGCAACAGAATGCTGGAATATATTAAAGAGTGAAATTACGTTCATAGTCGATAAATTTGTACCTGTCAAAAAACAAGGGAAACGGTCCAAAAAGAAACACTTATCGAAAGAAGCCATAACAAAAATTAAGTATAAACAAATGATATGGAAGTCATATAGTTGTACTGGAAATGATGAAGACTACAGCATTTATAAAGAAGCACTTAACAAAGCTACAACTGAGATTAGAAATTCAAAGAGAAGCTATGAACAACAATTAGCTAGTAATATAAAACATGACAGCAAGAGTTTTTATGCGTATGTTCGAAGCAAACAGAAAGTTCAGGATAAGGTCGGTCCTCTAGAAGATAGTGTTGGAAATATAATGTCAGAGGGATTCTTAATGGCAGAAGACATGAATTAGTATTTTAGTTCAGTGTTTACCAGGGAAGATATTAGTTCACTGCCAGTATCACAGATTCAGACTATTTAGGACAGTTAATTGTAACCCCGGAAATGGTATTTAAGAAAATAAGGGCTATGAAGGATAATAAATCACCTGGAGTGGATGGGATTCTGCCCAAACTACTATTGGAAATTGTAGAACAAATCAGCGTACTGCTTGCAACAGTTTTTAATTTGTCATTAGAAGAGGGAGTGGTTCCTTTAGAATGGAAAGAGGCAAACATTATACCGTTATTTAAAAAAAGTTCGAGAAACAAGTCAGAGAACCATAGACCAGTGAGTTTAACATCAGTGATTTACAAATTATTAGAAAGACTAATTAAAGATCACATGGTGGATTTTCTTGTTAAACATAACTTGATAAACCCATCTCAACATGGATTTTTAAAACCGCGGTCATGCTTAACAAATATGTTATGTTTTTTGGAAGTCATCACTAAGTGGGTAGATGAGGGATCACCGGTAGATATTGTCTACTTAGATTTTCAAAAAGCTTTCGACAAAGTACCACATCAAAGATTACTGCTTAAACTAAAGGCCCATGGCATAGGAAATGGTATAATAAAAGTAGTAGTTGATGGGGAGGCTTCAAACTGGAAATCGGTATTCAGTGGGGTACCACATGGATCAGTACTAGGACCTATATTATTCTTATTATACATCAACGATTTGGATGATGAAATAACAAGCAAGGTGTTGAAATTTGCGGATGATACAAAAGTGCTTAGAAGGATTAAAAGTGATGGAGATAGACAGCATTTACAAGATGATCTTGTCAGATTGATCAAATGGTCTGAAAAATTGCAAATGCTGTTCAATTTTTGGAAATGTAAATGCCCCCACACAGGACATGGGAACGAAGAGGTAGAATATGCAGTGGGGGGTACTGTACTAAATACTACTGTAACAGAAAAGGACTGAGGGTTAACCATTAGTGCTGATATGAAGGTTTCGGAGCAGTGCGGAATTGCAGCTTCAAAGGGAAATCAAATCCGTGGATTAATTAGGCGAAATATAGCGTATAAAGAAAAAGAACTAATAATACCGCTGTACAAAACAATAGTGAGGCCTCGTTTAGAATATGTTATACAAGCGTGGAGGCCATATCGCAAGAAGGACATAGATATGCTAGAAAGAGTACAGAGGAGAGCGACTAAAATGATACCAAAACTGAGGGATCTTAGTTATGAAATTCGCCTAAAAGAATGTGGTTTAACAACACTAGAGACCAGGAGATTGAGAGGAGATCAGATAGAAATGTTTAAAAGAATAAATGGTTATGAAAATATTGATAGAAATCTTTTTTTCTCAGTTAAGAAAGATAGAAGAACTAGGGGACATGAAATTACATTAGCAAAGGAGTAGTGTAGAGTAGATATAAGAAAGTTTTCATTTTCACAAAGGACTGTAAATGAATGGAACAGATTATCTGCTGATTGTGTGGGTGGTAGTAATTTGAATATGTTTAAACATAAAATCGACACATATCTCAGAAGGGCGGGATACACATAGATAAAAGGGTTGGACTCTCGATAAGCCAAATGGCTTCCTTGTCCACCTGCCTCCTAGAGTAAATTCTCTAGGTGGCAATCTTGTTAAATATTTTTTTGGTCAAGATCAGAGACAGCGAGACGACGCGACACGGAAAGCTTGCTGATGAACCGCTGATGAAAACCTCCCGAATTTCAAGAACAAAACTTGGCAGGTATAAAATTATTTACTCGAAACCCTTTGCCGTGTGTGCAGTTGTTTGGAATATATTCATATTAATACAAAAAACTAGTTGAGTTACCGGCGTTGCAAGGGGGAAAAGGCTGTCATATGTACCAGACACCCCAAACCCATCCTAAATGTTTCCAGCCTACCTGCATTAATAAAAGGTAACTGGTCACTGGCCAAGTTGTTACGACAACCTTTTGTCAGAAATATCAAACGCTCACCCGTCTAACTGACGTAACCAGTAACAGCGGATGCTGGGTTGATATTTCAGCCCAATACATACAAAATTAAAAATACATGCGGAGATGTGGGTGTACAAACAAACAGAGAACGAACTGTTTTATAACATAGATATGTCGTATTCCTAGTTAATATAACTTTTGATAGTCACTTTTTATAATGCGCTAACTTGACGAGCGACAATTTCGACGCAAAATGACAAAAAACATAGCTCCTTTTTTTAGGAAATATATGAAATGCGAAAGAGGGCGATACTTGTAAGCGTGAGGACGTGACTAACGACAGGTAGACCTGGTGCATGTTAAGCGCCGAGGATTTCCAAACGTCAATAATAAAAAAACTATTTAAAATTTCTGCATGCTACCAGCGACATATTTGTAGATGGCATAATATCTTTACGATGATATAGAAAAACATTAAATGCCGCGGCTGGAACTCTACGTGCAGCCTTTTGAAATATTGAGCCCCCAAGTTCTCCACCCCTCCCGTTGTCTACGGGTTTGCAGCTTGTACGAAATACACTCGCTACTCATTTTAAGTTGTTGAATATTGAGAATAGCCTCTTTGACAGTCTGTAGTTACCTTAATCAGTAAACTAAAAATAAAATAGCTGCACCCCTCATTTACTTTTAATAGAGTTCTGACGAGAAAGCAAAACATATGTTTATATGGACTAGTTCATTATTATTATATCATCGTCACCCCTTTTATCCACCAGTATTTTATCTGCATCAGTCACCTCTGGGTGACTACAATTAGGAGTCATTTACTTTTGATGTAAAGTTGGCTCCTTGTGTATTTGTTATCCGATGAGTTAACAAACCAGGACACCAAGTGTGAAGCCCTGCTGCATGGCTAATAGGATGCAGTGGTACTTTGACACACATCCCTCCAGTAACTACCCTTTTTCAGGGGCGGATCCAGAGAGGGTAGATTAGGGGTGGCACAAAAACTTCCACTGGCAGCCGAACCAAATTGTGTCGAAAATGTTTCGCTGCCACGCCGCCTTGACTTGCTTCTCCACTGTCTCGACTCGACTGGTGACATCGGAAGACGGGCGGGTGCTGTTGACATTTTTCGCCGCTGCGTCGCCGTAACTTCAGCTTATTATAACGTGATCGGGAGCACATTTTCAAGGGTTTAGGGGGCATGTGCCCACCACACTCTCCTATGTTTTTTTCACACATGTGGGGTCAGACCCACAGGCAGGCTTCCCATTCTTCCACTAATGATCACTTAATAGATAAAGCTTCTCCCTTTAACACATGTGTAAATCAGATCTCCTTGGCATTCCTAGTAATGACTGAACAGTATCCAGCAGGTTTAAGAGGGAGCTTCACGCTTTTAAGAAACATGGAATACAATTAGGTGTTCATAATTTAAAGATGAAATTTTAGGGGGCGTTCACATTTTGGAGGAGGAGAAAGGAGGATCCACTGACTACGGGCCTGCACATTATTATACATACATGTATCTCCCAGTTTGTACAGCTAGCTACCTTTGAGCATGCGCGGAAAAAAAACCCGTAACTAGTGCAGATTTTGGTGCTATTCTCCTCTTCTTCCGCTCTATGTCAGTGGTGTGGCTGACCTCGATATACTGATCCTCGATTTCTGTTTTCTTTGCTTCCCTTTTTCTTTCTCCTCTGTGTTCTTGTACTGCTGTCTCCACCGACAGTCTCCACCCCCCCCCCCCCCCCATTATGATCAGTATCATGTATGTTTCTTACGGTTTTCCAACGGATCTTCGTTTCCGGTGGGATACACCAATCACGGCTGGTATCTAAGACTTTGTCTGTTGCAATATCAGAATCAGCCGGTCAAGCCGGTGGTGGTAATGGCATGGACAGGGAGTTCACATTTTACCTCTTCCCAACCGCGGTCTAGTTTGTGGGAACCAACCAACTTCAAAGCGCAATTACACGAACTTGCGGTTGTGTCCGTCTGCCTCCGCAATGATACCGTTGGCGTGTGTTTACCATTATACTGCTCTGTGTACAATTTGAACGCTTCAAGGGCGCAACAATAAAATTCCGAACAATGTCTCGGGCTTAATATTATTAAACCATATTTGGTTGGCAGTATTCTTGTACTAACAAAATAAAAACAAACAGGAACAGCAAATGGCGAATTAATAAAGCAAATATATGTACGGTTTATGACAGCCACCGGTTGAATAAGTGCCCCCCCCCCCCCCCCGCCTCAGTCTGTAGTTGATACTCGCTCTGTGACACACGAGGGAGTTGTTTGTAAGAAGGCAATTCCCATTCGGATGCTGATAAGACTGGAGTAGTCGCAGTCACCATGACAACTCGAGTCTGCCAATTGAATACTATGTTAGATGAATGTAGGAAAGTGAGATATATAATAAACCTGTTGGGACATGCGTTTTGATATACAGTCGACGTTCCACGTATGTGATTGTATGCATTGTGACCCTTGTAAATTATATATATATAATACAGTAAACATCGGATACGAATCGCTTGGGACCCACCAATTTATTCGTTATATCTAAAATTTACTGTATATTAAAAACACAATTTGGAACGGTATTCATTATATCCGATATTTACTACACATGCACGTACGTACGTACGTACGCACGCACGCACGCACGCACACGCACACACCTACACACGCAAGATGGTGTTCGATCGAATAGGTCTGCCAGGGAGTAAAGTGTAAAACTTTGAGCACCTTGAGGACTGGATACTGCGCTATATATAAATTACCTTTTTACTTTATATATATATATATATATATAACAACATTAGAGCAAGTACTGATAATCTGCATTGCAAACCTATATACAGTGTGTGTATATATATGTGTGTGTGTGTATATATATATATATATATATATGTGTGTGTGTATATATATATATATACACACACACATATATATATATATATATATATACATGCACACGTACATAGTACACACACGCACACAAACACACATCAATATTGACCATCCCTAGTAGTATAGGGGGAGATCTGGATAGGTATCCTAAGCCATTTTTGAGGAGTTTTTGGTTGATAATAGGGAGGTTTCGAAAGCCGCCCCCCTGAGCAAAGTGCGTAGTCACGTGACCGTATGTATAACGAGAGGCGCCCCCTGGCGGGTACGTTAGAGGTGACGCCTCCTAACGGGGAGTGGTGTTATTAGTTGTGTAGGTGAATGCGCGTGTATGAAAGAACTAACGAAACACAAGAGTATACGAGTGCACACGTGTTTTATTGATGAAAGATACAAGCGTATAATATGAAACCGTGTTTTATTAAACGAAGTGCATCAAGACTTGTGGGTGAGTGAACACCGCGACAGAGGTCGTGAGCTTAGGGGTCAATACGACCACGCCAGCGGCTCGTGGGATGATGATGATGGTATACGACTTACGGGTGAGTGAACACCGCGTCAGAGGCCGTGAGCTTACGGGTGTGTGACCACCGCGCCATAGGCTCGAATCGTTAATGACAATGATGATGATAACACCTGTTCGTTAATGAAACACGGTTATTGCAGTTGTTTAAGCCAATCGAATACACGGCAATCGTTTGCTATCAGATCAGTGCCGAAACCTTTTACGAAATCCTTCATGACAACTCCACGACATCGAAACATGAGATAAGCAACACAGTATTGTCCACAAACGTTAGACACGGGACTCTGTAGTCTCTTAGAATTATGAGTCCACGTTACACAATGTTTATTCAAGAAGCGACAAAACTCGACGTGTTGCGGTGGCAGACCGTACGAGCAGAAGTATTCGCCGCAACCGTCGGTGTCTACGTATATCGCTATCCAATGTTCACCGGGTTTACCCGAGTCGTGTGTGTTGCACACGAAGGCGACGGGGTAAGCGTCTATCCGGAGTTCGAGGAGTACGTCTTTGGGTACGATTCCACGCATGACGACACAGGCGTGCGTATCGCGGGTGAGTAGGCGGACGAGCTGTAGGGTTTCCATCAGTTGTCGTAGATGACGTTACGACTCCTGTCGATCTCCAGCACCTTCTCGAATTCGGCATAGGCGACGACGTTCACAGTGGTTGTCAGCGCGTCGTGGAAATGAATCTCGAATTAGCTTTTTAATAATGAGTGTTCATCAACAACATGTTCAAAAACCACAGTTTGAAATGATTAAGTAATTATCGTTCAGCATTGGTCGCAGGAGTATCCCAATCTTCAACAACATCCTCCATCGGAGAGGGAACAGGGTCTGCATCAAAGCGAGTCCGTGTCGCTAGGAGTTCGCGCATTACGTGGTAGAAATACGACCACGCCAGTGGCTCGTGTAAGTCTGCCTATGTTGTATCGTGTATAACGAACATGTTGGAAGGTGGACCATGAGAGATAATGAAGTATACTGAAAGGTGTGTGAATAATGTTTATAAATATATATATATATATATATGAAACTTTAAAATATGTATGTATGTGTGTATGTATGTATGAAAGAAGGATTATATATAAGGTAATAACCAACAAACACCACAGTTTGAAAGTTGAATAGTTTTATTAACATCAGGGATCGATTACATCAACGAAACCATCATCATCACCATCTGTCTCCGGACACCAATTTTCGACATCCCCCGTGTCCAGGGGGGCAACAGGGTCGGAGTCAACCCAAGGGTTTGGAGGATCAAACCGGTCCCGTGTCCTCAGCAGTTCAGTCATGACGACACAGAAAGCACATTCATGGTAGTCGTGGAGTTCTTCTTCTCTGGAACATATATGAAAACTTTAAAAATATCGTCTCTGAAACATATATGAAAACTTTGAAAATGATATTATATATTGTGCGAAGTACAACCGGTGGGAATAGACCAGCGATGTAACCAGACACCGCGTAGGTAGCCAACACGATAAAAGGGCAAGCTAGGGCAACAGACGAGAGAGATAAGAATGGACTATGACACAATATGTAGACGTCGCCTGACGCGATCGGTAACCAGACACCACGTAGCTAGCCGAAACGACAAGAGGGCAGGTTAGGTCAACATACGCATAGATAAGAAAGGACTGTGACACAACATGTATATAGTTTTGTTAGGTTTATATACGCAAACCCGATAGAGACGTTATGTCTTTTCAATCACGAGACAGTGCAAAAACACGAGAAGAGACAAGACCAGCTCAAGCACAGTACATACTAGCTGAGAAGGAGGTAAAGAAAGCCACCAAAAGAGATTTGACAAGCTCAAGCACAGAAGGGAGACAGAGGAGGATAGGAAGGCAGAGAAGGCGAGGGAAGAGAGGAGAGGGAGACAGAGGAGAATAGGAAGGTAGAGAAGGCGAGGAAAGAGAGGAGAGGGAGACAGAGGAGGATAGGAAGGAAGAGAAGACGAGGAAAGACAGGAGAGGGAGACAGGAGAGGATAGGAAGGCAGAGGAGGCGAGGGAAGAGATTAGAGGGAGACAGAGGAAGATAGGAAGGCAGAGAAGGCGAGGAAAGAGAGGAGAGGGAGACAGAGGAGGATAGGAAGGCAGAGAAGGCGAGGGAAGAGAGGAGAAGGAGACAGGGGAGGATATGAAGACAGAGGAGGCGAGGGAAGAGAGGAGAGGGAGACAGAGGAGGATAGGAAGGCAGAGAAGGCGAGGAAAGAGAGGAGAGGGAGACAGAGGAGAATAGGAAGGAAGAGAAGACGAGGAAAGACAGGAGAGGGAGACAGAGGAGGAGAGGAAGGCAGAGGAGGCGAGGAAAGAGAGGAGAGGGAGACAGAGGAGGATAGGAAGGCAGCGAAGGCGAGGAAAGAGAGGAGAGGGAGACAGAGGGGGATAGGAAGGCAGATAATGCGAGGAAAGAGAGGAGAGGGAGACAGAGGAGAATAGGAAGGCAGAGGAGGCGAAGAAAGAGAGGAGAGGGAGACAGAGGAGGATAGGAAGGTAGAGAAGGTGAGGGACGTGAGGAGAGGGAAACGGGGAGGATAGTAAGGCAGAGAAGGAGAAGGAAGAGAGGAGAGGTAGACAGAGGAGGATAGGAAGGCAGAGAAGGCGAAGAAAGAGAGGAGTGGGAGACAGGGGAGGATAGGAAGGCAGAGAAGGCGAGGGAAGAGAGGAGAGGGATACAGAGGAGGATAGGAAGGCAGAGAAGGCGAGGAAATACTTGGGAGGTCAAGCGTATGTCAAGCGATAAAATACAAAGTTTGCAGCACTTACTTATTGGAGACGTATAATATTCATCTTGTCCTCGGGACATGCCTTGTCGTGAGCGCTCGCCATCTTCAGCAGTCGGAGTGAAGTTGCGTTGTTCGAAGTCGGTAGAAAGTAATATGCTCCACTAGAGTTTTGTTAGGTTTATATACGCAAACCCGATAGAGGCGTTATGTCTTTTCAATCACGAGACAGTACAGACAATGGAGTCACGAGTTGAACTCCGCTCTCTGCCCGTGCTCGTTAGCGGGTGCAGTATGAGATAAGCCGCGTGACTCGACACTCACGAGAAGCCACTACGCTACGTCCATCCATACACGTGTTCCAACTTCCAACAGTTTACTTACCACAATTCTCATTCTTCAAACTGTCATATACATCTTGTGTCACAGGTGCTCATTAGCGGGTGCATTCCGTACATGGTCTAGCCTGTTACATGTCTGCCTTCCATACATGGTCTAGCTTGTTACATGTTTGCCTTCCATACATGGTCTAGTTTGTTACATGTTTGCCTTCCATACATGGTCTAGCTTGTTACATGTTTGCCTTTCGTACATGGTCTAGCTTGTTACATGTTGACCTTCCATACATGGACTAGCTTGTTACATGTTTGCCTTCCATACATGGTCTAGCTTGTTACATGTTTGCCATCCATACATGATCTAGCCTGTTACATGTTTGCCTTTCGTACATGGTCTAGTTTGTTACATGTTGACCTTCCATACATGGACTAGCATGTTACATGTTTGCCTTCCATGCTAGGTCTACCTTGTTACATATTTGCCTTTCATACATGGACTAGCTTGTTACATGTTTCCCTTCCATCCATGGTCTAGCTTGCTACATGTTTGCCTTCTGTACATGGTCTAGCTTGTTACATGTCTGCCTTCCATACATGGACTAGCTTGTTACCTGTTTGCTATCCATACATGGTCGAGCTTGTTACATGTTTGCCTTCCATACACGGACTAGCTTGTTATGTGTTTGCCTTCTATACATGGTCTGGCTTGTTACATGTCTGCCTTCCATACATAGTCTAACTTGCTACATGTCTGCCTTCCATATATGGTCTAATTTGTGACATGTTTGCCTTCCATACATGGTCTAGCTTGTTACATGGTTGCCTTCCATACATGGTCTAGGTTGTTACATGTCTGCCTTCCATATATGGTCTAGCTTGTTACATGTTTGCCTTTCATACATGGTCTAGCCTGTTACATGGCTGCCTTCCGTACATGGACTAGCTTGTTACATGTTGGCCTTCCGTACATGGTCTAGCTTGTTACAAGTTTGCCTTCCATACATGGTCTAGCTTGTTACATGTTTGCCTTCCGTACATGGTCTAGCTTGTTACATGTCTGCCTTCCATACATGGACTAGCTTGTTACCTGTTTGCTATCCATACATGGACTAGCTTGGTACATGTTGGCCTTCCGTACATGGTCTAGCTTGTTACAAGTTTGCCTTCCATACATGGTCTAGGTTGTTACATGTTTGCCTTCCGTACATGGTCTTGCTTGTTACATGTCTGCCTTCCATACATGGACTAGCTTGTTACCTGTTTGCTATCCATACATGGTCTAGCTTGTTACATGTTTGCCTTCCATACACGGACTAGCTTGTTACATGTTTGCCTTCCATACATGGTCTGGCTTGTTACATGTCTGCCTTCCATACATGGTCTAGCTTGCTACATGTCTACCTTCCATACATGATCTAACTTGTGACATGTTTGCCTTCCATACATGGTCTAGCTTGTTACATGTTTGCCTTCCATACACGGACTAGCTTGTTACATGTTTGCCTTCCGTACATGGTTTAACTTGTTACATGTCTGCCTTCAATATATGGTCTAGCTTGTTACATGTTTGCCTTTCATACATGGTCTAGCCTGTTACATGTCTGCCTTCCGTACATGGACTAGCTTGTTACATGTTGGCCTTCCGTACATGGTCTAGCTTGTTACATGTATGTCTTCCGTACATGGACTAGCTTGTTACATGTTTGCCTTCCATACATGGACTAGCTTGTTACAGGTCTGCCTTTCATACATGGTCTAGCTTGTTACAAGTTTGCCTTCCGTACACGGACTAGCTTGTTACATGTTTGCCTTCCATACATGGTCTAGCTTGGCGGAAAGTGAAGGAGCTAGTGTCTGCTGCTGAGGGGGAATTAGCCTGTCACGGGACCGACCTCCTAGTGGAAGTAATACCACCTGGCGGGTAATGAAGGAGTAATGAGGGAATATTAAAGGCTAATTGACGTAGACTGAGTCTGCTGATATATATCACTCTGGGCTGGAGCACCCATGGGGAAATTTTAAGATGGTGCCCGTCTCCACGTGATCTATCCCCTGGAGGAAAGAAGTGTAAGTAGTAAGGATATTTTATTTGCTATTTTGTTTGTATGACTGCCAGTTTAAATGGTTATTTATTATGATGCCTAAACAATTGAAACTGATGGCACATTCGTTCTGTCATGCATTGTCCGAAATGTCATGTCTCCCTTGTAACACTTTGTCGTGATTGCCCAAAGACACACCACTCCCATGTAACACTTTGTGTCACTATTGCCCAAAGACCTCCACTCCAATATAACACTTTGTGTCACTATTGCCCAAAGACCCCCACTCCCATGTAACCTTTGTGACTATTGCCCAAAGTCCCCCACTCGAGTGTAACACGTTGTGTCACTATTGCCCAAAGTCCCCCACTCCCATGTAACCTTTGTCACTATTGCCCAAAGACCCCCACTCCCATGTACCACTTTGTCACTATTGCCCAAAGACCCCCACTCCCATGTAACACTTTGTCACAAGACCCCCACTCCCATGTACCACTATGTCACTATTGCTCAAAGACCCCCAATTCCATGTAACACTTTGTCACATCACCAGTGTGACATACTTTATGGCTGCCCCCTGTGTATAAGAACCATCACATGACACGACTCACCGAGCAGCCTTCGACCTTCTCGAGAAGGAAGGCGAGGCTCTTGAGGGTGTCCTCCTCCTCTACGTCCTCCGCATCCTTTACTGCAACACCAAGGCACTACATCACAACACAGCATCACATCACATCACAACACCACATCACATCCTCCAGTACAATACCACAGCACAGCATCACATCACCACTACATCACATCAATACATGATTACATCACAATACAGCATCACTACATCACAACATAGCATATCATCTCATCGCATCACTACATCATATCATCTCATCACATTCACTACATCATATCATCGCATCACTACATCATATCATCGCATCACATCACTACATCATATCAACTCATTACATCAGTGCATCACATCACTACATCGATTACATCACTACATCACATCACAACATCATATCATCTCATCACATCACTACATCATATCATCTCATCACTACATCACTACACCCTGAAGGGCGGCGGCGAGGGCGGGTGGGGACGGCGACGGTGGGTGGGTGCATGGGTGCGTGCATGCGTGTAAAGCTAGGACACCACAGTAGAACTCACAAAATGTCACTCTTTTGATAGTAGAACTCACAAAATACGTACATACACATACATACATACATGATGTAGTGATGAGATGATATGATGTAGTGATGTGATGAGATGATATGATGTTGTGATGTGATGTAGTGATGTAATCGATGTAGTGATGTGATGCACTGATGTAATGAGTTGATATGATGTAGTGATGTGATGCGATGATATGATGTAGTGATGCGATGATATGATGTAGTGAATGTGATGAGATGATATGATGTAGTGATGCGATGAGATGATATGCTATGTTGTGATGTAGTGATGCTGTATTGTGATGTAATCATGTATTGATGTGATGTAGTGGTGATGTGATGCTGTGCTGTGGTATTGTACTGGAGGATGTGATGTGGTGTTGTGATGTGATGTGATGCTGTGTTGTGATGTAGTGCCTTGGTGTTGCAGTAAAGGATGCGGAGGACGTAGAGGAGGAGGACACCCTCAAGAGCCTCGCCTTCCTTCTCGAGAAGGTCGAAGGCTGCTCGGTGAGTCGTGTCATGTGATGGTTCTTATACACAGGGGGCAGCCATAAAGTATGTCACACTGGTGATGTGACAAAGTGTTACATGGAATTGGGGGTCTTTGAGCAATAGTGACATAGTGGTACATGGGAGTGGGGGTCTTGTGACAAAGTGTTACATGGGAGTGGGGGTCTTTGGGCAATAGTGACAAAGTGGTACATGGGAGTGGGGGTCTTTGGGCAATAGTGACAAAGGTTACATGGGAGTGGGGGACTTTGGGCAATAGTGACACAACGTGTTACACTCGAGTGGGGGACTTTGGGCAATAGTCACAAAGGTTACATGGGAGTGGGGGTCTTTGGGCAATAGTGACACAAAGTGTTATATTGGAGTGGAGGTCTTTGGGCAATAGTGACACAAAGTGTTACATGGGAGTGGTGTGTCTTTGGGCAATCACGACAAAGTGTTACAAGGGAGACATGACATTTCGGACAATGCATGACAGAACGAATGTGCCATCAGTTTCAATTGTTTAGGCATCATAATAAATAACCATTTAAACTGGCAGTCATACAAACAAAATAGCAAATAAAATATCCTTACTACTTACACTTCTTTCCTCCAGGGGATAGATCACGTGGAGACGGGCACCATCTTAAAATTTCCCCATGGGTGCTCCAGCCCAGAGTGATATATATCAGCAGACTCAGTCTACGTCAATTAGCCTTTAATATTCCCTCATTACTCCTTCATTACCCGCCAGGTGGTATTACTTCCACTAGGAGGTCGGTCCCGTGACAGGCTAATTCCCCCTCAGCAGCAGACACTAGCTCCTTCACTTTCCGCCAAGCTAGACCATGTATGGAAGGCAAACATGTAACAAGCTAGTCCGTGTACGGAAGGCAAACTTGTAACAAGCTAGACCATGTATGAAAGGCAGACCTGTAACAAGCTAGTCCATGTATGGAAGGCAAACATGTAACAAGCTAGTCCATGTACGGAAGACATACATGTAACAAGCTAGACCATGTACGGAAGGCCAACATGTAACAAGCTAGTCCATGTACGGAAGGCAGACATGTAACAGGCTAGACCATGTATGAAAGGCAAACATGTAACAAGCTAGACCATATATTGAAGGCAGACATGTAACAAGTTAAACCATGTACGGAAGGCAAACATGTAACAAGCTAGTCCGTGTATGGAAGGCAAACATGTAACAAGCTAGACCATGTATGGAAGGCAAACATGTCACAAGTTAGATCATGTATGGAAGGTAGACATGTAGCAAGCTAGACCATGTATGGAAGGCAGACATGTAACAAGCCAGACCATGTATGGAAGGCAAACATGTAACAAGCTAGTCCGTGTATGGAAGGCAAACATGTAACAAGCTAGACCATGTATGGATAGCAAACAGGTAACAAGCTAGTCCATGTATGGAAGGCAGACATGTAACAAGCAAGACCATGTACGGAAGGCAAACATGTAACAACCTAGACCATGTATGGAAGGCAAACTTGTAACAAGCTAGACCATGTACGGAAGGCCAACATGTACCAAGCTAGTCCATGTATGGATAGCAAACAGGTAACAAGCTAGTCCATGTATGGAAGGCAGACATGTAACAAGCTAGACCATGTACGGAAGGCAAACATGTAACAAGCTAGACCATGTATGGAAGGCAAACTTGTAACAAGCTAGACCATGTACGGAAGGCCAACATGTAACAAGCTAGTCCATGTACGGAAGGCAGCCATGTAACAGGCTAGACCATGTATGAAAGGCAAACATGTAACAAGCTAGACCATATATGGAAGGCAGACATGTAACAACCTAGACCATGTATGGAAGGCAACCATGTAACAAGCTAGACCATGTATGGAAGGCAAACATGTCACAAATTAGACCATATATGGAAGGCAGACATGTAGCAAGTTAGACTATGTATGGAAGGCAGACATGTAACAAGCCAGACCATGTATAGAAGGCAAACATATAACAAGCTAGTCCGTGTATGGAAGGCAAACATGTAACAAGCTCGACCATGTATGGATAGCAAACAGGTAACAAGCTAGTCCATGTATGGAAGGCAGACATGTAACAAGCTAGACCATGTACAGAAGGCAAACATGTAGCAAGCTAGACCATGGATGGAAGGGAAACATGTAACAAGCTAGTCCATGTATGAAAGGCAAATATGTAACAAGGTAGACCTAGCATGGAAGGCAAACATGTAACATGCTAGTCCATGTATGGAAGGTCAACATGTAACAAACTAGACCATGTACGAAAGGCAAACATGTAACAGGCTAGATCATGTATGGATGGCAAACATGTAACAAGCTAGACCATGTATGGAAGGCAAACATGTAACAAGCTAGTCCATGTATGGAAGGTCAACATGTAACAAGCTAGACCATGTACGAAAGGCAAACATGTAACAAGCTAGACCATGTATGGAAGGCAAACATGTAACAAACTAGACCATGTATGGAAGGCAAACATGTAACAAGCTAGACCATGTATGGAAGGCAGACATGTAACAGGCTAGACCATGTACGGAATGCACCCGCTAATGAGCACCTGTGACACAAGATGTATATGACAGTTTGAAGAATGAGAATTGTGGTAAGTAAACTGTTGGAAGTTGGAACACGTGTATGGATGGACGTAGCGTAGTGGCTTCTCGTGAGTGTCGAGTCACGCGGCTTATCTCATACTGCACCCGCTAACGAGCACGGGCAGAGAGCGGAGTTCAACTCGTGACTCCATTGTCTGTACTGTCTCGTGATTGAAAAGACATAACGCCTCTATCGGGTTTGCGTATATAAACCTAACAAAACTCTAGTGGAGCATATTACTTTCTACCGACTTCGAACAACGCAACTTCACTCCGACTGCTGAAGATGGCGAGCGCTCACGACAAGGCATGTCCCGAGGACAAGATGAATATTATACGTCTCCAATAAGTAAGTGCTGCAAACTTTGTATTTTATCGCTTGACATACGCTTGACCTCCCAAGTATTTCCTCGCCTTCTCTGCCTTCCTATCCTCCTCTGTATCCCTCTCCTCTCTTCCCTCGCCTTCTCTGCCTTCCTATCCTCCCCTGTCTCCCACTCCTCTCTTTCTTCGCCTTCTCTGCCTTCCTATCCTCCTCTGTCTACCTCTCCTCTCTTCCTTCTCCTTCTCTGCCTTACTATCCTCCCCGTTTCCCTCTCCTCACGTCCCTCACCTTCTCTACCTTCCTATCCTCCTCTGTCTCCCTCTCCTCTCTTTCTTCGCCTCCTCTGCCTTCCTATTCTCCTCTGTCTCCCTCTCCTCTCTTTCCTCGCATTATCTGCCTTCCTATCCCCCTCTGTCTCCCTCTCCTCTCTTTCCTCGCCTTCGCTGCCTTCCTATCCTCCTCTGTCTCCCTCTCCTCTCTTTCCTCGCCTCCTCTGCCTTCCTCTCCTCCTCTGTCTCCCTCTCCTGTCTTTCCTCGTCTTCTCTTCCTTCCTATTCTCCTCTGTCTCCCTCTCCTCTCTTTCCTCGCCTTCTCTGCCTTCCTATCCTCCTCTGTCTCCCTCTCCTCTCTTCCCTCGCCTCCTCTGTCTTCATATCCTCCCCTGTCTCCTTCTCCTCTCTTCCCTCGCCTTCTCTGCCTTCCTATCCTCCTCTGTCTCCCTCTCCTCTCTTTCCTCGCCTTCTCTGCCTTCCTATCTTCCTCTGTCTCCCTCTAATCTCTTCCCTCGCCTCCTCTGCCTTCCTATCCTCTCCTGTCTCCCTCTCCTGTCTTTCCTCGTCTTCTCTTCCTTCCTATCCTCCTCTGTCTCCCTCTCCTCTCTTTCCTCGCCTTCTCTACCTTCCTATTCTCCTCTGTCTCCCTCTCCTCTCTTCCCTCGCCTTCTCTGCCTTCCTATCCTCCTCTGTCTCCCTTCTGTGCTTGAGCTTGTCAAATCTCTTTTGGTGGCTTTCTTTACCTCCTTCTCAGCTAGTATGTACTGTGCTTGAGCTGGTCTTGTCTCTTCTCGTGTTTTTGCACTGTCTCGTGATTGAAAAGACATAACGTCTCTATCGGGTTTGCGTATATAAACCTAACAAAACTATATACATGTTGTGTCACAGTCCTTTCTTATCTATGCGTATGTTGACCTAACCTGCCCTCTTGTCGTTTCGGCTAGCTACGTGGTGTCTGGTTACCGATCGCGTCAGGCGACGTCTACATATTGTGTCATAGTCCATTCTTATCTCTCTCGTCTGTTGCCCTAGCTTGCCCTTTTATCGTGTTGGCTACCTACGCGGTGTCTGGTTACATCGCTGGTCTATTCCCACCGGTTGTACTTCGCACAATATATAATATCATTTTCAAAGTTTTCATATATGTTTCAGAGACGATATTTTTAAAGTTTTCATATATGTTCCAGAGAAGAAGAACTCCACGACTACCATGAATGTGCTTTCTGTGTCGTCATGACTGAACTGCTGAGGACACGGGACCGGTTTGATCCTCCAAACCCTTGGGTTGACTCCGACCCTGTTGCCCCCCTGGACACGGGGGATGTCGAAAATTGGTGTCCGGAGACAGATGGTGATGATGATGGTTTCGTTGATGTAATCGATCCCTGATGTTAATAAAACTATTCAACTTTCAAACTGTGGTGTTTGTTGGTTATTACCTTATATATAATCCTTCTTTCATACATACATACACACATACATACATATTTTAAAGTTTCATATATATATATATATATATTTATAAACATTATTCACACACCTTTCAGTATACTTCATTATCTCTCATGGTCCACCTTCCAACATGTTCGTTATACACGATACAACATAGGCAGACTTACACGAGCCACTGGCGTGGTCGTATTTCTACCACGTAATGCGCGAACTCCTAGCGACACGGACTCGCTTTGATGCAGACCCTGTTCCCTCTCCGATGGAGGATGTTGTTGAAGATTGGGATACTCCTGCGACCAATGCTGAACGATAATTACTTAATCATTTCAAACTGTGGTTTTTGAACATGTTGTTGATGAACACTCATTATTAAAAAGCTAATTCGAGATTCATTTCCACGACGCGCTGACAACCACTGTGAACGTCGTCGCCTATGCCGAATTCGAGAAGGTGCTGGAGATCGACAGGAGTCGTAACGTCATCTACGACAACTGATGGAAACCCTACAGCTCGTCCGCCTACTCACCCGCGATACGCACGCCTGTGTCGTCATGCGTGGAATCGTACCCAAAGACGTACTCCTCGAACTCCGGATAGACGCTTACCCCGTCGCCTTCGTGTGCAACACACACGACTCGGGTAAACCCGGTGAACATTGGATAGCGATATACGTAGACACCGACGGTTGCGGCGAATACTTCTGCTCGTACGGTCTGCCACCGCAACACGTCGAGTTTTGTCGCTTCTTGAATAAACATTGTGTAACGTGGACTCATAATTCTAAGAGACTACAGAGTCCCGTGTCTAACGTTTGTGGACAATACTGTGTTGCTTATCTCATGTTTCGATGTCGTGGAGTTGTCATGAAGGATTTCGTAAAAGGTTTCGGCACTGATCTGATAGCAAACGATTGCCGTGTATTCGATTGGCTTAAACAACTGCAATAACCGTGTTTCATTAACGAACAGGTGTTATCATCATCATTGTCATTAACGATTCGAGCCTATGGCGCGGTGGTCACACACCCGTAAGCTCACGGCCTCTGACGCGGTGTTCACTCACCCGTAAGTCGTATACCATCATCATCATCCCACGAGCCGCTGGCGTGGTCGTATTGACCCCTAAGCTCACGACCTCTGTCGCGGTGTTCACTCACCCACAAGTCTTGATGCACTTCGTTTAATAAAACACGGTTTCATATTATACGCTTGTATCTTTCATCAATAAAACACGTGTGCACTCGTATACTCTTGTGTTTCGTTAGTTCTTTCATACACGCGCATTCACCTACACAACTAATAACACCACTCCCCGTTAGGAGGCGTCACCTCTAACGTACCCGCCAGGGGGCGCCTCTCGTTATACATACGGTCACGTGACTACGCACTTTGCTCAGGGGGGCGGCTTTCGAAACCTCCCTATTATCAACCAAAAACTCCTCAAAAATGGCTTAGGATACCTATCCAGATCTCCCCCTATACTACTATCCCTCAACTTCATTTTCGGCCTGTTTCGCAATATCTCAAAATGGAGGCTGTTGCAATCCGACTAATTACGTGGTGGAAGCGCTACATGACGGTACGTCGGTCTAATATCTACTGAGTTAATAAGCCCACTGACATAACAATCATTGGACGGCGTCAGTGATGTACTACAGATAAACATCAGCTTTGTCAATACAGTAGTGCTCAGGAAACACACGAAGCTCGCAATGTATATGTTGCAGGCATAGATATGGTTGCGGGGGACTCTTCATGGTAGAGTATTACCGAATGAATCGCATGAAAGGTCTGTGACCGTGGCACTAGACGCACACGCTACGGAGTTACGTCTTTTCAGCACGAAACGATCCCATTCACCGAGATATATTTTAATGTGATAGGGCGTAGTCTCAGTCACCCGCTCTCATTTAGCACAGCGACACCATCGCATTCTGGAGCACAGCAGACCGTGACTACATCCTGTCACGGTTGACTTGGCAATAGGCCGTAGTGCCGATATGTGTGTGAGTTTAGACAGCTCGTTCGCTGTCAAGTCGTTTTGTGTGCTTCGTGAAACCGTTCGCTAGAGACGGTGTTAGACATGGTCGATCGCGGCTAGTATGCCGTTCACTCAACGCACGCGAACTGCCAACGAAGAAGGAAAACAACATCAGTTTCTACAGTCGCAGAGATCCACTGTTGTCGTGCGACAGGGCGGCCACATGTTGCTGAATGGTCGGAAGCCAGGTATGACGGCGTAGTGCAGTGACGATTGTCAAAGGTCAACGCTTTCATGAACAGGCTTCTGTGTGTGTGTGTGTGTGTGTGTGTGTGTGTGTGTGTGTGTGTGTGTGTGTGTGTGTGTGTGTGTGTGTGTGTGTGTGTGTGTGTGTGTGTGTGTGTGTGTGTGTGTGTGTGTGTGTGTGTGTGTGTGTGTGTGTGTGTGTGTGTGTGTGTGTGTGTGTGTGTGTGTGTGTGTGTGTGTGTGTGTGTGTGTGTGTGTGTGTGTGTGTGTGTGTGTGTGTGTGTGTGTGTGTGTGTGTGTGTGTGTGTGTGTGTGTGTGTGTGTGTGTGTGGGTGTGTACTAGCTGCCAACTGAGGACCTGCATGTGTTTACACACCCGTCAACTGAGGACTTCAAAACAAGTGGGGACCTGATTCCAAGTCCCCACTTGTTTTTTATTTTAATGAGTGCAATAAAGTTGCCTGAGCTGTGTTTTATGAAAATTCGCAAAGTTCTCATTTAGCAGTTTCAGTGGGTTTTCTGTGTACTGTGAGTGTGCCCATCGGGTTTTCGAAACTGCCGCTACATTTTCTCCATACACAAACACGAAATGCGCATGCGTGGTCCATGACTCGGGCGGGAAAAAAGTCCGCCAAGAAAAACGTGAGTATAGTCTTTTTTGGTAACATTTCATATTCTAGTTTCTTCTAGTTGTTTCCAGCGCTCGGCAACGTTCTATTAACTGGCTAGTCTGTATTATTGTGGTTACAATGTAATGGTATTATGAGGTCTCATTCAACTAGTCAGCTTTTTTTAGAACAATATCGGCATGATCTCCGAACCGACCTTGCTTGATAATTATGCTGGTACTGACTGAGCTCTGAGGGTGGTCATTGCCAGGGTGCTTGTCGTCCTCAGCGGTTCTTTTACGTCCCAAATTGAGACGAGACCGACATTAACGTGATCTCCGAGTCACGAGGGATACACCAGTTACCAATGTCGAGAGCCAGTTTTTTACACCAAATATCATGCCAGCCCGGTCCGGGTTTCGAACTCAGTGACAGTGACAGCGCTGACATGCCAGGCGGATGTGCTAACAAGAACACTAGCCGCGCTCCCTTCGCAATGTATAGCTACATCTGTGTTTTTATTTGGTACTCAAAGAAGTCTGTAGTGTAGGCTCGATATGTAAAATTGTGCCGTTTATAGTAATTATGGTATATGCGACCCGCGACCATAGACATAAATTGATCACGCTAATTCTCAACTTGCATGACGAGTCGTAGCCCAAGTCACGTGGCATAACAACGAAAACTCCGCCATTGCTCGGAGAATGCTCGGTCAATTCGTTTTGTTGTGTATTCGCGCTGTGTATACGTAACTACTTGTTTTATCTGTTATTTTAGTTAGTTATGTTAGTTGTTATAAGTTTCGTAGTTAATGTAGTTAGGTCATTATGTATTTTGGGTGCATGATAGGCCTGAGGCTGAGTTGTCCCGACCAAGCGCGATACAGGTCAAAACTAACGTAGTAACGCGCTACGGCGCTGTCAGCGGAACCTGGGGCCGGTTTCATGAAGCGGCTAAGAACGTTCTTAAAGACTTAACGCTAAGCTGATTGTCTTAGTAAATTACGTGAATTGTTTAATATAAGCGAGCATAAGAGTTTACGCAAACACGTGACGCTAAGTAATTGTGTAGCTGTAAGTACGTTTCACGAAACCGGTCCCTGAGTCTTAACTAAATATCAAATCATATCTACATATCAAATCATACCTATATATCAATATCCAAGTTACCAGAACACACTGATTTTCCAAAATACTGTTGTATGATTAGGACCCTGTCAAATATCTAATAAGGTTGTTGGTGAATTCTACTTTGCAGAGACTGTTCAAGCTGAACACTCTGAAAATCACGACTTGGAGACTGATGAAGGTATGCATCTAAAATATATAAAAAACAAAAAAATCATTGCTTAGTACCACGGTATATAGAAAAAGGATATTGTCGTGAAATGTTGAAGTGTAATATTACTGTTAAACATTTATAATGCGGTATGTTTCCTGGTGTAAAACCTGCACAAAGACGCTAATGTTGATACATGCATACGTAGCGTGCATTAAAATGTATAACATCAAAATGGACTATTAAACCAGATTTAATAACTTAAGACAACAATAAGTAAATGAAATGTAGATTAAGTATTTATAAACCAAAAACTAATAACATTTTAGTTATATATATAGTAATATTAGTAATATATGATATGAAATAACAAATTAACTACAATAAGTAAGGTATTTACACAAATAAAATGAAATTTAAAACTACATCATAAATAGAAAAAATCTTTATCACAAAAATATTACAGGGAATGTCAGTGCTGCAAAATTGCACATAATTTATCTCTAGCTATAAGGATAACAAATATGTTTTGGAAAATAGTGTATTCGTATTTTGCATGTACTAAGTTTTTTATTTGACAAATGTCTACCTCTTGCTTTCAGACGTGGACACCACACCAGAGAGACAATTGAAACAGCCAAGAAATAGCCGAATGCACAAGAAGACAGGTACTATTAATTTAATTTAATTTATATTTTCTATGGTTTACTGGCTTCATATTTCTCTATCCATCATACCGAAAACAATACACACTGTCAGGTTGTATTACCAAAACTTTTAGAGACATGTCATAACTTAGCTACTTATGGTGCAGTTGTTCGCACGCCTGAAAATAGTTCACCATTAGTTGGTAATGGGTCAGTATAATTCCTAATTCATTGTTGGAGATAATAATTGCAAACAATTTAACAGTCGTTGGTAGGGGAGTATTCCATTCCATCCATTCCAAAATGTGAGATCCCTTATTAGTGTATTCCCAGTGTTAGAAATCATGTTGGTGGCTCCTGGTGGTACGACATTATGACAGAGGAAAAAAGATGCAATTCTTTGCTAGAACAGTCGTCAAACGTTTATCCGAAATGAACTTTAGAAGGGATTCGCAATGTTTGTAGATCAATGAATACACGTGTATTCGCTTAACAACAATTTGAAGTACAGTCATTTAGAATACTTGCTATGGTTGTACGACAGTTCTCTGTTTTATAGGACATGGTGGTGTGAAGAAGACGCCCTGGACAACTGAAGAGAAGTCGGCGATAGAGAGACAGTTGAAGACATTCATCACGATGATGAAGGTTCCCGGGAAGAAAGCATGTGAAGAGGCTGTGTGGAAAGAATGTGCGTTGCAAAACCGATCCTGGGCCGCAGTTAAATATTATGTTCACAATTGTATCCTAAAGAAGAAAGCAACATTAAGGAAGTAAATTATTCGTGTAAAAGAATCCGAAAAGAATCAAATAAATTATTATGATTCAGATTCTGATCCGTGTGGCAAACAGTGGTGCCATGAAATGGAGTCTGGATAATCAAGACTAGTAGAGGGGTTCTGTGTTTTGATAAAAAAGATTTTTGGATATTGTGTCTTAGAGCTTTGAGCCTCCAATGTTACGGCTCATTTCGGAAGCACGACAGCAGGCGACTTGGTTGCATTGAATGACTGCATGTTTGTTTTTTTCAAATTCTGACAACTACTATTCATATGTTATATCGAATTACTATTTATGGAAAATGGTAGTGCCACGAATAATCAAGACTAGTGTGGTAGGTTCTATCTTCAGATAGAAACTATTAGTGATCTGTATCAGCGTGCTTAAATACACGTAATTTTTTAGTATTGTGTCTTAAGAGCTTTGAGCCTCCAGTGTTACGGCTCATTTAGGAAGCAACACAGAAGGTCACTCAGTTGCATTGAATGACTGCATGTTTGTTTTTCATAATCTTACAACTACGGTTCATATGTTATATTGAATTACTGTATGTGGCAAATGGTAGTGCCATGAATTGGAGTGTGGTTAATCGAGACTAGTATGGTGGGTTTTGTCTTCAGATTGAAAAGAAATTATTAATGATCTGTACCAACGTGCTTAAATACACATAGTTTTTTAAATATTGTGTCTTAAAGCTTTGAGCTTCCAATATTACGGCTCATTTAGGAAGCATAACAGAAGGCGACTTAGTTGCATTGAATGACTGTAATATTCCAGAGAATAAAATTGTGAACGTATTACATGTCTTGTGTATGGGAAATAGATTTGTACATATGAAGGTTATATACTATTATATAACATCACTGTATTCCTGAAGCAGTCAAAATTATTTATAGTACAATATACTTACCTTGGATAAAACACAGGCTAGCACCAAATATAGTTTGACCTGTGAAAACCAAGTTTATTTATCTTACTTTAATTTCTTTTCTTGTACACGAACAAAATTTATGTTTATCCAATGTCGATAATACACACCGGTATATTTGTGTGTATATATATATATACATGTATATACATATAACATAGGACAACAACAAAAGTCTCATCGTGTATAACAAAAGGAAATAAGATAGAACTTGGTTGTCACAGGACGAATTATAGTTAATGCTTTGTGTACACACATTAAAACACAAACTCTGCTCTTCGTCAAAAGCGCAACATGACACTAATCATCGGAGTGTCCCATTTATCGGATGAAAGTTGTGCATGAGAAGTCCTCAGTTGACAGTGCGTATGGGAAGTCTTCAGTTGACAGTGTGTATGGGAAGTCCTCAGTTGACAATGTGTATGGGAAGTCCTCAGTTGTATAGTGAAATTTCACACACTTACTTTTTATTATTATATCTTATAAAGCGTGTCAGTATGATCTATGATGTCTACGTTACCAATTAGTACCGTCTACATGTGAATATCCTAACAAACATTGTTTTTAGGAGCTAATTAATCAAGTCCCCAGTTGCAGGCCCGCTGTCACACGTCCTCATTTGGCATCCTGTACACGTATGTGTGTGTGTGTGTGTGTGTGTGTGTGTGTGTGTGTGTGTGTGTGTGTGTGTGTGTGTGTGTGTGTGTGTGTGTGTGTGTGTGTGTGTGTGTGTGTGTGTGTGTGTGTGTGTGTGTGTGTGTGTGTGTGTGTGTGTGTGTGTGTGTGTGTGTGTGTGTGTGTGTGTGTGTGTGTGTGTGTGTGTGTGTGTGTGTGTGTGTGTGTGTGTGTGTGTGTGTGTGTGTGTGTGTGTGTGTGTGTGTGTGTGTGTGTGTGTGTGTGTGTGTGTGTGTGTGTGTGTGTGTGTGTGTGTGTGTGTGTGTGTGTGTGTGTGTGTGTGTGTGTTTGTACGTGTTTGTACGTGTGTGTATATGTATGTATGTATGTACGTACGTACGTACGTACGTACGTACGCACGCACGCACGTACGTACACATGCATGCATGTATGCTTGTAACTATGTAAGTATGTATGTATGTATTTATATGTGTTTTTGATTATTTTGTATATAAAATATATATATATCGACATATCGCTGCATTACTTATGTTATGTACACATCGATGCACTAGATCGGAATGTAAATTGGCCTGAGAGATAATTTTAATGTAGCAGTTGATTTAAAGAAAGACCTAACTCCCACAGGAATCTAGTGTTTTTTACGTAGGAAGTAAATTACGGCAGCCGTTTACACGAACATCAATGTGTAGCCAGTCATGAACTCGTATAACTGGTGGTATCTACCTGTAAAATAATAACCGACTAATCAACAACTAGCAGACTGTAATCATTTTTTCGGAAAAAGAAGGACAACGAGTCTTCAATGGAGACTAAAGCTGTACGGCTTGCTGGTCCGGAATTACTATTAATTTTCATAAAATGTTACCATTTTAATAATACGTAAATACAGCGCCATGCTGTATACGGTATAGCGTAGTTGTCTTCAACATTTGCAATCATTCGAAATGGTAACATAAAGCGTCGACGTGGGTTTGTGTGGCACAAGCGTCCGTTGTATGCCTAAATGGGTAGGTCTACGCCCAATATGGCAGAGTTACGGCCGGACAGGATGTGAAAGGGTACCGCAGGACTAGCTACACCTTAGATGTTCAGGTTACTCCCGTAACGATTGGGTTACACTGAACCAGCTTAGACGGAGACAACAAGATGACCACAATGATAATCCCTATCACGTATGGCTCTTCCGACACTTATTCCATAATTACACCACTACTGTGAATAGTCGATATACTGATCCTCGATTTCTGTTTTCTTTGCTTCCCTTTTTCTTTCTCCTCTGTGTTCTTGTACTGCTGTCTCCACCGACAGTCTCCACCCCCCCCCCCATTATGATCAGTATCATGTATGTTTCTTACGGTTTTCCAACGGATCTTCGTTTCCGGTGGGATACACCAATCACGGCTGGTATCTAAGACTTTGTCTGTTGCAATATCAGAATCAGCCGGTCAAGCCGGTGGTGGTAATGGCATGGACAGGGAGTTCACATTTTACCTCTTCCCAACCGCGGTCTAGTTTGTGGGAACCAACCAACTTCAAAGCGCAATTACACGAACTTGCGGTTGTGTCCGTCTGCCTCCGCAATGATACCGTTGGCGTGTGTTTACCATTATACTGCTCTGTGTACAATTTGAACGCTTCAAGGGCGCAACAATAAAATTCCGAACAATGTCTCGGGCTTAATATTATTAAACCATATTTGGTTGGCAGTATTCTTGTACTAACAAAATAAAAACAAACAGGAACAGCAAATGGCGAATTAATAAAGCAAATATATGTACGGTTTATGACAGCCACCGGTTGAATAAGTGCCCCCCCCCCCCCGCCTCAGTCTGTAGTTGATACTCGCTCTGTGACACACGAGGGAGTTGTTTGTAAGAAGGCAATTCCCATTCGGATGCTGATAAGACTGGAGTAGTCGCAGTCACCATGACAACTCGAGTCTGCCAATTGAATACTATGTTAGATGAATGTAGGAAAGTGAGATATATAATAAACCTGTTGGGACATGCGTTTTGATATACAGTCGACGTTCCACGTATGTGATTGTATGCATTGTGACCCTTGTAAATTATATATATAATACAGTAAACATCGGATACGAATCGCTTGGGACCCACCAATTTATTCGTTATATCTAAAATTTACTGTATATTAAAAACACAATTTGGAACGGTATTCATTATATCCGATATTTACTACACATGCACGTACGTACGTACGTACGTACGCACGCACGCACGCACGCACGCACGCACGCACGCACGCACGCACGCACACGCACACACCTACACACGCAAGATGGTGTTCGATCGAATAGGTCTGCCAGGGAGTAAAGTGTAAAACTTTGAGCACCTTGAGGACTGGATACTGCGCTATATATAAATTACCTTTTTACTTTATATATATAACAACATTAGAGCAAGTACTTATAATCTGCATTGCAAACATATATACAGTGTGTGTATATATATGTGTGTGTGTGTGTGTATATATATATATATATATATATATGTGTGTGTGTATATATATATATATATATATATATATATATATATATATACATGCACACGTACATAGTACACACAGGCACACAAACACACATCAATATTGACCATCCCTCAACTTCATTTTCGGCCTGTTTCGCAATATCTCAAAATGGAGGCTGTTGCAATCCGACTAATTACGTGGTGGAAGCGCTACATGACGGTACGTCGGTCTAATATCTACTGAGTTAATAAGCCCACTGACATAACAATCATTGGACGGCGTCAGTGATGTACTACAGATAAACATCAGCTTTGTCAATACAGTAGTGCTCAGGAAACACACGAAGCTCGCAATGTATATGTTGCAGGCATAGATATGGTTGCGGGGGACTCTTCATGGTAGAGTATTACCGAATGAATCGCATGAAAGGTCTGTGACCGTGGCACTAGACGCACACGCTACGGAGTTACGTCTTTTCAGCACGAAACGATCCCATTCACCGAGATATATTTTAATGTGATGGGGCGTAGTCTGAGTCACCCGCTCTCATTTAGCACAGCGACACCATCGCATTCTGGAGCACAGCTGACCGTGACTACATCCTGTCACGGTTGACTTGGCAAAAGGTCGTAGTGCCGATATGTGTGTGAGTTTAGACAGCTCGTTCGCTGTCAAGTCGTTTTGTGTGCTTCGTGAAACCGTTCGCTAGAGACGGTGTTAGACATGGTCGATCGCGGCTAGTATGCCGTTCACTCAACGCACGCGAACTGCCAACGAAGAAGGAAAACAACATCAGTTTCTACAGTCGCAGAGATCCACTGTTGTCGTGCGACAGGGCGGCCACATGTTGCTGAATGGTCGGAAGCCAGGTATGACGGCGTAGTGCAGTGACGATTGTCAAAGGTCAACGCTTTCATGAACAGGCTTCTGTGTGTGTGTGTGTGTGTGTGTGTGTGTGTGTGTGTGTGTGTGTGTGTGTGTGTGTGTGTGTGTGTGTGTGTGTGTGTGTGTGTGTGTGTGTGTGTGTGTGTGTGTGTGTGTGTGTGTGTGTGTGTGTGTGTGTGTGTGTGTGTGTGTGTGTGTGTGTGTGTGTGTGTGTGTGTGTGTGTGTGTGTGTGTGTGTGTGTGTGTGTGTGTGTGTGTGTTGTACGTGTTTGTACGTGTGTGTATATGTATGTATGTATGTACGTACGTACGTACGCACGCACGCACGTACGTACACATGCATGCATGTATGCTTGTAACTATGTAAGTATGTATGTATGTATTTATATGTGTTTTTGATTATTTTGTATATAAAATATATATATATATCGACATATCGCTGCATTACTTATGTTATGTACACATCGATGCACTAGATCGGAATGTAAATTGGCCTGAGAGATAATTTTAATGTAGCAGTTGATTTAAAGAAAGACCTAACTCCCACAGGAATCTAGTGTTTTTTACGTAGGAAGTAAATTACGGCAGCCGTTTACACGAACATCAATGTGTAGCCAGTCATGAACTCGTATAACTGGTGGTATCTACCTGTAAAATAATAACCGACTAATCAACAACTAGCAGACTGTAATCATTTTTTCGGAAAAAGAAGGACAACGAGTCTTCAATGGAGACTAAAGCTGTACGGCTTGCTGGTCCGGAATTACTATTTATTTTGATAAAATGTTACCATTTTAATAATACGTAAATACAGCGCCATGCTGTATACGGTATAGCGTAGTTGTCTTCAACATTTGCAATCATTCGAAATGGTAACATAAAGCGTCGACGTGGGTTTGTGTGGCACAAGCGTCCGTTGTATGCCTAAATGGGTAGGTCTACGCCCAATATGGCAGAGTTACGGCCGGACAGGATGTGAAAGGGTACCGCAGGACTAGCTACACCTTAGATGTTCAGGTTACTCCCGTAACGATTGGGTTACACTGAACCAGCTTAGACGGAGACAACAAGATGACCACAATGATAATCCCTATCACGTATGGCTCTTCCGACACTTATTCCATAATTACACCACTACTGTGAATAGCCGATAGTAATTTATACAGTTTATACGCCGCATTGTCTAGTCTTCACCCCTTGTTGTTGTTGTTGGTCTACCTTCCGAGATGTGTTGTTAAAGTACTCCCCGGCCCATCGTGCCGAGAGGTCCCGATATTTCATGCCCGTTCCGTGTGACAGGTGTCTTCGGAGTGGTTTATATTACATATGTTTTAACCACTACTTGTCTTAATGGGCTAACGTCCCATCTCCCAACTGATTTATGGGTCAGTCGTCCACCATTTTGACAATCTGCCTCCCACCATTTGACAGTCCGCCTCCCACCACCACTTGACAGTCCACCTCCCACCATTTGACAGTCTGCCTCCCACCATTTGACAGGCCGCCTCCCTCCGTTTGATAGACCGCCTCTGACCATTTGACAGCCTGCCTCCCACCATTTTACAGTCCACCTCCCACCATTTTACTGTCCACCTCCCACCATTTGACAGTCCGCCTCCCCCCATTTGATAGACCGCCTCTGATCATTTAACGGCCTGCCTCCCACCATTTGACAGTCCGCCTCCCGCCATTTGCAGTCCGCCTCCTTCCGTTTGATAGGCCGCCTCTGACCATTTAACATTCCGCCTCCCACCATTTGACAGTCAGCCTCCCACCATTAAATGTCAAATTTTGACAGTCCGCTTCCCACCATTTTGACAGTTTACCTCCCACAATTTTGACAGTCCGCCTCCATCCTTTTTGAGAATCCCTTTTGGAAACGAAAGCCCACAGTTTCAAGAAAATGTCTGGTTATGAATGGTTAAATAGCATGACATGAACGGTGAATTGACAGGTGGTGGTGTTTGGTGAGTGGCATTGTAAGTACACGTATGTGTGAAACTTGGACACGTTTGATTGACACCTTGTCCCGTACATCACCGTGTAGCGTTAACTGCATGACAAAAACGAATGCTCTGCCATTGTAACAGCACTGACGTCGCTTCACTAAAATGCAACGTGTACACACTGGTGAAGATAGCCACTGTTTGGTCAATCTACATTTCTCTGTATTAGTAAACAAAAAAGTGCGCTTAATCTTTGAAACGGCCACAAGAGGATTCGAGCTCCGTCTTGAGGGATGGTCTGGTGTTCTAAACACCGTGATACGACACAATGTCTTAAATATTTCACCTCTACCTCACGCAAAACAGGCTGCACATTATGAATAGCTTTTACACAGATAAAACATGCCAGAATTGAATTAACCACAAAGAGCCACCAAATTGTCGTTCGACGTACGTATTATACGTTTGAGTCATGTCGACCAACGACAGGCGTTTCTCTGTTGGTAAAATAGGTCGCATATATGGTAGAGGTGACTATTTACTACATCCAGTATTTGCACATCCACTCATCTCACGTGGGTTTGTATGGCACAAGCGTTCATGGTATGCCAGATAAATGTGGTTACCTATGCAACAGGCCGCTTTGCATAGTTTACGCCTGAGGCAACAGTCATAGCGAGTAAGACGGTAACAAAGAGTAACATTGAGCAGACTCCACTCCAGACAATACAAGCGTGTCCTCCACAGCGGATGGGTGTGTAGTATGTCACCCGATGACAAGAGAGGGGTTAGCTCCCTACACGCCCCACGAGGCTCTGGCATCGGTACATCTGACTATAAAAAAACGACAACATCCACAATCCGGAACGTTTCGCCAATCGGAAGTGAATTATCTAAACTATTATCTTTTGTTTCTATCGACGTAGCATGGTAGGTTGGTAATGTTTTGGAATAGGAAAGAACATAGCAATCTCCCATTGTGAAGAATAAATATAACAAGAGAAACTGTCTCATCTGCACACGGCATAATGCCAAAGGACGAACTAAACAAGACAACGATTAAGCAACGGTTTCATCCGATTCTTCCACGATGTGGTGGGCCCGTGTCTCGTTTTATATTAAAATAAATGTTCTGCTTTTTCCCCGCTTCATTGTATGACCATGCATGTCACAACGTGTTCGGCAAATGCATCGTTTTTCTCCATTTGTCTTTGTCTTGCTATCTTATTGACTGATTGTTTAGAACCCTTTATATTTTGTTACACATGTCTTTTATTGCTGCACTATTGTTCTGAAGCGTTGACATTAGTAACATCCATTATCGCTGAAAGTCAAACACCTTTCCAGCAGCCTTCAGTACATTGACAATCTGAGCATATAAACCCTTTCGTGTCGGATTTCTCGATGTCTAAACACCATTGATTGCTTCCGTAAATCACTCGCGTAAGATAAACTATTTTTTTTTTACCGTTGACAACATTTCTTAAATGCTGAATCCTTTGTACATCTTCTTTATTGTGTTGTTCTGCACCATGTAATAGCAAGTGGGCATGTGTCAACCAGAGAAAGAGAACGGTACACCATAATCCAAGGCGCACAATACACATTATTCATCATCTGCGTTGTGAGTCTGGCAATTGTTCTTGTTGAAGATGCGGTGTGGAGGCTCAGCGTTCATGTCAGAACCAGATGACATCCGGTCCATTACAAGGTTCACAGCATCATCAGATATCCACACGTGGTCCTCAGGAGACGGCAAGTATTCGTTACACTAAGCTGAGCGCCGCTTGTACGGCCTTGCTTTGAGGCTGGCGTGGCGGACGTGTTTACACGACCTCCTCAGTTCAATTATGTCGCTTCACACTTTTCAGATTCTTTTTTTGGCTAATAAGCAGACCTGTAGCTAGCATGCTAGCTCACCTGTGCAACCTTTTTTCTGTGGTTTTGGTAAAACCATCATATAAAATATTAACTTATTACAAGACTGATATAAGAACTCACCTTTTATTTTTATTCAGAAAATAATACGAAAGACTTTTAACTGCATGTATTTGTGGTCTCAAAACACTGACGAGTAAATATGGACACGTGTACACACGGATAGAGGAGATATGTCGCTTCAATATTTGCAGCCGCAGCCTTTGTTTTTGATGACTGATTCGATACGTCGTGGTATGCTCGAGGTAAGATTTCGCAGCACAAGGAAAATATTTAAAAAACATGTTTGATTGTTGAATCCACTCTTGAGCAGGGTCTTTTGCAGCAACAAGGATGTGGTCTTTATAGTGTTCAGGTCACGCACATTCCCCGGCCAAAAAAACCCCGAAACGGTGCACTCGCTTCAGTAAGGGTAAAGCGAACTTATCGTGTAACAAGGAGCTTTATTATGTATGGATGTTTCACAGTGCTGTGTCGGTAGCTTGTCACACACAATTACTTTTTACGCGACTTGCCTCAATTTGTCAAATAAGGTAATGACTCATGGTTTTTTTAATGGGAAGTAGTGGAGTTTCACTGTCATTGGAAATGTGCCACAAGGACATCGGTCGGTTTCTCCAAAGTGTAATTTAGTGTGCATCGGGTGCCCGAGTCCGCCGTCTCCAGTCAACAGGTCTTCTTACACAAGTACTTTTGTTGGTCTGAAGTAAAACATAAACTCTCATCTGATCACAAAACTTAACGCATAAAATGCGCCTTGATGTGACGGTGTCGCAATGGGCAAGTTACTCATGTGTCATTACTTGTGACACTGTCAGGTGTAGCTTTATTGCGTGTTTTAGCACAATCAACTCAAACTGCTTATCTGTGTGTCGTCTGATGACTGGTGCGCCAACGACCCGTTGCCTGTTTTTGTTTGCAACCAATCACGTATCTTGTTGCTGACAGTTGAAGTAAACATTGGACACAATCGCTGGTTGAAGCGATCATCTCGCCATGACTCGTGAGTGGAGCTGTACGGGTTCTTCCCTGCCCGGTAATGCGCCTGACCTGAACCTTATTGAGAACATGTTGCAGCAAATTAAGTACAAAGTTGTTACAAAACAGCCCAGCTCAATACCAGAGTTGACTGAAGCAATCGACCATGTTGGGTCTTTGAAATAACACGAGAATGCTATGAACATTTTACTTCGAACACGCAGTAAATTTACCTCGACAATACCACAACGTATACAATAACTAATCGCAAACAAAGGTTATGGTTGCAAATACGTTAGCAACACTTTCTCATCACTGTTTAACACAGGTTTGTGTTTACTCTTCAACGTTTGTGAGATCCCATTTAATTTACACTTTTAAAGATTGAGTCATAGTTTGCTTGACTCTAAAAAACGTGCAGAAGAGAGCAACATAAATGATCCAGTCCACCTCTAAACAATGGCGCCAACCGTCAGTTTTGGTCTGGGACTGACTCCTTGATTATTCGGTCGGCGAAACTATGTTTGATGTTTATTATGGCAGACTCCGACAACTTTGAGATTGTCAAAAAAATGCGAAGTTAGCTAGGTCTGTGGGAACATTTCGGGTATGTAAAGACCAAGGGGGATACCGACAGGAAGCGAGTCGCATTAATGCATTCATTGTCATTTTGTACTGAAATGTAGTGGAAACACGACAAACTTAACATATCACATCCGTCGCAAACAATCATCGGTACTCCCACACCGTTCACGCAACATTCATCACCAGCACCATGTTTGCAGATTTGCAAGCCATATCTCCTCGGTCGAAAGCAGTATCAGACGCTATTATTCGTTTTATCGTAAACGATATGCGCCCATTCAATGTTGTTTAAAACGAGAAGCATTTAGACACTTCCTGTCCGTACTAGAACCACGATACGTGATACTGTCGAGGAGTATTTCTCTGAAACTGCCATCCCCTTATTTTAGGACAAATTATGTTAAAATATTTGCGTCTTTAACGACCTTGACACATAATGGCAAAACGTATCTTCTGAATTGGCCAACGGGACACCTGTTTCCAATATACAGTTATTAGGCCATCGCAATTGTATCGCAAAGGTAATTACAGCTATCGCGATAGTATCGCAAAAGTAAAACGATCTCCGATAGTCACCCTACCAATTAAGTCAGATAACAGTCGTGATTGATAGATAAGGCATTCGTGAAATCAACAAAAACTGTATTATTCCCTGAATAAAACATTCTTTGTCAAACCACGAATTCTTCTTTTTAACAGAATCGGTGATAATATAATGTATTATTAATTGCATCTGCGCTTTGTAGATGCAATTAGAGTATTGCGTGGTTCGCTAATACCATTCCATTTCGATGTAAAAACAAACTATACCATAACCATTTAATATGTTAATTAATACATTTGTAAATCATTAAAATGTCCAAATCATTGCTAAGTGTTTAAAAACAATGACTAATATGTCACTTAAGATGTCACTAAAACGTATACTACTAAAAGGTATTAAAAAGTAAATACAAAAATCGTTTTCATTCAAAATTAAGTCATTAAATAAACAAAGTAATTTTCACCGCATATTATGCTATAACGCACTGGAGACGGTGCAAGGCGGTGGAATTCCTCTTCAACAGAATAATAGGAACCAATATATCGGCTGGGATTCTCGCAGTATTAAAACACGTCAGTCATTCAAATTGATTCAGCCACTTAGTATAATAAAACATTGCTCATACCAGGAGTGCTTCCATTTGGAGGATTCCACTGCACTATGGGCTGCAGCCGCTATAACAAATTACTATGTTTTAGGCTGACCGCGAGAGAGACCAATCATGATATCGGCACTGTTCAGGAGAAAGGTAAGCACACTGACGCTTTAGTAACGCTTCTGCGTTGTTCGCTAGATGGCGGCACGACCTCTCCCTTTGCCAGACCCTCTCCGTTTCCGTAATGAAGCCGTCTGCGCCACAACGAGCACTAGCGTGGTGCGTTTAACTTAAAAATTATTTTGTTTGTTAGATTACAGATGCAGATTGAACTTATAACAAAAGGTCTGTAATTATACATTAATATAATATTTCCCTAGTTTGTTAAAATCTGGGCGCGGATTACAACAGCTTCAGAGTCCGGTGATAACCAATAGTACCACATATTTCAAACGGTGAACAATGATATATTTATGCTTACTATATTGTGCCATTTTGATAAACATCTGTTCCCATTTTATTGTTTCTATTCTCATGTCGCACAGTACTGGTGAGTGCCCAGCATTTGTTTATCGATAAACCTATAGCGTTGTGAATAAACTAATAACAATATTGCGCCTATAAAAATGTCACATTAATGCTAACAGGTGAACAGCCATGGGGTTGTAAAGAACATATAAATGTTCTAAAGGTTGCTAGGCGTAGAAGCGAGAGAGTCGTAAAATAAGGATGTGTTAGCATTGCGATATTACCCAATAACACGGTCGTAAAGGAGGTGCCATAAACATTATGTCATCCAAATTTCGCATTTGCTGCTCGTATTTAACGCCTTTAGGATGTAGGTGGGCAAAGAATAATGTTCTCGCAAACATAGGCGTCGTGAATCCATCGGTAAGCCCTTCCTGCATACAACCTGCATGACGGGCAGTTTTTTTGTTTCTTTCAGGACTGTGGTTTAGAGTGTGATGTTCAAGTTCAGTTTGTATTTACCACACATATAGTGCTGTCGAAACACGGCCAACTGTGGTCGCCACCAAACGCTAGATGGCTATTAGCACTGCAAGGCAACATATTTTTTTATGCGAAAACAAGTGCTTTATGGAGGCACTAGATGAATAAAACCGGTGAAATGCTTGTTGAATGGCAGATGGCATAACTGTTCCCGTGTACCCGACTCGTGGTCGTTCGCGGTACTGGTTTGATGTGTGCAAGTTGTGGAATAGCCTTAGCAGGGCAGACCGCTCTACGTGTAAGTTGCACGTAGAGCCTACTTCCCAAAGTTATTAACATTTCGATGACGGTGGTGAGCGCGAGTCGCTGTCCTTCCTCACAAACGCAAAACAATCGCGATGACACTGTCGTCTCGTTGTGGCAGATGTCCCAGTAGATATTTCAGTGGAGATTTCGAAGATGTTATGTCGATCTTGGAGAGACTAGTCTCATTGTAGCCCACCGTCGTTACGCCTCAGTGTCAGAATGTCTGCATACGAAGTGCCGCAGTTTAATCTGCTTTAAGGTTCATTCACTTCATTGTCACTCTTCTTTTGGTTCATCGACCTGCGTCGAACATAGCAATCTCGTAGAAGGTGACGAGTCCATCCCAGTCACTGGATCTCAGCTCATTCGCGTACGTGATCATATCCCTCGTATAAGGCAGACGTGATATGTGTAGGACACGGTGGGAGGGTGTGGGCGCATTATAAGTCTTGGAATACTTAGAGGGAGTCGTGAACTTTGAAGTGGTCGAGCCCGTTCACGTGCAGTCTAGTCACATCCCGTTCTCTTGTCCCCTTTTCTATCTTGCCGACAAACTAGCCTAGTAGGTGCTTGTAGTTCTTGTCGCGTTGGTGCATCAACTCGCCAATGATCTCCTCCCTTGCCGAGTCAAGGACTCTACACGGCCTCCAGTCTCGACCATGGTCTCCTGCCGTCACGGCTTGATGTCGGATAGATACCGAGTAAACCAGGTAGATCCTGCGGGCCGCCCGGCATAAATATCGAATCCGGGTCTACACGACGCCTATGCTCGCAAAATACTGGCAGATTGTTCATGCGGCGTTTGTCAGCGTTACGTTTAGATGTAGGTATTTCGCTTCTGTAAACATGGATTAATATGTCGTCTATTATATATACTGCACAAAGTGCGCGTAGAAAAGACTAGATTAGCTTTACGCCGAATTTCATCTTATCCAAGGGTACAATATAAGTTCGCCAAATCTAACAGCTTAAACTAAATAGCAGAAGTCAAATGATGGACCACTTATGCGAACTTTATAAAGTAAACTCCTTGTCGTATAAATTAACGCAACAAAGCACCAAGTAATTTAAACTAGTCTTATTTAGACCCTAAGTAAAATTGAGAACTAAACGATACAAATTGGATGTAAATGAAAACTTGGCTTGTCGTTTATAGTAACACTATGCACATTGCATGTCTGCAGCGGTTTCTCATCGGGGCTGTCACTGGTGTCTTTCTGTGCTGCGCATACTTCTGGGCAACTTCCGGTGATGACGAGTTATACGATCCACCGCAGGCGGCGTATACACGTGGAATGACGACTACACCGCTATACAAGATCCTGCGATCAACGACACCGGGGCCACCGACCCGAGTGATGACGATCGGACCTCGACCGCAAGCATCGATCCCCATGAAGGGTGGACGAGCGGCGACAGACGGACAGTGGCTACTGTTCTCCGGACCACACGATATATTCGGCTACTCGGCATTTTACGACAACCGACCGTCGTTGGGGACGCCACCAAACGTCGTGCGTGTGATCGTCGTTTCCGATGTCTCCGACGCAAAGAAGAAGCCGTTGTACTGTCTATTCCGCTATGACGGCACCCGCAGCGCGAGCAAAATGGCAAGCGTGACGCAACAGGCGATCGGTGCAGGCGTGTACAAGCGCGGCAAATTGTACACAGAGTTCGTGTACACGTGTCCTGTCGACGGCACCGTGCCGCCAGACGGCGTCGCGATCGTTGCGGCGCCGACGGATGTTGCGTCACGCTTCCTGCCGGTGGAGGTTCCGGCACGGTGGGCGGTGAAGAAGGACTTCGGCGTGTGCGTGTCGGTGACCTACTGGAAGCACACGGCCGAGCGCATCGTCGAATGGATGGAGCTAAACCGAATCATCGGCGTCAACCATGTGATAATATACAACAACTCGCTGTCGGCGGAAGCGGCGCACGTTTTTGAGCACTACGCCGCTTCCGGGTTCGTTGATTTCCGCCAATCGACGAACTTCTTCGACGACCCTGCGGAGACGACAATCCACATGCACATGTCTCCCGTCATTAATGACTGTATGTACCGCTATATGCATCGCTTCGCGAAGATTATCGTCATTGATCTCGACGAGATGATCGTGCCGCGCGCGCACGACAACCTCACCGACATGCTCGTTGCGATAGAGATGGCCCAAAAGGAGCGACATCCGGCGCGCACGTACGCCTTCCGCAACACGTACTTCTTTTTTGATTGGCCGCCAGATCTCGCGCAGCCCGGTCGCCTAGCAACGCTGCGTTACCGCACGCGCACGCCGCCTAGCGTCGAGGGAACGTCTGCGAAGAGCATAATCGATCCGCAGGCGTGCGCAGCAATGCATAACCACTACTGCTGGGCCTTCACGGCCATTTTTGATACCGACGCCAAAGAGGTGAGCGTGGCGACCTCTATCGGCATGAATCAACATTATAAGAAGTGCCACTTAGATGCGTTCGACAAGCCTGGTGCATGTAAAGCAGTGATGGCGAATGGCACGCGGGACGACACAATGCTCAGATTTAAAGATCGACTCATACCACAGGTCGAGCTGCACATGAAGGAATTAAATTTGGGCGTTGTAAAACGTTGAATAGAGGTACAGTCAATGTTACTAGGTGTCGAGCCAAATTATTTCTAGACAAGCCTGTCGTTTTCAACATGAAGCCCGGGAGTTGTGTACAGGTTGATTGAGTGGTAACGTTGACAAGTGATGAATATTTATTTTATAGTTATATTTTTCGACATCATTGCTACATTCCAAGATGTGTGATTCTTAACGCGTATAACCCGAATCCAACTCTGTTGGCCAGCATTTATGAAAACGTATTTCATTAATAATGTATCTGCGCATGAATACATGTTTGAACAACATGATAAACACAATTATTGTTATCAACTCCACTTATTCACAATCATCCATATAAATATGTAGCATTAACCATAACCCTAACTCTACCTTTTTGCGCAGCTATAGTATAATTGTTCCGTTTCCGTTACATGTGGTAGAAACACATTTATAAGATGAACCAATCAGCGTGACAGGCTGTACTTGAGTGAAACTGCCTCGCCACCTGATGATAATAGATATTGATCATGATCGCTAGAGGCGCTGATGGCTGGCTACCGGTGGCGCCAGCAAAATTTGACGTCTTCTGCGTGCAAAACATGTACTGTACTAATGTGTACATAAAGATAAACATATCATTTGTTTTACACATATAGACATCATAGGAATTAGTTTAAATATGGCATTTTGTAAATAAAACATTTCAATGATATGTGATGTTTATTTATTCGACTATGCATAGTCACCTACTCGGTTTCTGCCCTATCTGAGTTTCTGCCTCATTATAATTATATAGCTGGATCTCATATTAAATGCATCTTTAGTCAGGTATATCGGACACAATGAGCAAAAAAGGACGTCTACAAACTTGCAACAAAGTTATTTGTCTCAAATAAAAACGAGGCAAACAGGTTTTTGACATATATTTTGATAGCGAACGCAGACCACGTGACTACAGTGCTCCATATCGGTGACGGTGATGTAAACAACCGTAATATTAAAATGTATTGGACGAAATTGTAAGCAACTATTCACCCTAATCGCCACGGGAAAGTTAACGGAGAGCCCGTGGGGTTTATACAGTGAATGCGTTGAGATTTGTCGCACAGTGATGCTTTTGAACACGATGAATAAGAAACCGAGTGCTTCCGTTTGGCGCGTGAAGTGATTATCGTCTTACGAATATTGTATTTCACTCAAAACAACTTATTTGACGCTTCGTTTGCATGCCATTGATGAAATAAGTGGTTCTGATTAATAATACTGATACGTTGCTGAACGATTTCAAAAATTGTTGGTGAAAATTGCATATTATGTTTGTGTAAGGCAGAAACAGAGTGGTCCAGTATACTTTTTATTTTATTTTAGTCCCGCATACAGTGCAAACTCAGGACACAAACAATACTACTGTTATATACACATTTCAGCAGGAATATTCATTGTATAACAAGAAAAAGCGTAACATGTTACATATTCGTATCTTTCCCGCTGACAGTATCGTTACAAATGTTCTGAATTCACACTGAACTTCCATTTCTTTGTTTCGGCCTCTGTTTATCTGTCGGTCGGTCGGTCGGTCGGTCTATCTCTCCGCTGACTCGTTCGCCTGCCCGCCCAAAGTCCAACAAGAAACAGGTAGCGCCATCGGACGGTTCTAACACAGGCTTCTCTGCCAGGGATACTGGTACCGCTACCTATTGGAGTATCATCAAACTAAATTCGATACCATTGAAAGCAAGGAAATATCATCTTTTTGGTTTGTTTCATTAAATCATTGTTTACCCAACAAGAAATTAAATTTTCATAGCCGACTATATCAATACGCAGAACACAGACAACCGATGTTCAACGAGAAGCGTAAAGATTGTAGACCATGAAGAGAATCGGTTCTTTCCAGCATGTGTGAGAGAGAGAGAGAGAGAGAGAGAGAGAGAGAGAGGAGAGAGAGAGAAGAGAGAGAGAGAGAGAAGAGAGAGAGAGAGAGACATGTGAGAGAGACACCACCACACACGCTCACACGTACACGCACACGCTCGCTCACGCCCGCACGCACGCACGCACGCACGCACGCACGCACACACACACTCACACACGCACATGCACACGTTCACGCACACGCACACACTTTCCTCATTCCACACAATATGCTATGTTTAGATAACAGACGAAAAAATTTATCCGCGTGCCATACATATAAATAAACTTCTCTTTCATAGCCGACTACTTCAGTACACAGAACACAGACCTTGTATGGCATGCGGATATATTTTTTTCGGATTTATATGGGAATTTTGCAAAAGCATAATTTATCGAATAATATTTAAAATGCCAAAGACAAATATATATTGTAGAAGGTATGATCAAATAAGTATATGTGATTCACGCTCTACATACACTTTCTTAAAAACAGCTTAAACAGCTGCAACTTTATATGAAATAAATATGGCTATCCATATTCCACGCCTTGTTGTAACAAAACATAGTGCCGTTTGGGTTTATTTCAGAATTCATACAATTTAGGAATAAGTGTTCATCTCATCACTTGTAATGTGTAAGCCAGTGTGTTTTACAACTTATCATCGTGAGTTACCGTAAGAATGATCCCATTTGTGTAAAACTGCAGATGATTAGTGACAGGTAGGAATTTTTTTGGTCACCAGACGACGACACATGGTAATCAAAACAAAATGGCGCTTTACCAATCTTCGGACTAAGACTTTATAACACACACGGCCCACGGCACACGTGTGTTATGTTCACGCACACGCTTGAGCAAGAGGACACACTATGTACACGTACTCGTGCATGAAACCACACTTTTCAAACAATAACCCAAGACAATTTGTTACCGTGATTTTATTGACATGATCAATTTGGTCATATCTTTCTTAAAACAGGTCAACGGAAGCCAACGTTACGATAGGTAATGCATTTGAATTAAACATATTAATACTAATTCATAGTTGTATTGTTATGATGCTACCATAATTATACCAATAATTGTTGCCATCTTCCTCGCCGTATTAGTTGTTGTCATCATATCTATCAAATTATCGTCAGTACTAGGCCTCTACGACGTAAATGCATCACCAGCTTTACATTACACAATTACTACTTTGCAAAGCAATATATCATTGGATATTATTCGTGGCCTTGATACAGCCCTCGTCAGATTTCGCTAAGAACATGGGTTGGATACCTAAACAGTTGTATCCAATAAATAAATTGTTGGCACACATAAGCAGTACATTTCTTGCAAACGCTTAGTTGTCTTTGCAGAGTAAGCACGCACTTCTATGATACACAGTTATCTTGCATGTAATTTAGTTGCGGATGCAGCAGTTTATTGAGGAGGTATTCAGCTACGTTTTTGTTGACAGGAATTTTGCATTGCAATCCATATTATTGACCAGCTGCAGAACGATATATAAACCTTCGGAAGTACCCCGTAAGCGTGTGACACAATTAAAACAAGGAAGTAACGCTTTCTTGCTTTTATACAGCGTGCAGAATGGACTAGGTATTTGCAAAGCAAAAACATTATGTTTTCTTGTTTTGTTTATCTAAACATGACGTTTGTTAGGTTGAATTAAGTTACTTCTCATATTTAATTGTTATGCATTTAAAACATGGAATAATATAACCTATATTACCTCCAATAACAACAATTTTACACAAAGAGACACCAGACAACATCTACTACAACAAATTGTCTTCATGGTCAGTAATGCGGATGCCTGCACTTAAGGGTAAATACATTTGTATTTGACCCCTGTGAGGCAATAACGGCATCATGCTGGTCATAGTAAATTACAGATTTGAGGATTGGTAGAACTACTGGACAAAAAGCAAAGAGGAAACAGCGTCTTCTACGAGTTTGAACCTGTTGCCACCTGGTAGACGTAAACTGTTCTTGTACGATGCCTTGTTTGACGAGAAACAAATATAACAAGCAATGAGCGGTTATTGACACATTTAGACAGAGTCTACCAGTGGCGTATCTAGGATCTTGGGATTATATGCCGAAGGGAGTCAAGCCAAATCACCCTTTAGTTGTTCTTGACAACACGTAGTGGCACAACTGACTGGCGAGTGTTCACGGGGTTTACGTAAACCCCTTTTTGCGAACTCCCTTGGGAAACGAACCTACATAAAACTGAGGAATATGTTGAGTTACGAACCTAACCATAGTAAGCCGTATGAAGTGACATAATAATCTTCGCGCCTGGGAGGATACAATTGAAGGCTCCTGGTGAACGTCAATGTATGGGTGTTCGTCTGTCTTACACAAATTCGACACGTTTGGTTATCACCTAAACCAAATATACGAACCTCCCTTTAAAGCAGCATTACTACGGCCATGAAAAGATTAAAATCAATTTCCAAAGTGTGCCGTCCTTTGTGGCCCCGAATACGCCACTGGAGTCTGCCTCACGTTACGTCCAAACACATTCATCCTCTTCCTATTCGTCTCCATCGTTTGGTAGTTTGTCGTCGTTGTAGCAATACGCGTCCTATCCCTTCTCCCGTCAGGCTCACATGATAGTGAGCGAATGCACCTTCTGTAAGGCGTTGTGGAGAAAGTTGAGGTCGCCCTTCAGTACGGCCGTCACGTCCTGGATCAGTCGTTTATCGTCGAAGATCTGGATCGACTGCGTGTACGGGTCATACCGGACCTCGTACGGACGCTTGATCGATGCGGCGTATTGCCTGCAAACACGTACACAATATTACACTTTCGCTTTATATCAGATTGCACTTGTGCAAATTGCGCGGAGTTGTAATTGAACGAGACGGATGGCTGCGTCCGATTACGTGTGCTACTACGCCACATTCGAGTATAATTGCAGCGGAATGCTTATCGCAACGGTACCATTTGATATTTATTTCACCCTCACAACGATTGAATTTAACCAATTCAAACTAAATGTTATGGACTATGTTTTCTTTCCCCGCTACCGTTTGCTATGCGTATAACAATTGATATCTGACCTGCAGTTTTATTATACAGAGCATGCATATTGCATACGCGCCTAAAATGTGTAAAACGACGCGGATCAGACAAACGCTTGCACCCTTCCTTCGATTACAATGGGATACATAATTATTTATTTTACAACTAAACATCTCCACCATAGACAATGATTAAAACTGCTTAACACAAATTGTTATCCACTTAAAAAACTTCGTTAAAAAAATTATAACGAAAAACGTTTGAACTTGTTTTATACTGAATTTATGCGAAAAGTTGATAGTTGAACATATTAAATTTTTTTTTTAAATTGAAATTGCCTACAGTTAAATACATTTGTAATTGTTGATATCTTATTATGACAACAGTGTCGCCACCTTGAGGCATATTTCGAAGGTGAAGTCTCCAATGATTGATATCTATAGTAAGTTAAGGGTTTTTATATAGAGAACTATCCAGTCCTTAGTACTGCCCAAAGCATTACTTTACTCCCTGACATACCTGTTCAATCGAACAACATATCGACTTCTCTGGGAAGCATTAAGCCACGCTGCGATTAATGCACAAATACTATTCGTACACAAATATCCACCACTGTCTATAGCCAGATACTCATTCATACAGCTCAGTGAACTTTAGCAACGTAGAGTGAACGAACTGGCCCAAGGGCAAAACAGGATTCGAACCTGCGTTCCCTCAAATGAGAGTCAGATGCTCTATTCACAGCGCCACCGCGCTCCACACACCAAAGAAAACGTCTTACCTGACTTTCTCCTTCATATTTTCAAAAGACTCCGACACGAAGTAGACCTTCTGGAAGTCCTGGTCATCGTACGGCTGCACGGAGGTCAGGTTCGGCTCAAAGGGCTTCTTCTCCGGCTTGTCCGAGAGCGAGTACTTGAGCTCTCCGTAGGCCGACAATAGCCCGGCCCCGTAAGCTCGCACCTCCCCCGCCTGGCGACACAGGCCGAACTCCACCGTGAACCAGTATAGCTGAAACATGCAACGTCGTGAACCAGTACAGCTGAAAGATACAAGGTTGTGAATCAGCAAAGCTGAAATAGACGTCGTGAACCAGTACATTAGAAATGTACAACATCGTAAACTAGTAGAGCTGAAAGTAATATACAAAGTTGTAAATGAGTACAGTTAAAATATACAATGTCGTGAATCAGTATGTCTAAAATATACAACGTTGTGAATGAGCACAGCTGAAATATACAATGTTGTGAATGAGTACAGCTGAAAAAATCAATGTCGTGAACCAGTACAGCTGAAATATAATACGGCATTGTGAACGTGTACAGCTAAAATATATAACGTCGTGAACGAGTACAGCTGAAATATACAGCGTTGTGAATCAGCACAGCTGAAATATACGACGTCGTGAACCAGTAAATCTTAAATAAACGACGTCGTGAATCAGAACAGCTGAAATTAACGACGCCATGAATGAGTACAGCTGAAGTTTACAACGTCGTGAATGAGTACAGCTGCAATATACAGCGTCGTGAATCGGCATAGCTGAATTTTACAACGCCATTAATCTATACAGCTTAAATATTCGACGTCGTTATCCAGTACTGGTGTACGACGTCTTGAATGAGTACAGTTGAAATATACAACGTCGTGAATCAGCATAGCTGATATATACATCGTTGTGAACAAGTACAGCTGAAATATCCAACGTCGTGAATGAGTACAGCTTAAATATAAGACGTCATGAATTAAAACAGGTGAAATGCACGACTTCGTGTGTCAATACAGTTGAATTGTACAAGATCGTGACTTCTCTGGGAAACGATACCCATCGTACACAAATATCCACCACTGTCTATTGCCAGGTACTCATTCATACAGCTGAGTGAACTGGAGCAACGTAGAGCGAACGAACATGCCCAAGGTTCGACCCGGCAGCACAGGATTCGAACCCGGGTTATCTCGATTAATAATCCGGTGCTCTATCCACAGTGCCACTGCGCTCAACGTAAGTGACCAACTTTGTGCGTTCCAAGTAAGTGACACAGTTTTAAATTAGCGTGTAGTTAGTACAAGCTCGGCCGACGCGGACGACGTACTTACCGTGGCAAACTTCTCTATGTCTCTGTCGGATGCGCCAAGGGTCGCTAGGCCTATCTCTTGCGAGAACTGCGCGAAGCTTGGGTCGGCTAACATCGGCACGTGACCCAGTAATTCGTGCACGCAGTCCCTGAAAGCATGCGTCGCTGTTTTGTAGGTGTGATCAATTAAATTCAATAAAGATTATTTTAAACTCAATATAGCATGTAATCAAAAACGCAACCGCACACCAAACACATACGCACTCACCCACATGCACACTCACACATACACACACACACGCACAGACGCGTGCGCACACACATGCACGCGCATGCACGGACACACGCACGCACGCACGCACGCACCCAAACACACAATATATGTATTTTTTCGCGAGGCGGATCGTGTCGGAGGGAATAGTCTCCTTTTCCACCACCACTGTTGGGATTTTCTTTGGAAAACAAAACACTCGAAAAGGTGCAATTTGGTGATATTAAAATCTGGTTTTCCGTCAATTACTATACACGTCTGCCAAATGAAAATTTCGCAAATCATAGATAACAGATACTCGGACAGTCGATTGTCCGAGTATCTGTTATCTATGATTTGCGAAAGTGTTTTACTTTAACTTAACGTCTGGGAAGAACCGAAGAGCAACTGATATTTTAGCTACACAAAACGTTTTGATTGCTTGTCCTACGACAAATCGAAACACCTCTTGACGACACTCACGGTTCGACGGTGTGATCGGGCTTGGAACCGTGTCGGATGTACTGCGTGCACTGGAAGACGCGGAAGGCGAGACTAGCGAGGAAGTCTCGCGCCGACAGAAGCCCCGCCACGGGCCGCAGTTGGAAGCCAGTCTGTCCTGAAACGTCACGAGTTCTCATAGACGGCACCGTATCATCAAATAATGCATACCGTCCAAGCACACGACACGATACTTTGTATTGCCATAACACACAAACTTGGTTATTACATATTTTATTTATTTGACATCTTTCCCTTTCTAGTAATTAGTTTTTTCGTTCTGTGTATACACACAAGCGCGCACACTCACGCACGAACATACACACGCACGCACGCATGCTCTCACACACAGAGACACACACATACACACACACACATACGCACGTACGCACACACACAGCCACACATACACGCAAACACAGTCACACGTACATGCACACGTTTTTCGGTGACTTTGAGTGTTTAGTATAGGTTGTCAGCATTCATGTTTGTATTTTTGCAAATAGCTACTCTACAAGTCGAATGTTCACGTATCACGAGTTTCTAATCGTGTTTAGTTTTGCATATTCTTGATCAACGGGAGAAGAACGGATAGCAAAGAAAGCAGATGCCCGAAGAGTGGAGGGGTAAAGGAGACAAGGACGACCTAGACTGCGACGGGAGGACTGTATAAAGAGATATTTGGAAGGATTGGGAAAGGAGTGGAAAACGTGAGCGAAAGAAAGAGAGGAATGGAAGAACAGCGTGCACGTTTTGACAAAAGCATGAAAATTAGCACATATGTAGTTTTTGATATGTACAATCACATAATGTTAGGTACCCATCGCTATCGACATGGTATCTAGCTGCCATCTTTATTTTAAAATGGCCGCCACGGAAATCCACAAGGCAAGTATATCAGCTTCTAAGCAACATATAAATATGATTTTGGTATATAAACAAACATTTTCAGGGTCAAGGAATCCATTTCAGTCATGTGCAGTATCCAAAGATGACGGCTATATTGAAATTCAAGATAGCCACCGTGGAAATTCATCGCCCAAATATCTCAGCTTCTAAGCAACATATTCAACAAGTTCTTTGTGTATAAACCAACATTTTTAAGGTCAATGAGTCCATTTCTGCCATATGCTATATCATCAGATGACGGCCATATTGAAATTCAAAATGGTTGTCATGCATAAACGTTTTACGCACATAATTTTAGTGCCTCTTGATATTGAAGACTCCATATGACGAATTCATAGGTGTTTCATATGTTTCAAGATCAAGGAATCCAATTGTGCCACTTGCATTATTCCCTAATGACGGCCATATTAAAAACAAAATGGCTGCCATGGAAATCATCTGTTCGACTATCTCAGCTTCTACACAACACAGACATATGATATTGGTGTCTATACCAACATATTCAGGGTTAATTAATCCATTTCTTCCACATGTTGTATCCCCAGATGACAGACATATTGAAATTCTACATGGCCGACATCCACATTCATACATTTTGGTTTAATTATGTTTCCGTGCAGCACAAACACATACTCTTTGTGTGTATTCTAGTAATACACGTGTACATGGATTTAAATAGGTTACAACCATCAAATGATGGTCACACAGAATATCAAGATGGCTGTCATGCACGTATACGTGCTAGGAACATGATCTGAACGTGTGTTGGGTTTAACAAGATTTAACACGATTGCCACCCAGAGAATTAACTCTAGGTGGCAGGTGGATCAGGAAGCCCCTTGACTTATCGAAAATCCGACCCTTTTATCTATGTGTATCCCGCCCGTCTGAGGTATGTGTCGATTTTATTTTTATTTTAACATATTCACGCTACTAGCACCCACACAATCAGCAGGTAATCTGTTCCATTCATTTACAGTCCTTTGTGAAAATTAAAACTTTCTTATATCCAAACTACTCTGCTCCTTTGCTAATGTAAGTTCATGTCCTCTAGTCCTTCTATCTTTCTTAACTGAGAAAACAATATTTCTATCAATATTTTCATAACCCTTCAATATTTTAAACACTTCTATCTGATCTCCTCTCAATCTCCTGGTCTCTAGTGTTGTTAAACCGCATTTGTTTAGGTGTATTTCGTAACTAAGATCCCTCAGTTTTGGTATCATTTTAGTTGCTCTCCTCTGCACTCTTTCTAGCATATCTATGTCCTTCCTGCGATATGGCCTCCACGCTTGAATACAATGTTCTAAATGAGGCTTAACTATTGTTTTGTACAGCGGTATTATTAGTTCTTTTTCTTTATACGCTATATTTCGCCTAATTAATCCAAGGATTTGATTTCCCTTTGAAGTTGCAATTCCGCACTGCTCTGAAACCTTCATATCAGCACTAATGATTAACCCTAAGTCCTTTTCTTTTACAGTAGTACTTAATACAGTACCCCCCCTTGTATATTCTACCTCTTCGTTCCCATGTCCTGTGTGGAGGCATTTACATTTCCCAAAATTGAACAGCATTTGCAATTTTTAGACCATTTGATCAACCTGACAAGATCATCTTGTAAATGCTGTCTATCTCCATCACTTTTAATCCTTCTAAACACTTTTGTATCATCCGCAAATTTCAACACCTTGCTTGCTAGTTCATCACCTGCCCCCTTGAACTTAACCTCTGGTACTGGCATTGAACTAATATCTTCCCTTGTAAACACTGAACTAAAGTACTCATTCAGGTCTTTAGGAATCCATATCTGGTTTATTGTACGTGTCTTCACCACTATAACCTTTCAGGATGTCGCCCAATTTTACTCAGTTATAGTTTCAACCATAATATACATCACAACATACATAGTCATGAAAAATAATATCTAAATTGGACTACACTTAGATTTGCAACCGCAGCGCACTAAGTTATGGCATTGCATCGGTGTTTCTGGGAGTTCAAGTCCAGCATTGTCTCCATACTGAATAAGTGGAACTCCAACCACCGTGTCCAAGACCAGGCAGATGGAGATTTGGCACAAGAGCTTCACAATTTGATAAACAGCCCTTCTTTCATATTGGCACAATGCATGTTTTGTTGATGGGGTGTTCCAAGTCGTACCAGATCCATGGGCAGTCGGCTGTTCCCTTGCTTCATCCTCCCTGCTAAATGTAAAAATCTTAATGTAAATTTCGGTGATGAACCTCTCTGTCTCATTTAATGTACATGAGTCGACTTCTTATGATTGTGATGACAAGGCGAGGAAGACATCTGTAACAGCGGGGAATGGAGCCCATGCTAATCATGCCGACTTCTTCCCTCGACCAAGGAAACTGAAAACTATGTCACACCAACTCATATACATAACATAGCATTAATGTTCCGATTTCATAGGTTGTTTGCAATGGGGCAAACATGGGTTTCAATGCCAACACGTTCATCTATTTCAACAGCAAGGAATTGCCTTACGGTCAAAATAACCACATCTGTATACGCTGTCGGATATTTATTTTGAGATATCCTTGGTTGTGCTACATAGAGTAATATGCTGCCGATGTCTGCTTCCTCGTGTATTCATGGCTGGATATACTACAGGTCGTTGGTGGCTTTCTGGACTTTTGTCAAAACTATCTGATCTTGTGTGCTGACTGTTACATATCCACCGGAAACGAATGACTTTATACAGTGTAGCAACTAACGAATCAACCTCTGAGTGGTTCTGCAATGTGTTCTGCGTTCTCTTGTTGTTTGCTTGAGGATGTCAGCAAAATACCTACTACATACAATATATACTTTTCCGACAGTTGTTAACTGAGATGCAATATATATGATACATTACTGTTGGGCACCATCGTCAACTGACCATCTACACCTAGATATCATCATCATCCAGCACCCTTGTGTCGAGATATGGAGCAATCTACAATGATGGGAAGTACTGTATTTGGTACGTCAGTCACTGTGATTGTGATCCTTGTCATAATTTGTGATTGGCAGCCATCTTGGATTTCAATATGGCCTTCATCTGAGGATCTAGCATATGGCAGAAATGGAATCATTGACTCTGAAAATGTTGGTTAATACACAAAGAACGTGTGTTATGTTGTTTAGAAGCTGAAATATCTGGCCATCTTGAATTTCAATATGGCTGTCTTCCTTGGATACTCTATAAGACAGAAATGGTTTCCTTGACCCTGGAAATGTTGGGGTAGACACAAAGAACATGTTTTTTTATGATGCCTAGAAGCTGATATATCTGGGTAATGGATTTCCGTGGCGGCCATTTTAAAAATCAATGTTGCGGCTCGGTAACATGTCGATAACGATGAGTACCTAGCTTTAAATGAATCTACATATCGTAATCTACATATGTGCCAATGTTCATGCTTTTGTCAAAAAGTGCACAATCATATCCCTTAGCCGCTGTACTATGGGGACGGGTGGTGGAGAGAGCAATGTAAGATCAGTGAGGGAAAAGAAGAAAAAAAACTGAAATCGAGAATCGGAATCGAGACCAGCGCCACCCTTGACAGACAAGTAAACAAGAGGAGAACAATAATTCGTCGTTATTTGTATTTCTTGTAGACAACGATGTTCTTACTTTTCAAGAAATTCGACACGTCTTCCAGTTGAGGAATGTTGTTCTCGCTGTAGCCACATTCGCGCTCCAGAAGGGAGAATACCCGGATGTGTTCTGCGCATGCGTGTGTCGGATAGAGCGCCATCAGGTTCCGGTAGACCGTCGCCCTGCGTAGAGTAAGACCCACTTTAACTGTTTTAATTTATGTCTGTATGAGGCCACCATACAGGGTTAAAGATTACTTACATACCAAGTTTTTTTTATATAGCTAGATAATGTGTGTGTGTGTGTGTGTGTGTGTGTGTGTGTGTGTGTGTGTGTGTGTGTGCGCGCGTGTGTGTGTATGCGTACGTGCGCGCTTGTTTGTATATACGGAAGAAAAGTAACGTCTTTATTTATTTCGATTCCAAATTCGTCATTGGTTAATGGTTCTTATTGGTTTTATTATTTGTATCGTACGTTAGACGGACGTACATCGATTGTTCGTAACGTAACGCGTATTTTCTGCGAGTGTTCCTATTCAAATGTATGTCGTAGCAAACGTCTAATACCAATACTTCGTGAAACCGTCTTCTGCATATTTACGTATGCAGTGCCATCCGGAGGATGGGCATTTTAGTTAGTGACTACAATAAATGATAAATAATTATTTTTGAGACAACACGTTTGAAACGTGTGAAAGGAATTACTGTCTGTGCAATTAGAATAAAAACCGAACATGTAGAACGAATGAAAACACACGAGAGAATTTCGAGCTCGGGCGAATTGAAGCAAGGCAAAAGATTACTTAGGACTGACTTTACGGCATGACAGAAGACTAACAGTGTTTACACTGCATAGGGATGCGTGTTAAATTCGACACAGTACATAACCAACTGGTGAAAACGGCACCCATGATGCACCGGGGCTTCGTCGACAGGTGATTGGACTGAAACGTGAATAATATATCGACTGCACTTACCACGTTTTAATTTCGTCGAGTGTATATTCCACCAGTGGAATCAGTCGTCCGCTGAAAGACAACAAAAGATATTGAAATCAGTTTCCGCAGGTTCTCAGCCCGTCGTCAAAGCAATCTTGCACGCGTGACGTCAGCAGACGTCAATTCGTTGAAAACGGCAAAGAGTCGCCTTTAACAAGCCGGTTGCAACTGAGACAGCGTCTGAACGGTATTGTTTCGGTGCGTCGTTTTTACGAAAGCCCACTCGATAAATCAATCTACCCAGTTGTGCGTTTCACACGGCACGTTTGTGTTGCATATAATGACATATCGATATTAATCAGAAAGTAATGACAATGCTGTTTTAATTACGCCAAATGCCAGGACACGATAGCGCATTGAAACGCAAACATCAGAGCAATTAACCACGGAGGGCGGAATACCAATATTTCCATAAAATACGAATATAAGTAAATCACGCCTACGTGAACTATATTAATGTCGACGCTCGTAATCTAAAAATAGCATCGTACGATTGTTGGAATACTCCCCGGTAATTAGCGAGAGTAGTTGTTAAATACCGGAGTTCAAAATGCAATTGACATCTAAAGAAAGGCTTATAACAATTAATCGCCGACGTGGCTGCCATTTTACTTTGATTTCCGAATAGACTCTAGACATTTAATTTGATTTAGCGGAAGACATCACGATGGTCATTCGTACAAACATGATAAAACTATCAATGGTGATTGATTATGGTATACACTTTCAATGGCAATATTAAGTTATAGGTTGAAATATAATTTAGGATCCACGCTAAAGCACTTTGCAGAAATTTACGCAGAAATTGAGAGTGCCCCCAACGAAATAACAGGCCAACCAGTATGACATTTTTATCTTTTTAAATTTAATAATATTATATTGATTTTCATAAGACTTGTATGTCCGGCCAGCATAAAATATGCGATTGATTCCGCCTGCTTCTTACAAAGTTTACATCCATAGGCGGTTTATTCTTGTAATACGTCTGTTCTGTCTCCGAAGTCGAGTGTTGTTCCGAAAAGTCCCGTCTGGTGGAAGTACCGTCAACTCCTTAAAGCCGGGGTACATTGGCACATTTCTCCTGACCCGACCTGACCCGATCAGACCAGACACATCAGACCACATCAGACAAAACCAGACTCCCCCGACAGCAGTGTGTTTACTACACTGCCCGACACCGAATGCGCTATACTCTAAGCCGGCGTGACGTCACAATAACGTAAACTTGAAAACTTTCGACTACGTGGTAACTAGTTGGTGTCAGTCTGACGTATTCGAAAGTTGTCAAGTTTTCTGCTCTACCCGTTTGATCGAGCAAACCAGGCAAGAGAAGAACAGTAGTTAGCCCGGCTTGCCTCCGCAATAGCGTCTGTAAGTGTGTTACGATACATGGCGAGATTCTGCCGGAGTGGAGCCGACTGGCGACAGGAAGTAACTCGGCGCCCGCTTAGGGAATAGGATGTTTTTTTATTTTGGGGTTTAATCGCATGAATGGCATATAAAGACTGATAATAGTTCTGGTTTCTGACTGATAAAAAATTAACCTAAAGCGATAGGGGGAGTTTTGTAAGTAAACATTTTATTGTAATCGTTTCAGCGGTGGTTATAGCTATATACCTGTAATACAACCCGGGCCACAACTTTGCGTAAGGCTGATGAAACGCACGTTTACCGTCAACATAATTACCTACAACAGTTTTCCCACCGCACTAACTGCCTATAAAAACAGAACAGTGTTAACGAGATCGGTTGTATATGCATCATGTGGTTGCTGAATCCCTGAATGAAGCACAAACTGCCTTACGTCAAGTTACGACGTAAAAACATCGCCCGAGCAATATTAGTTATAGTTATAACCAACGCTAAACTCGATTACTGCAACATTGTTACGTACAAAACTTCTCCCACCTGTTTGATTTCTTTCAGTAGGAAACAGAAACATTCATCAGTCTTCTGTGTCATTTCTGTGATTATATCCCAGATGAAAATGTATATCCTATTCCCTATGCAGGCGACAGCGCAACGATGTCGCCAGCTGACTCCAAAGTGAAAACGAGGCGCGAGACTATTAGGCCCTAGTGGTTGGTTTTGTTATTTGAATATCTCGTATTCAATATGAACGAAAACAAAATTAAAATAAATACTTATTATTACAAAACAATCTGTCGGGCAGCGTATCATTTTAGTATTAAGAACAATAATAGTACAAAATGACAAATATATATATATATATTGCTATTGATTTTTTATGTTGTTTAGAAATATTTAAATGTGTTTAAAGAAAAAAATCACCTTAAAATAGCATTTTATTTCATTTTGAGAAACTCCCCAAAAGAAAATTTGGTATGGTTGTAAATACAAAAATGATATTGACTTTCAGACGGTTTTTTCTGGTAAACAAAATGCATATTAAGTTTGATACAGCTTCATAAACATGTTGCTACAATGTTGAAAGACAGCAAAAATTCGTTCTGCATTTTTGGCACGACCCTTTCACCAAACATAAAACCACCCCGTGCAATTTTGGATAAACACAAGTCGAGTTCGTATGCCAATTTATGGCTTTGTAAGTATTGTAGTTTTTTTTAATAAATATAAGTAATACTTTCTGGTTGTTACAATTATAAGGGTGTCACCAAATGCTTGTTTTTTGCTTATAAATGTGACTTTTTTACTAGCACGTGGCTTAATTCAATACAATTTGACAGACACTTCTATTACTGAGATTTCCTCCCAAGGTTTTCCCGCCAAGTTGTCTCATGATATTGTGTTACGAAGGGCCATGTGTTGAACTTGTTGTAGTAGACAAGATCGATTGACACCTGCTGAGGTCAGTCACGTGTCATTGCAAATGGCAGCTGAGGTCGGGCATTATCGAAGAATAAACAAAACTACCGCCAGTATTTGGAGATTTGACAGCGTGATGCATTTAGGTAATTATAATACAACAGCATAGTGGCATGAGAATAACCAGACTATATGATTTGCATTCATGGTGAATAAATTTGTGTTTGAACTGGGCTGACGCACACGTGATCGTCACTATGGAAACATCGTCACTTTCCAAATATATAATATATATATATATGTATATATATTTTATTAATGACTAGTTTACTTGATTATATATTTCTACCATAGTGTTGTACTGCTGTTGTATGAAGTTGAAAATAAATATGATTTGAATACACAACAAATTACTCGTATATGATGGCGTCATCTGGACAATTGGTTACCACTAAATACATTTTAAATACGTATATAAATAGTATTTACTAGAAAGAGTGCAAAGGGCTATTAAACAACATTTCAGCTAAGTGAATTTAAAATGCTGTCCAGTGTTATTGTATTACCAGCAATATCTGAATTTGGTATTCATGCAATTCAGCCTTGACGGCTCGACTGTTGTGAATCACGCAAAACGCATGCAAATGCAGGCAATTTATCGGCCATTCATTGTTCGCTAAAACTGACTTATGTGCGATGGTCATGTATAATGTTTGTTTGAGCAACTATTACAAAAATCAATACTATGAGGTAACAAAAGGCAAGCGCTGGGCTTCACAAACAACCAAGCGATAATAACCAGCGATTACGGTCTACGTACTGTTTGTATTT
>OZ023218.1:35755549-35770549 GCA_963995525.1 Escarpia spicata
ATATATATACATATATGTATATATATATATATATATATATATATATATAACAAAAAACTAAGTCTTTATTAAAAGTAGGGCTAAGATAGTAAATTGTAAACCAAATTAAACTCAATTAAAATATATTGTGCAACGAATAGGAAGATAGATACCCTGAAAACAACATATTACACATTAAAAGCAAGTTTAAAATAGTGCGTTTTGAGGCAATATCACACCGGATTACCTTGCGGCACAGTCAGAAAGGCTCGGTCCTCAGATCGAAGTGACCGGCGTGCAACTTAGTGAGTGATTAGTGACGCAAGGTAAGCGGGTTTCTGGTTGTGTATGACATTAAAAACCAGGATCAATGTAGTGTACTCAATGCGCCACTTCACCGGTAACCAGTGAAGAATCTAAGTGCTGGTCCCTCCGCCTGATCTGTACTACAACTTTGATGCATCAGGCGGTCAGTGATGCCATAGAGCACGCATTGTCGTAATCCAGTCGTGACGTCACGAGCGAACGTACTATAGTCTTGCACGCCGTGGTCGTCAAGCTTGCGCGTATTTTGGCGATGCGAAACAGGTGGAAGTACGCGCCACGGCAAGCATTTGACACTTGGGCCGACATGTTTAGGCAGCTGTCAAGGCTCACATCAATATTGCGAACAACCATCTTCAATGGGATTGTCGCGCAGCAAACATTAATGACATAGTTGACAGTTGGCGACGGTACACTGGACGACCGAACTATGATCGTCGCTTGCACGGTACGAATTGTTGCACTATGCTTGCTAATACCATCGCTCGACGCTTGCACCGATGACTAAGTATATGATTCTCTTCAGAATTCAAACTCCCTTTTTATGTTTCTCAAATGATGTGCAATTTGCCTATGGCAGACTTTGAAGTGTAAAGCAATAGGCGTATCACCAGTCCGTGCAGAAAAACGTCGTACGTGACAATGCTGACCAGAATTAGCACGCAAAGGATACGGCGCGGTTGACATCCGGACGACATGCTGAATTCGATATAACCCGGAGCGCTATATCGACCACAGAGTGTGATTCTCCATTATACATTCAACGCCGACGGGGTTTTCTCTTCACAGACTTTTGTTGTCGTTTGTGCGCCGACAGCGTTCTATTCAACAACGTCGGTTGAAATTTGGAATCGAACACAAAGCCCACCCAGCGAAATGGAATAAATTCATAGACAAAGCCCATCTTTGATAATGTATTTCGTTAACAGATCGATACAACTTCATTGTCGCCTGACATCCACCGTCAGAAAACGCCCGATGTTGTCACTGATACAGGAAGCGCAATCGCATCTGAGTGCGATATCGTGTACGCCGCCATGTGCTGCGGCGATTTCACACTACACACGCACAACCGGAAGTGATCTTCGCACCGACTCTCTCGTTGTAATTTACGAATGAAATTGTACCAGGCACCCGTTGGTCCGTGCGCGAGAATGCCTGTTTGAACTAGGTTGTGATAGCCACTGGTAATGCCGGTTGTGCGTGTGGTGAGTTTTAGAACTTTCACCGGTCAGGAAAGCAAATTGTGATGGTGACACGCATTTGTCCGACATCAACTGTTTATATTGATTTACTGTAATCAAATAAGTATGTCGCTGACACGCCACATTGTCTTGTTTTAAATCCGTCCTTTTGACTTGACATTTTGTATAAATGTGTATGAACACGTATCATGTTTTTGCCGGTTTTCTTTTTCTTCCCCTTGTTCCATTGCGGGGTGGCGACCACATCACTTCGTAACTTTTCTAATTTGCCTACTAATAATCTCCAATTCACTGTGTCTCCCATTCGTGGTCGCTCGTGTCCTCCTAACAGCTCGTTTCACCCTGCCTTTCCATCTCAGTTTCTCAGTTTTGGTCTTCCTCATCTGCTTCCTTGAGTTTTAGAACTTTCACCGATCAGAAAAGCACTTAGTGAAGTTATTATTTGTGCGACGAATGCAAGTAAATGTGTACTTTATCGCAAGTTTTACATTCGAAACAAGCTTGTTATTAACGGAGATCCGGCGGTATTCCTCCTAAATCCTTAGTGCTTACGAAAACCCGTACGATGCATGGCACCATAAAGGTACATGTGTCATCAATAAAAACCAATATGATAAATAGCATACAGGAAAAAGCATACAGGATACATGAACGTCCATTGACATGCTTGATTTATAAAGAGGTAAGTTCTTATACAGCACAGTATCCAGTCTTTAGGACTGCTCAGAGGGCTTTACGCTTTACTCCATGGCAGACCTGTTAAAGAGAACACCTTCCCGACTTCGAAGTGATGCATTCGGCCAAGCTGTAATTACTGCTCCACGACAAGTCGCACACAAATATTCACCATGTATTAATTCATACAGTTGGGTGAACTGTAGCAAAACGAAGTGAACGAACTTGCCCGAAATTAGAAACGGCACAGTTGGGTGAACTGTAGCAAAACGAAGTGAACGAACTTGCCCGAAATTAGAAACGGCACAGTTGGGTGAACTGTAGCAAAACGAAGTGAACGAACTTGCCCGAAATTAGAAACGGCAACAATAGGATTCGAACCCCAAAATTCTCAATTGAGAGTCCGAAGCTCTAACACTACCCATCCTCGATCCACAATAATTACTTTGAAATTGACTGTTTTCCAACGTTTTGCTAATAAAATGCGTGGTGTAGTCTTTATCATATATTTAATAGATTATGATTGAACTTATTTATCACACATTTAATAGATTATGATTTAACTTAGAATTTCTGAGTAGACGAAATGATAACAGACCGTGAGTAGCCAGTTCTGCACGATCTCCAGTAGGAATAATTTAGAATAAAACACTAGTTTAGTGCTAATAACGTTTGTATGTCGGACGTATGTCACTTACGCAAAAATGCAAAATGTAAAGGTGGTTTAGCTGATGGCGCAACAGACTGTCAATCGAGATGATCGAGATACAAGTCCACCGGCGGCCGTTTCGAAACTCGGGGCAATTTTTTTCATCACACTTTTTTTGTGTCTTTCGGAAAAAACAGGTGTTTCCTACCATCCGGTGTCACTGAACCAAGTACACAACATACAAAACCTTTATAGGCACTGCATTAGCTGCATAGCCTAATTGGCATGGGCATCTTGTACAGACGGAAATCGACACTATTTAGGACGCAAATTATTGTTATTATTATTACCAAATACTATATCATAAATTAAAAGAAAGCAGGAAAAAGCAGACGAAAGAAAATCCAGCTTCAAGCGAAGCAAGCGCAATATATCGGAACGAGACCGATGACGGTTACCTCGAAGAAGCGGAAGAGACGCGATAGCGAGCTCATCTCCCGGATGGACAGCAGCAGGTTGCACCTGCGCAGTTGCATCGCTTCCGGTGCCGCGCCATCGTCGCCATTGGCAACGGCGAATACGTCATCCTCTGTATGTTCATCCTCCGAGTGAAGGGACGTCCTCTGCAGTCTGTGGAACTCGGCGTTGGTGATCGTGTCGAACTTGGCGTCGTCGATCAGACTCGGGCGTCTCAATGTGTTCCCATGCTGCAAATAGAATCATAATCGGAATCAGAATAATATTTATTTGTTTCTTATATATCTCAACATATAATGTAGTTATAATTGTTGTCGTTCTCCTCTTGTTTCCCTGTATGTCAGAGGTGAGTTGGCCTCGATTCAGATCCTCGATTTATGTTATATTTATTCTTTTCCTTCACCGAACCTGCACTGCTTTTTTCACCAACCGTCTCCATTCCCATCTATCTTTCGCTCTCATTCTCCACTCCTCTCCAAATCCTTCCAAATCTCTCTTTACACAGTCCTCTCATCGCAGTCTGCTTTCTTTGCCAACCGTTCAACTCCTATTGATAAATCATATAATGTATGTATATATATATATACATATATGTATATATATATATATATATATATATACACACACACATTATATATGTCAATTAGGATATGCCTATAAAGGTTGTGTCATATAATGTATATATACATATATATATATATTTATATGTATATATATATATATATACACACATACATTATATGATTTATCAATAAGAGTTGAACGGTTGGCAAAGAAAGCAGACTGCGATGAGAGGACTGTGTAAAGAGAGATTTGGAAGGATTTGGAGAGGAGTGGAGAATGAGAGCGAAAGATAGATGAGAATGGAGACGGTTGGTGAAATATATATATATATATATATATATATATATATATATATATATATATATATATATATATATATATATACATGTATGGATATATGTTATATATATAATATATATATATATATATATATATATGTACAAATATTTAGATATATGCATATATACGAATATGCAAGTATATTGATGTGAATATGCGTCAGCTATCATTCATTTAATACAATGTGTTATCACAAATACTCCAACACTTACATATGCCAGCCTGATAGTTGTGACACACGTTCGCTCCTTCGTTCTTCTGCTGCACAGAGCACTTCTTTTTTGGTATAAATTATATGAACAATTATTTTAGTGGCTCCTATGAAAGCGACTGTAACGTCTTAATAGGAGTCACTGATCCCTTTAATAGAAACTACATGACACTTTTATGTATGGATATATATGCACACTTATAGTTTATTTTAAGTGATACTACATACAGACTGTATATCGGGGTCAGAATAAAACCTTCTTGTTCTTGTTCTTGGTACGTCTGTTTCGCCCGAAATGCCGGTAGAGTTTGGCAGCACCATGAACTGTACACTAGACTAGCGTGTTTCACTCCCGACTAGTCTAGTATACAATTTCTGGCGCTAACAAACTAGACTTGTGCATGAACCGGAACTTGCGACAAACAATCGATGACGTCATTTCCGTGTTCCTCGGCGTTAGCGCGTAAGCTGGACGTGTCTTTGACCATCCGACATTGCGACATAGTCGGCAGCGCGTAATACATATACGCGTTATATATACCGACCACTTTATTCATGCACCTACCAAATTACATGTTTTTCTTTCTTTGCTATTCACAGCAATGGTATATCACGGATATACCCCGGATGGTTTTAATATATAAACAATTCAACCTCTGGTAAAAAACAAGAGGAAATCAGCAAATAATTCTGACAACTATCGAGCCATTGCTCTTAGTAGCCCTCTGTCGAAAATATTTGATTGGGTTATAATGATAAAAAGTTATGATGCTCTTAAAACAAGTGATCTACAGTTTGGTTTCAAACCTCAAAGCTCTACAGCTAAATGTACATTTGCGTTAATGGAGACTGTGAACTATTTCCAGCAGAATAAATCGGATGTTTACGTGTTATTACTAGATGCGACTAAAGCATTCGATAAATTAAATTATGTTAAACTTTTTAACTTACTGATGGATAGAGGAATGAATCCCCTTTTAATCAGATGTTTACTTTATATGTACACCAATCAACATTTAAATGTATCATGGAACAATTCCATGTCATTGCATTTCTCCACTGCCAATGGTGTGAAGCAGGGTGGGGTGTTGTCCCCCATTTTATTTTCTATCTACATTGATGAAATGTTAACAAGACTCTGCATGTCTGGTTTTGGCTGTATGGTCGGTCATAAGTACTATGGTGCTGTTGGCTATGCTGATGATATATCTTTGGTAGCTCCATCGATATATGCATTGAACAAAATGTGTGATATATGTCTAAAATTTGCATATGAATATGATTTACAATTCAACCCGGCAAAATGTCAACTTATTAAATATGGCAGTGGTACCGACTGCCCATTTTACTTTGATGGTTTAAAAGTGAAACATAGTAAAAAAAAGGGTTGCATTTAGGCCACGTTATTGGTCCTGACGCTCACCAGGCTATGGTAAAAGATATGTGTCATGATTTTATATGGCGTGTAAATGCATTATCTGCTAATTTTTGGTTTTGTAATATAAACATAAAACGTCAATTATATATGTCGTACTGTACATCTTTCTATGGTGTATGTCTGTGGAACTTGCAAAACAAACATCTTGATATGTTTTATACTACGTGGCGCAAAGGTATCAGAAAACTGTTTAATCTACCAGTTTGCACGCATTGTAATATGGTGCCACTTTTAGCAGACTGTTTACCGATTCAAATTCAAATTATGAATCGAATGGTACGATTTATGCAGAGTTGCTTGAAATGCAGTAACTCCAGTTTGAAAATGCTCTCTCATCTAGCCTTTCAAGGTAGTGGGTCATATATGTCTAAAAGTTTTAACTATATCATGTCCAAATTCAAACTTGATGCCATGACATTCTTTCGAATGAAGTCTAATCAGTTTTATGGTATGATTCAAGACCACTACCAGGAGGGGCTGGATGATGAACTAGTATGTAGAGTCTCATTTGCAAAAGATGTATTACATAATATAAATAATGTGGGTAGCTCTTCTTTTTTAGCCATTGACGAGCTGCGCTCATTGCTTACTGTTTTATGTACACAGTAACTTATATACATTGATTTAGTTGAATTGTACAATTTTAGTACGAATAAATGTATTATTATTATTATAGAGGGTCTATGTCCAAATCGACGCTTGGATCACCAACAAAATTGTACTTTTTTCCTAATGCAAATTTATAACAACTGACATCAGCATCCAAATAAAAAAGGTACGTTTATACTGAAAATAAATTTCCTTGACAGTGATGTAAACACTATTGACTGACGGCATCACGTGTGCCATTTTGTAGGCGTCGCTGTAGCCAACTACTTCCGTCAACAACAGAACAAAATGGAAACACCAATGCGGAACAAAAGATTGTGCGCCTTGCATGTTTAATTATTTTCCCAAGCTCTCAAATCCTTTTGCGATATTAACAATAGTAGTCGACCTAGATTTGTATGCATGCGATTCCTCTGTCTGCTATTGTTTATGCACTGTATCTCGAGGCACGTCTCATTTTTTGATTTGCTGCACTACCTGCATCTGTGCATTAATTGATATTTCTGTTCTTTCGAACATAGTTTCTCTACATTCGCTCTCTACTTTCTGGTACTTTCTGGCCGTGTGCATTTTATATCAACGAGATATGCACATTTTGTAGGTTCGTGCTTTGGCTTGTTATAGAAATATGTATTACTGTTGTCCTAATGTCTTGACAATTGGTGTTGGACTTCGATGACGTAACATGTTTTATGACAAGCTAAACTAATCTTTTACCGTTGCATTTGTGCATTTTGTATGTGTGTGTGCGCGCGCGCGTGCGTATGTGTGTGTGTGTTTGCGTACGTGTTTGCCTGCGTGTGTGCGTGTGCGTGCGCGTGCGCGTGCGCGTGCGCGTGCGTGTGTGTGTTAACGTATGTGCATGTTTGCGTGTGTGTGTATAAATATGTGTGGTGTGTGTGTGTGTACGTAGTATTCGTGTATTCGTACCTACGTACGTAAGCGTTTGTTCGTGTGTTTGCGTATACTCGCTGACATGGCTAGTCAAAAAAATTTTGCTGCAGGAAGTCAGTCTCGCTGTAATGATTGTTCTGCGTGCTCAACATTGCTTGCTGCTGAATTCATTGACCCAGATCCGAGTTTAACGCTAACATTGTCTCAGGTCGATCGCTCGGAACATGTCTCCCCCGTTCTCGTACACTTTAGACAGCGTTTTTTACACTGCATTACTGTCATCATCATTATTATTATACAAACACTTAACTGTTTATTTGGACAATACGTTTACCAAAGAATGGCTGTCCACAATGGCGTTTTGCTCTAATCGTGGTTACCAATCGTGCAGACATTAAACAGTACCGGTATAGGTATATTGGGATCGGGACATGTCTTAGGTAAAAGAGTAGGTCTAATTCGTCACGATCTCATTAACGCAACAGACTATACACGGTTCTAGCAATTAATCACAACTGGTTTTGTGAATAGGCAAAAATAAAGGAATAGTATCTCGTTTTGGCGAATTGTGTAGAAGACTGCTGAATATTCTTCTGGATAGTTCATTTCTATGCAAATGAGTTCTTTTAGACATATCACACCCAATACGTGAATTGTTACCTTGCAGAGGCCACTATACAAATAAAAGAAGCCATATGGATCAGAAGAAGGCCAAATCAAGCCAAAAAACCCAATCAACCGAGACGAAGGGATTTACGAACTATGTCACATGTACGATGACGTCATACGTCACATGTACTGAAGAAGTTGGGTTGCTACGCCTACGAAAGCTTCTATAAGGTAAAAATTCACGTATTGGATATGTCTAAAAGAACTAATTTGCATATGTAGAAGACTAATTTTATATTACGACCAGAATACTTTTTTTACCAGACTGCATAATATATTTCTTTTTCATCACCTTCTTATTTTTTTGTTTTCTTTGTATTCATCTTCTACTGGTTACAGTACCACGGAACGTTCACTAGCGACTGAAGTATGCTTAGAATGCTTAGGAAAACACATATATTTAAATAGGTAGATCGCACAAACAGGTTCTAGTGTTTGTGAACTTCTTGCAGATAATCCTCCTAGGGATAACTTAGCCAATAACGTACAATCTAGAGAGACAAAATCGTAATACAGCCAAAGTCATCAGATGTTTATGTACGTATTACTGGTGCATAAATACGTCACGAAACCTACACCATCAATCAGTGGGCAAAACATTCAAGAAGCAATCCAGTTATTGAAAATAAATTAAAACTATAATTACGGTTCTAGGTGAGGGTAGAGATAGACGGGAACTTGTTTCCATAGCTGCCATCTTAAAAATGGCGGATCTTTATGTAGGTCAAGGTCAAAAATAAAACATCTGAACATATTGCCCTCATATTTTGACATCAAATTACGGATGTGTGCGTGTCGCAGTTCTTAGGATATCAGCTGAACAAGAAGTGTCCACGGCCATCAAAAGAGCATAAATTTGGCTCGGTAATGCTGTTATCTGTCGTACAATAACGTCCGACCACGCCACTGCGTCGATGGCCGTATCCAGAAAGTGTTGTCGGCTGTCTCCAATGTCCACCTAACCGTGACGACGTCGTATCCGGAAGTAGACCAATAATGAGCCTGCTGCAGAACCAACACTCCTGTAATTAATAGTCGGCTTTCTGCCGAGTGAATCCACCGTCATTTGTATTCACGCCACCAACTCCCTTTTTATTGTCGTAGTTCTGTCGCAAAAACAAAGCATGGAACAGTGAACACGTATGAACAGGTGTGAACAGGTGTAAACAGGTGCGTCAAGCCTGTTGCATCGTGGCAGGCATGCCACTTTTGGAGTTGAAATCGGTATTTTGACAAGAAATTAAGTGTAATCTGAATATGAATACGCTAACTTTGAATCATTGTAAGCGCATCTCGGAGACGCCAAGGCGACTTGTATAATGAAAACAATATTTGTTTGATGGTTCTATTAAAGGCAAATCCATGTTAAAACTGGATACATTTGTATTTCTCTGAACACCTAATACATCCGTATTGTAAATTGAAAAATGGTGTATTTGGCGATCCAAAACCATCAAGCTAAAATTAATATTCAGATGCGAAGAGGAAAACGTTGTATTGCGTAAGATCGATGCGGTTCCAAACAAAGCAAAAGCATTTTTAGTTGGTCATCAGGAGTTTAGTCCCAGTGAGTGTCCGAAGTTTCCTTTAGAAGTTTAGAACAAGCTGTCCCTTTGCCCGCACCAGTTGCACGCGGGAGGAGTAATTTATGCCAAATGTTGCCTGAATTTGAAACGCCGTGTGATATAATATGCAAACAATGCTATGGCGGCATTTTAAATTCACCCAACAATTGGTATAGATTCAACGTCTTGCATGCGTCTGGTACGGGCAACTCATATTCTGTCTGACGCTGCCGAGGTTGCATTATTCGTGCACTTGGCTAAAATCGGTGTCGTTTTCGAATTACACCTTCCAAGTACACTTTCAAACCAATATCGCTTTAGTCAGAATGTCCAGGCACATTGTAATGTCGAGCAGATTGTCTAACTATATGTACCCACTAGTATGAAGTAAACTAGCAAATATTATCAAAATCGTACGATCTTCCGAAATCCACCAACCACATTTGCATTCGATTTGCTCGACAAATCAACGAATTACACTGATTTTGTGATTTAGGTGATTCGTCTGTGATTTGTCGTGCAGTTGTGCCTTCCACCGCTTAAACTGTGCTTTTGCCAACGCAGTTTCGTTATTTTGTAGATTGTTGTCCTGCAATCGTGCTGTTGTACTGCTTCAAACCCTATCGCGTTGCTTGCGGGTTTGCAATTATTTGCTAGACATGGCCTCCGTCATAATATTATATTCAGTAACATGTCAGTTTTTCCTTGATACGGTGTCTTGCGTTACGTTAGGCTAATCTTCTCACAATATCGGCAAGTGTTATTTTGTCTTTTCTTTTTATACACTGTAAGTGTCATATTTGTTTTCGTACGTTAAACAATATTTTATTTCAAAGAACTATACAGAGAACAACACACATTACATATAGTACACCGCTACTGACAATTGCGTCATGTCTATAAACCCTCATTTCAAACGTTTAGGTAAATCACATCAACAAGTCAAGAAGGTTCAAACAGACTGCCAGCTCAGAACACGAATTCCCGTCTTACATGTGACCAAAGATTCTTTTGTGGATGTTGTTCGTACTATTATTTCACCGACGCACGTAACTGGTTCAACTGTGGCAACCAGTAGGCATCTCGCAACACCGAATGGATCCTGTAGAGTTGCAAAAGTAAACCACTTCTTCAGCTCTATCGGCCTAATTCAGACTTTCTCTGTATCTATAAATGACACAATGACGTCATATGGTTGCCAGTGACGATGGAGACAAGAGAACGGAAAGAGTGTTGATGTCCAATATCGTATGTTCCACGCTAACCGGAAGAAAAAACCAGGCGCGACAGAAAACTGCACCCTGGTCGACATTGAGTAAACATCGGTAGAATGAGGATTTGCTTAGATGATTAGGTTAAAAGCATCATTCTGTCAGATTGACGAAATCATTTGCGTACTACCACGACACAGCTACCGTTTAAGATAATTTATACATCGCCTCAATCGTTAATGGAAGAGTGACTGCTTCCCGCCAACCGGAACCTACCACAAATTGCGTTACTCAAATATAGCCACTCTTTATTGCTATCTCATTGACTCAGCCACGCCGATTTGTATACAATAGTCTACTGTTTGAACAACGTTCAATCGCGATTTGCGCGGCGAGAACAAACACTTGCAGAATAATTTATTTTCGATTGTTCCACGTGTTGCATCGGCGCACGCGCTCGTTGTTTTCGTTCTACGTTTCCACCACTCTTCCGACTATCCATCTATGGATATCGGTCTCCTCATCCCACTTACCTCCAGACTGTAACTCTTCTGGAAAGCCAGCCTCCTCTTTGCTGTATCCTCGTCTGTCGCCATCGTTGCTCCAAAGACTTGTGCCTCGCGTCGTGAAACTTCTTGTATTGGTTCGTTTCGATGAATCGTCAACTGGGTGTTTGGTCTGGCAGCGAATATGTTACACCATCGTCAGGAATGTCACACCGCTGTTGTATAGTTACGCAGACTACAGTCGACTGTCGCGCCAAAACCACGTCTTCCGTGATCCGTTCCCCGACTCATCATTAAATAGTCCCCGATCGCCGCTGGGAATTATTTATGAAAATAACAACAACGCTAATTATTCTTATCCCGTGGTCGTGGTGCTGATCGATAGCAATGATCGTGTCGCGCACTGTCATTTAGTAGCGTCACTCGATCTGCGATAGTATGGGGCGTGTCGTTGCTGTTTTCTCACCCATAACGCTTCAGGAACGTAGGCGGCGTAGGGTAAAGTCCGGCCGGCGACGTTCCGGAACATCGAAATAGCCGTCGGACTAGATTTCGTGGTAGTTGCAGAACGCCCAAGAGCCGGGTCGACAGCGACACATTACATCAGGCTAAACCTTGTCGCTCTCTCCAACTAAATAAAACACGCGAGGCTTCTACAAATAATCATGTATTGGTCAAACTGTCATCAAATTTAATTGCAGCGTCTCGTTCATCTTGTAGCTAGACAAGAAATGCCGAACAAATGTAAGTTGGGCCACCCAACTCAATATTGCATTGCGAATGTGATATCATTTTGGCATAATCGCGGCTAGATTAAACCGACCAAAATAGTGCGTGCTTCTTAATAGGATAAAGGTGGACAGGCACAATGTAAGAGGCGACTTGGCGGAGGCACAACATAGCTAACACAACTATCCCACTCTTAATAGCACCCGTAACCGCTTCTCGTTTCGGCGTTTCCGACCAATCACTCTAATAATCTAGTGTTGCGCCGCGCTGACAGCAGAATCGACGTCCATTAAGCCGCATGTTGGAGCTACGCCATAGTGCGGTGTACGAGACAGGGCGAACAATCGATCTGGTCGTTCGTTGAACAAATTTAACCTACCATGCTAGCATGTGTCTGATCAAACAAATGTGTGTCACATTCAATATGTTATTAATTTTCGATATTGCGTTAATTCATGTTGGAATTCCTGTATCCACAAACCGTCTCTATTTGCCTCTATCTTTCGCTCTCATTTGCCACTCCTCTTCGAATTCCTGCAAATCTCTGGTTACACAATCCCCTATCGCAGTCTAGATCGTCGTCGTCTTTTCCCTTCCATTCTCCAGGCATTTGCTTTCTTTGCCAACCGTTCTACTCCCATTATCTCCACATGTGCAGCCCACTTTATTCGTCTCCTCACCAGCTTCTTCTTAACACTTTCGTCTACACCAACCCCCTCTCTCAGCATCTCCATTCTTCGCTTGTTGATTCTCTTCTTACATATCTGCTAAAAAATAGAGGATAAGACCGAATCAACACTTCTACATTGCTGTTTTCCGTATTTTTCTAGGGGATTTCATGAGTCGTTATTGCCAAGCCTACGGATCACACCAACATTTGAGTCTACATAGTTTTCATTTTCTCTGCTGGCTCCATTCTAAAGCCTGTCTCGTGATAGTTGAGGTTTCCTTTCAGAGCGTGTGTCCAAATCCATATCCACATTCTTTGTTGAAACTTTCTCTTGATTTCTGCGTTGGTCGGCTCTCCTCGTGTGCTCTATGTTCGTCGTCTTTTTCTACAGTTAAATTTTAAGAATGTACCTCAGACTTTTTTATGAATATTTGTAGTTTTGTTGAAGATTTGTGGTTCCATTCCTGAGAGCAATATGCCTTTCATATTAGTGTTATTTTTTTTGTAAAACATGACGTATCCACGCTGTGTTTAAGGTGATGTAGGTATGCCTGGTCTTTTTACTCCTGCTTTTGATATCTTCGCCTGTTTCTCATGTGTATGTAACTACACTGCTCATATAGGTTAAACAGTTATTGTCTCATATATATATATATATATTTATTTATATATATATATATATATATATATATATCGACACCACAATTATTATTTTGTAGTTTATTGCAGTGACATAATTTCACCAATTACCTAAAAACTTGCCCAAGGTTCGACACCGCCGCACAGGATTCGAATCCGGGTTCTATCAGCCGAGAGTCAGAAGCTCTTACAGCTGCGCTACTGCGCTCCACGAGCGGAAACCTCAGTTATAGTTAGAGCTATTTATGTTTTGTTTGCAATTTGCTAAATTTAGAGGGATTTTCTGTGTGGTGATCAACTCTCCAGATGGCGCCAATGTAATATACTCGAGACTGTAATGGTGATAACTAATGCCCCTGGTCTGTTGTTCCATGACGGATGTGACGTTATAACAAACCAATGGGTGGATATGTTTGGCATTCATTTCCGCCTACGTCACTGCACGGAAACATCAAATATCCTATGACGACCTTCCACTCAACAATTTGAATTTCAAAGTAATACATAAATAATCATGTTTTTGTATCACAGTTGAACCGACCTTCATATACGGTTGTGAATCTTGGACACTGACTCAGACACTCGAGAAAACATTTGGCGGCTTATACGCACAATTACTGCGTAAAATGTACAATGTTTCCTGGCGTGATCCAGGAGCTGTATACGGTAGTCTACCACGTATCTTCACCACCGTGAGGCAACGACGTCTACGTCTGGTAGGGCATTTGATGCGCCACGACTCCTTTGGAGACCCGATGGTCCTCGATGAAGAGGTCGAGAGGGACACCGGTCTCTGTGGGACTTGTCTGGCTGCCACAATGCCAGACAGAAAACTGTGGAAACAGCTCATCATGTCACAACGCTAAGTGGATAGCATACGTGAGTAAATAAATTACATTTAGGATACCAATTATGTTTTCATTTAAAACACGTCAAAATACAAAAGACGGATAATCGTCAGACAAAGTTGCACTCCGAGTTAAACTAGTATTTTAAACTGTTTTAACATGAACACAATTTCCTGACTTGAACATACTTGCCACCATATACAGCGGTATGTCACTTTGGCATTTTATGTGTTATTCAATCAATTACACTTTTGGAAAATGGGCCGAACACGGGAATAATAAACGCAAGGCACGTGGATATAATATTTCGTCTTTTGCGCCGTTTTATCTTGAAATTGCATATATGTTATTGAAGAATATATATATATGGAAATTTATAATAACAAAATAAACGATCTCAGAATGCAACTTTAATCTGTTTCAGTAACACTTATACGCACTGTAGAATTTCACGTCTGTTGTGAGATGCATTAGCGTAACTATTAAACGTCGCCAGTAAAATAAGTTATGCTAAATCGACTGCATTTTAAATGAATCGCATGACACCTATTCAAGATGGACGGCGACAAAATGCGCTTCTGCTCCGCCTACCGGATAAAGTGCTCACTAGCAGAATATGAAAATAAAGACCGCGTGTGATTTATAGTAGATCGGCAGCGGAGTGCGTTTGGAGCACGTTAACGGCTTCGTTTAATAAGTGCGTTGTGACATTTACCTGAGCATGATTGGTGACGGCGTCAGGTATCGTGATGCCGGTTATCAGTGGCATAAATCACCGCTGGCCCATTCTACGCGGCGC
>OZ023218.1:35773049-35778049 GCA_963995525.1 Escarpia spicata
ACCAGAGACAGACTCAGGACCAGAGCTAGCTAGCGCAAACATAACAATAAATTCAATAATGACACTGTGTGATGTTATAATTAGACATTGTTTTATATGCGCAAGTCAGATTAGTCACAATAACAAAACCATGCTTGGATGGTTTTTCTACAATGTATTATAATTATTATATCTGCATCTGTACTAAATTATATGTTCTCCCACGCTGTATACAGCACTACAACCACACTCGGACCATTGTGCTGAAAATGTCAAAAAGTGTTGCAAATCCGTCGCAATTCTTACCATTGTGTGTTGCACAATACAAAACATAGTACACGTCGTAGGAACGGATATAGAAGAGGATTGGCAGTGACAGGCAACGGAAGAACAGTGAAATGCAGTAGTGGAAAGGTCAGAGATCCATTGATCACTTTGAAGACAGTGTGGAATACACCACCCTTTTTAACAAGAGATAAAATCAGAATACTCAACATATTATGTGAAATGCGAAATGTTTGATGGCTCTGCCACATGGACAGTTGCCAAAGCAACAACACACTAGGAATACAAACATCCACCACACCAATAAATACCTCATAAATAATCAAATGGAATGAGACGATGACGGACACGAACTGATGAATGGGACAAATCAGACCAGCATGAAGAAAGAGACTCAAAAACGAAAATGGACATGGATTTGACACACCGTTATAAAAAACTCAACAGTTATAAAACAAACATTAAAGTGGAACCCAAAATGAAAACGAAAAACAAGCAAACCCCCAAAACAACCGAGAAACTAAAGATATTGTGAAACAAATGGAAAGAAATGAAGAAAACAACGGACAACAGAGTGCAGCATTTTCTTTTGCAGTCCACTTCTGCCGGATCAGACGACGGAAGCTCGGTCGGCGCGATGCATTTCGGGAAATATTGGAACCGCGAACGGCACCCGGTGTACAGACCAAGGATATAACCGTAGTTGACGTTGTCAGCTTCGTTCGCTTCTATTATCTATCTCTCCTTTGACCGCACAATTGATACAAAAAGAAACACTATAATACGCAATACTATAGTATGGCGCCCCTCCATGTTGAGACGGGGAGACGGAAGTGACAGGACGGAGAACTATAAGTAAGGCTTGGCGCCTGTGACGGCGGGAGACCATTCTGAGACGGCGCCGGCGGCAATGTCGTGAACACAGCATGCTAAACTGATATTCACATACAAACGAGCTTTCTCTGAAAATTGCAGTGCCATGACGTTAGCGTGTAACAATGCTGGTCGTGTTGTCTCGATTATAAAACTTTTATGCATTGATAATTTTACTATGCCATATTGACTTGAACATCTTTTTATACATCTCGTAATCACCGCATTCTAATTACTTTGTTCTTTAAGTTAATTGATCTCCATGAATTATATTGACTGTTCATATTATACCATGTCATTGTATGTATTGTCGCTAGTCATTGTGCTAGTCATATTACTATGTTACGGTATTGTGTTATATGTGAATGAGTATGTATTTGAATGTTTCTTCTTCGGCATGGTTGAATAAAATAGTAATAATACCAACAACAATAACACTAATAACAGTAATAGCAGTAATAGCAGTAATAGCAGTAATAACAGTAATAGCAGTAATAATAATAATAACGACAGTAATAACAATAATAATAACTTGTTCCTGCAGACCATTCATTTTTTGCTGTCAACAATAACGTCATTCCATGCAGCCAATAAAATTTTTCCGACAGCGATTGCTTCCCGGTAAATCGAACATAACGTCAAAGAGGCGCCACCCGGAAAATATCTCGTAATTCAATTCCTCCATTATATAAGTTAACAACTCTAAATAACTCGCTCCGAGTTTTAGCACATCGTCAATAGGTGCACCAGAAGCCAGTGATCCGTGTGGTCTTACCGCTTCAGAGGAGACGCATTTACAATGATCCAAAGTTAGCGTATTAATGTATTAATAAAACTAATATCCGGGCACAAACCTTGACAGTGGCTCGTATGACTGTCCTTTTGCATGTCGCCCACTGTCCGGTATTGACCGCAACATGCTGTGAAAGTCAACCTTGGACGTCGTTTGTTTCGTTTGGCCAGGTAACCTGTTTCAGCGCAACATAATGCTATTCATATTCGAAGCCACCATATTCGTGGGTGTATGCGACCAGTGTCACATCCGAAAATATTTTTAATTTCCGCAGGTCTCGTTATGGTAAAACACGAACTTTTGCCGCTTTGTGCAGTTGTTCTACATTGTGTTTTTTGTCATAGAATTATTGTTGAATTGTTGGCCGTTTTTCGCAGAATGATTGCGTGACGATATACTTCTTTTATTTCATATTGATTAAATTAATTTGAATTTATATTTAGAGTGATTGTTCTTGTGTATTAACGGTGTACTCGTAGTCGATTGATTAACTTTGTTCTTGCGATAAGCCACACTGTGCTGGTACTTATGTCTACGCAATGACACGAGTCATTTGCATTTGCAGTCCATTTCCGCCGGATTAGACGACGGAAGCTTGGTCGGCGCGGTGCATTTCGGGAAATATTGAAACCGCGATATAACCGTAGCGACATTGCCAGCTTCGTTCTTTTCTATTATCTATGATCCCTTCTTTGACCGCACGACTGATACAAAAAGCAAAGTGTATAAAACGAACAACGCAACATTTCGTAGGATTTCAGTTTTAGTTATTCACGAAATCGTATATCAAATGATGCAACAAGCACTGCCGACAATCAGCCGGTAATTTACTTTAGATAGAAACAATATAATTATGACTAAACGACTGACATGCGCGTGTGTATGATACTAGACAATAACAGTTGGTCTAGTTTGGGTTGCCAGAACTACATATTTATATCGATTGACTACCTGCTTGGTTGCTGACTTAAAAGAGAAACAAAAGTAAATTATGAGGGTCTAACACATAAAAGACTTAATATAATCTAACCACTTGCAACTATAATCCGTAGTATCAAGCCTGTGGTTTACTCAGAAATTATTTTCAATATGGGAGATTCTAGTGATATCTTACAATTCCGTACAGCTGAAATATTGAGACATGTCCCCGATGCTTGAACAATAAACGCCTACGGCGTCTTTGACCACGAGGCTGCGATGCCGTGTCGAATGTCCCTCTTTCCGCGCCATGTGTGTGGCTATGCCAGCTGGTACGATTATCGTATTCCCTTCGTTTGAGAGTTACACTTGCACTGTTATAATGCCATATAGTGCACCACGCGGACGTAACTTTTTAATAATCACAGGGCCAAAACAAATTCGGCGACTCAAACTAGAGTAATATTCTCAGTTTGACGACTGGCGAATTGGGTAGAGTAGGCATCGGTGACGTCAGGCGTTCTACCACAATGGCGCTGTCTGTGCAATTTAAATGTTATGTCTTCAACAAGGTTATTCTAGTAAATTACTAACATAATAGTATTGATTATAGTTGCTAATGGTTAGTTTGCGATCACGGTAGAAAACAACTTCGCGTCACCTTTAATTGTGAAGCAGTAAACGTTCTATGCGAACTACGTCTGCCTGTGTATCAACAAAATAGCGAAATACAATGCATAGTATGTTTCAACCAGATATATATATTTCAAATCGATTCATATTTTTCAATGCGCGTGCATCATTTCGACCACGCGTGAGTGACGACGTGACAACTACTGTAGCAGGCTTGTCCACGTGAACACCAGTCTCCCCGAGGTCTTATATCCGCCACTAACTTGTTACCGTAGAAGTGAACCATGCCAGCAGTTATATTATTGTGAGAGTGACAAACAGTGGCGCCGCCTTACCGCGGAGTTCGCGAAGGCAGGCTCGCGGGTGAGATTCGGCTAAGCGACACAATATCGTGGTGGCTAAGTAAAAAAATGTATACTTTCGTAGGGCACCCCAGAGATTTTGTCTATGACCTAAGGTTCTCTGATCAGGATGATTTCACTTGTGGAAATGAGTTTCTTGGTTGGCTGCCATCTTGAAAAATGGCCACCAATTCCAATTTCCTCATATTGTAATAACTACATCACATAGAACCTTTGGTGTAAATGTTTACGTTTTAGGGATCTAGAATTTCAAATATTTTATACTTGGTGATAGATTACTATTTCACTTCTGTATTTACGGTTAACGAATAAAGTGTAATTGATTCTCAGCCAGTACCCCATTTCTAGGATTTGTTGCCCCTGAACAATTGATTCATGAACAAGAAATGGAGCACATTTGCAAACAACAACATTTATAGCAACATTTGCAGACTACAACATGTCAGTGATGGAAGAATGCCGTGCGTATCCAGACAGAATCTGGCTTCGTTGGACAAGAGAGATGACGGGCAGCATCTTGCACCCATGTTGATATTTTCAGGAAAACAAATTTGTGAATTAAAAAACACTATGCGTATATATATACACACACACACACACATATATATATATGTTCTGAATATGGGGGTTGAGGCCCTCCAAAAACCTCAAATTGAGGCTAGCCAAAAAAAGCCCACCTTAAGGCTCTCCCAAAACCTCCATTTGCACCTCTTTCCATGTTCAGCAACCCTAGCTTCATACTTTCAAGAAACCTTATACTTCACCCCACGTTCTGGCTCGCCATATTGGAGTTCTCCAAAAACCTCCATTTACGCCCCCCCCCCGAGGCTCACCAAAAACCCACCGTGAGGCTCTAAATATTGGAGGGTTAAAACCCCCACCTGGTTCGGATGTTACATACGTATAGTGCAGGTCAGTGACAAGACACAAATCAAGATGTACAGGTTTTTTATATTAAAACCGAAACGTAATGTTACGCACAGGATGTAATTGCCAAGCCGATGTTTAGCATTTATTTCAATCAACGTAGCCCAGCAGTTATACTGCTCTGTAAGGGGTCAGCACACTGTCAGTTTTCCCACTGGCGACCATGTTAATGTTTTGTGTGATTATAAGAAAACGTGACCTATAAAGTTTCTTAAACTTCTCACCTGCTG
>OZ023218.1:35783049-35785549 GCA_963995525.1 Escarpia spicata
TCCGTATTGCCAATGAAGCTTGTTTTGAAACTGGATGTTTACTATTTGAACATGCCCCGGATGTCGTACCGTCAAATTGCAATTTTTTTTACCAATTTGGCGGGCAGACCTTTCGTCAATCATGTAATTTTCGATGTAACGAACAACCAACATGCATGTATAATAATAATTTCATACGTGACGCGTGAATTAATATTTTGTACTGATAGGTGGCGTAACATACCGTTTTATGAGAAGAGTGTGGCCATATTTCTTTGAAGACACGGAACATTCCATACCGTTTTTACTACTTTAGTTAGCAATACTAACAGACAATAGCCTCAGGAAAGACATACACAGTGAAACGACACCGATATACTTGTATATTCGCGTGTCAATATGTTGTGCTCTTTCAGCATTTATACTTAACGACTTCTGATTGATTCACAACAACCGCCAGCATCCAATCGAAACACACGTTAGTTCCGTGCAACCAATCACAACCGGCGTTTCATACCTGTAGGAGGTCGGGTGCGTGGAAGCCGTTCTCCGAAGCGACGGAAGCGTTGAGACTGAAGCGACAGTCCTCCGTCACGATGATCGGCATCTTCTCCACCCGCACGAACGACTCGGACATGGGACTGGCGGCGACACCTAGCGGATGGAGGTCCTCACCGATGGCGAACGACCGACACATCGCTTGCAGGAAACCTGCGGGAATAAGATGAAAATTAGTGTCCGTTCGCCATGAACGAGTCCCTGTGAAAATAGCGTATTGGTATGATGTGTGAATTTTTTTGAACACATTTATATAGGACATGTTTGTCCAGTGAACAGGGAATGCATTAGGTATTTCACATGGTAGCAATAAATATGCGCCAGTCGCTCGCCTATTCGCACAGTGGCTATTTTGCAGAACGCACCAATATTTCAAAACCCTTCACCAGATTGAGGGGTGGATTTTTCTGAAAAACGAGGTATATAATTTTCAGTTAAATTACCCATCCAGCACAGGATAGGTTACAGCTGAATGAACTGGACCAACGTGGAGTGAAAGAACTTGTACAGGGTTAGAAACGACAGCAAGGTGATTCGAGCCCGGAATGCCTCGATTGAGGAGTGTGTAACTATTATGCAACATTACTAGTATTAGTCCGCGTTGTCAAATCCTTAGCTTCTATTCCGCGTAGCTGGACACACATGCAAATCGCACGACAATGTATTCGCTGCTATTGTAATGTAATAATTATTCGATTCTTTTTGTTTCGTACTGACCAATACAACGGAGGTCAGCGCATGCAATTGGACAGGGATTAACATCCAGACAGTTTTCGTTTTCCAGTAAATGTCAGCAGTCATTAAGGTGATTTTTCTGACATTGGGAGTTTAGAGAATGAGATCTGAGCTGAGTGAGTCCTCGACAGGTTTTTTTCCATTTCCCTGCATGGGATTTTTATTTCCCCTGGCATAGATACCAGACATAATGGACCAATGGCTTCTAGTGTCTCTTCCGAAAGACATGGGCATCGTATGGTGAACGAAATTACCCAAGTTTCGACACGGCAGCCGATACTGATACCGAACCAACCATCGGTCGGCACCAGGATTCGAACCCCGGTCCCACCGATCGATAGTCCAGCTCTCTTACCGCTCGATCACCGCGTCCCACATGACATCAGACATACGTGGGAAGTGGGATTCATAGGAGGTGGACCCTCCAGAACAATGGTGGAAACAGGGAAGTTGTCAATCAACACGGGTGGGAGACGGCAGATTGAGACCACTGCTATATGTGACGTTTTTACCTGTCTTGTCCGCGTTCTCTCGACCAATCGCGGCGACGTTTAGCGGTTCTGTGCGTAGACTGTCCATCAGCACCATGACGTAATCGTAGTAACCTTTGACCCCGTGCTGCCATATTTGGGTGCGCAGGTCGGCCGTGTAGTGCGGGACTGTTATGGCGGACGCGGTCCTTTGACAATCCACCTGAAACAAAAGGAAACATTCACGTTCTATCTATAAATTCTACGTACAATTATTGTGCGCTAAAATAATTTAATAAAATTAGCTAAGTCGAACTAACTATATTTACGATCGCTGTAATTGAAAGGTTCGTTCGTTATTTTATTAATGTTAATTATGTTAGAGCCTATCATGATAATCCCACATTGCTCTAACACGTTCATGTCAGCTCTAACCGCTGCTCTTAAAACCTTTTCTTTCATGGTATTTCATAGACAGCATTGTAATTTCCGCACAATATGCCGATTGTATTGTAACCAATTATTATGACCAAACATGTTGCAGTTTTGTCGTACTAGGCAGAAGGGATATGAAATGTATACGGCAAATGAGTCTTCGCAGGGATCCAATGCGCACGTGCAATAGATTTATTGGCAACCGGCCCATATTTTATGCGACACCGAGAAAAGAAGTTATACGTAGACAGCGAGTGTAACCTAACCTGGTCCTGGTGTTGTAAGTTGTCGACGCAGTGTGACAGTTCGCACTACTTGTGAAA
>OZ023218.1:35790549-36098146 GCA_963995525.1 Escarpia spicata
AGTCTGAGTTTAAAGTGTAGTGCATACGATCTGCGTAAGAGCTCAAGTTACGTGTTACTTTTGTGTTTGACAAAGATTGTTTTGAAGTATCCAAATACTTGTGTGGGTTGTATTGCAATAAACAGCCTCAAACACGTAACGAATGTGAAGCATGAGAGAGAGCTCTTCTGGTTAAGTCTTTAAAACGACAGACCTTTCCGTAGCGCATTGTATCTTAATTATAATACATCTGAGAGTAATTGTAAAGGTGATTCACACGCACGCACGCACTCACTCACTCACTCACTCACTCACTCACTCACTCACTCACTCACTCACTCACTCACTCACTCACTCACTCACTCACTCACTCACTCACTCACTCACTCACTCACTCACTCACTCACTCACTCACTCACTCACTCACTCACTCACTCACTCACTCACTCACTCACTCACTCACTCACTCACTCACTCACTCACTCACTCACTCACTCACTCACTCACTCACTCACTCACTCACTCACTCACTCACTCACTCACTCACTCACTCACTCACTCACTCACTCACTCACTCACTCACTCACTCACTCACTCACTCACTCACTCACTCACTCACTCACTCACTCACTCACTCACTCACTCACTCACTCACTCACTCACTCACTCACTCACTCACTCACTCACTCACTCACTCACTCACTCACTCACTCACTCACCTTTCATCCACACACACACCCACCCACTCATCCACCCACCCTCACTCACTCACTCACTCACTCACTCACTCACTCACTCACTCACTCACTCACTCACTCACTCACTCACTCACTCACTCACTCACTCACTCACTCACTCACTCACTCACTCACTCACTCACTCACTCACTCACTCACTCACTCACTCACTCACTCACTCACTCACTCACTCACTCACTCACTCACTCACTCACTCACTCACTCACTCACACACACACACACACTCACTCACTCACTCACACACTCAATCACTCACTCACTCACTCACTCACTCACTCACTCACTCACTCACTCACTCACTCACTCACTCACTCACTCACTCACTCACACACTCACTCACCCATCCACTCACGCACGCACACGCACACGCACACGCACACGCACACGCACACGCACACACACACACACACACACACACACACAGACACACAACTATCCTAATATAAAACTAGGCATAGTAAACCTACTGTTGAATAGATTATTTGTGCACACATAATTTTGATGAAATGAATAATGATATGTTTGTGACCCGGACTGGTCTCAGAATTTGGTCTATGTGAGAACTCCACATTTAAACCGTGATTTAACTATAAATTAACCTGGTCCATGTTCAATTCCCCGCAAGGTTATACTCCTGTCAGTCGTTGTATATGGGCGTCCACCTAGTAACCCAATCTGTATACATGACTTGTACTCAACTTACGATAACGCTAGCCTATCGATGTCTAAGTGGCTTAAAACTAAATCAATTCGGCATTTTACAACAAGCTTTGATAGATATGATTACTCAAGAGTTTATACATTAAACGTGTATATTAAAATGTGCATTACAATCGCCAGACACACAGTTTCTGTGTCATAAAATACTGTATTTTATCATCTGTGACGTCAACAGCGACCGTCGATAACATGCAAGGTCATCGACAATGTGACATTTACTTCAAGTGTAGGTCCTTAAAGATTTAGGCCCAGCATGATCGATGATATCACTGTTGTTTACTGTCAACGTTGTATAACGATAGCACACATACATACCTTTGTGGGGTCGTACTAAAATAGGTTTGATTAATGTGCGGCGTAATTGAACATATTACCGACTGTGCAGAAAGCGGATTCGGTCTGAAGTTTGGGGCGCGGATATAGATGGTTTAAGAGTTAACGGCATTGGTACATTTGCTGAGTTTTTTGCAGCCAAAAATCTCAGCAAATTATACATCATAATGTCAACAAACGTATATGGTCCATTTTTTCACAGAAGCTCCCAAATACACCCCCGGTCGAATAATAACAACGCATATTAGTATAATATAAATATGAGTATAATAGTGTATTATTTTGATATGTTTTGTATAGTCGCATTTTACGTTGCACTATTTTAACTGAGTATCAAGTTCTTCAACAAGTGTCCTACTTTTACACCTATCGGATGCACATAAAATCATGTCGTGTGTGGGCCATAGCTAATGTTTTGTGACCACCGGTGCGATGGCAACTGTCGTGTAGTTCACCCACATTGGCGTTTGGTTGCAGAATTATGAGGACCGCATTTATAAACAATACAGATGCTCAATCGAGTACGAAACGCAGTCAACTCAATGTGCAGTTTGATTTGTATATAATATCGATTACTGGAACGAAATATCGTATATCGATAACAATATCGATTATCTATTGAAGCGACACATTGTGCACAGTTACCATAGTGTCTATTTAACGAGATTTAACAATATTGCCACCCAGAGAATTAACTCTTGATTGCAGGTGGACAAGGAAGCCTTTTGGCTTATCGAGAGTCCAACCCTTTTTAACTTCGTGTATCCCGCCCTTCTGAGGTATGTGTCGATTTTATTTTTAAACATATTCACCCATTCATTTTCAGTTCTTTGTGAAAATGAGAACTGTCTTATATCTAATCTACACTGCTCCTTTACTAATGCAACTTTGTGTCCCCTAGTCCTTCTATCTTTTTTAACTGAAAAAACATATTTCTATCAATAGTTTCATAACTATTCAATATTTTAAACACTTCTATCTGGTCTCCTCTCAATCTCCGGGTCTCTAGTGTTGTTAAACCACATTATTTTAGGCGTATTTCGTAACTAAGATCCCTCAGTTTTGGAATAATTTTAGTCACTCTCCTATGTACTCTTTCTAACATATCTATGTCCTTCTTGCGATATAGCCTCCACGCTTGTATACAATATTCTAAATGAGACCTTTCTATTAAAGTAGTGGGTTTTTTTTTTCGATCCTCCGACCTACACAAATTTATAATTGTTTTGCTTATTCATGACACGGCGAGGTAAGCCCTAATTTTAATTGATTTACACTGTTGCCCTCGATTCTCACAACCATAATTTATCGAATCGTCCCATGATACCGAAACATACATCAATCGACGTATCGATGACATCACCGATACACGCACATCAGCGGCAGTTGTCAGTTGTTTGGCAGTAAGACTCCTATATATGTATCCAAGTTGAGACAATGAACTAAAATATTATTCATTCACATTGTGAAGCCCTATATGCACTGCTGTCTTGGCGCACGCCAGAATTAAGCAGTGAACGTTCATTCACAAATTGGGGTCTTGACATACGTCCCAATTGTGCACGCGTAAGTGTACATGCATGCGCGTTTACACGTACGAGAACATAACTACGCGGCTTACCTCATTTCCTATGTCGTCCATCTTGCCTATAACTCCTCGGCGGCCCAGAAACTTGTCTAATCCAGACACCGCGTTGACAGGTGAAACCAAGGGGGCTGGCACCTTCGTCAAAATGAAACGACAGACACTGTCTGACGCGTTCAGCTGACGATCGGCGTCATTGCTGTAAATATTTAACAATCAAAGTACATGGTCTCATCGCGCGGGCTCTCCCGTCTCGAGTCGCGTGTCTCCGAGCACGTATAGGCTCATATGTAACATTGGCGAATGACAGCGCAAGGAGGCGTAAGGGCAGCGCGTCCAGATGACCCGGACATGTCCGGTTTAAGGACTCTGGCCGGGCTTTGGTAGACACGTGTGTCAACATCTGAGTATCGTCTTGTTTGGTCAACGCTACGTAGTGGAGTACAGTCGGTCAGCGCGAAGCAGTTGTGACGCGGGCGACAATAAGGTCAAGGCTGTAGCTACGTATAGGCTCCTGTAGACCCCAGTCTTCGTGTAAATAATTAAGTTATATTAACAATATATTATCACTGCATGTTGGCTTTTTAAATACAATTGGGTGTAAATTAGGCTTAATCAGGCAACAAAATGGGACCAATCTCCACAGACCACATATGAATCCCACTTTGTCTGAAAACGCCCCTCCCCCCAAAAAAACCGACCTCGTTATGGGCCTGCTGGGGATGCTAAAGTGATGTGTGTCAATCTCACACCCATTTAATTGTTCTTCCAGTTAGAAATGTAACCTTCTCTATTATGAGCCCCCCCCCTCGTGAACATGTGGGGCCCTCTGCGTTGTGAAAAATATAACCCCACATGAACGTGTGGCGCCACTGGAGTCTGAATTGGTAAAACGTGAACCCCCATTGTGAAAAGCGGGCTACGGGCCTGAATACGATAGCCAAAACGGTGAGTAGTTGTCTATAACTAGTGCGATGATGGTAGTAAAAAGTGCGTCGACGAAGCACGGCATCGCCATCTAATCTCATCGCCATCTAATCTACCTACTTGTAAGATTTATGTGGACAACACAGCTACTATACTCAATTTTCAATATGCATGTTGCTACTTCTATCATGGTTTTATTGTTCAAGTTCGCTCCACTTGTGTCCAGCAATAAGCGAGCTAGATAGACCAGAATCACGCAACTCTGTGCCATAGTTTCTCTATCACCAGACAATTTAGACTCGTCGGTCTACGTTGGCTATTATTCGCAAAACAAGATAAACACAATATCTGAAATTTCTATTTCATGTTTATTACACGAGTTATGACAATAGCAGCACATACTAGTTTCGTATTATTTTGTTGTAATAATTATTATTATTGTGATAGATAATTGGACTCGTTTCGAAAACTGAGGTCAGACATCCGGTTTTTTTAATTGTTGAAATTCCTGCTCTTTTCCTGAAAGCAAAGAGGTCGACACGCGGTGCTGATCGTGCAAAAGTAAACCAATGCGTGTATGTATGTCATAGATCGGCACTGTTCCTTCACAAATATTACTTTGTGTCCTCTTGTCATTCGATTTTTTTTAACGAAGAAAACACAATAGAGTCGAACCTCACTTTACGGTCACCTCGGTAAAATACCACCTCGCAATTAAGGCCACTCTATGGCAGTTCCGCATTATATAATAAATTGGTCCCGCTAATACGGTCACTTTCGCTCAATCCCAATGATGACCTTAATGGTGAGGTTCCACTGCATTTTCATAACCATTCATTATTTAATACATTAAGGTAGGTAGTATGGATTCCACCAAAAATCTTTAGTTTTCAAAACAGATCAACCATATTTGGTATGCAGATACATACCAACATAGTTAAGTTTTTTTTTCATGTTTCGCATAAATTATGCAAATTAGGTATCCAATATGGCCGCCATAATAGGGAAAATTATGTATTTTTTGCCGCGCTCTAACCAAAAACGTATTCAAGTTACAAGCTTGTAATTTAGCATAGGGATTACTGTTATGGATATCTACCGCATGAATATCACAGAAATCAGATACGTTGTGTTGTTTACGTGAAAAAAAGATTTTTTGTCGAAAAAAACTATTTTGTGTAACTTTTTCACATAATTAACGCCTATAATTCAGAAACCATTAAATATATTATGATTTCTTTTAATTCATGCAGTAGATATACTCATTAGGCACTGCGGTGCAAAATGTTTTGCAGTTATACCCAGTATTTATTCTGCTAGAGCGCAGCAACTATAAGTACTCACAGCAAAAATGCAAAAATGGTATTCCGAGAAAACGATGATAAGGTAATTTTGTATAACCAAATTCTGCCAAAAGCCTCCCGAAGGAACCTCAATATTGCCACTTTTTATTAGTTTTTCAGCTAATATACTAACTGCATATTGAGGTAAGGATATGAAAGTACATAAATAGCAGTCCTTTCCCCCAAAAATGTCTAAAATCACTTTTTGAATCCATACTACCTACCATAAACTCTTATATTTGATCTTCTCTCAATCGCCTTATCTCTAGCATTATCAAACCATCTTCTTTTAGGCGTTTTTCGTAACCTTATTTTGCGTACATTTTGTACGCCGTTCCTGTACTCTTTCTGATCCATATCCTTACGGTTATGACCTCAACACCGGGAATACGTCGTTAGTGCCAATCATATTATTAATCAGGGTTAATGTTACTATTATACATAGTTAGGGTTGGATACTTGGAGTCAGTTATGATCAGTAATAGAAAATAACAAGGATTGGTTAGGGTTAGGTGTCCAACGAGTACGCATCGCCCTCTAACTATGTCTTTATACAAACGCGGAGTAGATCCAATAGTAGTATATAATTATCATAGCGAAGACTACAACGGCGCTGCCACCTGGCGACTAACTACTCGGTGAACGATAGAATGAACACGATAACACGTAGGGGAAGACAGTGTTAGTTGAGCAATGGGTTAATTGAGACATATATGTTTCACAGAAAAGGGGTAAGACCACATTAATTATTCGTCCGCCATTACCGAAAGAGTGCCCTTGAAAATACCGCTTTGATGTGATGTGGGAATTTTCTTCGAGCATTTTGACATGGCACATGTTAGTCCAGTGAATATTGAATGTACTACTGCATTAGATCTTTCACGAGGCAGCAATAAATAGTCGCTCGCATATTCGAACAGTGGCTATTTTGCAGAACGCACCAATATTTCAAAATCCGTCACCAGGTTGGGGCGAAATTGAGGGGTGTAAGGGTGAATTTTTTTGAAAAATGAGGTATGAGAATTTCACGAGTTTTCCACAGCATTTGTGGCAATGGAGGTTAAATGTGCTATGAAGTTTTCAAGAAAATCGTGTGACAAATTTTGCAGGAAATTAAGGACACGTTATAATGGCCGCCTATGTAAAATCTAAATGTGGTCTTACCCCAAAATTACAGCAACGACCGTGCTTTGGTACCACCCAGTGATTGAACATGTTATTGTGCCACAATGTATATACATTATGTGAAATTGTCATAATAGTAATGTTTATTTTACAAAGCGGCACATCCATAACGTTCATAATAACACTTTACATAAGACTCATAAAATAATAGAAATAGTAGAAATAGCACAAAGTTAATTATAAGAATAAATAAATACAAATAAAAGTGCAGTGTAAACATCAGTAGATTAAGTAAGTTGGTTTAAGTGTTAAAATGTTACTGTAAATATATATTAAGATAGATAAAATAAGAATTACTTAGAATAACATGTTTCTGCTGTCATTTAAGTAGTGTACGAAGTAATAGAAAGATGGGTCTTTAAAGCTGCCTTAACAGATCGAAGAGAATTTGTAGAAATAACGGTAGTCGGCAGAGCATTCCATACTGTAGCGTCAGCGTGAACGAATGCGCTGTCCCTATCTCCCAACCACAAGACTGTTACACACTGTCGGAGGTAACGGTGGATTTGGTTCATGTTACGAAAATGTAGTGAACAGGTACTAATTGTACGAAAAATCGGTGCCATCATGTCAAGATGTTTGTCTAAGTAGACGCTAAGATCTCTCACACATTCAGCAGCACAGACGACTTCAGACCAAATGCGTACATGCAGTATCTTCAACCAAATCAGATGCCGGCCTGGGTACAAGAACCTCTATTTTGCATCGTTTACCAGCAAGTAGCTGAACGTCATCCAGTGTTTGGTGTTGTTGATGCACTGGCATAATGATGATACTTAATTATGTTTATTGTAGAGTTACCCCACATTGGACTTGTATCATATGGGACGATTTGGTAGAACGCTGAATAAGGTCCCATGATGCTTTGCGTATTGACCACGCCATGTTGCTAAAATAAAACGTGTTTCACACAACGCCGTCTGCGTCTCTGTACTAACACAAACAACAACACATTTATAGTAGTCCAAAAATGTCACTAAAATAATGTTTTATGTTTGCCGAAACCTTTGGTGATTGTGATGAATAACTGCTATGCATGTTATACTGTTATGCATTAATAGTATACTCGTTATACCATTTATATGGCAATGCCCAGTATCTCTGCAAAACAACTAATACTATCTGGTGGTATCTGACTGAAGGTCAATGAGATTGCTAATTCAAATATTCAATATTCTAAACGCACACGACGCGTATGTTTTATGTGTAATGAGTTCCTGTGCTTTATTAGAGCAAATTAATATGGTTATAGTTAAGATTATAGAAGTATATTATTATTATGATTGTTGTTGTTGTTGTCACAAGCCATAATGCCCGTCACGTGACGGGATGCCTTGGTAGACGACAGTCTTGACAGTAATATTTACCAAATGCTAGAAAGCACATTGCATCGTTACATAAGCATAAACGCGTTCGAATATACTCGCGTTTGTTCAAAATGATAATAATCGGCTACATAGAATGTTAATCTTTTCAGGGGCACTTAATGAAATTGCACCCTCGGTATAAATATATCGAGCTGTAATCATAGTTCGTGAAACCGTCCGTGGTGTTGTTACGGCGTTTATTTCCAGCATAAACTTACTCCAGGGCCAGTACTACACGGCACAACACTGCATCTCCAGTTCCATCCATTATAATGAATAACATAGGCCTAACTGGAGTTCGAGGGTACATTTGGCGGTACCCAGTGATCTCGGCCTTTCGCGATTTCGGCCCGAGTGATCTCGGCCTGTTTCGGTGAACTCGGCCTGTGACCTCGGCCTGTGCGGCAGTGACCTCTGCTTGTTTGGGGAGTGATTTCGGCCTGTTCGGGTGTATATTGTTGACGAGAAACGATATCGGCATGAAGTCGGCCAGTGAATTCGGCCTGTGCAGTAGCGAATTCGGCCTATGCAGCAGTGAACTCGGCCTGTATAGCCAATGATCTCGGCCTGCTTGAGTGATGTTAGCCAGCGTTTTTTGTGCAACATAATTACATTGTATTATGTATTGTGATAACTGCTACTTAATGTCCAATATGTTGCGTGGTTGTTTTCGACAGCGATCTCTGTTTTTATAACGTATTTTTGTTTTGTTGGGTTATTTATGTGAGGCAGTGATCTCAGCCTGTTAGGGTGATGTTAGCCATATATTTGTTGTGTGTATATTGATGTATAGTTTTGTTTTGTTTTGTTATTTATGTAAGCAATTCGACATTATCATCGGCAATTTCTGCGTGATGTGTACTAGTATTATAGTGATTGCCGCCAAGATATCTACCACTGATCACTGACAACAAATTGAAATTAAATGCAAATAAAACTGACTTGATCATTATTGGTAAATCAATGCAGTGTAATAAACTTGATGTGTTTTCCCTACGCGTATTTTGAAACAGCATATCACGCCAGCAACCTCGGTGAGCAGGGGTGTCATGTAATGGCTAAAGCTAAATCAGATTATTTTACAAATATGGTCATAAATAAGTCTGATAATCCGCGTCAGTTATGGAACTGCATCAATAACATTCTACACAGAAGGCCTACTCCATCGCTACCTGATCATGCGTCAATTAAGTTTCTATGTGATTCGTTCTCTAGTCACTTTACGAATAAAATCAGTATTATTCGTTCTGCTTTCCCACGTCATAATATAAGTAATGTCAGTGTGGACTTTCCACAAGTAAATTCTCAACTTGTATCATTTGAACCTGGAACAGTTGATGAAGTTAGGAAAATAATTATGTTCTCCCCAAATAAATCTTGTGCACTTGATCCATTTCCAACTATACTGCTAAAAGCATGTCTCGATACACTAATTGGACCTATAACAAAAATTATAAATGCATCACTTTGCTCTGGCTGTTTTCCTGATGATTTTAAATACGCCCATGTCACACCACTTCTTAAGAAGTCATCTCTGCCTAAACAAGACCTAAACAGTTATAGACATATTTCTAATCTCGGCTTTATTTCCAAAATACTAGAAAAGGTTGTAGCAAGTCGTCTAAGGTCCACATTAGTACAAATGTCTTAACTAATGTGTCACAATCAGCATATAGACAGTTTCATTCAACAGAGACTGCCCTCTTAAAGGTTCATAATGACATTAACTTGAACATTAATAATGGTAAAGTGACTGCACTTACCTTATCTTTTTAATAAAAATAAGTATTTGGCTCAAAGTGAATAAACTTTCACTAAATGTTAAGAAAACAAAAGCCACGGTATTTCATATGCCACAAATAGGTTCAGCTTCCTCTCCTACGAATAGCTGAATCAAATATTGAATATGTAGATAATTTTAATTTTCTCGGTATCACTATTAACAAACACTTAAATTGGGGTAATCATATTAATGCACTGACTTCAAAAATATCCCAAATAATTGGAGTATTAAATAGTCTCAAACATATCCTATCAATCAACATCCTGAGAACAATCTATAACTCCCTAATCGTATGCCACCTCAATTATGGAGTGTTGGTATGGGGGTCACAGAGTAACCTAAATAATAAAATTATCAAACTACAGAAAAGAGCAGTTAGAATTATAACTGCTAGTGATTACCTGGCTCATAATTATCCATTTATTAAGAGACTTTACCTCTTAAAGCTTGATGACATATATAAAATTCAACTACTCAAATTTATTTACAAATTGATCAACAAGCAGCTGCCTGATTATTTAAATCAAAACCTACTCTTATTCAATACCCAGAGTAAATCACGATTTCGCCAAAAGAAACATCAGATTCAGCATAGCAAAGTTATTCAATAATTCTCCTAATATCATTGTTAACAAAATATTCCCACACAGTATCCATGGATTCTCCACCTATATCAAAAGATACATTATTGAAAGATATCCGAATGTTTGTACTATTATTAACTGTTATATATGTGGAAGATAATTAACTAAAATTTATTGTAATGTCTGTTGATGCATTTTGTGATTTGTATAATGTCTCATTATATGCGTGTATGTACACACACGCACACACACACACACACACACACACACACACACACACACACACACACACACACACACACACACACACACACACACACACACACACACACACACACACACACACACACACACACACACACACACACACACACACACACACACACACACGCACACACACACACACACACACACACACACACACACATATATATATATCTACATATATATGACAGCTACTGGACGTATTTTGATTATATTTTTTTCGATGACATGTTCATGTATTACCAGTTAAACTACTTACTAAACATACAATTAGTATACTATAATTATTATTTAAGGTGGCTCTCGTGGCAGCGGCATTTAAATGCCTTAACGGGAATCTCCTGACTGATTGTATATACTCTATTACAATATGTATTTGTAATTATTGGTCTAATAAATTTCATTTAATTCATATTAGATCTCTCTGCCGCGTTTGACACGATTGATCACAGCATTCTCATCGAACGCCTATTAAAGTGGTACGGCATATCTGGCACAGCTCTAAGCTGGTTTTCTTCATATCTAACTGATATATATCAAACTATAAAGATTGGGAACTGCTTTTCAGCTGCACTGCCGGCTTTATTTGGTGTTCCCCAGGGTTCTGTTCTTGGGCCTTTGCTTTTTATTCTTTTCACCACGCCACTAAGCTCCGTTATACAAAGACATAACTTGGATCATCATCGTTATGCTGATGATACTCAGATCTAGATTTCATTGGCTACCCCGGATAGAAATCGTTCCCTTAACCAACTTAGTGATTGCCTTCAAGATATCTTTCACTGGATGACTGATAGCAAGTTTAAATTAAATGCAAATAAAACTGAATTGATCATTATTTGTACTCCAATGCAGCGTAGTAAACTGGATGGTTTTTCCCTACGCGTATTTTGAATCAGTATATCACGCCAGCAACCTCGGTGCGGAATCTTGGAGTGATCTTTGATAGTAACTTCAATTTCTGACAACACATATCTCAAACATGTCGCTGCTGTTTTATCATATTCGTGATCTTCGCCGTATTCGCCGGTATATTGCTAAGACTATTGCAACAGCGCTTGTTAGCAGCAGACTTGACTACTGCAATTCCCTCCTTTAAAATATCGCTAGCAAGGATATCACAAAACTTCAGCGTGTCCAAAATGTTCTAGCAAGAGTAGTTATAAGATCTCGTTTTTTCGCTCTGTACCACTGTTGAAGTCTTTGCATTGGCTTCCTGTACGATATCGTATAATATTTAAGATCTGTGCCATACCAGGCACTGTCCAATAAGCAACCATCTTATTTGCATTCATTGCTTACTCCTGTAAGAAAACCTATCCAGCTTCGATCATCTAGTTCTGATCTACTTTTGTTCCTAGAGTCAACACTAACATTGGAACTAGGGTTTTCTCTGTAGTTGCACCAACTCTTTGGAATTTGCTCCCTCTTAGTGTTAGATCAGTTGAAAATATTACATAATTCCGTCGTCATTTAAAAACGTATCTTTACAACCTTGCTTATCCACCGTAGCTCCCTAGCGCCTTGACCCATCTGTTGACAACTGGAAAACTACTTATGGATTTTGAAAATGACCAATCCTTTTGTTTTGATGCGCTACTGAGCTTGGTTTCCAAGGATTTAGGCGCAATAGAAGTTATCTTATTACTACTTCGACTTGTAACGAAGTAGTTTTATCTAAGCCTCTTGACGCTCACGCACGACGTTATGGCAGTGGAGACACGCGTAAGACTCGCGATCCATGTCGGGAAAGCAGAGCCGCAAGCAAGCAACTACAGTCTTGTACTCGTAAACTATTATTGTCGTACTTTCATAAAATAAATTCAAATGTCATACTTTGGCGCTTGTAATGGAAGCGGTAATGTTTGGTCCTTGACACTCCCCTCTTTGTAAAGGTGGTGGTGCAGAACATTCAGACCAATCGTAATTACTGTTTTTTTCTGATTGGTCCGGTTGTCTAATTATCCCCAGTAACCAGCCTCGTAGCCCATTCTGACCAATCATCTTTATGGACCACGTGGACCCCCATATTGGCCCTTCTGAATAGATTAGTGAACTACATAGACACCCACAAGGGCGTAAGAAACCGATCACGCCTCACTGATTTCTTTTGTAGCTACTCGCCAACCTCAAAGGGATGCTCCCTATACCCAACAGCGGTCGCAACGATGTAGGCTGTTATGCCCATGAAAACATTGTATAGAACAAAGACTACGCAGTTGGTGTTTTTGTGTTCTCGAGCAATTACCAGTTATTACCATGATATCTCAGTATTTGAGCATGTTTTTTTAAATGGTAACGTAACATTGGCTGTGTTAAGACAACACTATTAATAAATATAGACCCATAAAATAGACTTATCAGGTAACCTTTTTTTGAGGGGGTAAATTTAGATGTGTTCCTATAATGTGATACTTTCTGTCACAGAACTCCTAAACTTGAGCATTAGACATTTGTGTGAAGTTGAACATTCGTATTACTTGCGTATTTTACGCCAGTGCACTTGTACTTTGAATGATCACATAATTATAATTTCTTGTAATATTTCAGAAGTTTTGCGAGGACAATGTTATAGTCGTGCTTGGAACTCACTAGGACGTATATATGTGTGCATGGTACCGTATATGTCATACATATTTTCTGTTTCCAACTAAATGTTCTGATCTATATGTTTAGTAATAGGTGTTTAATAATAGTGTATGCAAGTCGACCTTGCATACACTGATTACACCGTTCAAACAAACCACTTGCTCTGTGAAACAATACACGACTAACAAGCCAATTGTCGTGGCTTCCTCACGTCTTAACAGATCAAAGACAAGCGAAATGAAGAAATTTGCTCAATAAAGCATTTCAAGAGTAGAGAGCTGATTACTGCATCTACACATTCTCACAGCACACAAATCAAAGACAAACAACATGAAAAGATCTGCTCAGTGAAGCAATGCAGGAGTAGCAAGCCAATTACACTGTCACACTTTCTTAACGGACACAAATCAAAGATAGGGTTAACATGAAAAGATAACTAAGGGAGATTATGAACCAATATTACCATGACACCTACCCTTTCTAACGTACCTGTAATATTTTAAAGCTGATTCTTGCGTATTGTAATAATAAATATTATTGGTTACGTAAGTGTGACTTTAGCAACAGCAACAATAGCATAAAATGGTTTTCCTAAAAATTAATTCGAAATTGGGAAGACAACTACAGAAAACTACAAGTTGAGACAGCCTCAATGCTCAAACTTGAGCAACTATTGACCTCAAACTTGGACAACTATTGACCGTTCATGGGATAAGCACTTGCGGTAAGGTAGGAAGTAAGAATAAGACCACGACAGATCGTCAAAACATCTTTATTGCATTGCATATTGTAACATACAGATGGATACAACTTCATTATTTCTGGTTAGCATCACTCACATAAAAAGGCCGAGATCACTCCCCGAACAGGCCGAGATCACTCCTCAAACAGGCCGAAATCACTGCCGCACAGGCCGAGGTCACAGGCCGAGTTCACCGAAACAGGCCGAGATCACGAAAGGCCGAGATCACTGTGAACCCATTTGGCTTAATTAATTAAAAGTTAATAAACAAGTGGAATTACTGATTGAGGTATTATTCTTGCCTTAATATCATTCATAAAGTTGCAGTAAACATATATGAGCAGCAGTTATGCTTAAAGTTAGTTAGTTAAAGTATTTTAGAACACCTTAGTATAATGAGTGATACTGATAGTAGGGCCTAGGGTAACTTAGTCTTAGCCTTCTTCGATAAGTTGTAAAGATTTAATAAACCTGATTATGTGGTAGAATATATAGGAGATAAAGTAACAACCATCAAACTACTTACGTAACATAATATATGTGTAAGCCAGTACTTGCTAGATACTTTGATTAGGTAGCATTGTTGTAAAAATTAAGCAAGGGCGATGCCGATAGTCGGGCGGCGTAACCTAAATAAATAAAGCAGCCTAACGTAACGTAATTGATTGTATTTAAATTAGGCCACTACCGGTAATATTAGCGTTCGTGATAGGATAAATAGTCGGCTTGAAATCTGTAACATAAAGTGTGCTGTAGTACACAGGAAACAGCCTTTATAAAGACTAAGTTAGTTAAGTTATTAAAATAATTCTGATAGGGATATGGCGCCTTGCAAGCGGCAAGTCAAGGCAAAGCGACACTTGGTGTGCGATCACTGCCACAGCTGGGTAGATTTTGCATTGTCCGGCTGTGGGAAGTCATGGGCAGAAACCATGGAGGAAGGATTCTCCTTTCAGTGCATTGGGTGTTGGAAGGTGGAGTGTCTTCAGAAGGAGATAGTTAGGTTGACAGATATTATGAAGGGAATGGAGATGGGAATTAGAAAGGAGACAGGTCGAATGGAGAGAGACGACAGGGAGAGAGGTGAGAATACTGCAAGACTGAAGGAGAATAGCAGTGGTAAGAAAACTGAGGAAAGGAGATTGAGGGGAGGGAAGGTGATTGGAGGGGAAGAAATTGGAAAATCGACGACAGAAAACGTGACAATACAAGAATTTTGCCAGTAATGGGAGGAAGGGGGACAACATATAGAAACTGCAAGAGGATGGCGATCAATGCACTAGTTGAGCAGATGTGTGAAGAAGAGGGGCTGGGATTCAAAGATTGATGGGAATACTTTGTTGGGAGGGAAGATATGTACATGAGAGATGGCCTCCATCTTAGTGGAAAGGGGGCAGCAGTTTTCTCAGAGAACCTGCTGCGATCTGTTGACAGTGGGACAGGTTGCATCTATTTAAACTAGATTCGCAGGGGGGACTCACAGAAAAGCCTGAAACTGGAGGCATAGATAAAGACAGCACAAATAAATCAGCAAAGAACAGTCTGGAAAACTCTTCTGAAGCTGGATATAAATGTGTTTGTTTAAATGCAAGGAGTATAGTAAACAAAAGAAATGAACTAAACATTATGGTAGAAGATATTGACCCTCATATAATAGGTATAACCGAATCCTGGACCACCACCGATATGCCAGATGCCGAATTGGGACTGACAGGATATGTAATGTTTAGGAAAGATAGAATAGGTAGAAAGGGAGGTGGAGTTATTTTATATATTAAATAATCTATCCAGGCTTATGAAATAACATTAGAAAGAGAAGCAGATTGCAAAGAAGCTGTTTGGTGTAACATAGTTACAGGAAACTTAACATTAACGGTTGGGTTAGTTTATCGAAGTCTAAACATAAGCATATAAGAGAATGAAAAAATACAGGAAACGCAAACGGGACTGTATTATTATGGGAGATTTTAACCATGGGCATATACAATGGAAATCTCTACAGAGTATGGGGAGTGAGGACCACAAGTTTTTATAGTTTTAGTTCAAGATACTTTCCTTTCTCAACATGTGCTAGAACCAACCAGGGGTGAAAATGTGTTAGACATAGTTTTGTCCTCACAGAATGAATTAGTTGACAATGTCAAGATATGTGAGCCACTGGGGAGTAGTGGTCACAACCATACACATTTTACCATCAAAGTAAAATCAGAAAGGAATAGTAAAAAGCAGCATATGAGAAATTTCCACAAAGGAAGATATGAGGAAATGTTTAGCAAAGATAGACTGGAATAACACACTGAAAAATAAGACGGCAATAGAATGCTGGAATATATTAAAGAGTGAAATTAAGTGCATAGTCAATAAATTTGTACCCTTCAAAAAACAAGGGAAACGGTAAAAAAAGAAACACTTATCGAAAGAAGCCATTAGAAAAATTAAGTATAAACAAATGAAGTGAAAGTCATAGATGTACTGGAAATGATGAAGACTACAACAGTTATAAAGAAGCACTTAACCAAGCTACAGCTGAAATTAGAAATTCAAAGAGAAGCTATGAACAACAATTAGCTAGTAATATAAGACATGACAGCAAGAGTTTTTATGCGTATGTTCGAAGCAAACAGAAAGTTCAAGATAAGGTCGGTCCTCTAGAAGATAGTGCTGGAAATATAATATCGGAGGGATTCTTAATGACAGAAGACCTGAATGAGTACTTTAGTTCAGTGTTTACCAGAGAAGATATTAGTTCTCTGCCAATACCAGAGGCTAAGTTCAAGGGGTCAGATTCAGACTATTTAGGACAATTAATTGTAACCCCGGAAATGATAGCTAAGAAAATAAGGGCTATGAAGGATAATAAATCACCTGGAGTGGATGGAATTCTGCCCAGACTACTATTGGAAATTGTAGAACAAATTAGCATACCGCTTGCAACAGTTTTAGATTTGTCATTAGAAGAGGGAGTGGTTCCTTTAGAATGGAAAGAGGCAAACATTATACCGTTATTTAAAAAAGGTTCGAGAAACAAGTCGGAGAACTATAGACCAGTGAGTTTAACATCAGTGATTTGCAAATTATTAGAAAGACTAATTAAAGATCACATGGTGGATTTTCTTGTTAAACATAACTTGATAAACCCATCTCAACATGGGTTTTTTAAAGCGAGGTCATGCTTAACAAATATGTTATGTTTTTTGGAAGACATCACTAAATGGGTAGATGAGGGATCACCAGTAGATATCGTCTACTTAGATTTTCAAAAAGCTTTCGATAAAGTACCACATCAAAGATTACTGCTTAAACTAAAGGCCCATGGCATAGGAAATGGTATAATAAACTGGATAGAAAATGGCTGATTGACAGAAGACAACGTGTAGTAGTTGATGGGGAGGCTTCAAACTGGAAATCGGTATTGAGTGGGGTACCACAGGGATCAGTACTAGGACCTATATTATTCTTAATATATATCAACGATTTGGATGATGAAATAACAAGCAAGGTGTTGAAATTTGCGGATGATACAAAAGTGTTTAGAAGGATTAAAAGTGATGGAGATAGACAATATTTATAAGATGATCTTGACAAGTTGATCAAATGGTCTGAAAAGTGGCAAATGCTGTTCAATTTTGGGAAATGTAAATGCCTCCACGCAGGACATGGGAACGAAGAGGTAGTGTATACAATGGGGGGTACTGTACTAAGTACTACTGTACAAGAAAAGGACTTAGGGTTAACCATTAGTGCTGCTATGAAGGTTTCAGAGCAGTGCGGAATTGCAGCTTCAAAGGGAAATCAAATCCTTGGATTAATTAGGCGAAACATAACGTATAAGGAAAAAGAGCTAATAATACCACTGTACAAAGCAATAGTGAGGCCTCAATTAGAATATTGTACACAAGCGTGGAGGCCGTATCGCAGGAAGGACATAGATATGCTAGAAAGAGTACAGAGGAGAGCGACTAAATTGATACTAACACTGAGGGAATTCGAAAGAATGTGGTTTAACAACACTAGAGACCAGGAGATTGAGGGATCAGATAGAAGTGTTTAAAATAATGAATGGTTATGAAAATAATGATAGAAATATATTTTTCTCAGTTAAGAAAGATAGAAGGACTAGAGGACATGAAGTTACATTAGCAAAGGAGCAGTGTAGATTAGACATAAGAAAGTTTTCATTTTCACAAAGGACTAAATGCATGGAACAGATTAACTGCTGATTGTATGGGTGCTACACATAGATAAAAGGGTCGGACTCTCGATAAGCCAAAGGGCTTCCTTGTCCACCTGCCACCTAGAGTTAATTCTCTGGGTGGCAGTCTTGTTAAATCTTGTTAATCTACTTATAGGCCAAACAGCAGACTACGGGATGACCGATGGACATCGCGTATCACAACCTGGAGACCTTACGAAAGGAAACAAATCTGGATGAAGACTGCGAGACGGTGGAGAGACGAACTAGACGAGCACTGGAAGGGCACCATATGGCAGAGGATAGCGCAAGACAGGCAAATTTGGAAACGACATGCTGAGGCCTTCGCCTAACCACAGGATACTACGGCTGCACGATGATGATGATGATGATATGTCACCAAATCAGAGTTATCACTGTTGTAGGCGCGTTACGTTTGAAATTAAAGTTAATAGAGCAAATACGGAAATATTAAAATGGTCTTGAATAATCATCATATCGTGTGTGTGTTTGTGTGTGTGAGCGCGCGCGGCGCTCGCTCGCGTTAGCGCTCGCACTGACCCTTACGCTTGAGCGTACACGACTGAGCATAACTAATATGATGTGATTGAATGGGACCAGTGTGGCAGATCGGGATGTCCTGAATGTACCTTTATTTAGTTTATTATAATAAGTTTGTTATATTATTCCGTGTTTCACGAGCGCCACTGCTCTGTTACTAGTGGAGGCTATGTTTTGGCCCCTCTAGCCTACCCTCTTTGGATCCACCCTTGGGTCTAACTAAGGCCCACGAAACCTCCGGGTGCCTCTGGCCCACGAATGTCTTAATCCACCAATGGATACGAGTTGACGAACCAAAACAAATTGTATTCACGAGTTGACAACTCGGGTTCTACTTCAAGTTCACGATTAATAAAATCGACTTGTGGGGATCTTGAACTCGTGTCAACGGTAAATACAAGTGCATTTGGTTGGAGTATAATATTTCACATGGTACCATGATAATGCCTATATTCTAACTGATTTTAGTTAAAATCCATTATGTAACTTTATATTACAAGGGAACGATGAAACTTCTTATCTCGTGAGCAGTCGATCCGGGTCAGATTGTTGCCGCAATTTTGGACGTCGCGTTGTGGGTTCGGGTACTCGGACTTGGTCCACGAGTCGATCTTCGTCGATGGATCCACCGCTGTCGTCTTTGGGGTCAAGGTGGTCGAGCTAACACGAACAGTCATTGTTTCGTACAGGGGAAACAAATTGACACGTGCAGTTGTCTCGTACAGTGGTGACGAGTGTACGTGTGTGATTATCTCGTACAGCACGGACGAGTTGACGTGTACAGTTGTTTCGTATAATGATGATGACGAGTTGACATATGTAGTTGTCTTGTACAATGATAAACAATTGTGTGTAGTTGTCTCGTACAATGATAACAAATAATGTGTAGTTTTTGTGTAGAGTGGTGACGAACTGACATAGGCCTATGTAGTTGCTAGCACGGAAAAAGTATCGTGGGTCGTTGTCTCGTACAGTGGTGACGACTTGACGAGTGTTGTCACCAACAATAGAATGCACGTGGCGATAACTACCCGAGAAACTACCCATAATGACCGTTACTAACGTAATAACGTCTATGTGTAGTGCATACTCGATGTGTAGTGCATACTCGATGTGTAGTGCATACTCGATGTGTAGTGCATACTGTGCGGCCTAGTTTAAACCGGGGTGCGTGCCTCTTGTAGCTCATGTACGTAATGTATGACTCAAAGAGAAGTTACTATAATTGGGGAACATGACCGTGGCCATGGTGGCTGGTGCTTCGTGTATTAGGCCACACAGTACATGTCTGTGTGTGTACGGTTCTTGCTGTGATGTCTCTCAACAGGAAATACGTCGTCTGCATATTCACGTGTTAAAGAAACACATTCGTTCTCGTACCCACTGAAAGATGAACACATAGAGGCACTAAGAATCCGCGGTAACTCTGCAATAATAAACAACCCCCCACGAGAAGAACTTGCCATACTAGTAAGAGGGGTGTGGAAGGGGTGTCAAGAGTCAACCCCTCAATTCCCGTCTCTCTCATTGACAACCTCACAGCTGTCAGCATTTTGACAGGTAACCTCCGACCAGTTCAAAGTGTCTAGGATTAAGTCACTCATTAACAAATATTTTAGCAATACATTGAAGCACGTTTTCTAAATCCAGATTTAAACTTGATGGTAATCATTTTAACCTTCACCACACTCATATTGTATCACAAACTTCATCTTCACAACAGAGTGTCGATACTCCAGAGTGTGTTATTCTGCTTCGATGTGGGGATTTCTCCTATTTGACAGTGGCTAACTAATGGACCCAACCACGGTATGTGTGTGTGTTTGTGTGCGCATGTGCCTGGTGTGTGCAAGTGGTATTCATAGATCGACTCCACCTACAGTCGAGAAAACTAGCGGTTCAGATAAGCATGTCTGTATGTGCATTCATATAAGACCCAGTGGGTTCAATGATATAGTGTCTTTGAATTTTCATTGAAGTGCCTTGATATCATTGAAGTGTCTGCGATTATAAGAAACTTTTGCTTTTGAAAAATAATGTTACTTTGTATGTTACATGTACATATATATAATTATATATACATACATATGTTATATATATATATACACATACATATGATGTATTTGGAATGATGTGTGAAACAGTTCTTTGCATCTTCTCCTTGCTAACCCTAAAATACTATTGGTAGTAGAATCTTTCCCATACTTTTTTTGAGTAAATTCAGTTTAGCACTATATTACATTTTTATGTTGTGTGAACTAAGAACAGTTGAATTGATATTAGCTTGTAAAAGGCACTTAGCCCCCTGGATCCGCCCATGCAGTATGGATGACACAACATCTTCCCTTAGCATGTTTTTACATGTTCATGGTGTGGGGCAGATCTAGAAAATTTTTAACGTTTCTTTATTGATTAAAATATATTATGTATATGAATGAAAGGCTTGAAGATACAGTCTGGTGTTCATTCCAGAGACTCGGACAACAGGAAAACAAACAAACACAGAAAATACGTTGATAACTTTAATACAAATTGGAAACATCAAAACAAACTGTAGATTAAAATGATTATGTATTTCAATTAATTATCACGTGTTCAGGTCAACACAACGACTGGCTAACTAAATATACTTTATATCGGTGTCGCAACTTGCAAAATACCTCAATGATGTTGTCCAAGAGCACTCCTCTTTTAAACCTATCACAACCAGATCTAATGAACTCATTGACACCGTCATGACCGTGTTGTCCATGACCGTTGACCTCGTTATCGTCCATGACACTTGAACCCATGCACACAGACATTACAACAATCAATCCTTGTATTACTTTCACAAACAAATAACTGATTCATCAGTCAATTTAATAACATCCGACAGAATCTCACCCAAAATCATGACCGATAATCTCATTCATATGCATGGAATAGGAACAGTTTGTAGAGCACTTAAAACAAAATACTGCAAAATTCACAGGTCATGAATGCACCAAATCGGCTGCTATGCACTACGGGAAAGCACCTGCATAAGCGTTATGACTGAACATCACCTAGCCGAAATTGAACGTTAGACACAAGCCCTTTAACAATCTTCATGTTTGTTATTCACTGTAACGGAATGGTTAACATATTTCAGATCAGAATGTGATTATACAATTCAGGTCCTCAAAACAGAGCTGATACAAAAAACAGACATCGCAATCACAACAAATTACTGTCAAAACATTTTCGCTTCTCTTCGTGTATAAAACAATCTTTGACTTGCACCAAATGGCCCATGTTATTAACGTGACAATGAGGAATAACAAAACTAACTTGCCCTTCTAGAGCCCACGTTATTGTCTACTTGTATATTTGTACCATCGATTGCAACTCTTGGGAAACAGATACACCAACAAATCCAACTGCATAAAATGCTATTTCCAAAAAAACGAACTGAGACATTGCAGATGGATCATTATCCAAATCCAGCTTAACTATAGACATCTTTAGTGGCCACTTCAACTGAAACCATTGTTTTGTTTAACATCTGATATATGAACATTGCCACTGCCAGATTGATGACAGCGCACTGTCACAAATACAGATAAGAAAACACCTCATATTATATAATTTTTTTACACAAATATCAGAAAATGTAACTAAAATGTCACAACTCTAGATGAGTAGCTGTTTCAGATGGAGGTCTTTGTTCATGACAACATTTGTTTACGAACATAATATTGCGCCAGGTACAAGAGTTACAGTGGTACAATGAGAATTTGTAAATGACCAATGAAATAATAAATATTCTCATGCTTTTCAATTTTCACGAAGATTGCTTAATTGGTGTGGAACATGCTTTTGCCTAATTGACTCATCAATGGTATTTTGGTTGTATAAGTTGGGTGTATTCGGTAGTTTTCAATTCAGCTTAAACATTCAGCCAATATTCATACAGCTAGGTCATCAAAGTACACAAGTGTCAGCCGAACACACTAGAAACACACCTTCTGAACATGATACACTGCAATTTGTGTGCGAAGTAATAATGATTGCTCAACTCGTATCATACATCAGACCATACAAACACCATATAACATAAGAACTGCTTTTGATATACTCGCCCGAACCACGACGACAAACTTCTGATATGGTAACAGAAGACCATACCAGATATTCGAACACCGGTTTACAAACTTCCATCTGAAATTCACTTCAGTACACCGAAAGTCAGCGTTAATTCGACAGAGCCGTGACTACTGTTTCAAGTTCATACAGGTGTGTCATTGAGAGGCATCTCCAGTTCCGCTTGCTCGCTCCACGATAGGGGGCGCTTCCGCTCGGTGGTACCACAGCCTTCGATTTGGAAAGTCGTTTCTATCTCATCCAATTCCTCCTCAACTTCCTCTTCTATGATGGCACTGTAGGACAAATCATGGCGGTTTAGTTGAACGTTCATTATACAGAGTTTTTCCATATACCTATTATAACATACTCACTGGCCAAATGTGTTTTTAATGAACCATTTGTTGTTACTGAATCTGAAATGTTTTAGGAGGAAACGGTGCATTTACATGGCAGCGTGCCGCTTTCAAAGCTGCAGTCTCGGGTCAGATGCCATGATGACAGCATTTTGACTTTAGAAACACCGCCCCCCCCCGTCGGGTCACGACCTTTCTTGCAATTATCTGAGCTTGCTATTCGGGGATTTGAATGACAGAACAACATTTGTTTAAACACTAAACTGTTGAATTCAAGTTGTTTCTCTTTCATTAAAACATATTTGGATATTCAGTAGTTTAGAATACATATAATTTATAATGTATAACATGATTTTAAAAGAAAAGAATGGAAAGTCTCCGAGTCATATTTTCATTAACTGGCATATCTTAAAAACACTCAACCTATCTTGACTTTCCAGTGTATAACGTCTATACGAAAAAAAATCATGTATCACTCATTTGCATGACAGTAACCATGGTAACTAGATAATCTTAGAAAATACTGATGAGGTGGTTTTGTGGGCCGGTCTATGGAAAATTGAATTAATACATTTCCATCATTAAAAAAAATCTGTTAACAAATTATATATTATTTTGTGCAATGAAGTAGTGTAGCTGAATTAAGATAAATAATTCTGATAAAAATGTTTGGAATATCATCTCAAAATTTGTATTTATTTATAAACAAATATTACAAGCAATTTTTTTCAAAAGTAGTACTCTTTATTCAGCATAACAACTTAATTGCACAATTTAATATATTATTTGTTAGAATAAAAAGAATATACATAAAATAAAATTTCTGTGGGATGTTCCACAAAACACACCCAGCCAGCATTTTTAGGAGTATGGAAAGTCAGATGAGCTGTAGCTCCAAAGCTCGTATTTGAACTAAATTTAACTGGAGATTTTGGCTGTTCCTCATTTTAAATTACAATGTTCTTAATACTAGAACAAATAGTGCTATGTCAAAGGAATGCTGCACGCTAAATTGTGTTTAATAAGCCAGAAACGGTGCGCAATTTGATTGTTGCGCCAACGGAACATTCCAATAATAAACACAGCTGTTGTGGCGACAGGCTGTTAACCACAAGTTCTTGGAATTTGGGTATGACTGGCCGGGTTCCCACAACCAATCCCACGGCTGGGACGAAGTACAACTGATCGAGTGAACTTCCTGCTAATAATTACCACCACTGGAATGAGAGGATGATTCCAGGTAATGAAACAGACAAAGTCGCTTTAACTCTGCCAAGACTAGAGAATGCTACATCACCTGTTGTCGGAATCCTGTCGAAGTGATATCAACTGGCCGCTTTCGATCAACTCCTGGTAGGCAAGGGGGGCATCGTGACCGGCCACCATGAATGCACTGTGCTCGTACAACGTGATAAATAACTTCTCCTTGCCGTAGCTCTACAATGTGCACAATATGCTTGTAACTGTGTTAGCAAAATTTTAATTTGTATTAAATCAGCAAATAATTTTTTTTATTTGTTGGAGTTATATAAATAAGGATTTAAATCAACGATTTAAATAAAACAACCCTTGCAACATGGTGATGTCATGAAGAATCTCTGTAACATTTGTGTAACCTTTTTGGGAATATTTATTAACAGGACAGAGAACTGGTGCGGTGCGTGTGAAATGGTGCCAGGGCCTCACCTGTGCTATAGATATGAATATCTTGCCAGTGAACAGCTTCGTGAGTACGCAGGTGATGCTGTCGACGGGAAACTCCGACCGCGGTGGTGCCACAATGTCCACCAGGTGGCAGGGTATGGCCTGCGCGGCGAGACTGCGGAACTCATCCGGGAGTACCTTCACTCTGCAACACCAAGTCAGAATCAATAAATGCGATTTTATGTTTCTTAGATATTTGCCGATTTTGTAAACACCCATGAATGGGGACATTAGTCCTGGAGTTGATGGTGTCTAAATAAAGTTGTTTATTATTATTATTAAAATCAGAGCTGTAGTCATTTAATTTAGCACAACAAATCGTTTGATATGTATAATTATATGTGCATGCCGTACAGTTTCTAGTAGACGCACAGAGCGTGCAGATGTTGGAGCGTGCGGGTGCAGAGGCTGGGGCGTGCGGGTGTAGAGGCTGGGGTGTGTGGGTGTAGAGGCTGGGGCGTGTGGGTGTAGAGGTTGGGGTATGCGGGTGTAGAGGCTGGGGCGTGCGGATGTAGAGGCTGGAGCATGCGGGTGTAGAGGCTGGGGCGTGCGGGTATAGAGGCTGGGGCATGTGGGTGTAGTGGCTGGGGCGTGCGTGTATTAAAAATGCATTCTTAGATAGTCCATCCTTGGAATACAGATTTCCAGTAACCCGACATACCAAATACATTTTATATATAAGTTCCTTCAACTCCATACAATATTTGTTTGTGCCCCCTTACAGCTTAAAGTATGTTAAATTGTCATCTAAAAGTATCCGCAGGGTGGCAGCAGTGGCGATATAACCATCTTACAGCTTAAAGTATGTTAAATTGTCATCTAAAAGTATCCGCAGGGTGGCAGCAGTGGCGATATAACCATCTTACAGCTTAAAGTATGTTGAACTGTTATCTAAAAGTATCCGCAGGGTGGCAGCAGTGGCGATATAACCATCTTACAGCTTAACATACATTGAACTGTTATCTAAAAGTATCCGCAGGGTGGCAGCAGTGGCGATATAACCATCTTACAGCTTAAAGTATGTTGAACTGTCATCTAAAAGTATCCGCAGGGTGGCAGCAGTGGCGATATAACCATCTTACAACTTAAAGTATGTTGAACTGTCATCTAAAAGTATCCGCAGGGTGGCAGCAGTGGCGATATAACCATCTTACAGCTTAAAGTATGTTGAACTGTCATCTAAAAGTATCCGCAGGGTGGCAGCAGTGGCGATATAACCATCTTACAGCTTAAAGTATGTTGAACTGTCATCTAAAAGTATTCGCAGGGTGGCAGCAGTGGCGATATAACCATCTTCTGCAGTTTTAAAGCATACATTCAATCTGTTTTTGTGCATGATTTCACTTCTGTAAAATCAGGTGCATGCCATTAAGGCAGTGCACAAGTAATGGTAACTATATGGTATTTATATAAATACATGTGCATCAATACATAAATTACACACATCCTGATTATTATAAGTGTTTTCGCATTAAGTCTTGCAGAGTTTTCCAGGGATTACATGAGTTGTAACTAAATCAAATGATAAATGAAACCTTAAAAATTTCAAAGTTATCAACACTGTTTGCAAAGCTTGAAGGAGGTCACATGCATAACTTTGATCGTGACTTAGACAAACCGTGATTTAGCAGATCGAACAGTGTTGAGAGCTGACCAAGAGATAATACGTAATTCATGGGTGACTCCTTACCTGTCGGGGGTGACGTATTCCGTGTTCCCATAGTCAACATACAGCACCCCGACATAGGTGAGTGTGTCAGAGGTCATCTCCATGGAGATGACCTCTGCCCTGTACCAGCACGAGTCGACAGAATACTGGACACAGCAGGTGGCCCCTATAAGACAGATGGTTCAACTTTGACTTAACTTGCCTAAATGGTTGTGCTGTTATTATCTGATTTTTATATGCAACATCTTTTCCATCATTCCACACATTTCACAGAACATTCTAGAACTTTCTAGAACGTTCCGCACTCCAAACAACACTTCAATTTATCTCAGGTTTTATTGCTCATTTTACACACTCTGTTGGAAGCACAATGGATGTTGGATGGTTTAACAGCGAAGTTCTTTGACGTTGTTGTCAATAATTACCACCCAGGCTGATTATTGGTAATGGAACTGACAACCTCCCGGTGAAGTAGGGTGAATCCACGAACTATATGGTGACCCTGGCACAGAATACAAGATTAATAATAATAAGAGGACTTCCATAAATCTAGATAAATCCATTAGGGGCACCTAAAATACATAATTATATATATATATATATATATACTGTATATGCACGCACAAAATTGATAAGTTACATAAATTAATATTAATGATAGTAAATTAATTAAAATAGATGACAATATATTAAATTAAAAATAAGTTATATCAAGATAATTAGTTAAAGACATTATGATAATAAATAAACATGATATAAAACATGTAAAAGATAATAATTAAACAAATAAAAATAAACAATAAGAATAAGAGTTAAATAAACCCAGAAAAGATGAGTTTTCAAGTCTTTTAAAAGTCACAAGGCCAGAGTTTGCTTCAACCTACCTGGAGCAATGCCTGTGAGGTGGGGGTATGAGGAAGCATGCAGGGCCAGCTCGTCTGCGGTGTGGAGCAACGTGTCAAGGTCTTTGTTGATGGCAACAAACTGTGGGTCCACTGCCTGGACCTGCTTCACATACTGGATGTACACCTGTAACCAGAGAACACATCTACCCGTTACATATGTAATCACAGAACACATCTACTTGTTTCATTTGTAATCAGAGAACCCATCTACCTGTTACACCTGTAATCAGAGAACACCTCTACTTGTTTCACCTGTAATCACACAACACATGTAATTGTTTCATTTGTAATCAGATAACAAATCTACCTGTTACACCTGTAATCACAGAACACATATACATGTTACACCTGTAATCACAGAACACATCTACCTGTTTCACCTGTAATCACAGAATATGTCTACCTGTTTCACCTGTAACCAGAGAACACACTCGTTTCACCTGTAATCCCAGAACACATATACCTGTTTCATTTACTGGATGTACACCTGTAATCACAACTCATAGATCTACCTGTATCACAGAATACATCAACCTGCTTTATCAGTAAATAGCTCCAATTGAAATATTGTCATTCCTATCATAAGAAGTCTTTCTGTCAATCTGATTGTTTGCTTGTCACATTTAAGTAATTTCGTAAAAACAAAAACGGGGTCGATTTTAATGGTATTCCGTTACTCCGAGCAACCCAGATTTTGCAACGGATTACCAGACTCGACGCTACGGGGATCCGGCCGGATTACCGCTATTTGTTGGAAAGTAGGTACACCAGCATTCTGATTTAATGTGGGCACATACTATAATAATAAAATTTAGCGCAAAAGGCATCTTAGTTCGGCTACCGTTTTCTTTGGTATTTTCTCTGAGTTCAATATATATCACCCAAACGCAGTTACCATTTGGGCGCCACGTTAGATTTCTAGTATGTCAAAACTCCGCAAGGTGTCACCATTGGAGGATCCTGTGGGAATATTCTGTGATTGGACAACTGACAAGTGATTTCCTGAATCACGTGAATGATGCCCGCATCACGGGTTGAGTGTCAACAAGTGTGACTCCAAGTTTAAAGTTGTGAATGCAAATGTTGTGAATGTAAATAAAGACGAATGTAGCGCATGTACGCTTCGCAGTTGAACGTACCAGGTGTAAGTTCTAGCAAGCGCTGATTTAATCAGTTGCGCAATCGTCAAGCTACAACACAAGTTACGTAGTGCTTAGACACTAGTCACTAGCGAGCGACAAGCCGGCAGCAATGCCATAACTTGTGTAGGTGACATGTTTACGATTCTGAGATGGATTCATGGGTTCAAGCAAAATATTAGAAGCGGGGAAATCGGGGATTTATGTCAAACGTCTGGGTGCGTATTATACACGGAGATTCTATCAAAATTTAACAAAAGTCAGGATGCGTATTATACATGGGGGCGAATTATAAATGGAAATTTATGGTAGTCAAGTTTTTTCCATTTTACATGAATTTGACGGATTACCAGATTTCTAGACGGATTACTGAATTCCATACATTGGTAATCCGTCTGGGCTACCAGAAGTTTTACCTTAAAATCTACCCCTGTAAAACCAATTTAGAATCTGCTACAACACAGAAGCTTTGTACAATTTTGTTTAAGCTAAATAATAGGACAAACAATTAAATTGTTACTGACCGGCTCCGGTCTGAAGATAATTTTGTCAAAAAGGGGCAGAAATGGTCCAGCTCTACATAGTACAAAAGGCTTGCAACAGTTACTCAATGTATGATAAAAGTCTACCCTTTAAACGATTTTAACAAAAGTACACCCTCTTTTATTTAATCAACTGTGAGGTTTGCTTCAAACAGTTCAGACACTACAGTGATTAAGATTCGTGATAGAGGGGCTAGATCAATTGGTAGAGTTTTAGTAGAAATATGTACCTCTCCATACAAATACATACAAACAGTTGCTGCAATCACTGTCGCCAACAGTTACTAATGCAGCAATCAGAATCAACATCAGTCAAACTAGCAGAATGCCCATCCTCCAGATGGCGCTACATACACACAGACACAGAAGGCGGTTTCCCAAAGTAGTCATAGCAGACATTTGTTATGATGTACGTTTTATTTCGGCAGTTTTTCACAACGATTTTAGCAAGTTACGGAAAACACTGTCAACCGATTATAGTTCGGAACAATCACATAAACCATGTGAGCCATTATGAACAATCAATCTACATCCGTCTAACATCCGGTATGAACTCCAAAGTCAGTAAGAATTCTTAACCAAGGGGAATTTAAAAAAAACAAAGGCGTTATTCTTTGTCTGAGAGGTTGCAGATTAATCCCTGAAAATTTGGCACGCGTGATGTAAAAAATATATTTATTTTTGAATTTGTGCAGACTATGCAAATGTTTTTGCCGAGAGTGTGGAATGGATTATACTAAGTAAAAATATATTGAGCATTTTTTGGCTAGACCCCGTTTCCAGTAACAAACAGAATGGCCACAATTTTGAGCAAATATTGGCAATTTGGAAACACTGCCATTCTTTCTTGAGCATATATTTATGACAGAACAACACAACTCATTTGATAAATGCATCAAATTTTTATTATGGCAAAATGGGACAGTCCGGCCAGATCTCTTTGGGGCCAGCTGTGAAAGACTGAGAACAGGATGCAAGACCAGGATATTTCACATGACCGGACGTGATCCTGGGTCAGTTACTTGATCATGTGACTGTGGCCACTTGACCAGAGTCCTGGGTCTGCATCCCTCTGGGTGTCAAGCCGAGCCAAAAAGAGGTGTTGAGACCGAATGCCCCAAGAGGTGTTGACACCGAATGCCCCAAGATATCCTCGATATAATTATAATTTTTTTCAGATTCATGTTCTGTAAACATTCTATTGTGAAATGATCAGAGCATTTTACAATGTTGTTTTTATTTTTTTAAGAATTTTTAGCAAAGTGCGAAAAAAAACTTGGTTTTTGGCAACAAACATGCTTATATCTTTAAAACTATTGATGATTTTTAAAAATGTCTGTCAATTTCACACAGCAATGTCTGCTGAATGCAACACTGAAAACCTTACTTGTATAGCATAATTACTCCCAGGGATATCCCGTTTCCAAATGCAGAAATTTACCAAAAAATATTTTTGAGAAAATGGCTTTCAAAGATTACATAATGGATTTCATTACTTGATATTGGCTTGATCCATGACTAAAACTCACTTAGAGGTGATTATGTAATTGTCATAGAAATGAACTTTATTGATAATATGCATATTGCATACAAATGTATCATAATCTGGCAGAAAAACATGTTGAGTATTTTTTGTCAAAAAAACAAAACGCCAGCTTGATCATAGTTAGCTATAGAGAGTCAGTGTGTTTGATCGGTACGTACCTCAGTAGGGCTGCTGACCTGTGTAACACATATGAGGCTGAGGTCACCGATCTCTGGCAGCGAGAGAGGCTCATAAGGACTCGTCACCTGAAGCACGACAAACACGTCTAGGAGGCTTCTGACAGTAGCAGATGTACATTTAGTTTTATTCACTGCTAAAACAATATGAACAGCTGTAATTAGCAGTCCCTTTGACTACTACAATTCACTATTAAACAACCATTTGCGTGAAATTGTTATTGTACAGTAAAACCTGCCTTAGCAGCCACGTGTCCATAACGGTAAATAGTCACTTTGGAAAGTCCCGAATGACTTCATATTAGTTTGCACTGCCCACTACCTGTCCATAACGGTAACCTGGATATAACAGTCACTTTGGAAAGTCCAGAATGACTTCCTATTAGTTTGCACTGCCCACTACCTGTCCATAACGGTAACCTGGATATAACAGTCACTTTGGAAAGTCCAGAATGACTTCCTATTAGTTTGCACTGCCCACTACCTGTCCATAACGGTAACCTGGATATAACAGTCACTTTGGAAAGTCCCAATTGACTTCCTATTAGTTTGCACTGCCCACTACCTGTCCATAACGGTAACCTGGATATAACAGTCACTTTGGAAAGTCCCGAATGACTTCCTATTAGTTTGCACTGGCCACTACCTGTCCATAACGGTAACCTGGATATAACAGTCACTTTGGAAAGTCCAGAATGACTTCCTATTAGTTTGCACTGCCCACTACCTGTCCATAACGGTAACCTGGATATAACAGTCACTTTGGAAAGTCCCAATTGACTTCCTATTAGTTTGCACTGCCCACTACCTGTCCATAACGGTAACCTGGATATAACAGTCACTTTGGAAAGTCCCGAATGACTTCCTATTAGTTTGCACTGGCCACTACCTGTCCATAACGGTAACCTGGATATAACAGTCACTTTGGAAAGTCCAGAATGACTTCCTATTAGTTTGCACTGGCCACTACCTGTCCATAACGGTAACCTGGATATAACAGTCACTTTGGAAAGTCCAGAATGACTTCCTATTAGTTTGCACTGCCCACTACCTGTCCATAACGGTAACCTGGATATAACAGTCACTTTGGAAAGTCCCAATTGACTTCCTATTAGTTTGCACTGCCCACTACCTGTCCATAACGGTAACCTGGATATAACAGTCACTTTGGAAAATCCAGAATGACTTCCTATTAGTTTGCACTGGCCACTACCTGTCCATAACGGTAACCTGGATATAACAGTCACTTTGGAAAGTCCAGAATGACTTCCTATTAGTTTCCACTGCCCACTACCTGTCCATAACGGTAACCTGGATATAACAGTCACTTTGGAAAGTCCCGAATGACTTCCTATTAGTTTGCACTGCCCACTACCTGTCCATAACGGTAACCTGGATATAACAGTCACTTTGGAAAGTCCAGAATGACTTCCTATTAGTTTGCACTGGCCACTACCTGTCCATAACGGTAACCTGGATATAACAGTCACTTTGGAAAGTCCAGAATGACTTCCTATTAGTTTGCACTGCCCACTACCTGTCCATAACGGTAACCTGGATATAACAATCACTTTGGAAAGTCCCAATTGACTTCCTATTAGTTTGCACTGCCCACTACCTGTCCATAACGGTAACCTGGATATAACAGTCACTTTGGAAAGTCCAGAATGACTTCCTATTAGTTTGCACTGGCCACTACCTGTCCATAACGGTAACCTGGATATAACTGTCACTTTGGAAAGTCCAGAATGACTTCCTATTAGTTTGCACTGCCCACTACCTGTCCATAACGGTAACCTGGATATAACAGTCACTTTGGAAAGTCCCGAATGACTTCCTATTAGTTTGCACTGCCCACTACCTGTCCATAACGGTAACCTGGATATAACAGTCACTTTGGAAAGTCCAGAATGACTTCATATTAGTTTGCACTGCCCACTACCTGTCCATAACGGTAACCTGGATATAACAGTCACTTTGGAAAGTCCAGAATGACTTCCTATTAGTTTGCACTGCCCACTACCTGTCCATAACGGTAACCTGGATATAACAGTCACTTTGGAAAGTCCAGAATGACTTCCTATTAGTTTGCACTGCCCACTACCTGTCCATAACGGTAACCTGGATATAACAGTCACTTTGGAAAGTCCAGAATGACTTCCTATTAGTTTGCACTGCCCACTGCCTGTCCATAACGGTAACCTGGATATAACAGTCACTTTGGAAAGTCCAGAATGACTTCCTATTAGTTTGCACTGGCCACTACCTGTCCATAACGGTAACCTGGATATAACAGTCACTTTGGAAAGTCCAGAATGACTTCCTATTAGTTTGCACTGCCCACTACCTGTCCATAACGGTAACCTGGATATAACAGTCACTTTGGAAAGTCCAGAATGACTTCCTATTAGTTTGCACTGCCCACTACCTGTCCATAACGGTAACCTGGATATAACAGTCACTTTGGAAAGTCCAGAATGATTTCCTATTAGTTTGCACTGGCCACTATCTGTCCATAACGGTAACCTGGATATAACAGTCACTTTGGAAAGTCCAGAATGACTTCCTATTAGTTTGCACTGGCCACTACCTGTCCATAACGGTAACCTGGATATAACATTCACTTTGGTAAAGTCCCAATTGACTTCCTATTAGTTTGCACTGCCCACTACCTGTCCATAACGGTAACCTGGCCATTGTGTATAACAGTCAGGTGTGTAATGTATTATTATTGTTAACTGTAGGTTTGTATCGTTCAGGACAGTACCAACTAGCGAACGTCAACGTAACCAACATGCCACGTAGTGAGTATCCATGTTATGAAACTCTCCATAATGGCAACCTGCTTATGATGGTGATATTGCACAGTTCCGTCGGTGACCGGTATGAACAGGTTTGACTGTAATTTAACAAGATTGAACAAGATTTCCACACAGAAAATACATTTTTGAATAAAAACTAATTATCATGTTTAATGGTGCATTTTTGTTAAACATGTACTTAGACTGTTTAAATAACAGTCCCATTTACCTATAACCCTAACTGGAAGGACGAGACGTAACTATGAGACTTACGGTTCTCCTCGGTATTTCCGTAGGTGGAGCCAACGCTACTTCTGGTTCCGTCGTTCCCGAGTCTGGCACAGCCAGGCCGAGGTCAAACATATGCGATGCAAGGTCGCGACCATCGGATAGCTGCATGGTGACCTTCACCAGTTCACCAACAGATGGTGCCTCCTGTACATGGACCGTGCACGTCTGCCCCACAACCAGATGGTGGATGTAGTCGAGTACTTTTACGGGCCACTTTCCAGGGTTACACTGGAACAACACCACACCACGGCTCGTCATACACAGTGACAGTCTACGAGGAACCATTTCACTGGAACAACACCACACCACGGCTCGTCATACACAGAGATAGTCTACGAGGAACCGTTTCACTGGAACAACACCACACCACGGCTCGTCATACACAGTGACAGTCTACGAGGAACCATTTCACTGGAACAACACCACACCACGGCTCGTCATACACAGAGATAGTCTACGAGGAACCATTTCACTGGAACAACACCACACCACGGCTCGTCATACAGAGATAGTCTACGAGGAACCGTTTCACTGGAACAACACCACACCACGGCTCGTCACACAGAGATAGTCTACGAGGAACCGTTTCACTGGAACAACACCACACCACGGCTCGTCATACACAGAGATAGTCTACGAGGAACCGTTTCACTGGAACAACACCACACCACGGCTCGTCATACACAGAGATAGTCTACGAGGAACCGTTTCACTGGAACAACACCACACCACGGCTCGTCACACAGAGATAGTCTACGAGGAACCGTTTCACTGGAACAACACCACACCACGGCTCGTCATACACAGTGACAGTCTACGAGGAACCGTTTCAATGGAACAACACCACACCACGGCTCGTCATATACAGTGACAGTCTACAAGGAACCATTTCACTGGAACAACACCACACCACGGCTCGTCATACAGAGATAGTCTACGAGGAACCGTTTCACTGGAACAACACCACACCACACCACGGCTCGTCATACACAGAGATAGTCTACGAGGAACCGTTTCACTGGAACAACATCACACCACGGCTCGTCATACAGAGATAGTCTACGAGGAACTGTTTCACTGGAACAACATCACACCATGGCTCGTCATACAGTGATAGTGTACGAGGAACCGTTTCACTGGAACAACACCACACCACGGCTCGTCATACAGTGATAGTGTACGAGGAACCGTTTCACTGGAACAACACCACACCACGGCTCGTCATACACAGTGACAGTCTACGAGGAACCGTTTCACTGGAACAACATCACACCACGGCTCGTCATACAGTGATAGTGTACGAGGAACCATTTCACTGGAACAACACCACACCACGGCTCGTCATACAGAGATAGTCTACGAGGAACCGTTTCACTGGAACAACACCACACCACGGCTCGTCATACACAGAGATAGTCTACGAGGAACCGTTTCACTGGAACAACACCACACCACGGCTCGTCATACACAGAGATAGTCTACGAGGAACCGTTTCACTGGAACAACACCACACCACGGCTCGTCATACACAGTGACAGTCTACGAGGAACCGTTTCACTGGAACAACATCACACCACGGCTCGTCATACAGTGATAGTGTACGAGGAACCATTTCACTGGAACAACACCACACCACGGCTCGTCATACAGAGATAGTCTACGAGGAACCGTTTCACTGGAACAACACCACACCACGGCTCGTCATACACAGAGATAGTCTACGAGGAACCGTTTCACTGGAACAACACCACACCACGGCTCATCATACAGAGATAGTCTACGAGGAACCGTTTCACTGGAACAACATCACACCATGGCTCGTCATACAGTGATAGTGTATGAGGAACCGTTTCACTGGAACAACATCACACCATGGCTCGTCATACAGTGATAGTGTACGAGGAACCGTTTCACTGGAACAACACCACACCACGGCTCGTCATACACAGTGACAGTCTACAAGGAACCATTTCACTGGAACAACACCACACCACGGCTCGTCATACACAGTGACAGTCTACAAGGAACCATTTCACTGGAACAACATCACACCATGGCTCGTCATACAGTGATAGTCTATGAGGAACCATTTCACTGGAACAACACCACACCACGGCTCGTCATACACAGTGACAGTCTTTGAGGAACCGTTTCACTGGAACAACATCACACCACGGCTCGTCATATACAGTGACAGTCTACGAGGAACCGTTTCGTTGGAACAACACCACACCACGGCTCGTCATACAGAGATAGTCTACGAGGAACCGTTTCACTGGAACAACACCACACCACATCACGGCTCGTCATACACAGTGACAGTCTATGAGGAACCATTTCACTGGAACAACACCACACCACGGCTCGTCATACACAGTGACAGTCTTCGAGGAACCGTTTCACTGGAACAACATCACACCACGGCTCGTCATACACAGAGATAGTCTACGAGGAATCGTTTCACTGGAACAACACCACACCACGGCTCGTCATACACAGTGACAGTCTACGAGGAACCATTTCACTGGAACAACACCACACCACGGCTCGTCATACACAGTGACAGTCTTCGAGGAACCGTTTCACTGGAACAACATCACACCACGGCTCGTCATACACAGTGACAGTCTACGAGGAACCATTTCACTGGAACAACACCACACCACGGCTCGTCATACACAGTGACAGTCTTCGAGGAACCGTTTCACTGGAACAACATCACACCACGGCTCGTCATACACAGTGACAGTCTTCGAGGAACCATTTCACTGGAACAACACCACACCACGGCTCGTCATACACAGTGACAGTCTTCGAGGAACCGTTTCACTGGAACAACATCACACCACGGCTCGTCATACACAGTGACAGTCTACGAGGAACCGTTTCACTGGAACAACACCACACCACGGCTCGTCATACACAGTGACAGTCTACGAGGAACCGTTTCACTGGAACAACATCACACCACGGCTCGTCATACAGTGATAGTGTACGAGGAACCATTTCACTGGAACAACACCACACCACGGCTCGTCATACAGAGATAGTCTACGAGGAACCGTTTCACTGGAACAACACCACACCACGGCTCGTCATACACAGTGACAGTCTACGAGGAACCGTTTCACTGGAACAACATCACACCACGGCTCGTCATACAGTGATAGTGTACGAGGAACCATTTCACTGGAACAACACCACACCACGGCTCGTCATACAGAGATAGTCTACGAGGAACCGTTTCACTGGAACAACACCACACCACGGCTCGTCATACACAGAGATAGTCTACGAGGAACCGTTTCACTGGAACAACACCACACCACGGCTCGTCATACACAGAGATAGTCTACGAGGAACCGTTTCACTGGAACAACACCACACCACGGCTCGTCATACACAGAGATAGTCTACGAGGAACCGTTTCACTGGAACAACATCACACCACGGCTCGTCATACAGTGATAGTGTACGAGGAACCGTTTCACTGGAACAACATCACACCACGGCTCGTCATACAGTGATAGTGTACGAGGAACCGTTTCACTGGAACAACATCACACCACGGCTCATCATACAGAGATAGTCTACGAGGAACCGTTTCACTGGAACAACATCACACCACGGCTCGTCATACAGTGATAGTGTACGAGGAACCGTTTCACTGGAACAACATCACACCATGGCTCGTCATACAGTGATAGTGTACGAGGAACCGTTTCACTGGAACAACATCACACCATGGCTCGTCATATACAGTGACAGTCTTTGAGGAACCGTTTCACTGGAACAACATCACACCACGGCTCGTCATACACAGTGACAGTCTTTGAGGAACCGTTTCACTGGAACAACATCACACCACGGCTCGTCATACAGTGATAGTGTATGAGGAACCGTTTCACTGGAACAACATCACACCATGGCTCGTCATACACAGTGACAGTCTACAAGGAACCATTTCACTGGAACAACACCACACCACGGCTCGTCATACACAGTGACAGTCTTTGAGGAACCATTTCACTGGAACAACACCACACCACGGCTCGTCATACACAGTGACAGTCTTTGAGGAACCGTTTCACTGGAACAACATCACACCACGGCTCGTCATACACAGTGACAGTCTACGAGGAACCGTTTCACTGGAACAACACCACACCACGGCTCGTCATACACAGTGACAGTCTTTGAGGAACCATTTCACTGGAACAACACCACACCACGGCTCGTCATACACAGTGACAGTCTTTGAGGAACCGTTTCACTGGAACAACATCACACCACGGCTCGTCATATACAGTGACAGTCTACGAGGAACCGTTTCGTTGGAACAACACCACACCACGGCTCGTCATACAGAGATAGTCTACGAGGAACCGTTTCACTGGAACAACACCACACCACACCACGGCTCGTCATACACAGTGACAGTCTATGAGGAACCATTTCACTGGAACAACACCACACCACGGCTCGTCATACACAGTGACAGTCTTCGAGGAACCGTTTCACTGGAACAACATCACACCACGGCTCGTCATACACAGTGACAGTCTTTGAGGAACCGTTTCACTGGAACAACATCACACCACGGCTCGTCATACACAGTGACAGTCTTCGAGGAACCGTTTCACTGGAACAACATCACACCACGGCTCGTCATACACAGTGACAGTCTACGAGGAACCGTTTCACTGGAACAACACCACACCACGGCTCGTCATACACAGTGACAGTCTACGAGGAACCGTTTCACTGGAACAACATCACACCACGGCTCGTCATACACAGTGACAGTCTTCGAGGAACCGTTTCACTGGAACAACATCACACCACGGCTCGTCATACACAGTGACAGTCTTCGAGGAACCGTTTCAATGGAACAACATCACACCACGGCTCGTCATACACAGTGACAGTCTTTGAGGAACCGTTTCAATGGAACAACACCACACCACGGCTCGTCATACACAGTGACAGTCTACAAGGAACCATTTCACTGGAACAACACCACACCACGGCTCGTCATACACAGAGATAGTCTACGAGGAACCGTTTCACTGGAACAACAGAACACCACGGCTCGTCATATAGAGATAGTCTACGAGGAACCGTTTCACTGGAACAACACCACACCACGGCTCGTCACACAGAGATAGTCTACGAGGAACCGTTTCACTGGAACAACACCACACCACGGCTCGTCATACAGTGATAGTGTATGAGGAACCGTTTCACTGGAACAACATCACACCACGGCTCGTCATACACAGTGATAGTGTACGAGGAACCGTTTCACTGGAACAACATCACACCACGGCTCGTCATACAGTGATAGTGTATGAGGAACCGTTTCACTGGAACAACATCACACCACGGCTCGTCATACACAGTGACAGTCTACGAGGAACCATTTCACTGGAACAACATCACACCACGGCTCGTCATACAGTGATAGTGTATGAGGAACCATTTCACTGGAACAACATCACACCACGGCTCGTCATACAGTGATAGTGTATGAGGAACCGTTTCACTGGAACAACATCACACCATGGCTCGTCATACAGTGATAGTGTATGAGGAACCGTTTCACTGGAACAACATCACACCACGGCTCGTCATACACAGTGACAGTCTTCGAGGAACCGTTTCACTGGAACAACATCACACCACGGCTCGTCATACACAGTGACAGTCTTCGAGGAACCATTTCACTGGAACAACATCACACCACGGCTCGTCATACACAGTGACAGTCTTCGAGGAACCGTTTCACTGGAACAACACCACACCACGGCTCGTCATACACAGTGACAGTCTACGAGGAACCATTTCACTGGAACAACAGAACACCACGGCTCGTCATATAGAGATAGTCTACGAGGAACCATTTCGCTAGCATTCTTATAAGCCAGCAGTTCTTAACCTTTTTTGGCTGCGACCCAAACTCTGGTCTCGGGACATGCTTGGTGAACTATGATGAAAGTGTATGCACCTATTCATAGTAATCACCAGATGGAAGTTATCGAACGGCTATGCAAAATTTTTACATTTAATGCATGGCGTGTTCCAGCAATGTAAGGTTTCGGAACATGCTGTACTAGTTTTAAAAAATTGTGTTTTTTCCGCAAAACATGTTTGGTCATTTGGTAATCATGCATATATTTATTCTATCACCCTAAACAAGTTTTATATAATCGAAACAATCATCATTCACACAAGATGGTGATTGATTAATTGATTAGAAGCATGAAACAACCAATCATCGATAATATTGATTAATCAGAACAATGCTACTATCTATCCAGGGTCTGCCGAATATGTCAGCACCGACTTATCAAAATGCTTATTTGTTTGTTGAGGAGTTGACCAACAGCATTGCTCACTTTCAGAATTTCAGTTTTGGATCCTGCATACAGGCACATAGCTTTAATTGCCTGTCATTACCCGTCATCGCTGGCCTTGAACTGGTCTTTGAAGATGAGTTGGTTTCTGGAATAACAGGTTGAAAACAAAAAGTGGAACAAAACAAAAATAATCCGTCAAACATCCATACATAGAGTAGGATAAACTCACCGGCTTGATGCCAACTACATGGAGTCCGAGGCATTGTCGGGGCACCTCGGCAAGGATCACATCTTTCCTCAGTCTCTCCATTGGCACCGTCTCGCTGTTGCCGAAGTCTATATAATGCACCTATAACACAGCAACAGTTCTATATAGATCTCTCTCTCCCTTCCTCTCTATTGCTTGTTCTCCCTCCCTCCCACATGCCTTCTCTCCCTCCCTCCCTCCCTCCCTCCTTCCCTCTATCTCTCCCTCCCTCCCTCCTTCCCTCTATCTCTCCTCTCTCCCTTCCTCTCAATTTCTTGTTCTCCCACTCCCTTCATGTCTTCTCTCCCTCCCTCCCTCCCTTCCCCCCCCCTCCCTCCCTCATGCCTTCTCTCCCTCCCTTCCTCCCTCCCTCGTGCCTTCTCTCCCTCCCTTGTACCTTCTCTCCCTCCCTCCCTTCCTCGTGCCTTCTCTCTCTCCCTCCCTCCCTCCCTCCCTCCCTTGTGCCTTCCCTCCCTCCCTCCCTCCACCTTCCCTCTCCATTTCTTGTTCTCCCTCTCTCGCTTCTGGCCCTCTCTTCCTCCCTCTCTCTCTGCCCCTCCACTTGTATCTCTACCTCCCTCCCTCCCACTCTCTCTCTCTCTCTTAGCTAGCAACACAAATTTGTACACGAAACACCTTTCTTACCACTCCGTACTTTAAACCTGAAATACATATAAAACAAACAACTGACCTATCCACCATGTGACCTGTTGTGCAGCAAAAGCTCCATCAAGCCATCAAAAATGGATGCCGAAAACACTGTGCGACACTCCGTTGTATATTTTGTTGAAATTTGGGTCACAAGTGTTTCTTTATGACAAAAACATAAGGACAAGTTTTTGAAGTGACAACTGTATGTGGGAATGTTTGTTTTATGAAATGTCACACAGCAGTAGTAAAATTCCCGTATATAATCGTTATCAACATTGGTGGCAAAGACAAAACTTGACGGAGGTATTTGTGGTGGCCTGATAGGGAGATTTCATTGATATATCCAGTATGTCGCAACTTGCGTTGTGTCGTACGCAAATTGTGACATACTGGATACATCAATGAAGTCTCCATATCAGGCCACCACAAATACCTCCACACTGGCATTGTCGGTGTTGATCTTTGTGATCTGGGCACGGTAGAACTGGTCGTCAAGCATGTATCGGGCGATGACGGCTTGTCCCACTTCCCAGCATGCACCAGTATCGGGCGGCGTCTCGGCGTAGTGTCTCTGAAGACGTTCCATCAACTGCTGCATTAGACTGTCATCTGGCAACAGAACAAAACCACTTGATCACTGGTGGGCAGTATTAGTCACAGAAAAAAGTTATGGAAATAAAGTCACAGTTTTGGCTAGGAAAGGCCAGAGGAAATAAAATCACAACAATGTATTTGTATTTGTTATAGTCTAGAATCAACTGTTAACATCAGTTGGAAATGCAAAGAAAAGTGTGACACTTATATTCCATGATCATTGCAAAAATAACTGAGGCGTGTGTTGCCATAGCGACAAACAGCGCCCTCATAAACACTTTCCTTTCATATGCTGGAACAAAAACAAGTTTGCCATGCAAAGAAACAATTCAACCAACCAAGTATTCAGTTCATAAGTGTACAAGCAGACCATCAGCCTGTCTAGAACCCAAACATTTTCATACATAAGACCAATTAACATGCACATTTTATATAAAGACCATGGCTCCGTCCATTGAAAATAGAAAGAAACTGATTTAATAAATACTTTAGTTAATAACATATGTAACTAACAATGCAGATTGTGCAAGATTACCAACTTCCTGTGCATTTGAATCAGGTGCAAGCTCTAAATGTACCAAATCAACGCTACTATTTTTAGGCAATTAAAATCCATTCCACGAACTCACGTTGCACACACAGACACCGCTGAAACAAATCGACAGAAAAGTCTAGAACTCCCTCAACATTCAATTTAGCCTATCATAAATCAGATTCATTGACATTCAAATGGGCAGAGTGAATCGTTCAAATACACAGCCAGTTTAAACAAACAGTTTGTACTCCGATTAACACCATTGGAAAGAATTGACTCCGCTTGTTAGATCAGCTAACTCGCAAAGTGTGTGAACAGCCTTGAGTTACGGTGTAGAGGCAGAGCTACTTTCGCATTCATTTGCAAAATTTCGCCTGGGGCCACTCAAAAAACTATTTAATAGATTGTCTGGTAATACAAGTGTCCAGTGTAACATGCAGCAGTGACGTAGACAAACAAAAACAGCAGGTTATATATATACAGTCTAACAAGTGTCCAGTAACATATATAGTGGCTGTGTAGACAAACAAACACGGCAAGTATTGACCTGTTCGGATATCGACAATTTTCACGACTGTGCATGTGAGAACATGAAATTGTGTGAACAATTTTGTCCAAAATGTAAACAGAGGAATGTACAGCAAAAATTGTTTGTTTGTATTGTGATCAGATTGCCGATTTGTATAAAATACTTATTTGCTGCCAGTGCTACATCAAGTTCACTTTGACCGCAGCCACCACAGTCGTTCTTCTTAGGTGTCTGGCTAAACTGAATATCACACTATGCTGATTCATGAACGCAGTTGTTACCCAGGATACTTTGTGTTGAGCCAAAATGAACCAATCTCCGAACAGGTCAATATACAGTCTAACAAGTGTCCAGTGCAACATATTACTGCGGGCAAGGCAAATACAGGTACAGGCTGTATGTTGAATCACTGACCACAAGCAGTGGTTGAGGCAAGATTTAACAAGATTTAACAAGATTGTCACCCAGAGAATTAATTCGAAATGACAGGTGGACAAGGAAGCTATCTATGTGTATCCCGCCCTTCTGAGGTATTTGTCAATTTTATTTTTAAACATATTCATGCTACTAGCCCCCACACAGTCAGCAGATAATCTGTTCCATTCATTTAGTCCTTTACTAATGTAACTTCATGTTCTCTGGTCCTTCTATCTTTCTTAACTAAGAAAAAACCTTTCTATCAATATTTTTTATAACCATTCAACATATTAAACACTTCTATCTGATCTCTCGATCTCCTGGTCTCTAGTACTCCAGTGTTGTTAAACCACATTCTTTTAGGCCAATTTCGTAACTAAAGTAATTTTAGTCGCTCTCCTCTGTACTCTTTCTATCATATCTATGTCCTTGCGGTATGGCCTCCATGCATGTATACAATATTCTAAATGAGGCCTAACTATTGTTTTGTACAGCAGTATTATATTAGCTCTTTTTGCTATATTTCGCTTAATTAATCCAAGGATTTGATTTCCCTTTGAAGTTTCAATTCCGCACTGCTCTGAAACCTTCATATCAGTACTAATGGTTAACCCTAAGTCCTTTTCTTGTACAGTAGTACTTAGTACAGTACCCCCATTGTATATTCTACATCTTCGTTCCCATCTCCTGTGTGAGGCATTTACATTTCCACAAATTGAACAACATTTGCCACTTTTCAGACCATTTCATAAACCTGTCAAAATCATCTTGTAAATGCTGTCTATCTCCATCACGTTTTAATCCTTCTAAACAGTTTTGTATCATCCGCAAATTTCATTGCTTGTTATATCATCATCCAAATATGATAAATTTGATATATATTAAGAATAATATACGTGCAACATACAAGACAGGCAGTACACAAGTGACATCTCACTGGACATGGCATACATTGATGCAAACACGACAGACAACGGAAACATTCAAGTCTTTGACAACAGTGTAAGCTACATATTCTCTAGATACACACAGATGCAACAACATATTCTCTAGGCACACACGGATGCAACAACATATTCTCTAGGCACACACAGATGCAACAACATATTCTCTAGGCACACGCAGATGCAACAACATATTCTCTAGGCACACACGGATGCAACAACATATTCTCTAGATACACACAGATGCAACAACATATTCTCTAGGCACACACGGATGCAACAACAATTCTGTTTGGCTTCCCACAAGTGGAGATATCCAAAATCGTACGTGTATTCGTTTTATTAAGCGAACATGCCCTAATTAGCCTCTTTTTTTTAGCAGCATCTGACACCGTGACAGCAATATCCAATGCCAACCGTGACTGTTCAATCCATCATTGTAATATAATTTCTACCAATATCACACTAGATTCAAAGCTCAGTGATAAAAGTATTGAAAGGTCCACCTAAATGATGAGACTTTACAGTGTTCTGGCGTCTTGTTGCTTATATGTGAGATGCATAAATCGCTTACCAGTCAGGTCTGCTGAGAGGGCTGTAACCAGGAACCTCAGAAAATGGATGTACACCCATGTATGCTTATTGGAATACAAAATTTGACATACTTCCGAATCTCAGATATTTGTTAAGCCTACTGTATGCTTAATAGACTGAATGCAGTCTCTTTCAGGTACATTTCAAGTACATTGCATGAGAATTTAAAATAAAAAAAATACTTCTCTACTGTTGCCCGTGTGGTACACAACGCTGAATGCCCGTCATGACTATATCTACAATTAATATTTCATATTCTACAATGGCCACCTGAATAATATTTTTATTTATATATTATTATTATTACAATATTATGACTGCTGACCAACTAAAATGCACTTAGATTTGTGCATGACCCAATGTACCTGGAAATGTACTTGCTAATTCTGTTTCAAAGTACTCGTACATGATTTGAACAAACGTTCTTGAACCCCAACCCAAGCGACAAGCAGTGCGATATACAAGGCACGACAATTTCTGGATGCGGCAGTGCAACAGAACAGGCTGTAACAGGTGACAACATCTCATGCAACACGGCGTACATTGATGCAAACATAACAAATGACGCAGACATACTCGTCTCTAACGACGGTGTGGGAAAACCTTCGCCCAAGGATGATCGCAACGACAATTCTGTTTGGCTTACCATAAGTGGAGACATCGGAGAGCATTGGAGCGTGACGTAGCTGCTCAATGCGAACCTCGCGCCACTCGTCATACAACTGCTCCAAATATGCGACATCTTCGCCTTCTGGCACTACGAGATCGTAGTGCGCACCGTCAGCGAGGTAACAGATCTCGACGAGCGCCGGCTCCCCGATCAGATCTATCTGCGATTCGAGAATGCTGTAGTCTCGATACTGCACGCGGTAATTGAGCCCCCCGAGATACACGCGAATTTTGACCCCGTACAGCTGACACAGAACGTGTATCTCCGGCTCTCCGCCATACGTCGCTGATTTCGCCATGTCGGACAAGTATTCATCACGGTCGACGTCACCAAGAATGTTACGATACTCGACCCAGTTGGCACGCAATGCCATGACAACAGCAGCCCGCAGCGCCATGTGGTGCGACTGGTCGCCACCGAGGGCAGCACTGGACGCGAGCGCGCGGAACAGGCAGTTGCCGTCGCGTGGGATTCGGGTGCGTCGGAGGTGGTGTCTCGTGAAATATGTGTCCTGCGCGATAACCTCGAGGGTGTGTTCTTGTAAGATGAAGCCAAAACGCCCCTCAGTGCTCTCCACTGGAAACGGACCAATCAGAAAGCGGCTGTAAGGGGTGGCAGCATAGCAACACGGTCGTCTGCAAAGGTATTAACTAGATGTGTAACAATACATCGAACTATCGATGCATCGCGATAGTCATCATCATGATGCAATACTATCGATAGTAAATTTTACTATCGATAGTTATCGGTGATAGACAGTGAACTGCCAATAGTAACGATAGTTGGCCAAACACATCAGCAGGTTTACTTGTGTTGCTGTAACACACAAGTAGCAGTCTCGCTACTGTGTTTTTATGTACCCCCGACGTACACGCGAACCTTGACCCCATACAGCTGACACAGAACGTGTATCTCCACATGAGTTTTCAACTTTTCTACGTTATGTTTACTTATTGACTCCACCAACCCAACGTTAACAACTGTCGATGAAATCAGAATCAGTCATGGATCGCCATAGTGAAGTAACTGACTCCAACTGTAAGTGTTGGCACCCCTACTTTGTTGGTCCTTCCCCAAATGTCCTTCTCTTCCACAGATACCTTCATGCAAACTTAACTATTTCAGAAATGCGACGGTTCAGACCTTCTCATATATTTAGGCTGCATATATACATGAGTATCACATTAAAAGGCAACGTATCAGTTTTATAATGATGCCAGTATCACCCGTTTAAGTTTGTTGCAAAGTTATAAATGGTTGAAATGACCAACCTGAAGTATTCAAGAAAACACGTTAAAGTTAGCATTTACATTTCAAATCACATGCCATCCAATCGAAAATACGCAAAAAAACAACTTTTTCAAGACACTAATTTAAAATTGCATGATTTAAACTGGTCGTAAATTGTTTTTTGTTTCTAAAAATGCCAAAAAAATTATGCTTTCACCCTGCAACTATATTTTTCATTTTTTTCTCAGATTGGCCATGCGTTATGGCCTGAACTGTGGCTTGCCACAAATACCCTCATGCAAAGTTAACTATTTCATAAATACCGTCACGCAAACTTAACTATTTCATAAATACCCTCCTGCAAACTTAACTATTTCATAAATAGCCTCGTGCAAACTTAAAGGGGGTGTGAAACACTAAAAAACCACAGCCCAAACATAAAAACATATCATTTGCAGTAGGCCTACATATCACCATGATTTGATGAGCACAGTGCCACAGAATATTTTAAATAATTTTTCAAACTTGGGCATTATCGGCACTGCGCGGCACGATTACTATCCAGCGGCCAGTGGTTTGAGTGGCAAAATGTCAGACACCGCTGCACGCAGTAATTCAAAAGGCGACACAGCACAGCTAGCAGAAAAAACAATGAAGCTCATACAAGATCATAAAAACTGATTGAACTGCATTCACTCTCACTTCACACTGCCTGTGGTCAGGTACCACAAACGGAAAACTCAGAGGCTGACATTTGGTTTTCTTTGTGAAGAGATCTACCTGGTAATCGCGTTTAGGTCTGGGTAACTGAGACTAGTTTCTTTGGCTGTTAATATCACAATTCTTTACCTGAGAACGACTGAAAACTAGGTTTAACTACTGAAATTCTTTACATTGTAATCAAAATATTTTGATTAATTCTTGTTCCGACAGAGGCAGGAGAAGTCCTGACCTTAGTTTATCTTTACGATGCACATATATGTCATGTTTTAATTAATTTATAATTATTTATTCATTTATATATATATAATATATTACTTTATAATATATATACACCATGTTTTTAACTAATGTATTGTCATTTTATTGTCATCTATTTATAAATATATTGTTACTTATTTATAATGTTATTGTCATTTATTTATAATTTTATTATCAATTATTTACAATTTTTAGAACTCATATTCTACATGCCTCTGAGTACATATATACCTACATTGACAGGACTTTACAAATTTCCCAATTATTACATATTATTATTACTATTCTCAAAACTACACCGTCCACTCAACCTAGATCATTTCCCAATCTCCACACATGCCTCCCTGTGATCTACTTACCGGGCTTCACTTCCTGTCCAAACACCACGCAGTTGTAGTCAATGTAGGTCGGCACCAAGGTGATATCCTTGATGCTGGGAAGGTCAGACGGGGGGAATTCAACGCGTGTGTCGAGTTTCTCATTCGTCACAATCACCTCCTTCATCTTATGTTCCTCCTGATTCGTCGACGAAACACCGTCCTCTGTGGCGCCATTGCTTGTTGCCATGATGATCTTTGATGCCACACTGTTGCTACCGAAATGCGATGCTACGGCGCTGACATCGGGTGAGGTAGGTAAGGCAGACTCGGGTAGTGGCTGCGGTGGTTTCTTGACAATCACCCTGCAAATTTAAAACTAAAAATACCGAGAGGTTCTGTGTCCGTTCCAGTGAAATAAGTGCTACCGAATTTTAATATAACTTTTTATATAATTAATAAGTGGTTTGAACTATCAAGGAAATATATGAACTATTTAAAAATATACCTCAACTTTAAGTTATTTATGTAGCTCGTACAAACTAACATGATGTAATTATGTCTTACAACATAACATATTACAACATAAATGCGAGTCAGGAACAAAATAAGATACCCAGTGGACATTGTTTTGAAATGTTCATATTTTGAACCTCCGAACAATAATTCTGATGAAATTTGGCAAAGTTTGCGATGTTAAAAAATAGAAAGATTTTTTCTTTGGTAAAATTGTTCATCCAGTTGGGAGATTAATTTTTTTTAAATGTTTGATCACAATTAGAAAGGTTAACTTATTTCAATGTTTCAGCAACCATTGGTAGCCTTCATCAAGAACTCAATTGTTGCATTTCTGTTTTTTCTTCAACTGACTAACAGATTGTGTGATGGTTTAAGGGTAGCCACTACCCGGAAACGGTCATAAGGTGATTTTGGGCAAGGAAATCTGACTGCAATGACTGTTGTGAGTTTGGACTTTAGGTTTGAGCATTTTTCTAGGCATCTTAAAAAATGCTAAAACCTGAACAACAGTCACTGAAGACAGATATCCTTGCCACAAACCACCTTATCTGACAGAAGAGCATACTAGCTAATGATTCTTGACAGTTGCGTGATCACACATACAGTTGTTAGCTCAGAATAATTTTCAAGGATGTGAAAATCTGTCTCACAGTCCAATCATTGTCCTGGTAATACACAAGCAAATGAGTCCACATTTCACAAATCATATACCATTCATTTATCTAATTAATACCCCAAATTTGGCTAAGGTATGTTCAGTATTAGCAGAGATATGGCATATTTGTTATATGACCATTTTCGGGTAGTGGCTACCCTTAAAGAGATCATCTGGCTTTGGAAAACAATACAAACAGTGAACTAAGACAAGCGGGGATATCGACTCAGTCACATGTCACGTATCCTGCTTGTTACACCATCTGGTGAGCAGAGGAAAAGCAGAAATCCCACAATTCTGTTCTTGATGAAGGTTACCGATGGTACCTGAAATGTTGAAATAAGTCAAAGGGTGGTCGCATAACTTCACCAAGTCCTAAAATCAGGATGCCAAAATAGGTTAACCATTACACGGGGGAGGGAGTTAGTTTGGTCGTCACAGCATATCGCAGGGAAAAATAAACACCTACAGTGGTGCCACCTGGTGAGTGAAGTGTGTTTATGCATTGACGCTAACATCAATTTTGGGTCATAAAAATAGCAAGTCCCCCACCACCCAACTTTTTTGGAACTTTGCAAACTTACCAAAACATCCATAGACTCTTAGTTGTGATCTGAAGAAAATTTGAGTAACGTTTTTTGAATTTTGAATTGTCACAGCTGCGGTGGTCATGCCACCAACTGACCTGCGTTTTGGTAGAGCGAGTCCCTTCTCAAGCAGGGCCTCGGTGACGCTATTGTACTCGACCCTGTCGGCACTCAGGGCGTCCCCTGTGATCCTCTCCTCCAGGACCAGGTCTGTCGCCAGGGAGCCGTCCTCCACTCCACCCTGACACAGGGAGCAGTCAGTATTAACTTCTCAGCTCGTTTTTTTTCCATCCCGTTTTAAATTCATTTTGTGAAAAAGCACAGCTACTCAATATAATAATGGGTTTAGGGTTCAATTTCTATTAAACACATGTGGCACCGAGAGACCGGCAAAATATTGTGAAACCATCTAAATAGACAAGGATGGAGAATAAGAGGAAGGCCACGGAAGACGTGCAGCGACCAAATCAGACAGGACACTAAAGTCCTGCTTTTAACAGCAGAGCGATGTGCTCTAGACTGGACGAAAGACAGGACAAAATGAGGGGGGTGACATCCAGGAAGATAGCGAGGGGTCAAACTGGCCTAGGCATTTAAAACGAGCCATTCTGTTCCTAGTTTTTCATTTATTAATTACTATAATGTTCATACTAACTTTGTTGAAGGTATATTGTCTGCCAAATTGTGTTCAGTAAGCCCGTAACAAGTCACAATTTGGAAGGTATTACCCAGGAGCATGTTCAAATAGTAAACACATTTCAAAACAAGCTTTACTGACAATACGGCCGAGTCGGGCTGAGTTAACTGCAATATCCTTTGATGTTCAACGATGTCCAATTTTACCACATTGAACACAGCAGCCTTCCTGTTACAAATTACTATGCCTGCTATTTCCAGGTAGAACAGACTAGCTCCTTTTAAGTCAAGTAAGTCAGAGATGACCCATTGACCACTCATGGTTACAGGGTAGGTGAGGAACAGAAATGTAACAACAAAAATCCGAGTTACAAAAACAAGACACACAATCGCATATTTATCTAGAGACCTGTCCACCCACAATTTGGACGGGTTTAGTCTGATTTCAGATGGGTGAAAATTTGAATTAGGACGGGTGGAAATTTCAGGAGCAAAAAAGTTTATTCATTATTGACTCGCACTGTTTTAGTATATATTCATTATGCTTTTTAAAATGTGTCACATTTGTGTATGTGTGTATTATAGGCCATACATACATATATGCACATTTGGACTGTATTATATGTGAGCAGACACGCATATCTAACAGGACTGGTCAAAATTTGATTTTGCATAAAAGCCTGTACACAATCGCACCTTTGGTTTGATGAAGCAGGTGCCCCGGGCGAGCAGCTCCACAAGGTACTCGCACGCAGTGCAGGACCAGCGGGTTATGTCGCCGGCCGGCTGGATGTCTGTGAGGTGACAGCGCAGACAGAAGCTGGACTGCGTGAGGAATCCCTCCCCCAGCGGCCGCAGGTGGGATGCCTTCAGTGTGTCCCGGTAGCCGTAGTCCAGCATGAACACCTGCAGAATTATAACAATGTGTGGTCCTACATGCATTCATTGCTTACTCATGAAAAACGTAAGTTCTTATAATTTTAAGGTATGACAATCTTTCCAAGTTATGTCAGTCAAATTAATATTACCACAGCAAGATGCAGTGCATATCATATCTTAATCTTCATGTCAATGGCAATGACACACCATAATGGACTCTGCCAAGGCTGGTTATCAGTACTTGTCATTCTAAATTCTACCAGTCTACATATTTTATTATTAAAAGTCAGCTTTCATAAAGGTGCATGGTAGGTAGTGTCAAGACTATTCCATTAACAGGAAAGTTGCAAGCGAATTTTAAAAATATACTAATACATTCAATGTACAAATTGTAACAAATCAACAAATTGATTTTCTTTGCTGTGCTCTCAGTGTTACCAATGTGGCCATGTCATGATGACGGGATGCGCAGTCCTGTATCCTACGGCTTATATGAATGTATTTACAAAAATTACCTATCTCACGCAATCACTTTTATTTTTATTCCCTCCTCCTCCTTAATAAAAATGTCTCAAAAATCCGTAATCCTAATAATAAAATTGGTGTGGCCTTAGGCGCAAAAGAAGTCACCTTATTATTATTATACAGCACAGTATTCAGTCTTTAGGATTGCTCGAAGCACTTGCACTTTACTCCCTGGCAGACCTGTTCAATCTAACACCATCTTGACTGCTCTGGGAAACATTCAGCCACGATGCAATTAATGCACCAAGATTAATCGTACACAAATATCCACCACTGTCAGTAGCCTGGTACTCATTCATAAAGCTGAGTGAACTGGAGCAAAATAGACTGAATTAACTTGCCCAAGATTCGACACAGTGCGCTCCAAAATTGAACACCGTTACGAATGTGGCACTTTTTCCCTCTGTTTCGCTCAGCCCATTTGGTTATTGGGTTATAGAGGAGTTCAATGCAACAGACGGTTATCTTATTGTAATATGTACAGGTTGAAGACTTTAAATTGTGGGTGGTTTCTTTCACGCCCCCTTGCTTCAATTCACTCAACAAAGAATGTAAATCCAATACCCTTTCTATCACCCTGCAGTCGTAAAAAAATATAATTTCTGCCATCTTCCTTCCCGAGTTCGTTTGGCTGACAGACTACAATCATTCTTGAATGAACAAGATTCCCATCAATACCAACAAACTCCAGATTTGCTCAAAATTAGAATATACGCTAATTCAATTCTACCTCGATGACATCGTCTTTGATGCTCATTATATGTACGCGATGCCAACGTTTGTTGTAGAGGGCAGCACAGTAGTCATTCTCCTTCCAACTGGCGGAGTCGTCCGGCTCGCTGTCTCGGTACTCGTCTTCCAGGTCGGACATCAAACTGACAACAACACAACACAATGCTGAAAACAACCTTCACAATTAGAGAAACAGTAATAGAGACCATATTTGCAACTGTAAGCGACTTGTAGGTCTTTTAAAATCTCATAAAACATACCGATAGGCATTTCAAACTCAACTTTCAGTATATGTGTGTGAATCAATGAGGTTGAGATATTACTATATAGTTATTTTTTAAATTAATATAACTATTTATAGAAAAAATAATGTGGCATGCATTTCTTGTGTACAAACAGCACATATTTTCCATGTAAGTGGGACCTATCACTTCCTCTGGCATTGACACAAAGTAGAGGGGACCATCAGCTTTTAATTATTATCTTCAGAGGCAAGTGGGGTGAGCAACACTGAGTTTAGAAATGGCTACAGGTGAACGCAAACCCTGGTCGTCGACCGATTGTCTGGGATTCTACCACTGAACTACCATGTTCCACATGCGAATGCAAGTCAGCACAAACACACGCACACACATGCAAATACACGAACCTATGGAGTCCGGACGTATCTGCAAGCTGCACAAAGATCTTGTCCGGTGATTCTACGTGACTCGGCACTACTTGCACCTGTGCGGCGTCTGTCATGTCTAGTTCACCAGACGACGATACATGCTGAGACCTTGCTGCCGTTCCGTTTACCTCCCCCTGTGATGATTTGGCTGTTCTGTTCACCTCCCCAGTGCGTGACTGCATAACATATAGGAGTTTTCATTCGAATGCAGCAGAGTTAAGAAATAGAGGCGCAGAAACATTAAAAAGGGAGAGTAGTAGTAGCATAGTTCTAGTAATTTGTTTTAGTAAAATGATAAATAACAACATTTTGCCATAGATTAGTCAACAATGGAAGTCGAGCGATATTCAGATAGTGTTCCATGTAAATTGACTATAAACAGTCAGATAAGATTGACAATGGTAGCATGGAAATGTAAGAGTGATAAAAGGAGAACACAAAAATTTAGACGGAGAGAGATATTACTATGAGATCATGAAAAGGCAGGGGTGATTAGCCAAAAAAGACAGGGGTGATTAGCCAAAAAAGACAGGGGTGATTAGCCAAAAAAGACAGGGGTGATTAGCCAAAAGTATGAGAATGACAGGGGATCATGACACGTGTAGACTTGCCAATGGGGTGGAACAAACTAATTTATGTCGGCACCACGCAGGGATCAAGACGAAGAACGAATACAGAGGAGAGCAACTAAGGTGATTCATGAACCTCGGGTATACTCTTTGTACTAACTGTGGAGTCAACTGGAACTAGAGGATGCAGACTGGAACAAATAGAATAGACTTCTGGGAGGTGGAAAACACCTTTATTATCCCAAGTCTAGCCTGTTATTTTTGTGTATCACACAGCCAGGATGTACACATTTATAACATCATTTATACAGAAGTAATTATAACAAAAAGACTTTCTATTGTAGTCAATTATAACCACAAACAACATTTGTATTATGTTGAAATAAATGGACGAATAGAGTGCTGTATATGTGATCAAGTGACATATCTCCACTCGTGAAATGCCCTGCAGGTGGATAGATCGGAGCAGTCTGGACAGTCTTTCCGACCTGTTCTATTTATAGCTGAGATGTCACATGACCTCTCAGTATAGAAAAATAGTTTAGAAAATAGTACAGAAAAAATTCGCTCCGTGAACAGGTTAGGGACAAAGAGAATATGCCCCTAGAGATACTTCACGAGACGCAGTTTAAATATATGCCCCTATATCAGGGCGTATTCAGGCGTTCCAGCTGATCCGAACATTCTGACCACGAGAGTGTTAAGTCTCCGCACTACGCATGGAATCAAGGAGATGAAAAAGACAGAATACAGAGGAGAGCACCTATGGTGATTCAAGAACCAAGAGATGTTTAACGAGACTTGAGGATGCTCACCTTGTCTTGTCGCCCTGTCCTAGCTGGGGACTGGTCAGTGTCTTTGTGCTTGACTAAGCGCCCCCTCGTCGGGGTAAACACAGAGCTACAGCAGGAGTCAGTCAGTTAGTCAGTTGTGGACTGCAATGGCGCAGAGGTTAGATCTTCAGACTCTTGACTGAGAGAACCCGGGTTCGAATCTAGTGTTGCACATTGCCAAACCTTGGACAAGTTTCTTCATTCTACGTTGATCCAGTTCACTAAGCTGTATGAATGAGATTCTGGCTGTAGATAGTGGGAGATATTTGTGTACGAACAGTCTTCGCGCATTAATTGCAGCATGGCTGAATGTTTCCCAGAGAAGTAGAGATGGTGTTCGATTAAAAACGTCTGCCAAGGAGTAAAGTATAAAGCGCTTTGACCAGTCCTAGGAACTGGATACTGTGCTACACAAGAACTTACCTTTTTTACTTTCTTTTTAGTGGCCGGTACATGTCTTGTTATTCTAAACACAACTAACATAGTAAAGGTAAGTTCTTATACTGCACGGTATCCAGTCGTTGCGACTGCTCAAAGCACTTTACACTTCATCCCATGGTAGAACTGTTCAATCGAACACCATCACGATTTCTCAGGATGCTTTCAGCCACATTGCAATTACTGCACAAAGACTATTCATACACAAACATCCACCAATGTATATGCACAGGAACTGCTTCATACAGAGGGAATTGGAGCAATGTACAGTGATTGAACTTGCTTAAGTTTCGAAATGGCAAGAATATTCGTACCTGGAATCTCTCGATTGAGAGTCTGATGCTCTAACTACTGTGCTGCTCTATTCCATTTACAGAACATTCTACAATACATTCTGATTTCGCTTGTTGAAAAATAATCCACAAATTGTACTTATAGTGGAACACAACCATAATAAATAAATTAATATGTTGTAAAACTACATACAAAGTACACAGAATAAATTAGTAAAAACATAGACATGCAATTGACATAAGAAAAAACATAAAAATTACATGTAAAATAAAAATATTTGTATGCGTCCAGTACGTACCCTGGCCCGGTACTGTGGGCGTGGCCTTGCCTCACGAGCAGTGTGTTCAAGGACGGCTTTGTGTCCTCCTCAGTGTCCTCGTCCTCATCGGTGGGCGCCTCGTGTAACACCACCAGTAGCTGACGGTCGGCCGTCACACCTTCACACCAGACACAACACAATCAGCACGACTACTTTACAACATGGATGGGGTCAAGTACTTTATTTAAGTACATTTAAAAAAAAAGACTTCTACATGTCAAAATATCACATTTAATTACTGGACGACGCTGTCACCAAAGATTGCCTAGTCTTCACAACATTAATAATGATCATAGGAAGTAATTGTATAAAGCTTGTACAAATAAAGTTTATAAACGAAATTCTACAGGCTGAAGCTCAGATTTTCAATAGGACTAGGCTAAAGATGGTTTGACCTAAAGTGAATATAAGATGACATTAAAAGATTTGATACCCACCAGTGACCCTGATCTTCACCGGTTTAGGGGTGAAATCCCGAAGTGACGTCAAAGCCTACAAGTGACGGAGAGTTCATATCTTACTACTGGAGACGCTACAACATATGCGGGCGGGTCTTATTTTTTTTAGGTTGGGGGCATTTTTCGACCTGTCCGTGGCTCAGGCATCCAAAAAACCTCAATCTGAACCTCCCTAGGATCACAAAATCCCCCAACTTCTCTATTCAAGCAAACTCTTTTCTTTCAAGCAGAATTCTTGCCTCAGTGGGGATTTCACCACCACGCCTACAGGCCTAGTAATATCAGCACTTTCAGGAGCTGAAATACATTTCAAAATTTCAACATTTTAACACTACTTGATAACATAGCAGTGTGATTGGTAAAAGGCGGATCACTTTTATTTTAATATCACATTATATAGTGTACAATATATCTGCTTTAATTTAATTTTTATTGTATTGAGGAAAATTTGAATAAACAAAAGTAACCTATAGAGAAAGTGGTAAATCAAAAACTACACAACACAAAGATTCACTCACAAAATGACCCCCTTTGCACAATACTAATACCATGTATACTGATTTAATACAAGGAAGTTCACAGAAAATAAGCTTTTAGTACATTTATTAGTTTGAAACAATACAGCTGATAAGTTTATGCTTTATGTTATCTTGTGGAAACAAATTATCAGAATGTGCACATTTATCATTAAAATGTTGAAGTGAATTGACTATAATAGTTTTGTTAAACAGAACATCTACCTATTAACATGTTAACTCCGGATCATTGGAAGTGTATCTCCCCCAGTTACTGATGTCCACTGGGCTCTGTCTACGTTGATTCACTTCCTTGGCCAATTGGCCTCTAATCTACCAACCGGTGATGTATTTTAAAAAAATTATTGAAGTTTAAAAAAAAATCTGCACAATGTTAATTTTTTTTGTTTTTTGGGCCCTTAGAACGATTTATATTTCTCGTGCACAGTGGCAGTACCCTAAGATACGTCTATGCAAAATTAGTTCTGAGATACGGCAGCTAACGGCGGACGCAGAGTGATGGCAATAGTCCGTTGAACCTTCGGCCCAAAGGACTAAAAACACAACAATAGTTATGTAGAGTTATCTACTTACGTCTTCGATATGCCGTGCTTTTCTAAAGGGCCTTTCTCATATCTGAGAGAATTGAGGAGTGGACCACTCTCCTCTAGGGGGTGCCAGTGATGGAATGCATTTGAAAGATAAAAATACAGTAACAGTGATATTCTTTGCCATTGGTTTGTTGCCTCATGGGGTGCAATGGGGGAGGGGTTTAAGTTAGTTGATATATTCACATTCTGCAGTTTCTGTAAGGTGACAACAGTGGTCTTACCTCCACCGACCATCCCTGCTCCTTGTTCACGGGTTCCACATCTGCCAGTTTACAGTGAATTGCCTGGGAACACAGACACAAACCATCAGGACAACTGACACGGTAAACACTGCTTTACACACTTGACGCACGTCCCAGCTGATAGAGGGTGCTTTCAAATGAAGGGTACATAGACAGTCCCTCGATGACTCTAAAATAGAAGGGTTCCAATTATTTGTATTGTGTTATTTCCAAATGCTATACATACTATATATAACACCAACGCTATAAGTTCGGGAACATGACGTTACTTAGATTACCTAAAATTAGGCCCGAGAATTTCGGTACAAATTTAGAGACAGACAGAGAGAAGGAATGCCATACAAACACCGAGATTTACAGATTAGATTATTACTATTCAGTCGTGGCAGGTGTAGTATGATTTCCTCGCACACACGGTGATTGGCAGCTACAAACAAGAGTGAGGGACAACGGACCTGTTTGGGCAGAACAAGAAACGAATCGCGCAGCTTGCGGAGTTTCCAGTGTGACAGCTGCTCCTCGTTGCCAAAATCGACGTACTTCACAGTGACCATGCGATGACCGGCGAGCTGGGTCACTTCCGCCCGATACCAGTTGTTGTCTGCCGAGAACTGGGCCGCACAGATCATGTCTGTAAGCGTTCAACATTTACATGAAATGGTACAGGTGAGAACTGCGCATGCAGATGGAATTGCATGGAGAAGATAGTGGTGGAGTAGCGCAACTGATTGGACAACGTTGCAAACGGTTATTTGTGCTACTATGCCAGATGTCTAGTATGATAATGGAAGAATGTGGATCGCAAACGTATTGTTTTATATTTATTTCACATGCCAGATTATTTTGTCTAAGTCGTGGACCTGTATTGTCATATTTGCCAGATATATAATGTACTTTTTTTTCTCCAAAAAACACTATTTATTTTCCGACCACTCTTCATACGGAATACTGACTGCATGCAGTTTTGTGTTGAGACAGCTCGACATGAATACATAGCATTAAAAATGACTGCAACATCCTAAATACACTCGCACCTCGCTTTATGGTCATCTCAGTAATACAACCACCTCACAATTATGATTATATCGGTGATACAGCCATCCCACAATTATGGTCACCTCAGTAATACAGCCACCTCACAATTATGGTCACCTTGGTAATACAACCACCTCATGATTATGGTCACCTTGGTAATAGAGCCACCCCACAATTAAGGTCACCTTGATAATACAGCCACCTCACAATTATAGTCACCTTGGTAATACAGCCACCCCACAATTATGGTCACATCGGTAATACAGCCACCTCACAATTATGGTCACCTCGGTAATACAGCTACCTCATAATTATGGTCACCTTAGTAATACAGCCACCTCACAATTATGGTCACCTTGGTAAAACAGCCACCTCACAACTATGGTCACCCCGGTAATACAGCCACCTCACAATTATGGTCACCTCGGTAATACAGCCACTTCAAAATTATAGTCACCTCGGTAATACAGCCACCTCATAATTATGGTCATCTTGGTTATACAGCCACCTCACAATTATAGTCACCTCGGTAATACAGCCACCTCACAATTATGGTCACCTCGGTAATACAATCACTTCAAAATTATAGTCACCTCGGTAATATAGCCACCTCACAATTATGGTCACCTTGGTAATACAGCCACCTCACAATTATAGTCACCTTGATAATACAGCCACCGCATGATTATAGTCACATTGGTAATACAGCCACCTCACAATTATAGTCACCTCGTTAATACAACCACCTCACAATTATAGTTACCTTGGTAAAACAGCCCCCTCACAATTATGGTCACCTTAGTAATACAGCCACCTCACAATTATAGTAACCTTTGTTATACAGCCACCTCATAATTATAGTCACTTTGGTAATACAGCCACCTCACAATTATAGTCACCTTGGTAATAAAGCCACCTCACAATTATAGTCACCTCGGTAATACATCCACCTCACAATTATAGTCAATCGGGAGTCCCAAATTATTTCAAAAACAGTATAGCAGAGGGAATTTGTTCCGGTAATAAAATCACCTTGCTATTCTGACCACTTTGACCCAGTCCCGAGGGCGACCTTATGAGTGAGGTTCCGCTGTAGGTTAAATACATGATTGTAGAACAATATAATGTACACTGCTGTATCCAGTATCCAAGGGCAATCATTTTGATGGAGCCCCACAGAATAAAACAATAAACTTCTATAGTCCCTACGTCCTCAGGAATTTGAGCTCGGAGGCACTAGAGAAGACATTCTGCCCACTGACCTTTCTGTGGACAGAAGACAGTGTAGAGGTCGCCGGTGTCTGTGCCGTAAGTCTGCTGGAGGTTCATCATCATTTCGACAAGGTAGAGTGCCTCCTCGCCAATCTGTCGAATACAAATAAATGCATAAAGGCCGAGATACACTGGCACTTTTCGCCCGATCCAACCAGATCAGATCAGATCAGACCAGACCTGACTGCAATGTATATACCAAACCAAAAAGACACTGAGTCAGTCATGACACAGACCGAGTCATACTTGAAGCAAGTATGACGTCATAATCATGTCAACTTTTGAATACGTCAGACTGAATCGATTAGTAGAAGGTTTTCTAGTTTACGTGATTATGACGCCATGCTGGCTTCCAGTGTAGCGTTATATATATATAATCAATGTCGGTCGATGTGGTGGATAAACTCCAGTAGAGCGACTCTGGTTTGGTCTGGCGAAATGTGCCAGGGTATCCCGGCATTTACACAGATGAACTAGCTTTGGCTTAGACATGACGGCTGCACTAGTGATGATGCCTCGTCTTTCCATTACCTCACTATAACACGTTCTGATCGTCACGTTTTGCAAAAATAAAAGTAGGTAAAATAACATAAACGGCATCAACTCCCGGAAAGAAACGAACAGGATGGAAAGGAAGCGAGGTTCATCTTGTCTGCGAACTCACCTTCTGAATGTAGAAGCTGTGCATAGAGTTAACATGGCTGACCATGGCAGTGAAGGAGCTCCCTGCGTTGGAGAGTTCTGGTTTCAAGTAGCTCTTTAACATCTTGGGTTTTGTGCCTGTGTCAGTGGAAGAAACAGGCACAAGTCACCTCAAGTCAAATCCCATCACTTAATGACACATACACAATGTGGCATTACTACACACATAATAAGCACATGCACTTGCCATCCTACAAGACGGGTATTTTAGTAAAATTCATAACAATCATAATGCTAAGTGAATGTGTCCTGGCACTGAGTTTTCTGTATACAAAATCACTGTTAAGGCGTGAAATCAATTTTAAAGAAAAAAATCAGGCTTATCAGCCGATACACAAGGCCGACTAACCAACCATCAACAGATGGAAGAAATCATCTTCACAGCCAACTTCGGAGATGCACCTCCTGCGGGGTATAAAAACCAGACTGACCCACTGACGTATGGTGTGAATAGCGCAAACTGTGCCAGTGGGTACCACTGCATTATTACTATGAAGACCATCCCTGATTCCCAACTGCTGCTTGCTCTGGACCGTTTCACTAACATTTTTGTGAGCTCACAAACCTGGTTTTGCTCTTTAAAATAGATTCTGCTCCTTGACAGTGATCTTGTATACTGAAAACTGTCACCACCAGGGTGCGCCGACACATTCACTGGTGTGTCCTTAAATGTAACAACGGTTCTGTTTAATTACGGAATTTCCTTACAAGTTCAGTCTTAGCAAGACTACCCCAGGTCTGTATAAAATAAACATATATAAGTATCACAAGATTCCAATCAGTTCACTTCTAACTTTTCCAAGCATTACATGGGTGAGGCTAGTGTATTACTTTATCATGTGGCTTTTGATATTCAATTTGATTGTAAAGGGGCGAAATGGTTTACCCTTACCCCCTAGTGACTCGGGCACTGAACTAGGCGATGAGAAGCGAGCGAGTTCGAGAAAGACGAGTGCGTCTCGCATCGACACCGGGCGGTCGTCTTCGATCTCATCCGATGGCGGCTTACTCAGGTCAACGAATGTGGTTTCTGCCTCGCGCAGCACCTACAGCGATACCTGGTGGTTAGTGCACGAACCACAGGAGCAGGAACTCGGCAAAAGCAAAAGGTAAGTTCATATTGCTTGGTATCCAGTTCTTAAGACTGCTCACAGCACTTTACACTTTACCCCTGTCAGAGGTGTTTGTTTGAACAACATTTTAAGTTCTCTGGAAAGTATTCAGCCAATTGTGATTCTACATGCGAGATCAGCCTCACAATATGAACAATGTTGAACATTGTAATCATTGAAAACTGACAAACTACACTGGCTGTTTTCACAAAATGAAACCTAATGACTGGAATATATCTATAATACGGATAGTACATTTAGTAAACATGTGGCATTACGTTATTCATTTACACATGTATATGTACATTTAAATCGTGTTTTGAGCACCTTCGGACAGGTTTTTATATCTGGAAACATGGCCCTATACAAATAAAATAAATTATTATTATGTTAACATGTACACTCACCATTATTATGTTACAAGTACACTCACCGTCATCAACATTGGTTTGTCCTCCGTCATTCTTGCAAATGTCAACGTGGCTTCAACATCCCATTCAGCGTTCTGAAACAGCGTAAACATCTCTGTGAACTATGACCTCCACTACGGTATGACAACAGCGATATGTAATCAAAATTGTAGAAAGCATAAAAAGAAGTGACAGAAAATGCACCATTAAAAATATAAATTTTTACTCAAAAATAGTTTGTTTAGTAAATAAAAAGCACTTTGAGTAGGTGCTAGATACATTAGCATCACAAGAACTGTAGAGCAAATGTTTACTGTTAGGCATCCATCAAAGACGGCTCTGTGGTCCATGCACATACACAAGGGCTTTTGATGTAGATTTATGTAATTTAGTATAATTGTAGAAGACATGCAGAGCTTAGCCAGAGACCCGTCTGCCCGTCTTCAAGACTGGCAGATGACTGGCCAAGACAACTGATAAGACAGGTGGAGTTTAGAGGGATCCATCTGGCTACTAGATTAACTAAAAGTTACAAGTCTACAGGCCCACATTAATGACTATCTTTGGCACAAGGCAGTGAAACAAATAGAATAGATCAGTATTAATAAAATAAATGGCTGGTTTATCATTTAAAAACTAAAACTGATGAACATTGGCTGTTCATGTACAGAAAGGCACACTTTTGTCTAATTTAAGCCTGGCAAAAATTATTTCTGGTTAATTAAGGGCCTGCTAATGTCACAATGTTAATGCTGATCAATGAGCAATTACAACCGCTAGCAAAACCTATCTAAACTCGGGCCAGAAGTACGAAAACATTCTCGCCTGTTTGGGCCCTTAGCCAGCACTCTGCCACACCACCCTGAGTCTTCATAGGAGTTGCAACTTCATCAATCTTCCTACCAACTATATAATGGAGGCGAAAGCTGAGCACGCAAAAAGATTACTTCTTGCTGAAATGAACAAATAATGACATACACATTTTTGGTCAGATGTTGGGTTGTTAACCCTTCAATACCCAGAACAATTTCTTACCTGTGAGGATGGCATGATGTCAATGAGGGAACAGGTAACTGATAACTCAGGTGTGCTTAAAAAGTTCCTCTGCATAATGCGCAGTCTGAAACAAACAGGTCACTACTTTTAAGAATTTTACACAATCAGAGAAAGAACCAGAAAAAAGGTTGAAGACTTTCAAAATATAAACAATTTGCACTCCAGTTCCAAGACAAAACCCTCAACTTCCAGGAATGCCAATATAATTACCCATTCAACCATTGTCACGAGCCACTGAGCGGTATTGCGTATTCAAATAACTATGTCTACATCACCGGAACTTGCTGTCAACACGGCTGGATCCAATTACGTAATTGTAATTATATTTGTAATTGATTACAGCCAAATGATGTAATTGTAACCGATTCTAATTTTGAAAATATTTTGTAATTTATTATTTTGTGTAATTAAAACAATGACATCAATTACACAGGTTTTCTGATATTGCATGCTTGATCTAAAATTTATTTTTTCAATCTACAAAATGATAAACTTCTCAACTTATTGCCCAAGTTGTGATCCCAACAGTGCTGCCAGGTAATGAGGACGCCATGTAGCCATACACTGTAGCTAGCAGTGTCCAATACTACTGTATGCTCAGAGGTTGGATTAGCACCTGTCATTGTCCAATGGTGAATATCCTGTTTGTTCTTTAACCAGTCGGCAAGGTGCTACTGCAAGCTGGCTAAACCAGTCTAGAGGCTGTCTGAGTCAGAGTCCTTCTTCAGAAGAGGATTCTAGCAGTTCTTAGCAGTTAACATTGTCTCTTTTGAGAGTAACAAAGGCATTTCATTATGTATTTTCTGGTTTGTTTAATTACTTGCAATTGTGGTTATTAACTAGAGCTTTCTGACTGGGAAAGTATGCCCCTTGAAGCGAATCTTTCGTGGCTTCAATGTCATCAACATGCAAAAAACTATACATTTTGTTATATAAATTACCTTACTTATTGACTTCAATTCAAATTTACTTTGTTTTTACTTTTTGGTAGATTCCATTATTGCATCTGTAATTAACAACTTAGTGTTGTAATTGTAACTGTAATTGATCTGAAAATTGTAGAAGAGTAACTGTAATTGAAATGACAAATGAAAAGTAATTGTAATTGATCTGATCTTGTGTAATTGGACTCACCCGTATCTAGCAAGCAATATTATTGGCGGAGTTAATTTTCAGAGTTTTGCAAGGCGATCTGCAATGGGGTACTGAGACGAATGTAATCATCAGCATGCCCTGCCATGCAAGGATGGAATAACATGGAAATTAAGAAAATACCGAACAGAGTGCGTTGAAGAAGCATCATTTCTGCAGTGGTCAACCCACCTGTTTAACGGCATCATCTCCGTGTTTCCGTAGTCGACGTAGAACACCTCGGCCTTTTGGGAAGGAGGGCTCTCGTCACTAGTAATGACGCTGAGGACACGACCTCGATACCAGTTCTCATCCAACGTGTACTTGGCAAGGACAAGGTCACCTGAAGGGCAAGGGTCAAGGTCATATTAATTATCTGTCTCATGAAATACGCCTATAATACTGACTTTTGGATGTGATAAGAAATATTTTAAGATACAATATCACTGATGCTTCTATACTGTAAACAGACTGTGGGCCTCTGTTTGTTTGTCTGTCTGTCTGTTGTTCAAGCATTTTTTTGTCAGTTTCGTGTTTGGATCTGCAATTTTGAAGGCATGCTAGCAGGCCATTTTGGGTGGTTCATACATTTAGAATTTCAAAATGAGATGGGGATCTTGGGGGCTTAACATTTCAAAAGGCTGTAGTGATGTTGTCTGACAACTGACCTGAACCGAGTTCAGCGGGATGTGTTTCCTGGTTGCTACTAACCTGAACTGAGTTCAGTGGGATGTGTTTCCTGGTTGCTACTGACCTGGACTGAGTTCGGTTGGGATGTGTTTCCTGGTTGCTACTAACCTGGACTGAGTTCGGTTGGGGTGTGTTTCCTGGTTACTACTGACCTGGACTGAGTTCGGTTGGGATGTGTTTCCTGGTTGCTACTGACCTGGACTGAGTTCAGTGGGGTGTGTTTCCTGGTTGCTACTGACCTGGACCGAGTTCGGTTGGGGTGTGTTTCCTGGTTGCTACTGACCTGGACTGAGTTCAGTGGGATGTGTTTCCTGGTTGCTACTGACCTGGACTGAGTTCAGTGGGATGTGTTTCCTGGTTGCTACTAACCTGGACTGAGTTCGGTTGGGGTGTGTTTCCTGGTTGCTACTGACCTGGACTGAGTTCGGTTGGGGTGTGTTTCCTGGTTGCTACTGACCTGGACTGAGTTCGGTTGGGGTGTGTTTCCTGGTTGCTACTAACCTGGACTGAGTTCGGTTGGGGTGTGTTTCCTGGTTGCTACTAACCTGGACTGAGTTCGGTTGGGGTGTGTTTCCTGATTGCTACTAACCTGGACTGAGTTCGGTTGGGGTGTGTTTCCTGGTTGCTACTAACCTGGACTGAGTTCGGTTGGGGTGTGTTTCCTGGTTGCTACTAACCTGGACTGAGTTCGATTGGGGTGTGTTTCCTGGTTGCTACTAACGTGGACTGAGTTCGGTTGGGGTGTGTTTCCTGGTTGCTACTAACCTGGACTGAGTTCGGTTGGGGTGTGTTTCCTGGTTGCTACTGACCTGGACTGAGTTCAGTGGGGTGTGTTTCCTGGTTGCTACTGACCTGGACTGAGTTCGGTTGGGGTGTGTTTCGTGGTTGCTACTGACCTGGACTGAGTTCGGTTGGGGTGTGTTTCCTGGTTGCTACTAACCTGGACTGAGTTCGGTTGGGGTGTGTTTCCTGGTTGCTACTGACCTGGACTGAGTTCAGTGGGGTGTGTTTCCTGGTTGCTACTGACCTGGACCGAGTTCGGTTGGGGTGTGTTTCCTGGTTGCTACTGACCTGGACTGAGTTCAGTGGGATGTGTTTCCTGGTTGCTACTGACCTGGACTGAGTTCAGTGGGATGTGTTTCCTGGTTGCTACTGACCTGGACTGAGTTCAGCGGGATGTGTTTCCTGGTTGCTACTGACCTGGACTGAGTTCAGCGGGATGTGTTTCCTGGTTGCTAATGACCTGGACTGAGTTCAGCGGGATGTGTTTCCTGGTTGCTATTGACCTGAACTGAGTTCAGTGGGGTGTGTTTCCTGGTTGCTGCTGACCTGGACTGAGTTCAGTGGGGTGTGTTTCCTGGTTGCTACTAACCTGGACTGAGTTCAGCGGGATGTGTTTCCTGGTTGCTGCTGACCTGGACTGAGTTCAGTGGGGTGTGTTTCCTGGTTGCTACTGACCTGGACTGAGTTCAGTGGGGTGTGTTTCCTGGTTGCTACTAACTTGGACTGAGTTCAGTGGGGTGTGTTTCCTGGTTGCTACTAACCTGGACTGAGTTCGGTTGGGGTGTGTTTCCTGGTTGCTACTAACCTGGACTGAGTTCAGTGGGGTGTGTTTCCTGGTTGCTACTAACCTGGACTGAGTTCGGTTGGGGTGTGTTTCCTGGTTGCTACTAACCTGGACTGAGTTCGGTTGGGGTGTGTTTCCTGGTTGCTACTAACCTGGACTGAGTTCGGTTGGGGTGTGTTTCCTGGTTGCTACTAACCTGGACTGAGTTCATTGGGGTGTGTTTCCTGGTTGCTACTAACCTGGACTGAGTTCGGTTGGGGTGTGTTTCCTGGTTGCTACTAACCTGGACTGAGTTCGGTTGGGGTGTGTTTCCTGGTTGCTACTAACCTGGACTGAGTTCAGTGGGGTGTGTTTCCTGGTTGCTACTAACCTGGACTGAGTTCAGTGGGGTGTGTTTCCTGGTTGCTACTAACCTGGACTGAGTTCAGTGGGGTGTGTTTCCTGGTTGCTACTAACCTGGACTGAGTTCAGTGGGATGTGTTTCCTGGTTGCTACTAACCTGGACTGAGTTCGGTTGGGGTGTGTTTCCTGGTTGCTACTAACCTGGACTGAGTTCGGTTGGAGTGTGTTTCCTGGTTGCAGGGTTGCTGCAGTGTTTGTTGATGGCTGTGGACATGACCTTGAGACGTTGGAAGTCCGCACACCGCTGGATGACGAACTGACACGGGTGTTTGATGTGGGTGACATAGACAAGCTCTTGGTGCACTGCAACACAGCAATGAACATGCAGCAGGCAGTTGTCACACAGCATGGCGGGACGCATCCGTTACTCTACCTGGAATTAGCCAGCGTAGTAATTTGTAACACAAGTCTGCAATGATGAACATTGGAAAATGGGAAACCACTGAACACCACAGAGCAGTACCAGAGGTAGGTGGACTCGAACTTAAGTCCTGTCAGTCTGGTGTTCTAACTGTGGGGTGTGATGCTCAAGGGGTAAAACCCTGGACTACTAATCGAGAAGACGGTGGTTTGAATCCACCCACTGATCACCGCTTGAGAATTTAGGCAATTTCATTCACCTCACTTTGCCTGTCTTCTGGAAAAGACATTGTGTTCTTCCTGGTGTCTATGTCAAGGGAATTAACAGATCACAAACAGTGATATGCAGAAAAACCTATTGTGGAATGACAGAGCTAATTATTTTGATCTTCAAATATGCATATGGGCACTGCATTAACTGCTGCCAAAAGCCCAAAACACCTGTTCTGATAATGGAGTAATGACATGAGTGCCTTCTAGATGTACAATGGCAGTATATAATGGAGCAAGTGACATGAGGGCCTTCTAGATGTACACTGGCAGTATATAATGGAGCAAGTGACATGAGTGCGTTCTAGATGTACAATGGCAGTATATGATGGAGCAAGTGACATGAGTGCCTTCTAGATGTACACTGCCAGTATATAATGGATCAAGTGACATGAGTGCCTTCTAGATGTACACTGGCAGTACATAATGGATCAAGTGACATGAGTGCCTTCTAGATGTACACTGGCAGTATATAATGGATCAAGTGACATGAGTGCCTTCTAGATGTACACTGGCAGTATATAATGCAGTAAGTGACATGAGTGCCTTCTAGATGTACACTGGCAGTATATAATGGAGCAAGTGACATGAGTGCCTTCTAGATGTACGCTGGCAGTATATAATGGAGCAAGTGACATGAGTGCCTTCTAGATGTACGCTGGCAGTATATAATGGAGCAAGTGACATGAGTGCCTTCTAGATGTACGCTGGTAGTATATAATGGAGCAAGTGACATGAGTGCCTTTTAGATGTACGCTGGCAGTATATAATGGAGCAAATGACATGGGTGCCTTCTAGATGTACGCTGGCTGTATATAATGGAGCAAGTGACATGGGTGCCTTCTAGATGTACGCTGGCAGTATATAATGGAGTAAGTGACATCAGTGCCTTCTAGATGTACGCTGGCAGTATATAATGGAGCAAGTGACATCAGTGCCTTCTAGATGTACACTGCCAGTATATAATGGATCAAGTGACATGAGTGCCTTCTAGATGTACACTGGCAGTACATAATGGATCAAGTGACATGAGTGCCTTCTAGATGTACACTGGCAGTATATAATGGAGTAAGTGACATGAGTGCCTTCTAGATGTACACTGGCAGTATATAATGGAGCAAGTGACAAGAGTGCCTTCTAGATGTACACTGGCAGTATATAATGGAGCAAGTGACATGAGTGCGTTCTAGATGTACACTGGCAGTATATAATGCAGTAAGTGACATGAGTGCCTTCTAGATGTACGCTGGCAGTATATAATGGAGCAAGTGACATGAGTGCCTTCTAGATGTACACTGGCAGTATATAATGCAGTAAGTGACATGAGTGCGTTCTAGATGTACACTGGCAGTATATAATGGAGCAAGTGACATGAGTGCGTTCTAGATGTATGCTGGCAGTATATAATGGAGCAAGTGACATGAGTGCCTTCTAGATGTACGCTGGCAGTATATAATGGAGCAAGTGACATGAGTGCCTTCTAGATGTACGCTGGCAGTATATAATGGAGCAAGTGACATGAGTGCGTTCTAGATGTACACTGGCAGTATATAATGGAGCAAGTGACAAGAGTGCCTTCTAGATGTACACTGGCAGTATATAATGGAGCAAGTGACATGAGTGCGTTCTAGATGTACACTGGCAGTATATAATGTAGTAAGTGACATGAGTGCCTTCTAGATGTACACTGGCAGTATATAATGGAGCAAGTGACAAGAGTGCCTTCTAGATGTACACTGGCAGTATATAATGGAGCAAGTGACATGAGTGCGTTCTAGATGTACACTGGCAGTATATAATGCAGTAAGTGACATGAGTGCCTTCTAGATGTACGCTGGCAGTATATAATGGAGTAAGTGACATGAGTGCCTTCTAGATGTACACTGGCAGTATATAATGGAGCAAGTGACATGAGTGCCTTCTAGATGTACGCTGGCAGTATATAATGGAGCAAGTGACATGAGTGCCTTCTAGATGGACACTGGCAGTATATAATGGTGCAAGTGACATGAGTGCCTTCCAGATGTACGCTGGCAGTATATAAGATCACATTATCATAATTATTAAACTCTGGAACACCATACAGGTCAGAAGATTTGCGGGAGTGAAAAGAAGCGATAAGCAAAGAATGGAGGAGCTGACGGAGGAGGCTGGTGTAAAAGAAAGTGTTAAGAAGCTGGTGAGGAGTTAACAAAAGTGGGCTGAACATGTGGAGAGAATGAGGGTAGAACGGTTGGTAAAGAAAGGAGAGGCCCGGAGAGTGGAAGGGAAAAGGAGGCAATGGGAGGACTGTGTAAAGTGAGACTTGGAAGGATTGGGAGAGGAGTGGAAAACCGGAGTGAAAGACAGAGGGGAGTGGAGACGGTTGGTGGAGAAAGCAGTGCAAGATCAGTGAGTGTAAAGAAAACAGAAATTGAGGATCAATATTGAGGCCAGCCTCTGCCCTGACAAGCAGGTAAACAAGAGAAGAGCAACAACAACTGGACCACCGCATCCCACACACAGGAGCAGAGAGTGCACTCACCTCGCTGAAGTCTCATTTTCTGCAATGTCTTTCTCCGCCCAACCTCACCGCCAGATCTGCCGCTCGTCTCACTGCTCTGGGACTGAGAGTCTACCTCAGAGTAGCTGCCCAAGTCTGCAATCACCAAAACTGTCTTAAGTCTGAGAGTCTACCTCAGAGTAGCTGCCCAAGTCTACAATCACCAATACTGTCTTAAGTCTGAGAGTGCGTCTACCTCAGAGTAGCTGCCCAAGTCTACAATCACCAACACTGTCTTAAGCCTGAGAGTCTACCTCAGAGTAGCTGCCCAAGTCTACAATCACCAATACTGTCTTAAGTCTGAGAGTGCGTCTACCTCAGAGTAGCTGCCTAAGTCTACAATCACCAATACTGTCTTAAGTCTGAGAGTGTGTCTATCTCAGAGTAGCTGCCCAAGTCTACAATCACCAACACTGTCTTAAGCCTGAGAGTCTACCTCAGAGTAGCTGCCCAAGTCTGCAATCACCAAAACTGTCTTAAGTCTGAGAGTCTACCTCAGAGTAGCTGCCCAAGTCTACAATCACCAACACTGTCTTAAGTCTGAGAGTCTACCTCAGAGTAGCTGCCTAAGTCTACAATCACCAACACTGTCTTAAGTCTGAGAGTGTGTCTATCTCAGAGTAGCTGCCCAAGTCTACAATCACCAACACTGTCTTACGTCTGAGAGTCTACCTCAGAGTAGCTGCCCAAGTCTACAATCACCAACACTGTCTTAAGTCTGAGAGTCTACCTCAGAGAAGCTGCCCAAGTCTAGAATAATCACCACTGTCTTAAGTCTGAGAGTCTACCTCAGAGTAGCTGCCAAGTCTGCAATCACCAACACTGTGTTAAGTCTGAGAGTGTGACTACCTCAGAGAAGCTGCCCAAGTCTACAATCACCAACATTTTCTTAAGTCTGAGAGTGTGTCTACCTCAGAGTAGCTGCCCAAGTCTACAATCACCAACAATGTCTTAAGTCTGAGAGTCTACCTCAGAGTAGCTGCCTAAGTCTACAATCACCAACACTGTCTTAAGTCTGAGAGTCTACCTCAGAGAAGCTGCCCAAGTCTACAATCACCAACACTGTCTTAAGCCTGAGAGTCTACCCCAGAGTAGCTGCCCAAGTCTACAATCACCAACACTGTCTTAAGTCTGAGAGTTTACCTCAGAGTAGCTGCCCAAGTCTACAATCACCAACACCGTCTTAAGCCTGAGAGTCTACCTCAGAGTAGCTACCCAAGTCTACAATCACCAACACTGTCTTAAGTCTGAGAGTCTACCTCAAAGTAGCTGCCCAAGTCTACAATCACCAACACTGTCTTAAGTCTGAGAGTCTACCTCAGAGTAGCTGCCTAAGTCTACAATCACCAACACTGTCTTAAGTCTGAGAGTGTGACTACCTCAGAGAAGCTGCCCAAGTCTACAATCACCAACACTGTCTTAAGCCTGAGAGTCTACCTCAGAGTAGCTGCCCAAGTCTACAATCACCAACACTGACTTAAGTCTGAGAGTCAACCTCAGAGTAGCTGCCCAAGTCTACAATCACCAACACTGTCTTAAGTCTGAGAGTCTACCTCAGAGTAGCTGCCCAAGTCTACAATCACCAACACTGTCTTAAGCCTGAGAGTCTACCTCAGAGTAGCTGCCCAAGTCTACAGTCACCAACACTGTCTTAAGCCTGAGAGTCTACCTCAGAGTAGCTGCCCAAGTCTACAATCACCAACACTGTCTTAAGTCTGAGAGTTTACCTCAGAGTAGCTGCCCAAGTCTACAATCACCAACACCGTCTTAAGCCTGAGAGTCTACCTCAGAGTAGCTGCCCAAGTCTACAATCACCAACACTGTCTTAAGTCTGAGAGTCTACCTCAAAGTAGCTGCCCAAGTCTACAATCACCAACACTGTCTTAAGTCTGAGAGTCTACCTCAGAGTAGCTGCCTAAGTCTACAATCACCAACACTGTCTTAAGTCTGAGAGTGTGACTACCTCAGAGAAGCTGCCCAAGTCTACAATCACCAACACTGTCTTAAGCCTGAGAGTCTACCTCAGAGTAGCTGCCCAAGTCTACAATCACCAACACTGTCTTAAGTCTGAGAGTGTGACTACCTCAGAGAAGCTGCCCAAGTCTACAATCACCAACACTGTCTTAAGCCTGAGAGTCTACCTCAGAGAAGCTGCCCAAGTCTACAATCACCAACACTGTCTTAAGCCTGAGAGTCTACCTCAGAGTAGCTGCCTAAGTCTACAATCACCAACACTGTCTTAAGTCTGAGAGTGTGACTACCTCAGAGAAGCTGCCCAAGTCTACAATCACCAACACTGTCTTAAGCCTGAGAGTCTACCTCAGAGTAGCTGCCCAAGTCTACAATCACCAATACTGTCTTAAGCCTGAGAGTCTACCTCAGAGTAGCTGCCCAAGTCTACAATCACCAACACTGTCTTAAGCCTGAGAGTCTACCTCAGAGTAGCTGCCCAAGTCTACAATCACCAACACTGTCTTAAGTCTGAGAGTCTACCTCAGAGTAGCTGCCCAAGTCTACAATCACCAACACTGTCTTAAGCCTGATAGTCTACCTCAGAGTAGCTGCCCAAGTCTACAGTCACCAACACTGTCTTAAGCCTGAGAGTCTACCTCAGAGTAGCTGCCCAAGTCTACAATCACCAACACCGTCTTAAGCCTGAGAGTCTACCTCAGAGTAGCTGCCCAAGTCTACAATCACCAACACCGTCTTAAGTCTGAGAGTCTACCTCAGAGTAGCTGCCCAAGTCTACAATCACCAACACTGTCATCTGATAATCTACCTCAGAGAAGCTTCCCAAGTCTACAATCACCAACACTGTCTTAAGTCTGAGAATCTATCTCAGAGTAGCTGCCCAAGTCTACAATCATCAACACTGTCTTAAGTCTGAGAGTGTGTCTACCTCAGAGTAGCTGCCCAAGTCTACAATCACCAACACTGTCTTAAGTCTGAGAGTGTGTCTATCTCAGAGTAGCTGCCCAAGTCTACAATCACCAACACTGTCTTAAGTCTGAGAGTGTGTCTACCTCAGAGTAGCTGCCCAAGTCTACAATCACCAACACTGTCTTAAGTCTGAGAGTGTGTCTACCTCAGAGTAGCTGCCCAAGTCTACAATCACCAACTGTCTTAGTATCTACAACACTGACACTGGCTGCACTGTTTCTGAAGGCATACTCTGACAGCATGGGATGCAGTTAAAAACACACTAACTTCAGCGCGATGTTTCTATCCAGGGGTGATGACGTTCAAAAAATAAAAAATGTGATTCACGGATGTGAAATGCCCCTTTTTCAATCAATCACATCCCCAAAACTATCAGTAGTTGAGGCTTGACTTTTTCCACAGCTTTTCTGTCAACAGCTCAGGATTTATTCACTGACATCTGAGGTCAACTGGGTAAATATCTGGAAGTTAGGCACATGTGCTGTCTGTATATCCTGTACATACCCCCATCTGTGTACTGTATACATACCTCCATCTGTAGACACCCCCCCCCGTCTGTGTATATACCCCCGTTTGTGTACCCTGAACATACCCCCGTCTGTGTACTCTGTAGATACCCCCGTCTGTGTACCTTGTACACACCCTCGTCTGTGTACCCTGTACATACCCCGTCTGTATACCATATACATACCCCTGTCTGTGTACCCTGTACATACCCCGTCTGTGTAGCCTGTACATACACCTGTCTGTGTAGCCTGTACATACCCCCGTCTGTGTAGCCTGTACATACCCCCGTCTGTGTAGCCTGTATATATCCCCGTCTGTGTACCCTGTACATACCCCCGTCTGTGTACCCTGCACATATCCCCGTCTGTGTAGCCTGTACATACCCCCATCTGTGTTCCCTGTATATACCCCCCTCTGTGTAGCCTGTACATACCCCCGTCTGTGTACCCTGTACATACCCCCTCTGTGTACCCTGTACATACCCCAGTCTGTGTACCCTGTACATACTACCGTCTGTGTACCCTGTACATACCCCCATCTGTGTAGCCTGTGGAGCCGTCATGGTTCTCACTGATTGTGGTTGTGGACTGAGTGTCAGAGTCTTCCTCAAGGTCCTCTGGCACGTCACAGAGAGGCTTCATACTGAATCTGACACAAACCACATGTCACTGAGACTTCATAGAAAGATAAGTTCTTATATAGCGCAGTATCGAGTCCTCAAGACTGCTCAAATCACTTTACACTTTACTCCCTGGCAGACCTGTTCAATCAAACACCATCTCAATTTCACTGGAAAGCATTCAGCCACACTGCAGTTAATACGTGGAGAGTATTCATACACAAATACACACCACTGTCTAACAGCAAGGTGATTCTATGTTTAGATATAAATGGGGCATACAGTGGACACTCCCTACAGCCTCCTCATGTAAAGAATATCTGCTTAAATTGAACAACTTTTAAATTCTTGTTCTCGCCATCACTGTGTTACATACCCATGTCTAGAAGGAACAGTTTGACTAAAACAGTACTTATCAGGGGGGGTTAGAGGCAGTTTCGCCTGGCGTCGGACATAGATATTTTATGCTTCAGACCAATACAGTTAATATATTGATATCATCATATCAATGTTTACAAACTTTTGTTTGAGAGTAGTGGGGGGGTTGACGCCAGATGAAAGTAAGTTTGTCTGATATTGGACATCGACATTCTGAGATGATCCCTAAACAAAGCAGAAATTTATCTGTCTATATTACATTGCGTAGATGACAAGTGGGCAAGTGAAGAAAGATAAACGTACTTCATGGCGGACAACCCTCGCACTTCGCCGTGTTCTAACATCTTCTTTGCCAAGTCGTCATCAAAACAGCACCTGTAGCAAGGCGAACCATACATAAATTACTGAATGTAATTAATGAAGCCGCTTCGCTCCCGGAGAACAGCTTAGCCTTGTGCATATCACCTCCAGTCCAGTCAACACAACATTGTTTGTGATCGATTACCGAATACAGAACAATTGCATCAATTGATTCACTGCCTCGGCATAACATGGCAGTCACAACAGTTGCCTCAGATTTGATGTGTTTTTCTTCGAAAACTGGTTAGGTGAGCTACAAAGAGAATAAATTAAAACAAACCCAACAGAAAATGTCAATTTTTAAGGGTAGACACTACCCGAAAACGACCATATAACAAATATGCCTTATTTCTGTTAAGGTGGCTGCATCAGCTTTCATATGCGTCTTTTGAATTAATCATTTCTAATATAAATTTTGAGGATAAACTAACCATTTTTTCTCAGAGTTTGCGTAAGACACTAAACAATACTCCAGACCAAAAAGAATTGAGCAGACCTGCTCAAACAAACACCATCTCGACTTCTCTGGGAAGCATTCAGCTATGCTGCAATTAATGCAATAAGACCATTTGTACACAAATATCCACAAATTTCTACAGCCAGGTACTTATGTCCATACAGCTGGTTGAACTGGAACAACGTAGCGAGAACGATCTTGCCCAAGGTTCGAAACGGCAACGGGATTCAAACCCGGGTTCTCTTGACTTAGAGTCTGGCGCCCTAGAAGCCACACCACTTTGCTCAACAGATGTAACGTGCTGCACATGCATGTTACCCACGTATGATGTCACCTACCTGATAGTCGATTCCTCACACTCCTCCCAGGTGGCGTAGCAGGGCATGCTGCCGGCCTGCTTCAGTTTGTCGAGCAGAACCTGAGCGTTTATTGCCGTGTGCCCGTTGTTTGCCAACAGTTTCTGGGCGTCTGTGACAGCAACAACGACACGTGACATATGGTGTACCTGTCAACTAAACCAACAATGGGTATATGCATGCACGTACGTTTGTGCATGAAGACTTGTGACTGACCACTGTGCACCAGGTGTCAAGTGACACGGGCCTATTCTGCATACAAGCACCAAATGTCTCTCTAGGTCACGTCCAATAAATGTTGCGATTTTGACCTAAATGTACACTTTATAATTCCATCTTTCAATGTCCAGTTAATTTCCCTCGACAAATAATCCACAACTACTCAAATACATGCATTTACGCACACGCGAATTAAAACAACAACAATATGACGAAAAATAGACGTATTTTATTTAATTTCTGACCATAAAACCAAAAACTTTCTAATTATCATAACTATAAGCCAATTTCTATGCCATATTCAATGTGTTGCCAGTAAGGAAACACCCGGCAGCACACTCACATTTCACATCACAGTCGAGCTCTCTCATTTCGTCCAGTAATTTGTTGCGCTGAAACCAGTAAAGTCCATTTTATCCCACTGCACCCTACATCAATGTACAAATCTATGGCATGCACACAAGTTGCAGTAATAAAAAGGGCTATGAAATTAAACAGGTACAGATATAATAAATACTATGAAAACACACACACACACACACACGCACGATTTCATGCAAACAACGTCATACATTGTAATATTTACCATTTCTTCGATGGGTGACCCATCAAACTGGTAGAGCTTCTCTACGTCTTCCAGTAGAACTTGCTCCCTATATGCAACAACATCTGAATGGTCAAAACTCATATGAGGCTTGAAGTGAAAACATATCTTTCATCAAACTCATACGAGACGCGCATTGTCAACATATAATAATAATGACAAACTTCTATAGCGCCTAAATCCCCAGGAATCTGAGCTTGGTGGCACAACATACAAGTATTGTTGGGCAAAATCGTTAACATGGACAAGCAAGAGTCATTATTATAGCAAAGGGACCACCAAAGTTAGGGTGGGAAGTCATTGTGAAACAGATGATCTGAGATTCCTGGGGATATCGAAAAACCGAAGGAGACTAAACAAATAGGATGGGTGTTGCGTAGAAAGTGTACGATATGTGATAGTGGCTAACTTGAATTGTATTCGATATGTAACTGGAAGTCAGTGTAACTGTTTAAGTAGGGGCAGAGATGGTGAAAAACGAGGTGCTTTTAGTACCACATGTGCTAAACAATTCTGTATACATTGGAGTTTTTAGTTCTTGTTAGCAATATTGTTTAAGAGTGAGTTGCAATAGTCAAGGCGACTGCTAATTAGAGATATTGATATTGTTTTAGCAGTATATAAAGATAAATTATGCTGATTTCGATGGAAATCACGTTTATGGTAGAAACAGGATTTACATACTTCAGAAATGTTCATCAAACTCATACGAGACATGCATTGTCAACATATCTTTCATCAAACTCATATGAGACATGCATTATCAACATATCTTTCATCAAACTCATATGAGAAATACATTGTTAACATATCTTTCATCAAACTCATACGAGACATGCATTGTTAACATATCTCTCATCAAACTCATATGAGACACATTGTTAACATCTTTCATCATCTCATATGAGACAAACATTGTCTGATACTGGGCCTGCAGCGGCAATATGTCTTTCTTCAAACTCATAAAAGGCATGCAGTGTCAACATATCTTTCATCACTCATAGAAATCTTGCAGATGCAACATAACTTTCACAAAACTCAAGCAAGGCTTGCAGTTGCAATGTTCATCACACATAAAGGCCTGCACTGTCAACATATGTTTCATTAAACTCATACCAGGCTTGCAGTTGCAACATATTTTTCATCACTCATACAAGGCCTGCAGTTGCAACATATCTTTCATCAAACTCATACTGGGCCTGCAGTTGCAACATATCTTTCATCAAACTCATATTGGGCCTGCAGTTGCAAAATATCTTTTATCAAACTCATATAAGGCCTGCAGTTGCAACATATCTTCCATCAAACTCATACAAAGTTTATCATTGCAACATATCTTTCATTAAACTCATACTGGGTCTGCAGTTGCAACATATCTTTCATCAAACTCATACAAGGTCTGCAGTGGCAATATATCTTTCATGACCAAACTCTTGGACAAAAGGAAGGTATGCGTAAGGGAGGGGCAGTTTGTGTCTCACCTTGCCTGTAGGTGGCTGTGTAAAGTGTGAAAATGCGCTCGAATGTCATCAACAACTTTCATAATTCCCTGTCTCACTTGTGGAACAGCTTTAGACAGTGTCTGAATGGCACAAGGACAGAGCATGCAGCAGTTTCTTACAACAAACTTGTACAAAGACAAACATGAACATTCAACATCAGGATCTATCTTGTAATTATATGTGACCCATCTTAACAAAATGAGTCGGATGTCGGCAAAACTGATTTTCCGTAAATGTCATTTATGTAAAAAAAATCGTGAATCTACAGATTTTGAGATTTCCCCTTAAAATGATTCCTTAATATTCCTTTTATCGACTGCCAACACTGCTACTCTCTTAATCAATTCTGTTTTATTTTTTTAATGTGATTTTTGAGGAGCTGTGTGAAGTGTTCCACTCGATTTTCATAAAAAAAACACTGCCAAAAATGCTGCTATTTGTGCGCGTTCTTTGCTGCCATTTTTGGGATGATCCCTAGAAAATCTGGTATCCCTGCGAAGCTCGACGTCTTTCCAAATGTGGGCAAAATTACGCTAATAACAGCGAACTGTGACGTACAGAAAGCGAGGAAGACCCTTTAATATCAGATGTGTAAACAAGTTCGGACCACGTGGTAGCCATTGGTACCATGTGACCCAGGTGGATTCACGCATTGATTCAGTGAAGAGGTCATTTGAATAATTTTCTATGCATGCAGGCATGCCGTGTATTTTCATTGCATCACTGCTGTCACCGCTGACCCAGATAGTTGTAAATAAAGAAGCTAACAATGGCTTTCGGCGTGGCTTTGACGGTGTGCTCAGTCCAAGCCCAGCCGAGGAGGTTGCGCCTATTACAGGACCGCCTGATTAGTAGGAGTCTGGAGACTGACCCACAGGGCCAGGGAACCCGTTACCTGTACCCAAGGCCGTGCATGTCGTGCGCCGACACCACGCAAGTGAGGATGTGGCTGGTCTAGAAGCTACACTTGACTTACTGGACATTGTCACCGATCTGTTGTCGTTATGTAATTACATTGTTCTTTGGTATTAAAATTCTGGTTAAATATAACAATATGTTGTATTTTTACTATGAAGTTTATGTTCATCGTATTTATGTTTTCATAAATCTGAATAAATTGTTTTTTTTATAAAAATAATATAAAATTAATAATAAAAATAATATAAAATTAATAATAAAAAAAAAAATTCTTGCTGACCCACTACTGACAATTATTTCTACGAAATTGAATGTATAATGGTATAAAAGAGCTGCCGTTTTTCGCTTCAGTTATTACACAAGCAATTAATTTGTTGCTAGTTTATTTCTGACAAAGGTTTTGTATATTAATGCAGTGTCATGAGGATGCCATTATCTTGGAGTGATCCAAATATAATCCAGATATGACAATGCTAACTATGGCATAATGTATAACAGTGCAGTAGAGTTTTAGCTTTTCTTAACAATGGCGGTAATTACACAAACAATTAATTGTACTGCTATTTTTTCTAACAAAGATTAACAGAATGCCTTCAGAATATCTTTATCTTTGAGTGGTCCAAATTGCAGCAAGACTTTTTCAAGATTTGTAACTAAGGTACAATCCCTGAAACATAACAAATATGATGCTTAAACTTTGAAGGTCGTTTTCTGGGTTTCAAGACTTCAACCCCACACATGTTTGGCGAGCTGCAACTTCAATTGCAATTGATATATCTTCTTGAATGATACACCATATAAAGCTGAGACTCTTTCCAACGGTACTCAATATTTTAAAAAATCCGACATCAACTCATTTTGTTAAGATGGGTTACATATATTGTCCGCACTATAATAATATATAATACATTTATTTCCCTTTGCAATTATAAGACTGAAAAACTTATAAAATATGTTACACTGAACTTATTTTTATTATTCCATAAATATATTATCACACATTATTTTGCAAGATGAGAATATATTTAATTAAGAGAATGGTATAAGGTGTAATTGTGCACCACACCATTTGATTCCTCTGCTAAAAACAAATCCACCCAACAATCTTTAAATAACAATATTCTCACACAACATTTTTTGGGTCAAGCAGTTATACAAATTTACCTTGATTTTGATGGGGAACAAACAACGTTAGGTTTACCTTGTCTGACCTGACCAGTCTTCTTAGGACTAGAGTGGCAGTTTGAACAACTGGCTCAAGATCATCCAGGGCCCTCTTGTTCTGTTAACAAAGAGAATAAGTCGCACCAATATCAAGAGCAGATATAGTGCACCAAAACATGTTGTCTTATCACCAGAGAGTAAGCTTCGATTATCGTCAGTAAGTGGCAACTGATGAAAGCATTAGTAACATCTTACTTTTACTACCGTTTGTAAATGGCAAAAGAAAAGGTAATTAACATAGCTGAATTAAATGTATGCCAATTGAAGTGGTTTATATGTAAAAATTCAGGCATAATCTAACCTTAATAAAACTTTGCCACTGATATATATTATATACTGTGCCATATTAATAAACGTGCACTGTGCCATATATAGAACAAGTATATAAATAGTAAAAATTAAACAAATATAAATACAAATGCAAGAATAAATAACTAAATATATCACAGCTGCATAAACATCAGTATATTAAAACAAATTAGTTTTTTAAACGTTAAAATTGATAAATAAATTGTTTACGTAAGATAAATACCAAACCATGTAACATGTTCAAGAAATATGTAATTTCATATCACATTATGACACATTATCTGTATTCGTTCATACAGTACGCTTAACAAATATTTTGGTGCAGCCATCTCAACAGGATACCAGGATACCAGAACACTGTAAAGTCTGATAATTTAGGTGGACCTTTTGATATTTTGTCATCACTGAGCTTTGAATCTAGTCATCCTTGCAAGCCAGGGGTGTGACCAATTACACTACCTCAGACAGATCTCCTACGCATTGTATGGAAGTTAGCTGAATCAAACTCATAATTGACTTTGCCGTACTACCTGTGAGAACAGTACAGACACTCGTCCGACTTGCATCCAATTTCCAGGAATTCCAATATAATTACCCATTCCACCATTCTCGCGAGCCGCTGAGTGGTATTGTGTATTCAAATAATTACGTCTACTGCCCAAACAGTCCATGAAGACCATCCAGAAGATCACTGGAATTTTACGGCAAGCGACATTATTGGCTGAGCTTATCTCCAGAGTTTCGGCAAGCGATCTGCCTGGGGGTACTGAGACTGATGTAATCAGCAGTGCCCCCTGGTGCACAAGGATGAATCTAGTGTGACAGTGGTAGAAATAAAATTACAAAGATGGATTCAGCAGACGAGGTTAATATTTAAGATCGCTGTCACCATGTCAGACACTACTGCTAAAAATGGGTGTGTATGCTAATTAGGGCATGTACGCTTAACAGAACAAATACGGTACCTTTTGTTCCATGGCTGTGATCGCGTGTTCCCGATGTTCGCCCATGATGACACAGTGTGAACAAATGGCGATGTGGTCGTCCTCACAGAAGTATTCGATTGGTCGGTTGTCGTGCTTGCTGCACGTGCTCGGAACGACATAACTGCTGCAGCAAAACAACACATCATTGTCGGTTTCCTCATTAATGTTTTTTTTTAAATGACTCTTTTTTAAAGGACACTGGAATCACTATTTTTTTTATAATGTCACGTCTATGATAGTGAAATGTGGACCAAGTATGATTGAGTGAACTTCCTGCTAATGATTACCACCCAGGCTGATTCCAGGTGATGGAATAGATAACCTCGTTTTGACGTTCAATTCATCAGGGCGAAGTGGAATATCAAATCGGCAAGTTAGTTTTCTTCAATTTTTTAAGCAGTCACTGTTGGACCAAAGAATTAATTCAAGTAATATTCAAAATTGGAATCTTCATGCGAATGCATGATATTGATTGTTTCTGTGGTGATGTTGTTGACTTCCTTGCTCTAGTGGCTGACAAGATAAGTGGTCTGAAGGTTCACTGTCAGCTCAGCGACTGACTATAGCAAATTACCAGGTGTAGCAACAACACTAAATTCCTCGGATCATTTAAACAAAAATAAGCAATTTTTCTATTAAACCAACTGCGGATATTTAACTATTCACACATCACATATCTGGACGTAAAAGAACCAGATTTGTGATGGTTGAGGAAACAGCGTTAACTACTTCATGGAAGGCACAGGTACCTGCTATCTTCTGACAGTGGCTGTGCCTGGTGTTTCCGCAATACCTTTGAGGCCTTGTGAATCTGAAAACATTAAAGTAAACAAATGGGGCAATTGCTAACTGACTTCATGTGGGATTAGCCTGAAATATTTCCCTTTTTACACTGTGATTATTCCACCTGAGCCACACATTGGTTTGGCTCAGATTAGATTGTGCACAACTGAAAAAGATGCATCTTAAGGACAAAGATGCAAATTATGTAAAACTACCTTACTTCCATTCGTGGAGCAATACATTTTTAATCGTAAACTCATTTCAGCTAACCACTGAATTTCTGCGGTCACAAATTACAGCATGCTAAATATTTCCAAGAAAAGCCAGTGGTGCCCTCTAGGGAGTGGCTTACCAGCAGCAGCAAATACGTAGTAAGTCAATAACACCAAATAACTACTTTTGTGCTTTATGAAAGGCATCGCCAGTTGGTAGATCAGAGGCCAATGGTCCAAGGAAGAGACTGGACCTCGGCACCTGGGAGGAGATGTTGCCAGACTGCCCCCATTGCCCCCCAAAGTTTGCTGAATTTTGCATGTGGAGGCCATGACTGGGGTCAAATAGATTTTATCACATACAATTCCAAGTACATGAACTTCAAAACATAAATTTATCAATTACAATTCCATGTATATTACAATTGTAATGATCAATGTTATTCAGATGCCAATTAGTAACTATTTTGAAAGTATGTAATATTAAATGCAGATATAATCAGGGTGGGCAGTCGATGTTGGCGTTACAGAGGTAACAGTAGAAAAGTATCATTGTGTATACTCAATACTCAAGTTATGAACTTCAAATGTACTTGATATTTAGGCAAGTACAATTAACCGTACAAGTACTTGTCATTTCAGAAATGCAAACATAAGATAAGTTATTATGCTGTTTTTAAAAGGAATTTGGCATACACTTCATGGGCATTTTAAAAATTCAAGTGCTGTTGTATTATAATAATATGTGACCCATCTGCACAAAACCAGTCACATGTGCCAAAAAATACAATTATTTCAAAAGTTATGCTCGTTTGAATGTAATTGATACCGAAAATGCAAATGCGAGAAATCTGTTTAAAGATTTCAATAGAGAAATGGGACTTAGTCCTTGGTTACCACCACTAATTATTACCCGATCTCAATGAAATCTCCCACAGTTGTTGTAACACAACAACTATCAATCATACTTAAAGATTATTGATGTAGGTCAAGTATTTACCTTTTTATAACACAATGAAAAGGTACCTTTTTTGCATTTTCATTAAAACGGAAAGTTTACTGAAAATTCACAAGTCATTTATTTATGAATAGAACGCAATGAAATGTCCCTGTGTCGTTAGACCTACCATTGTGGCTACATTCCTGAAAAATTCTAGATGTATACCAACTATTTACTTTTTACAACAATAACAGGTAAAAATGTACAATTATTCCGGGTATTTCACTGAAAATTAACAAATTGCATATTTATAGACAGAAATTAATTATATTTTCCAGTGTTATTATGCAAACCATTATATCGACTCTCCTGAATTATTACAGATGTACAACAAGCATTTGCTTTTCTATAACACAATATAAAAAAGTAGTTATTTTGCAAAATTCTTAAAAAATTGACAGTTTATTGATGTCGCCGTATTTACATAGTTCACCACTCAATAGCAGGATCTATTTACTCTACGTTCTCTGGTTGTGGCACTACCCTGGCTGGACCTATTTAATCAATGTTCTGTGGGTGTGGCACCTCCCTGCCGGCTGCCTCTCGCACCGCCTCGTTGACTTCCTCGTGCCCTCTTCGGTGGTGGCGAAGATCCTCGCTTCTCTTGGGGTCGCTGGGTGGTTGGGCGGGGCACAGTGGGCAGTGGGCACAAAGTGTCCTTGTCAGTGTCTTTCACAAACTCCCTGATGCTGTTGTACAGATACCACTGTCGCTGTGGGTCTAGTCCGGCTGGCACAACAGCATCAGGGGCAGACTGTGGCAGGCGTGTGTCTGGTGTCCACAGGGTAAACGTGTCCTCCTCGCTCTCCGGGGTGACACGGGCGAACACCTTGCCTGGATGATCTGCCTCGAATCTGTTGCAACAATTATGCTGACAATTAAAGACATGATAACATGAGCATCTGTTTTAGTCATCATGCGTAGAACGATACACATCATATTTAATCCTGTTCCTTTGTACGGCTACTATTCCGAGGCCTTACTTGGCTATACACATTGTGATAAATTTTTGCAGCTAAAATGCCCCAAAATATATGTCGTTTGACTGGAGCTTCCAGGTTGTGTGCTTTCAGTAAACATTGGAGACCTCACTGGGGACCATAAGACACCCATTGTAAATAGTGTATTATAAACACATTATGAGTTTGTCAGTATTTACCTGAAGTGGTGGTACTTCTTAAGGTGCGACAGCAAGGGCTCAGATGGGTCTGCCAGTTCCCAACTGGCACCAAGGACGTACCATCTTCCCGGCCAACCAGCTGAGCAGTGTTGACACAGGCACTCCCGCAGACGACAGACTCAAATTCTGACAGCGATGACACCGCATGGCGTTTGAATGCCCGCTTGAGAAGCCCAAAACACCAGTCCGGGGCGAATTTGGTGTGTCCTGCCATCAGGAAATTTAGTGTAATGGATTGATGGAGACCATTAGCCACCCTCCATGCGAGATACCACAGGACATAGCGGTTCTTATTCTGTCCTGAACAGTTGTCGCAGTGGAGTTCAGCTATGGTCTCACCCAGTCCAAAATGCTCAAAAAAGTAGTGGAGGTAGGACACAACCGCATTCGACCCCTTCGAAATGAGATGGGCTTCATCAATGAGGAAGTTCACCTGCTTAGGGATCCCCTCACAGCAGACCCCAAATAAACCACACTTTCTGGGAACAAGAAAGTAAATGGGACCTGGCTGAAGGGGATCACTTGGCAGGTGAACTTGCCATGCGTAGTCAAAACTGTAGTGCATTTTTACCTGTCGACTGCAGGGTGCACTGCGAACAAAGTTACTCAGCTGCAGACTCTGGCACGTCATCTTGGCTTCGGCCACCTGGACGTGTACAGGGACCTCTCCTCCTGCACAGCCCGCAGGTGTTGCTCCTGCTGCAGGAGGCAGTCACTCTTCTCTCCCTCCGGGATGTTGGCGCTCCTGTAGATCAGTGTTGTTGGCCTGGCACGTCCAACACAGGTCCGACATCGGCTTGGCTGTGATGATGTACGGTAGCAACTTCAGCCATGTGTCCCGGAAGACGGATTCGCTCATCACACGGAACTCTAGAGAAACATGACAAAATATCAGTATCATGGAAAGTTGTAGCATATCAACCGCATGCCGGTGTTTCAAGTGAGCAGACAAATTTTAGTCTTGTCTTCTTGTCACTCAGTGTGTGGGCAGGTTCAACCGGTCCTCACTTTCTATGGCTTTTCACAAACATATTTAATACTAACCAACAATCATTAAAAAATATTTAATGACACAGGTTGAACAGCATACTATGTTAATGATGAGTGAACAGCTGACCTAGCATTTGAAGAAAAAAGCAACCCAACAATAAACGTGTAACACACATTGAAGATTTATTGTTATAGTTTCCCAGGTATAAAAGGACAGAATGTAGTTTTCATTAATATTTTACCTGTTACTGGGCAAATAATTTTACAAATTACTTGATGCAATATTTCCTAAATAAATAAAATTTGTTGTTGTAAATGCATTTATGTACTTTTGGTAATCATACCGGAATCCTTCATTGCAGCTGTGTAGACAGTGTAGACTTTGGCTTTCGTTTCAGCAGATGGCAGCAGCTTCACATCATCCCTCTTGAAGCCAGGCACTCTGCCTGGCAACACAAGGGCATGATGCTCAGCATACTGCGTGACGAAAGCCACTGCCCGCTGAATGTCTTCAAAGGAGTGTGCCCTTGTATTGTTGTTGCGCCCGCCAGACCTTTTCTCCTTTGGCACCAAACCGTTCACCTTGTACCACTGCAGGAGTCCTGTCAGGCGGTCTTGGCTGATTCTGTTTAAAAAGAACACACTGCAAATTGTACAATGTGTATTTACCAGTCAAACAAACTACACACTTGTTTCAAGGATGCTCACGTAGTTGTGTATCCAAGTCTTCTACAAATACTTACGCGTGAAGGAACTTGAAGGTCTGACGGCAAATCTGTTGGCTCTCAACGTAGTAAGCCGTCTTTTGGTGTTCCCGCTGAGTTGCTGCTGCCTTCTTCGAACAACAAGTCATCTCTGACATGTTGATTGAGCAGGAAATCTTCCCGAGGAGAATGAGCATCTGGTCCCATGCATAGCAAGAACTATGGTTAAGATAAATGTAAATAAAAAAAAAACAAGTAACTGGCCAACTTGTGTTAACTGTTATCCCAATCATTGGAACTTTGCAATTTATTGCACCATGAAATACAGAAAAATTGTGGATGTGCTTTATTAAAATTAATGACTTACTTGGCACCATAGCTGCCATGTCTCTTCTCCTCTTCATCATGTCTTCCACACCAAACTGTTGGAAGCACGGCTCGCCTTTGAAATACTTGCAGTGACAGCTGCAACACAAACGGCACAATAAATGTTTTCATAATTAATACTGGGAATAACAAAGTAAATGGTCACTCTGTTTGAAATATGTACAGTTATAATTATGTTAATTTTAATTATAATTAATGACAAAGCAACGGTGTATACGTGCGATCGTCGCATCGACGGATGAGAGCTAAGCCTAAGGCTAAGCTAAGGCTCTGACAGCTGTCTGTGAAAATGTAAACAACAGTTGCCACTTCGGCTTCGCGGTCCTGCTGTCAGCACCATGGCTGATAACAACGGCTACATTTATTTTGTTTGTCACATATAAACAACAAGTGATTTGTTATTCAAATATACATACCGATAAGCTGACACTTTGTGGCGTTCCTCTTCCTCGCCCATCACTACTTCAGGCAGCGTCATCGCTACGTCCATAGCCGAGTCGAAGTCCCCCTTTGTCATGTCAAACTCACAATCGTCGTCATCGTCTGTTGGACAGTCCCTGTCGTCGTCGTCAAGTATCGAGTCATCGTCTCCACTGTCAAAGTTCAGTACATAGTCAAGCAGCAAATCCTGCAATTTGTCTGCATCCCCACCCGAATTGTTCAAAAGTTGCGCGATTCCCGTTGCCATTGTTGAAAAGTTGAGTAGTACTCGATGACGCGTAAGTTGTTAAAATGGCGCGGTGCGCATGCTCGAGCAATGATCAGCCTATCACTAACGGCGGTCTGGTCACGTGGTAGCAACTGCGCTTGTTTGTTTACCACGGGGGCACCCTTTCCGACGTTCATGATTGGTTGAATTCAAATGTCACATTAATTATATTTCGTGTGTCGGAATGCAGAGATGACGCGCTCTCTAGGGATACCCAGAGGTTGGGGAAATTCCAAGAACAGCAATGGCGCGCGGTCCTCCGAAATGGGTCAATTCGCAACTTTGTTCTTGTTCAGCGGCGCATGTTTAATTACCAGCTTCTAAATACTGCTGTTATTAAGCTATTTAAATAAACCTTTCATATATGATAGTTTGCCATATGTTAGTAAACATATTTTAGAATAAAAAAATATAATAATAAAAAAATCGTATATCTAACCCACCCATTCATTTTGGGCTGTAGCAGAAAACGATCTCTTGCGACATGCGACTGGTTTCGTGCAGATGGGTCACATATGGCAATAAACACTTCACAGCACATAGAAGTGTAAACATTGGCATAGTCACACAGACATTTTCATGTACATGGCGTAAGTAAATACCAGACACTGACAATCACATAATTCATTATCAAATAAGTCCAAGTATTGAAAAAAATGTACTTAACCCTGCAACTGGCCAGGGTCGATTAATTTTGTTGGCCGGTCACAGAGTTCAGTATCAGTCCATACACAAGTAGTTGACCCCTGACCCCGGTAGCATGACTGACCTTGTCGAAGCAGAGACTGCACATGTTGCATTCACACTTGACACACTTGCAGGTGGCTGGCCGCGAACCACACTCGCCACACAACTCTGTCAACACAACACATCGGAGTAACACCGAGCTCCGTCTGTCTACAGAGAGCCAACGTTGAACAATATGTGTTTGTGGGTGGCAATGTGTATCTATTTAGTTCAACACTTTGAGAATTTATGTTTTATTACCCAGGTGACGGCAATTTAACAACAACATCTGTCATCGCACGTCTTAAGGCCAGACACGGCAGGTAGATAGGATTATTTTTTAATTTGTGCAGTTCACTTTTTTCTGCCCAATGCATGAAACGGGTCGTACCAAGTAAAAAATATATATTGAACTTTTTTCAGCCAGACCCCCCGTTTCCATGGTAACAAACAAAATGGCCACCATTTGGAGCAAATATTGGCAAATTTGGAAACACTGCCATTTTTTATTGAATCCATATATAGTTATAATTCTTGCAAATCCATGTTCTCTATAGATTCTATTGTGAAATGATCAGAGCATTTTTTTTAATGTTGTTTTTATTTTTTGTATGAATTTTTGGGTAAAATACGAAAAAAAATCTTGTTTTTTGGCAACAAATATGGCTATATTTTTCTGATTTAAAAAAAGTGTCTGATCATTGCACACAGTAGAATATTCTGAATGCAACACTGAAAACATTATTTATATAGCAAATTATTCCAAGAGATATCATGTTTCCAAATGCAGAAATTTGAAGAACAATTTTTTGGAGAAAATGGCTGTCAAAGATTGCACAATGGATTTCATTACATGATATCAACATGCTTGATCCATAATTAAAACTCACTTAGAGGTACGTAATTGTCATAGAAGTGAACTTTATTGATAGTATGCATATAAAGGTATAATAATCTGGCAGAAAACCATTTTCAGTATTTGTTGTCAAAAACACCATTTCACCTGCGGTGTCTGGCCTTAAACTGCACTAAACATATGGACTACTTCCTTGTTTGTATTTGTTTGTATTACTTTTATTAACTTATTTCTTGTATGCGTTACCTTTGTTAACCATTCATGTTTACTAACATTGCATTGCATTCACTTTATGCTCAGCAAGCAGAAGAAAATTATCCAATGTATATTATTACTGGACAATAATAATATTTAAGTATAAGAATAAATAAATTAAGATAATAATATTGTGTAAGCATCAGCAGATTAAGTAAGTTGGTTTAGAGGTTAAAATAAATAAATTCTCATGTTAAAACAAGTACTTAAAAGATGTTCTTTCAGCTGTAAAAACAGACAGACATAGATAAAAATATGAATAACTAAGAGTAAAATGTTTCTGGGGTCATTTAAGAAGTGTAAGCTGTAATAACAAGACTTCTGCCATGAAAGATTGAAGAGAAGTTGGTGACACCCTAAAGAAACTAGGGTGACTTTGTCTGGGGAAGCCAGGAGAAAGACAACTACAACCAGTGTTGGAATGTATTGCGTGTGTAGCGCAGATTACAGCAGGCAAGTTCCAACCTTTCTCTGGTAGCTTGGCCTTGATGGAGTCTTTTTTTCTTGGTGCCTGTACCATGCCCAATGTTTGCAACGTCGCATCATCTCTGCACACAGACACACATATGGCACTGTAGTAATATAGTCAACTATAAATATCTATTCAGACTATCTTATGAACATTGTGTAATTAATTATTTAATGTTATTTATACTATTTACTTACTGCTGAATACAGCATTACTGATGGACAGAGCTTACAGATAGAGAAAGAGGGTGGAGATGGGGAGGGGGCTGGAGAGGGATGGAAAGAAAGAGGAGGGAGCGAGAGAAGGAGAGAGAGTGTGAGAAGAGAGCGAGGGTGTGTGTGTGTGAGAGAGAGGGAGGGAGGGAGGGAGGGAGGGAGGGAGGGAGGGAGGGAGGGAGGGAGGGAGGGAGGGAGGGAGGGAGGGAGGGAGGGAGGGAGAGAGAGAGAGAGACACTTACTGATGGAGAGAGAGACTTCTGTTGGTGGCCAGCAGGCCGAGCATGTAGATGTCAGGCCACATACCCTTTGTGCTTTTTGGTATCTTCAGTCCAGTTGTTGCCTACAACACGGACACAGTCCGTCTTAACCAGATATAGGGTCAAATACGTTGAAAAGTATTTAAATGTAATTGCTCTCGAGGGGTCAAATACAAGTACTATCACATGTAATGTTAAAATACAAATACATTTGGAAGTATTTCAAACAGTTTTCGAAACACGTTTTACAATAAAAAACAATAGCATGTATTATATTGAGATGTGTTGTTTATTGGCTTAATTTGTGTCAATCTTATGTACACCAAAGACACAAGATATTACTTACTCGCTGGCTATGTCTGGAATGTACTTTGCAGATCTATACAACACACCCATAGTCTATCTCACCTTCCCCTCAACCCACAGATAGCATGTAAATATGTCTTAACTGGTCACACAAGCATTGGCACAATAGCATGCCTTAGCAGCAGGCAGGGTTGGCTAGCAGAGGCAGGGAAACCATTATCAAAAGACAGACCAGTGCAACAAAATATTGTTGTTCCTAATTGTGTCACTGTCACAACTGACAAGCAAGTGATGTTGGCTTCTCTGGTATGTTCTCACAATGATTCTCAAACACTTCACACATTTTATCAATGACTCCCCACATAATGGCTTTATTTTGGGTTTATTGCTGACTAGGAAAAGTGGTCAATTGCCAAATGGCAGATTAAAGCAGTTTGACTCTCAAGTATCTAAACAAGACAAGCGTAAACAAAATATAATTTGCCATTAATTAATTTATAGCCATGCCCAAAATATTTGAAAGTACTATTAAATTTCAAATACTTTAGGGAAACATTTCAATACAAACACTTTCATTTCATTCAAACATTAAAAAAAGTGTCTAAATACTTTCAAATAAAAAGTATTTGACTAGTGGATTGTCTTCTCAATGGAGAGAACCCGTGGTTGAATCATGCGTTGCCGTGTCGAACATTGGGCAAGTTTCTTCACTCGAGTACATGGCAATAGACAGTGGTGGATATTTGTGTACGAATAGTTTGCGTGCATTAATTGCAGCATGGCTGAATTCTTCCCAGAGAATGGTGTCAGATTGAATAGGTCTGCCAGGGATTAAAGTGTTTTGAGTGGTTCTACGAACAGGATACCACGCTATAAGAACTTACCTTTACTTTTACCAATCTGCTCCTGACCTCACCTGACACGTAGGACATGTGATGCTGGTCTTGTGTGTCTTGGCCAGCTTGTTCAGACATCCCTCACAGAATGTATGGCCACAGCGCAGCAGTAGGGGCATGCGGGGCCCATGTGGTCTCACCGGGTCTATGGGCACATAGATCATGCACTTAGGGGCATTTGGTCTCACTGAGTTTTCATGCATACAGTTCATGTACATAGTAGGGGCATTGTGGTCTATGGGTACACAGATCATGTATGAATGATATCAAACATTTTACAGATAAAACATTTGAGTGCACATATAATTATATCTGTTTATTCGCACACTACTTGTGCTGATATTGTACAGTCGCGCCTCGTTATAACGCGGTAGTCGGGGTCCACGAAATGAATCCGCGTTATAAACGTGGCGCGTTCCCATATCTGCCGTCAGGGGCGCTACGACGACGACCGACACCGCTGCTGTACGAAGAACGCCATCGAAGCCAACCAAAGTGTGCACGTCGCGCAGTCTTTATGCAGTTTATGAAGCTTATTAAACTGTCAGCCAATGTCAGTGTGTATTCTGTTTAAATGGCGTACACTGTTGGACACTGTTGAACTGAATAAAATTCATGAATTGTGTACCGTTTTTAAATAAACAACGGACCAACAAGCCACGGTCAACTGAACAATAATATGGTACCGCTGACGTAAGATCTAAAATAATGACCTGGCACTCAGCAGGCGAATACGCAAATTATTTGAGAAACGCTGTGTTAGAGTTGATTAAGGATTTAAAGCTATAAGTACGCTCACAATTGGCTTAACTTCGTCTTTCAATCAATATCAAAATACCAATTTAGAAAGCACATTTACCGTGCCGAACAATATTACGATTCACCAATTCATATGCGGTTGACGAATTAATATTTTGGCACACCAGTGCAGGCAGTAGCTTTGCGTTCATCGCAGCGAAAAGCTAATATTTGTTACGCAATGTTAGCTTACTGATTTTGCCTACTAAGCTGTATTAAAACGTTTTTAACCCATTCTTAAGCAAGGCGTATTTGTGAATTTCAATTCCACTTTAAAAGGCCGCCTGGCGCCGAAACCTGGCGATCTGCGGAAACCATGAGCATGACTAGCAGATTGGAAACGATTCGTTTGATGTCGGCGCAAAAACAAACAATAGTTTGTCATAGCGCCCATTTTCCCCCTGGTGGCAGAAATTCGGGGTCCACGACCGACCGCGTTATAACGGAATCCGCGTTACAACGGGGCGCGTTATAACGAGGCGCGACTGTATTTGCACTCTTGCATATGCAAATAGTTCCTGTTCGACTGCCAGTATCCTTGAGTGAGTTGATGCTAGGCAGTATACAAGAAGATCTTATTACCACAATCCCACAAATCAGTGAGATAGGCGGGGCCTATCAGTGAGATCCAAAATGGCAGTAAACAAAATACACAATCAAAAGGGAAAGTGTTACTGCTATTAAACAGAGCTGAAACATGTTTTCAATTTCCACACACGGGCCTACACACCCATTGACATAATTACAATATGCACTTGTGTAGAAACATACATGTTAAGTCTCCCGAATTCGCTGGGAAACTCCCGAAAACATACCACATTTCCCGGTCTGGAGAAGCAATCTCCCGGATTTCTGTGCCAAAGAAACAAAGGAAATTTTGTGTGGCCTGATAAAGCCAGAGTTAGTTGCAATCGGCCTGAGCCTGAGCTAATTCTCAAGAACAGGGACACTGGACCAAGGCTGACTGGACAACAAAGGAAGTTGCTTAAATCATGACTAGACAACAACTGTTTAACTGTAATGTTCTTGGGTCTTGACTGTAGTTGACATAGCATATGAGTTTTAGACGAGCACCATAAGTCGCGCTTGCAGCTACATATTCCCTATTATCGCCCACCATAAACTTGCCATCTTGTAGAACAAAGTGTAATCCATTTCAATCTATATTCAAATAATGTCAATCGATTCATCTATACTATATCAAAAATGTATTTAATCCATGTATATCTGTAAATGTTACACCTAGAAAACATTATAAAGATGTATTTTATAACATTAAATGGTCCATCAGCAAGGGCCAAAGGTCAAGATGTATTTACTGGCTATATGCAAGGTTTTTTACACAATAATAATGATATATGTTATGTTTGCATATACTGATATTTTAGGGCCCACACTAAAAGGCGTACCGCGAACCACATTCACAAGGATGCGCGCGATCTTTGTTCCTTCGTTACAAGCGTTGTTGCTGTTTGCGCAAGCGTTCGTAAATTTTTGAGTGTCTTATTATTGTATTATTACATAATATTAACAATTCTAAACGTAATACCTGAATGATGTAACTTGCATTTAGAAAATCTTCCTTTGTCAAAAGAGGGGCTACCATAACAGCATTGAATAATGACATTTGCTCTGCTAGTCGGATCAAGGGCAACCCACACTCCATGGTTGTGCATGCTGGCACAAACAGTTCGGCCGATTATGTTTTTGAGGAAAGAGTGGGACTGCAATGGGAACAAATAGTGGACCAGTATATTTGACTTACCGAGAAGGTTCGACATTTGTACAACAATTGTTCTAGTTCTAGTTGTTTCCAGCACTCGGCAACATTCTATTAACTGACTAGTCTGTATATATTGTGGTTACAATGTTATGATCTTAGGAGGTCTCATTCAACTAGTCAGCCTTTTTCAGAACATTATCGCCAAGCCGACCTTTCTATGCTGGCACTGAGGGTGGTCACTGCCAGGGTGCTTGTCGTCCTCAGTGATTCTGTTACGTCCCAAATTGAGACAGATGCGACAGATGTAGCAAGTGGTACCATCAAAGATGTTCTAAATCTCCCTATAATGTAAATGTTTCATGGTTTTGCTGCTTGTGTCAAAGTAAAAGACCAAGGAAAGCACCTTCAAAATTTCAGTAAGAAAGCCATACATGTAAATATCATTTATTATCTTAGTACTGTCTCATTTTACACCTCTGTAAAATCGTCACATATATATCTATGACTTTGTTTGATGAACAAATTAATAGTCCATACTTCATACTTTATTATATCTTGTGTCTTTATATTGGTCACTTAAACTGATTGGTGTGTTGAATTTGACAAAATTGTCCCAGTATTTTATTTGCATGTCCTCAGCAAAAGTTAAAATATGGATGCTGTATTTGTAACAATTGTAACTTGTAGCTGTGTACATGCACAGGCCTTTCGAGCGCAGTGTATTATATATATATATTCCATTTATTATGTGTTCATGTTGTTGTATCAATGGCAGCAGATGTTATTGTTGTGGTCAGCCTATTATAGTGCTGTAGAAAAACTGTTCACTTATGTATTTAACTTCCTTGGGGTGTCATCAGAAAAGTTGTCACTGATTCATGCATACATTCATAGCAGCTGTTTATTATCTTATTTGACATGTGGTTTGTAGTTAATTGTATATATCGTCAGAGCAATTGTGAAAATAAATACAAACAAACAACAAATCCAACAATTGTTATATTATTAATCGTGCTGTTGTGTTCAGTTTGTCAAATCATTAATGTCTTCTCATATTTCCACGTATAGTATTAATGAAAGACATCTCAATGTTTATAAACGAGCGCACAAGAGCGCACATGAAGGAACAACGCACGTAAACATAGAACTTAGAGATTGCACGCATCGTTGTGAATGTGGTCCGCCCGGTCTGCCTTTTAGTGTGGGCCATATTTTAGTGTGCATTTTCATTCACTGCATGTAAAATACTGGGCAATGCAGTTTTTACTAACTAGAAAGGCGAGACCCTTGCTGCTTGCCTACTAGTAGAGGCTAGACTGATCCAGTCATGTTTTCTTTCTATGGACTTGGAGGGTTGGTTAATTCAGTGTGTGTAGCATTGCTAGTCTACAGAGGAAGGGTGACTGTGTCTGTTAGTGACCCAATCGTTGTGCTACAGTAACTCTCCTCTGGATATTCTTGAGCGCAGTATTTAATGTCTTCGGTGGTGTGAGAATCCTGAACTGATAATGTTTCTACACAAGTGCCTTACAACACAATCAAACAGGTAACTAGCATAATAACAATTGGCATCGATAACAAATCAAGACCAATAAACTGTGACACCCACTCTAAAGACCAAACTGGCATGGAAAATCGGGTCCAATGGGAGTGATTATTTAAGTCACAGTGAAAAAGATGGACAGTCAAACGGTGACGCTGATTTATTATTGATGTATTAAAGGACGGGAAAATGTTGGCGACATGCTACGGGGCATGGTTGTCTTTGCAAATTCGAAGGGCCATCGTCGCATCGATTCGTACTCGTAGCTAGCGTAATTGCTGTAGTGTCAACAACAAGTGCAATAACAAGCAGATACAAACCTTTGGTGCCAAATATTTGCGAACAGTTTGGGCACGTAGGTGTTTCCTGCATTGTGTAAGTTTGTTTTACTGATGTCATGCAGGAAAAACAAAATTCATTAGTGTTCAAAGACTTCGGTAACCGAAGCGAAGCATGTCACTCCTGCCCACGTCACCGATTTCTGTGTACTTCTATATTTAGATACCGCGCGTTTCCCTAGTTGAATTTAGAACCCGGCATCCTGTAGCGCCCATTGCCGCCCAATATCTGTATCTGTATATTACGTTGACCGATCAATCTTGATAATTAAACAACGGTTGGCTTATTGTTGGAGGAAACAAAAGAAAAAGAAGAAAAAGGAAATATACAAAAGACCAAAAGTATGAGAGAAGAGAGAAAAATTTTATAAAATTGCCGTTGTCTTTTTCAGGTATCAGGGTTAAAGGTGATCTGTGTAGATTGCGCTATTCTACGGCAGAAGCATTTTGTGGGCCGAACGCTTGGCGTCTGCGGCTATTTATAGAACAATGTGGTGTAGGCGATATGTTTGCCGTTGTCGCGCTTACATTTATCCGGGCATTACATTTTATCCGGGTGATGTTTATGTGCATATATGTAAGGCATAATATTTGGCACCAGTAGATGACGTAGTGATAAATAATATCCAGTAGTTAAATATGTTTCATTTTCTTCGAGCGTTATAGTTAGAGTACATAATTATAATTTGCTGTTTCAGATTTGTGACCAAGTATAAGAGTAAGTCGCGTGACGTGTGCGTGGAGAGGAAACTGTTTTACGACATAAATTGTTTATGTCTGTGGGAAGCAAACATTTTATAATTTATGTATGTATATATATATATATATATACATACATGTGAATATATATACATATAAACATACATAACGCCCGGATAAATGTAAGCGCGACACCGTCGTTAGTTCTCGGGAACACAAGACAAGCGTGCGTTGCATCTAGTGATTGTGTTGTTGATAAGGATTTTATTTATGACATACACTGTTGCAAACTAACAACACTAAATAAATAAATCCTTACCAACAACACAATCACTAGATGCAGTGCACGTTTGTCTTGTGTCCCCGAAAACTAACGACGGCAAACATATCGCCTGCACGAGACTGTTCTATAAATAGCCGCAGAAGCCAAGCGTCGGCCGACAAAATACTTCTGCCGTGGAATAGCGCAATCTATACAGAGCCCTTTTAATAAAATTATACATTTTGATGAGTTTACAGATACTTAGACAGTAATTACCTCTTTCAGTTTTTCTTTAAGCAGATTTACGGATACAAATTGCTGCAGATCATGAAGTAGGGCATTCCAGAAAATTGGTCCTGAATAATTTATTGTCAATTAATGACAATTTCCTAGTGTTTATTCTTATTTGTTATTTTGTAATATGCATTTGTTTTTTTCGATTATGGTCATGAATGTTATCTGTTCGTAAAGTATTCGCCAGGTAACGCTGTGCAATAACAACAAAAGCGCCAATTGCAATAATACTATTGATTTTATTTTGCTGTGTTATTGGTTACGACCGTTCGTCAATTTCGCCATACGCTAGACGTCGCCGTAGGTACGGTTCGTGCAGAGCCGTTGCCGAATAAAAAGTTATTCAAAGCAAACTCATCTATGAATAATCAAGTTGATAACATATATGTGATCAACAACATGGAACATTTTCACGATAAGTTACAGAAATAAAAACCAACGTTGCATACTGGTCTACCAGATGTGTTTACCATACGGAGCCATCGACTAGTGACGTTAGCGTGTCTTTAGACTACGAAAATTACGGGAACGCAGTGTCGCCGTTTTAAAATTATAAATACTTCACTCAGAACAACTTTTCAAACAATCTGCTTATCAAATTTGATTCAATATATGGTACATATTTAGAATATGAACATAATATGGAAGAGTTTGTCCAGGTTTTTTGTTAAAACGATTTGTTCCTATTGCCTATATAACAGGTACGGCTAAATTGGTAACCACCAGTACCTTATTGTATATTAGCTTTTAGTCGCCAGATGGCAGCACCGCTGTAGCAGCCGCTTAGAAAGTGGAGCGGATTTGAACACAAATTCAAGTTTGGGAAATAAATGTGTCTTAACCTTGAAATAAAAGAACGAAGAGAAGGAAGAACATTTTCGAAGAGTTTCTAGCAAAGTAAATGGAAAACAATTGAATGCAAAGCTATAACTAATAGTCTCCTCTAACAGTTATCGTGTGTAAAATGACTGCTCCCTAAACTAAAAATCATGGCGCCCACGAAGTTCTTGACACTGGTGTGTTCGGAATAAACAAAACGTTACGGAAACTCCGCTTTAACATAGAACATTACAATATTATTATCGCGAAAAAGTAAGATTATAGGAAATGTATATATGAAAGTGACATTGTTATGGCAGATTCACTTGGTAAAAAGTCAACAAATTGCCATAGCCAAGTGGCAATCGGCGTGTCTGCGAATCAAGTCGAAGACGAAGACGTCGATCACATAACCGAAAGCGAAAGTTAGTGACAAGCAGTAGTTAGTTGTTTGCAGGTGCTTACACTACAAAAGCACAGACCACTTAACCAATGCATTGATTTCCGAATATTGGCAAGTAATATTGGAATCTACTGATCCAAACAAAAACATGTAGGTCACCAGTGGCAGATGGCAAGTGGATAAAATAAAGTCTAAGACTAAAGTAAAGATGAGTCAACATCAAACTTCAACGAAACATGGCTTTGGTGGCTTTACCTTTGGCTGATCAAGTCATAAGACCTTGTCCCATTTTTTATATCTAAATGAGTATTACCGGGGTAGTTACCCACCTGTGTCTGTGTCAGAGACAAGATGGAAGGCAAAAACCCAGATGGCAAAATAGGCGGTTGGACAAGAAAGCCATAAATTTGTAAAGTTATTAAAGTTAGTTAACTTGGCTTGTATAGCGAGTCCATGACTAATTCATCTAAGACGAAGACGTATATTTAAAACATTGACACAGCTAATATTTACACAGCCAGGAGTTAATTTGTTACTTTCGTTTATTGTCTTTGAACAGTGTTTGTGATTGTTTTATATATTCAATTAGCCCAACTTACAGTGTTTGTTTCCCTTTAATAAAGTTTAAAGTTTTATAATTGACATGACTATTATCCAACCCATGTACACATAAGCCAACAGATAATTCCTTGTTCACTTAATCACTAAAATATAGCTTTTAGCCTGGCCTGGGGTCAATTACATTGCAATGTAATATATTACTACTACTATTACTTTGTTTCCTTCCTAGTACTATTCCATGCTGAATTTTTCCTATTACCATTAGTTACATTTGAAGCTATTACTATTACTATTAAATTTTTCATCGGAACATTTTATGCTATAATGCAAAGTATGCATAAATACAATAAGTAAAATTGTTTGACTCATACTCACAGTCTCAAGAAGTTAAACAAGACATGTGAATACAAAAATATAACTTGCCATTTATTGCTACCCATGCCCAAAATATTTGAAATAATATTTGAGAATGTCAAGTACTTTCATCATCATCATCATTAGGGAAGTATTATAAAGTATAAAAAATGTATACATATTTACAACAAAATATATCTATATAGTATATACCATATTTAGTACAATCTACTAACTACATTAACTAAGGATAGAACATATATGTTCCATTTTTTATTTAAATACCATACTGGAATGAAAGACAAAAGCAATAGTCAATGAGGCGATTCCATATGTGTCATATGGGACATTCCAAGGTTATTTTTTTATTTTAAGAATACACAACCATGCAAGCACCAGCTGTTATGTGACTAACAGAAAGTCCTCCCATATGGTAACTTGTCCCAATTACCAACTGTGCTCAGTAACTTCTTGTGAAAATTTAATTAGTGAAAAAGTGGTGTGTCGTACGAGACACAGAAAATAAGAAAAATTGTTTGGTCAACATATTAAGTTGGATAATTCTGTGAGTTGGTGATGAAAACATTATTGCAACTTGTTTTTAAAAATAGTTAATTATCTTAACAAGAAGTCAGAAGTTGTTTCATTATAATAATATTGATAACCTTTTTTACTGTGTTGACAAAATGTTGTATCTGAAAAGAAAGTGTTATACAGACAGCCGAAAAGTGTCGTTCGGGTCATCTCTGAATAACATTACAGTTAACACTTGAAAGTTGTTCTAATCACCCTTTTTATTAAAAATAACTTGACAGTATGTCACAAATGTGCACGGCTTTAATTCAACATTTGTACGTAATGAACAAACTTAACATAATTAATGCAAATTAGCAATATGTCGTACGGGACACAGTGTGTTGTACGAGACGAATTATATCGTACATGACAACCTAAACCTTTAAAAGCGTCAGTATAAATGCCCAATAAAATTATATAGGTACGTAATTTACCAGTTAGACCTAATTTCAACAATCAGACAACATGCAGTTGCTGGTTCAACTTAAAAATACAAAATTAAAGAGTCCAATAAAAATAAATTCAGTCCACCATGAAGTCTTGGTTAAGTTTCACTATTACATAAATAGAGACGGGTTATGGGGTGAAACACCTCTATTTTCTTAATGTCATTACATGATCATACATGCTCAGGCAGTCATTTGAAAGTGATTAAAAGTGCAGATTCTGACAGAATACACAGTCCCATTTTTTTTAACTGCAACTGGTGGACCGATCTTCCACAGAATGGCACTTGTAGGGTAGAACAGTGTGTCTGTTGGAGTTATCCATTTGAATGAAATACTTGCCTCATCTATGCATGACAGGTACTTTAAGATTTCTACCTGTGATGTTGATCACTGCAGATTCTTCTGAAAGTGCTTCCAAATGAATTCCCGCTGGTGTTTTACTGATAGAGCTTGAAGAAGCTACATTATGAACTTGCAAAATATGAAACCACCTATTTTAGTAGTAAATCAAACAGGGCCAACTTGAGATGAGCTATGGCTAAAGAAAAGATGCCAAAACTGTGATGTGTCATACGGGAGTAATTTATATTATTAAAACTTATAGGTAGAATTTAGAGAATTTGAAATAAAAAATGTTTGCATGGAAAAATAACAGTATTATGAAAACTTTCAGCCTTGTGTGTGTCGTATGGGACATGGCACTAAATTAGTTAAAAATAAGCACATTTCACATCCACCTATTAAAGTAATTTTTTTAAATGTATGTACATTGGATATAACCCTAATGAGTTGACTTAGAGCACTTAGTAACTAAAAAAAGCTTATTTAAACAAAACAATGTGTTAACGAAAGTCAGATTCAGAAAATGTCAGAAAAAATAAAATCTTTCCTTTATGAAATTGTCCAAAAAACACAGTGTAATTTTTTTTTAAATTAAATTGTCCCAGTCACTTGATATATCTGAGCACATGAATTACCTATCAACAGTTTGTTAGGAGTAATTTTCAAATTTAGCATAGAAGGACACCTTTCCATGGAATTGCTCAATGCCACATAATGTGGTGGATTATATTACGGTATAATTAAACCACAATGCTCTACTGCTGCTTGGTGCTTGGTGAACAGTTAATTATTGGCTCAAAGACAAATTTATACATCAGGATGTTTTCACACCTGCTGTAGCTTAGGCTCATTTGTGTGCACCATGTAGGCAGTTACTAAACCCATAGGCTTACTTGAAAAGGGCAGTTGGCAACTTAGCAGAACTGACTTCAAAGCAGTGAAAGCCCAGTTTAATCCCTTTAGTCAATGTAGCAGTCACACTACCAGTGTCTCTTGCTATGTAAACGCTCATCAAACTCTAGGGTAAAACTTCACCAGGGCCATGCTCAAGTTGACAAGGGGGGAGCAACCATAAAACCTGGAGAAACTAGTGGAATCTACAACCTAATCAAGTGGAATTGTTATGTACCGATAGTTGAAAATCGGTTGACATTTTCAATATAGTAATATAACAGTAATAGGTCAATTACTGTTACCGATACATTGCTTCCTATTACTACAGTATTACATTGAGTTTTTGTTCAACGTAATACTATTACTTCAATACTTGTAATTGTTACTATTACATATTACTATTATTACCCCAGGCCTGCTTTTAGCAGCATGTGTAGCATATATAGTACAAAGTACGTTTCCCATAACATGCAATTTGGACATCTCGGTTCATGGTCTATGTTATTTTTGTGATCTAGATGCCCTCTTTAATCCATTGCATACGTCTTTTGTTTTCCCTACACTTGTTTTGTCCACCCAGGCAATGACACAGTTAATTATGTTGCCAACGTCTATGATTGAAAACAGCAACTTTATTCATGTTGGTGAAACAGACAATAACTTCACAGAACTTTGTGTCAAGAAGATATTTTTTAAATCAATTCCATTCACATTTATGAACATTATTACACCTTTGTTAGCATCATACATTTTGTTGCTGACTTATTTGTAGGTTCCTTTCTGCGATACCTGAAGGTGGCGCTGTCGGTGGCTGTGATTCGCAGCAAGCCCGCAGGCATGACAGGCAGACAGTATGCGGAGCAACTGGTCTTGCAGTCGCAACAACAACAGCTGCAGTGGAAGACTCGAAATGAGGAACTAAAGGAGGAGGTCCTTCAGTTGAAGCAGCAACTCATTCAGACACAGGCATCAACTGAAGGGGCTGTCTCTGTGTATGAGCACAGAAAACAACTGACAGGTGTGTCATTTAATTTTAAAAGCATTTAAGGGATAACATCCCTTGTTACTCAAACAAAAGTTTGTAAATTTTGATATGATCATGATGATATCAATATATTAACTGTAGCAGTCCGAAACTATCGATGTCCGACGCCAGATGAAATTGCATCTGATCCTCTCCCCCGAAGGAAAGTAATTTAGTTTGAAATCGGACATCAATGTTTTGAGATAACCCCTAACCAGATTGCCTTGCACACAGTGTTTCAACTGTTTGACATTACTACCAGTCCAGAGCCCAGAGAGCGGCAACTTTTCAGACAGGCTGCCATATTTTCAGCAAATATCAAAATTTGTAGTTCCAAAACTGACAGTGCAAGTTGTCATATATTCTTTGTGCTTTTCACAGCAACGCGTCAAACGTAACCGATCAATTTATATAAGCGACGTAATGACAAGACATGATTTGTTCAACAGTATAATTGTAAGAGAAGTGACGTCTTCATTGTCCGTAGGGTGGCAGCACATATACAGTAAGTATCACATCTCCCTTCTTAAAATAAAAAAGTTGTGTAAATTATTCTCTGTTAATACTATGCCAATGTCTTTTGGTTCATAGTCGCAAGTCTTCTTGAACACATCCATATATCTGAACGTAAAATGAACATGTGATACGGAGAAATTAAATTGCATTTTACATATAATTGAGAACATAATGTCACATATATCACTAAAAATTATGAAGTACATGTTTTATAGTCTCACACAGTCATGAAATACTGTAGAGATAAAGATGGTTTGGTGTGCGCACAGATCTACCCGCCATTGTCTTGCATGGGGCGTCATTAACACAGGCTGGTGATCCTGCAACGTGGCTCTGCTCGATTGCCTTGCTCAGTTCGTCACAAGTAGTCAGTTCAGCTCTATTAATTTTGCGTTCTCCATTGTTTTTCTCATCATCGTGACGTATATCTGGGAATCGAAAGGTTTCTTCAGTCGTTCTGATGTGTCGTAGATTTTTATGATACTCAGCTCCAGACTTGGTGGTGAGTATGTACGACCTCGGTTCTCGAGGCTAGTTTCACTATGGCTGGTTCCCATTTCTTTGTCACGTGAACCTGCACTCTCACACTTTGACCTCGGTGTATATCCTTCAAGGTATGTGCACGATCATTGTACTGTCGTCGCCATTGTTCTCTTCTGTGAAGACATGCTTTCTTTTTACCTGTGTGCATAAGTTTGACTGTACCTTTCTGCCAAATAAGAGTTCTGCAGATGATGGCAGTCCTGTTTCAATGGGAGTCGTGCGAAGACACGGTAGCGCAATGCCTGAATCATCTCTCGCTTCGTAGGCTTTCTGCAGGGTTTTCTTTACTATGCCTACATATCGCTCAGCCTTCCCGTTGCACTGTGGATATCTGGGGCTACTCCTCTCATGCTTGAAGTCATTATTCAGCTTTGAATATGTGGAAAAGTCATTATTCAGCTTCGAATGTGTGGAATTCGGCTGAATCATACTGTCTGGCATTATGACTGATGAAGACGTCTGGAATGCCAAACTCTGAGAATATAAGCTTCAGCTTGCTTACGATAGCATTAGATGTTGTTGAGCTTAGCTTTCGGATGATGGGATATGAGCTGTAGTAATCTACAATGAGTAGACATTCGTTTCTTTTCCAGTGGAACATGTGTGGGATGTATTGCATCAATAAGGATTAGTTCTTCCTTCTGCTGTGCTGTCTGGTTGTGTTAACATACATTTCTTGATCATGTTTTCAATGTCTGCACCGATTCCACACCAGTACACAATGTCACATACTTGTAGTCGGCATTTTTCGATGCCTTGGTGTCCCGTGTGTATTTTCATCAATACCTCGGCTTGCATGTTCTTAGGTATGATGGCACGGTTTCCTTTCAGAAGCACTCCGTTGAATACCACAATCTCATCTCTGAAGTTCCAGAAGGACCCAACATCTTCCGGACATCGGTTCCTGTACTGTGGCCAACTGTCTGCCACAGTTCCTGCTAGAACTTGGAGTGTTTCATCTAACTTCGTCATGTCCTTGATCTTCTCAAGTCTTGACTTGGAAACACCAGTGATGTTATAAATGGTCACATTGATATCTGGTATTACATCTCCGTGGATAGGTAGACGTGAAAGTCCGTCTGCTAATGGTGTGTCCTTTTCTGGTACATACTTCATGATGAATTCGTATTTCTGTACATACGAAATAGCATTCTCATAAATCTCGGAGGAGCATTGTCAGATGTTTTCTGGTGATGAATTCCAGAGGTTTGTGGTCTCTTTCGATGGTCATGTGACTTCCATAAGTGTAATCGCTCAAGATCTAAGACGATACCAAGGATTTCACGCTCGATGTTGCAGTAGTGGCTTTCGGTTTCTGATAGACTCTTACTCGCATATGCAACGGGTCATCCATTCTGTGTCACTCCCACTCCTCTTGCTTGCATCATCTGAATGGTGATTGGCTTGCTGGAGTCAAAGTAAGCCAATGTGGATGCTGCAGTGATTGCTTCTTTCACATTGTCGAACGCCTTCTGATGTTCAGGTGCCCACACAAAGACACTGTCTTTCTTAGTGAGATCACGTAGTGGTGCTGTAGTGGTCGCAAAATCTGGTGCGTAGTGGCTTAGGTAGTTTATACCAAGGAAACTTTGTAGTTTCTGGGCACTTGTCGGCTGAAGAACTTGATTCTGTCTGACTTCACAACACATTCGTCAGGGTTGAGGCATAGATCAACCTCTTGCGTACATTTCATAATGTTGTCTAGATGTTTGTCTTGCTCGGCTTCTGCTTTGCCAAATACAACAATGTCATCAGTGATCGCAACAACCCCAGGAAGACCCTTGAATGTCTGGTCGAATTTCTTCTGGAACACATCTTGTGCCGAAACTAGGGCAAATGGAAGACGACGAAAGCAGTATCGCCCGTATGGCGTGTTAAATGTTGTAAGCAGGTTCGACTCGTTATCCAGTTTCACGTTCCAGTATCCGGATCGCGCATAAAATATCGTGAATACACCAGCGCCTTGTAGTTGCGGAAGAATGTCATCTAGGATCTGTGGGTAGTGATGAGGTCTTCTCACCCAAGTGTTCAAGTCCTTTGGATCTAGACATATGCATAGATCTTCTGATGGTTTTGTAACATAGACAAAGCTGTTAACCTAGTCGGTGGGTTGATCAACTTTCTCGATGATGTCTAGTTTGATCACTTGACTCAGTTCCTTCTTCACAGCAACCATCGTTAACTCAGGGACGTGTCTAGGTGGATGTATGACAGGCTATGCTTCCTGTTTCAGATCAGTGTGGTATTCGCCAGAAAAGAGTCTTACACCTCGAAAGCATTTTGGGTATTTGAGTTAGTTCTCTTTGGCATCACCACTGCTATCACCAGGTGATGGGTTTTCTTCCTCTTCAGTGAAGAAACTTGACTGGTGTTGTGACAGTCATTGCATGCTGATTTCTGTTCACAATTCAGTGAAATCAGTCTCAGGGCTAGACATGCTTGCAGTCCTAGCATTGTTAACCCTGTGTCTTGAGTGACAAGTAATTCGATATCGAGTGCGATATCGTTGTGTGTGCAACATAGCGTGAAGCATCCATACTGCTTTACCTTTGCACCACCATATGCGCTTAAACCAACTTTGGACTTCTGTAGAGTGATTGACCCTCCTTTTGTGACCTTTTGGTCTGGGAATAAATGTTTGAATACTTGTAGTGGTATTACGTTCACCTGTGCTCCGCTGTCAATCTTGCATTTCACAAGTACTTCCGTAGTTTGTTCCTTCATCTTTATGTTTGCAAATGCCTGGGACTTGCTTACTTCTTTGTATATGGACTCAAATTTGGCAAGCGGTGTCGCTTCGATTGTATCTAGTTCAAAGTTGTCATCATCTTTGGCACTGTTACCGTTGCCATGAACAGTATACACTTTCTTCCTTCCATAGTAAGCTCTCTTGCTCTTCGACCTGTTCTGGGGTTGTTGTTGATGTCTTGCTCCATTTTCTTTATCATGTTTTTTCTTCAGACATACACAAGCCCAGTGTCCCTTCACATTACAGTATCGACATGTAGAATCTGCTGCTGGACATTTGTTGTTTCGCAGATGTTTCTTTCCGAATCTGCAGCCGCCATGGATATCAGTTGTCTTCTCCACGTTTTTGTAGGTGGGTATTTTGCATAGAGACTGCATCTGTCTGGTTCCCTGGATGTCATCCGTCTGTCTTTCCATACCCTCATGCGCTCTTACTACAGCCATGAGCTCTTACTATAGCTATGGTCAAGTGTTGTGTCTTTGTCTTTGGCTATAAATTTCCAATGTATATCGTCGATGTGTATTCCAGCGATCAGTGTGTCCATCAGCTGTTCTTCCTTGTTTGTATACTAGCAGTCATTGGTGATGATATGCGCTTGCATCATGAATGAGTCTACCGTTTCACTCGGTTCCTGTTTTAGGGCTCTGAGATAAAATCTCGAAATGCAAAAACTTGACTTTGGCTTCGCATAATCTTCAAATCCTTTCCAATGGGGTGCCAACAGTTTCTTGTCAGCCTCTGCAAGCCCCCATCCATCACTGATGTCTCTTCCATCTTCGCCAACCCATAGCATTAGGTATTGTACTTTGACTTCTTCCCCTTTTTCAGCAAGGGGCCCGTTGAATATGTACTCACAGGTTTGCCTGAATTTCTTTACGGCTTCTGGTAGATTGCTGGAATTCCACTCTGTTGTCGGTATGGGTACACCCATTAGTTCGGTCATTTTTTATTTGTCAGTCGTATTGTAGATGTATAACGAAAGGACCGTTGCAACTGTTTTGTCACTCATTGTCTCGTGGTCATCGACTTTTTTGGTTTGTATTTCCTTTTCAGGCATTATAACATCGTTATTTTACCATGTGCATAGTTGTTGACCTTTCTGACACCATGTCATATGGTCTTTGTGCATTTCATAGCAATGCGTCAAACGTAACGGATCAATCTATATAAACCACGTAAGGACAAGACATGATTTGTTCAAAAGTATAATTGTAAGAGGAATGACGTCATCAATGTCAGTAGGGCAGCAGCACATATAAACTAAGTATCACAACACAAGTGTTCTGGTCATGTTGATGTGTGGACCACTAACTATTAAGTAGGACCACCACTTGTGCAGAATTGAAGGTCCTGCAGACATAAACTTTTCAGGTACATTTGGAACACTGCATCCAAAGCAGAAACCTCATTTCCCCCACTGTTCTATTTTGTTACACCAGAAGTAGTAATAGAAACATCTGCCATATTTAGGAAGTTTGACTTTAAGAACTGGTCAGTGTAAACATAAAGTGTAACGTATTGTATAGTTGCCAATAGATGCACAGTGCCTGATTGCATTGCAGGATATCATCTCTCAGTGCTGTAAAACAGCACAGCAAATCAGCTCTGAAAAGTCAGACTTGCTGCCTTTGTTAATGACAAGCGTGCACTAAAAGTATAATTTTAAAATAAATACTAGCCTCAGTGACATCTAGCCAAAGCACAGGCCAACGATAGCATTGTGGTGCCATCTTATGAATCAAACTATTAACAGTACAATGACACTCTGGGACTTTTATCAAGAAAGTATCTGCAAGGTGGCACCACTAGGAATGTTACCATCCTCTACATTCTTTGAAGTGTATTCATCCTAAAAACATGTTTTCCTGCATGGTTCTAATTCTGTAAAAGGATGCATCTGGCAAGTGGATACTACTGAGAATCCACCCATTTTTCGTATATATAATTCTATGTGTAACCTGACCCTTCAGATATATTTGTTAATTTTTTTTATAAATAGTCACTTCTTGCCAGCCTTTCACAATCAGCAGATAAAATAATTGTTTGCATTCTTTTATCGTTCTCTGTGATAAAGAAGACTTTCTCATATTCAGTCTACACTGTCTATTGCTCCAAAGTTACCATATGAATATGTAGATAATGCATATGAAGGACAAAATGCAATATATATCCATTTTCTCGGTTTTGTGAAAAGGGCTCTTTTGTGTTTCATCCTCAAAGTTTAAATAAAAACCTGTCAATTAAGTGTTGATGTATATTAATAATCCTAAAAAATAGAGAATGGTAGCAAGGTCTAAAATGTATGTTACAGATTTGTCACGCAAGATGAGATATTAAATGATTTTGTTATCAATACGCGGCAGAGTCATACAGCTCGTGCCGTCACTCCGTGTAGCTGCATCTGTGGCAAGGTGATGCTGATTGGCTGAAAATGGATACATTGCATTTTAATAAAAAGACAGCGCTTATCATGTTTTGAAAACAAATGCACTTTTGTGCATAATGTTTAATGGGGATTTATCGCATTTTTATATATCTTAGATATCTCAACACATGTTTAAACAAATGTTTCGCCCTTGTTTGGGCGAAATAAAAAAATGGCATTTGTCGCATTTTGCCATGAAACTATTCATATGTTGGCAGATGTTGGCCCAGCACCAGACAGTGAGACCCTATTCCTCACACCCTCGGGCTCATCATCAGAGTTCAACACCACAGATGCTGATGGCACCAGACAGAAGGAGCTGGTGCAACATGTGACATTCCTTCAGAGCATCCTCACCCTCAAGTCTCTGTCCTCTGTCAAGTCTGTCTCTGTCACATCCACCACCGTGGAGACGCTACAGAGGGTGTTGTACATGCTCCAGCCCTGGCTCTGTGGAGGGGCAGACTATGAACTCTCCGCTGGTTCTGTGGAGCATGCTGTTGAAGCAGTCTCTAGGTTGCTTAACAGCCCTGGTCTGAAGTCGGTCGCAGCGGCGGTCTCAGATGCTGTGTTGGAGATGGTGGTGGATCTACTGAAGAATGTTGTCGAGTATGATTGGTCATGTGAAAAAGTAGGTCTTTGTTGACATTTCCCTCTTAATAATAGTAAGAATAATAAGAATGCTTCTGAAGCGCCACAAATATAGATAAATCCATTCGGAGGGGCTTAAAATACATAGTTACATATTTGCACAGCATTGATAGGGTATTAAAATTAATAATAATAAATTAATTAAAATTAATGACAATATATCAAATTTAAAAAAATGGGTTATATAAAGATAATCATTAAATATATACTTTATTCATTTTTATTATACTGGTCAGTAACATTAACCTCTGTCATATTTTAGGATCTTTTATTTAAAGAACTCATCTGTGGAAACATTAATTGTAAACATAGACATATTGTATAGTTCCCAAATAATAAACACACAGGGTCCAACAACTAGACAGGATATCCTCTATCTGTACTCAATATCGGTGAAGAAAAGTCAAACTTGCTGGCCTAATGACGAGTACGCACTAAAATAAACTACTAGCCGTAGCTGCATCTAGCAAAGGCAGATCCAATGTGGTGCAATCTTACACTAGGCACTGTTATGTAGGCAGTATCTGCAAGGTGACACCAGCAGCAGTATTAACATCCTTTGCATTTTTAAAGTATGTTCATTTTAAAGTATGTTTCACGCTCAGACTATGGACAAATGTTGGATCATATTAATTTTTTCGATTTGATACAACACCTGAACATTGTAGCAGTTGTAGCCAACAATTAAGAGCGTTCACTGACGATCGTTGTTGTTAAATAAATTAATTGCTTTTTTCTGAGGAATACACATCTTTCTTTTAAATACAAATATGCAAAACTTGTTATTGCAGTAATGTGGAAAAATTTTTGTTGTGTAATTTCATAAATATTTCTTTTCCAAACCATCTTGGCAGTAAGCCGTAGTATGAATAATAAAACACCTTAATAAAAAATAGTAAGCAGAATGTATGTTTTTGTATGGATTTGCTTCAGATGTAAATATCATTATAAAACATATTTTCTTTTATTCGTCACCCAATATAAAGTCGATTGAGAAATTTATAGCAATCGAAAATCAAATACGATATAATGCGGAGTCCCAATGAATTGCAGATTTTATTTGATGTAGGTATAGTTTGGTTGGTGACACTTAATCGGAATAGGAATACAATTGAAAAACATAATAAGGATTTACCGTGTTGGTTCTATTAAGCGTTCTGTATGCTTAACAAATATTTGAAATGCGAAAACATGTCAAAGTTTGCATTCTAATATGCGTACAGGGTATGTACACTTAATTTAGTGAATATGGTGTGTGGATTTATCCACACAAAATACAGATTTCAGCCAAGAAATTATGTGCATTTATGGAATATACTTGATGTAATTTTCAGATTCCCGACCTCGGCCGCCAGCGCAGGATCTGCCAAGTGATCATAAGGTTGCTGCGTCATGCGTCTATGCGTGGTAAAGGGACAGCGATGCTTGCCCGTCGTCTGTGTGACTTCTCCAGTTTCCTGCGACTCGTCAAGGCAGAGGCAGTTCAACTGGAACCCCACTCGTACGAGAACATCTACCACGTCATGTGGTGTCTGGAGAGGATCCTAGGCGAAGAAATCCGGTCTCATTCTAAAGTGATCGACGGCAGAGTATTGATGGACGTTGATAGGCTGCTGGACGACAGTTTATTACACATCTCTGAAGAGTTTCCGTTGTTTGCACAGTACGTGTGGCACATTGGTGGATTACTGCGGACACTGAAGCATGTCAGATGATTCTTGGTTTGGTTATTAGTATGTCCTGTGCATCCCAGCGACCTGAATGGTCACGTATATTCAGAAAGTTCCAAAATATATACCATTATACGTGATGTGGATGGCTGGTATTTGGTCGTCGCCATGAATGTGATGAAAATACTTTGATATACCTATTGAATCGAACATGCTTTCATATTGATGTTATTGTGGATATTAGGAACTGGCAATGTGGTGGATAATATATATTGGCAACTATGTCATAGCTGTTGAATCTGGTGGGTATTGGCTGAGGTTTTGGATGCCATTTTCACTAGCGTAGGAATGTGGTTAATATTGCGGGGCTGAGGCTCTTCAAAAACAACAATTTTTACCCACCCGAGGCTTGCCAAAATACAGACTTTGAGGCTCTCCAAAAACCTCAATTTGCACCCCCCAGGCTTGCCAAAACATCCACGTAAAGGTTTTCCACAAACATTAATGTGCACCCCCCGAAAGCTTACTCAAACCCTCAAATTGCACCCCAAAATTCACCAACCTTCCCTAAATATTAGTGGGCTAATCCTAGCTTCAGCCCCCGCCTACACTATTATGAGGGTTAGCCCCCAAGGCCCCCTGGTTCAGACGCCTATGTTTTTGCGGTAGCTGTTGGTGGTTTGGACCAAGACTATACGTGTTTGGGATTCTGTGAAGAATATATAAAACCACTCGTAATATAATTGAGTCTATTTTTCCAGGTAGCTGTGTGGAAAAGAATCTTTTAAACAAGATTGCAGGTAGGATGAACAAATAAAATACTGGTATATGGTAAAATTTCGAGGTATTCTATTGATTACTGTTTCTAATAGAAGTTGGAAACAGTTAAGGATATCGCAATGCCTTCATCTACTGTACAAATATTCTAAGTAATCGTAGATACAAACACATTTTGTTACAGCAGTGTGTTCGAAATTTGCGTATCGAAAACGGCACTGATTTTTCCAAATCTGAAATGCTATGTAATATTACATCACATGGTGTTTCAAACCCATGCAACATTTGACAAACATTATTCGTCTCGCACGCATCTGATACGGGCAAGCGAGGCACTAAAGGAAAATTCGGTCACTGGAGACTCTTGGATCCATCAAAATGGTTTGTCGACCCAAGTTTTGGTTATAACTAACAGGTTAAGAACTGATCTATGCACCGAAAGTAAGCCTACGAGGCTGCTGAATCGTAGTTCCAATACTATGATTATTCCAGATGGCATCAACCTCCCTCGTCAACAGTATCTTGTCGTACACCGTCCTGATTTGACCTTTAAGTTTAACGTGATCCAGTCACGTTTTGGTGAAGTCACGGACATCGTTCGTCGGTACTGCGTGCCAGCGGTTGGAAGGAAACGTCCGTCTAAACGTAAGTACTACATCGCAACTGATTCCCATGATATATTGCATGTTGACTTTAGCCAGTGCCAGGCGCCGCCGTTATTATCTTAAGGACCGGACCGTTGAAGGGTGAAGATGCAAGAGGTTTTTTAGTCGTTCTAGCGTAAATAGTTACATTAATTATTGTTGTCTTCGCATGTGAGCTCCTAGCACAGAAACACCCTGTTTGGTTTATACATTTCACGATAGACTCTCATCAGTGTCAGGTTCTACGTCTCCGTGTCAGTCGGACGTAAAATGTAGACACGGTGCCTGGTGCGTGGAGTGCAGGGTGCCAATGTTTACAGTCGATCCTTGCTTCCTTTATTGTAACTTACACCCACGAGAAGTCGTGCAGCTCCAAGTTTACTGCTGTCTACACCTCACTTTGTGATTTATTAATTTCAAAGAAAATAAACATTCTAGCTGTAACCGAGACCTGGCTCAGACCACATGATACACATGCATGCATTGCTGAAGTTTCCCCTTCTGGTTACACCTTTCACCATCACCATGTTTAGTCGGCCGTGGAGGTGGTGTTGGCTTTTTTATATCACAGCAGTTCAAAGTTAAATTACATTCTAACCCTGAATACTCAGTTTTGAGTCCATCTGTGCTGAAATTTCAGATTCTTCTTTCTCTGCACACTTTGTATCTATCGCCCTCCAGGACATCCGGTCAATTTCTTTGAAGACTTTCAGGATATGTTGGAAAATCTGGCAGTTATTCATTCAGAATTTTACATTCTTGGTGATTTTAATCTACATTTGGATATACCTTCTTCAACTACAACTACGTTTGATGATATTCTGGCATCATTTGATTTGAAACAACATGTTACCTTTTCGACACATACATGGCCATTGGCTTGACCTCTTGATAACCCGTTCAACTTGTAATAATATCCAAGCACCTACTGTTTCAGATGGGTTATCAGACCACCATACTGTCATTGCCAATATTAATGGTTCTATAGCCCCTTTACAATCGAAACACAACAAAAATGTGTCTTACATAGCCATTCATAGGATTGACATTACAGCTTTAATGGCTGATATCCTTATATCTGACCTTATCACAGATCCAAAAAAACATCTATCTGACTTGTATAAACAGTACTGTCAAGTACTCAATGCACTACTTGACAAACATGCACCTAAAATCCAAATGGGTGTCAGAAAGGCCACCGGCTCCATGGATGACTTCCGAAATTATACTATCTAAAAGGCGTCGTCGTTATTTAGAGCGTGTATGGCGCAAATCACGCTCGCCATTAGATAGATCGCGCTATTCTAAGCAATGCCACCTCTGTAACAGACAAATGGCTAAAGCTAAATCAGATTATTTTACAGATATGGTCATAAATAAGTCTGATAATCCGCGTCAGTTATGGAACTGCATCAATAACATTCTACACCGACGGCCTACTCCACCGCTACCTGATCATGTGTCAATTAAGTCTGTATGTGATTCGTTCTCTAGTCACTTCAAGAATAAAATCAGTATTATTCGTTCTGCTTTCCCACGTCATACTGTAAGTAATGTCAGTGTGGACTTTCCACAAGTAAATTCTCAACTTGTATCATTTGAACCTGCAACAGTTGATGAAGTTAGGAAAATAATTATGTTCTCCCCAAATAAATCTTGTGCACTTGATCCATTTCCAACTATACAAAAGCATGTCTCGATACACTAATTGGACCTATAACAAATATTATAAATGCATCACTTTGCTCTGGCTGTTTTCCTGATGATTTTAAATACGCCCATGTCACACCACTTCTTAAGAAGTCATCTCTGCCTAAGCAAGACCTAAACAGTTATATACCTATTTCTAATCTCAGCTTAATTTCCAAAATACTAGAAAAGGTTGTAGCAAGTCGTCTAAGGTCTCACATTAGCACAAATGTCTTAACTAATGTGTCACAATCAGCATATAGGCAGTTTCATTCAACAGAGACTGCCCTCTTAAAGGTTCATAATGACATTAACTTGAACATTAATAATGGTAAAGTGACTGCACTTACTTTACTAGATTTCTCTGCCGCGTTTGACACGATTGATCACGGCATTCTCATTGAACGCCTATTAAAGTGGTACGGCATATCTGGCACAGCTCTAAGCTGGTTTTCTTCGTATCTAACTGATAGATATCAAACTATAAAGATTGGGAACTGCGTTTCAGCTGCACTGCCGGCTTTATTTGGTGTTCCCCAGGGTTCTGTTCTTGGGCCTTTGCTTTTTACTCTTTACACCACGCCACTAAGCTCTGTTATACAAAGACATAACTTAGATCATCATCTTTATGCTGATGATACTCAGATCTACATTTCGTTGGCTACCGCGGATACAAATCGCTCCCTTAACCAACTTAGTGATTGCCTTCAAGATATCTTCCACTGGATGACTGACAGCAAGTTGAAATTAAATGCAAATAAAACTGAATTGATCATTATTGGTACTCCAATGCAGCGTTGTAAACTGGATGGTTTTTTCCCTATGCGTATTTTGAATCAGTATATCACGCCAGCAACCTCGGTACGGAATCTAGGAGTGATCTTTGATAGTAACTTCAAGTTCCGACAACACATATCTCAAACATGTCGCTGCTGTTTTTATTATATTCGTGATCTTTGCCATATTCGCCGGTATATGTCATTTTCTGTTGCTAAGACTATTGCAACAGCGCTTGTTAGCAGCAGACTTGACTATTGCAATTCCCTCCTTTATAATATCGCTAGCAAGGATATCACAAAACTTCAGCGTGTCCAAAATTGTCTACCAAGAGTAATTACAAGATCTCGTTTTTCTCGCTCTGTGCCACTTTTGAAGTCTGCATTGGCTTCCTGTACGATATCGTATAATATTTAAGATCTGTACCATTACATACCAGGCACTGTCCAATAAGCAACCATCTTATTTGCATTTATTGCTTACTCCTGTAAGAAAATCTATCCAGCTTCCTCTTAGTGTTAGATCAGTTGAAAATATAACAAAATTCCGTCGTCATTTAAAAACGTATCTTTACAACCTTGCTTATCTACCGTAGCTCCCTAGCGCCTTGACCCATCTGTTGACAACTGGAAAACTACTTATGGATTTTGAGATTGACCAACCCTTTTGTTTTGATGCACCTCTGAGCTTGGTTTCCAAGGATTTAGGCGCAATAGAAGTTATCTTATTATTATTATTAAATGACGTACTGATAAAAAAAGTCAGCATGTAGACACCCCCATCTGTTGTTGTATACACCACCGACGCAGACAGTAACGATGTCAGTTCCTCAGTTGTTAACACACACACACGCACACAAACACTTAATTTTTTTAAACTAAAATAAATACGCTGAAGGTAAATTGTCCACCAAATTGCTTTTAATAACAGCTAAATAGTGTTCGCAATTTGACAGTTGCGCCCGCCAACTGGTCAGATTGTAAACAAAACATTAAACCGGTAGGCCTAAACAGTTGGCAGTTACTGCTTTGAAGTTGGCTCGTTCCCACGCTTCTCACCAAGGCGGGACCACGTATAACCGATTAACGTAAATTCCTACTAATATTAACAAAATTGAACAGATAATCCCATTTTAAATACTTGCTGTATATGTATTACGCAAATTCACTACCAGGGCCTACATTTGCGATCTTCAAGAAAGCGAACAAATATGACCTGCCACAGCGCACCGGGCCGCAGATGTCTGTTCTGCGCTAGAGCCAAAATAGCTGTCAAGATAATGTCCCATCAATTTTGTATTATGACCGAAATCATCCTCAATGTCCAGTTTATATTTCTCGACATATGACGCACAACTAATAAAATGCACGCAATTGCGAAACCGTAGATTAAAAGACAATAGATAATATAACTCAAAATTACTTCGTTTCTCAAAATATTGCTTTTACAAAATTGTGCATCAATTTTATCAATAAGTAAAACACTACTGAAGATATTTCAAACGGTGAGGTGTCATGTTAAAGCTTATGATATGTGGATTGCAAAACAGATACAAAACTACTTGTGGATGTCACAAGTTTACAACTTAATACCGCCTTTGCAGTGGCAGGGCACAGATAACGTTTGTTTGTACTTGCTCATAACACCAGTTTACCAATGTTATTTTCTTGATTTTATGCAATCTTCTCTTATGCAATATGAGTGTGTTGTAGTCAGTGCATAATGCCATACTATCTGGTCTACGTAAACGAACGATGTTCTGCACTTAACTTGCACTACATGCAGTTATGCGAAGGAAATGGGGTAATTTATCCGTGACCACTTGCGAGCTCATAAACTGCCATTAAGAAGATACGTCTGACAAAACACCATTCGCACCTGCGCCTTTCAGCTGCGGCTACTGGAGTTGTTGTTGGAATTACGTCCGTCTAGCCCAGGCCGAAGACCTTCAAAGCAGATCATCCGTTCTTGTTTTTCGTCTGAGAGAAAGTCACCGGCAGCATCCTCTTCGGCGGCGGTGTTGTTAAGCCGACAATAGCGGAAGGCGGCTCATCGGGTTCCGGAAGTGGGAGCCATCTTGGTGCAAAGATCTGCCAAAGTGGTGTGCAGACTTCTACGGTGGCTTAGAACCATGCTGAAGAAACGCGAACGTCAGTGAAACCAAGCATACGAAATGGTGTCAGAATTTGCATAGTAACGCTCGGTGAAGCATCTACGGCAACACATTTTTTTAGGACATGCGGCTGTGTGGAAATATCATGACGAATTTATGTATAGTGAACGAACTGATGATTCATTAGCTATCCTTTTACCACGTGCAGTATTGACTACCCATGTCATAATCATACAGAACCCGTTATCTCGGTCGTAGCTTACCCAGGATGCAACCAAACACCCCATTCATACTCGGTATGTAAACGTCAAACGTCAAACGTATTGTTATTTACTAAATAATTCACAACAATGTAAATAGCAAGTAGTCACTGTTTCGAACCTCCGGAGTTGTCTTTGTCTTTGAATCACAGATATAAAATAATGTAATCATCATCGTTACTATTTTGAAGGGAGTCGGTATGTTCCTGTACCCAGAATTAGCCAGCGTAAGAATTTAGGAAGTCTGCTGTGATGAACATCAAAAGTATTGCGGTTAACTCACGCCGCCTCTCCAATATTGCCAACAAAGCTTGTTTTGAAACTGGATGTTTTGTTTACCATTTGAACATGCTGCGGAGTCGAACCTTTCAAATTGCGTGCTGTATTCCTTCAACCAATTAACATAAAGCTAGGAAGAGAGTGCCTCCCATTAAATTGGTTGGTAACGACGCCATCAATACGTATCCACACCGTCAATTACGTAGACGGTTGAAAGCAACCATGTATCTAACAATACTCGAACTGGGGTCTGCGTGTGTGTGTGTGTGTGTGTGTGTGTGTGTGTGTGTGTGTGTGTGTGTGTGTGTGTGTGTGTGTGTGTGTGTGTGTGTGTGTGTGTGTGTGTGTGTGTGTGTGTGTGTGTGTGTGTGTGTGTGTGTGTGTGTGTTTGGCGCATGTGTGTGTTTGGCGCATGTGTGTGTGTGTGTGTTTGTTGAGGTTGTATATTAATGTTTTCTACTTAGACGGTTTGCAGTGCGGACGCCAAAGATTCCCTGCAGGTTAAGGCTTCCTACAGGTTTTAGGGTCCGCAAGAGACGTAATTCAGTTGTTCGCAACGTAAAACGTAACTGGGAACAATAGTATAGATATTTTTATCTACGGGTAAATGTACGTATTGACAAACGTCGGGTACGTAATCAGGAAACCACCTTCTGCGTCTTGTTGGACTTGTGTGTACAACTGGAAAACCTATTTGAACGGTTTGGATAGCCCTACATAAAGTGACACAAGACCACCAGGGGCAAAGTGGCGTAGTTAGAGAACGTCGGACTCTCAGTCGAGAGATTCCGTGTTAAGATCCTCTTGCCTCCATTTCGAACCTTGTGCAAGTTCGTTGACGTCACACCGCCCCAGTTCACTCGGCTATATTAATGAGTACCTTGTAATTTGAGATGTGTTTAATATTTGTGTACGGAATCTAGCTCTAATTGCAGCGTGGCTGGATGCTTTCCAGAGAAGTCGAGATGGTGTTGGTATGAACAGTTCTACCAGGGAATACAGTGTAAAGCGATTTCAGCAATCCTAAGGGTAGGATACAGCCCTGTATAAGAACTTGCCTTTTATTATTTTAACACTGCGTGAATTTATTATAGTTAGACAAAATGCCCCACAAACGCCTTAAATCAAAACCAACGTAATCATAAAAAATACGTGCCACGCATGCGCCAATTCCAGTCTGCTTAAGTGAACTTCCAATGATCAACTATAGGAAGAAACAGTCGAACACTAGTTACAGCGAAATAAACAGTATTATTTACGATCTATGTACCTAAATTGACTCCACTCATCCTCGCGAGCCAGGGACTGCTGACTACATCAGTAGCACTGGCATAGATACCTTTCTAAGCGTGGAACTAACCGTCGAGGCGTCATCCAATGAAATTACGACCTTTCAGAATTAGGCGTCTTAAGTCTGTATACATGCGCTTGGTTTTATTGTACGTGCCTGTCACAAGCCGCTGACACTGGCGGGACGGGTAATCGCAAGCTTTTGCTTGAATGTTTTAAGTTGACTTTTTTTTGGAATAACGGGATGTGGATGATAAGCGGGAATTTTTTTAACGCGTAGTTCGCGTGGATGGGTTCAGTCATATACGGCCAGTGCGCAGCAAGCCAGTGGGGCGGAACGAAATGTCCGTCATACTTGATTCTCACGATCCATTGCTTGCTGACACTACATTTGTGTGTTATGCCTACCAGTGTTAAGTTGTATTTAATAATTACGACATGTTGAATCTATAGTAATGTTTATTGCTTGAACGGCGTGATAGACAAGGCAGCTTTATTTTGTAGAATTCGTGAAGTAGTGTTGATGTGTTCATAGACTTGGTCGATGCACCGCTGGTACACTTTTCTAAGTCGCATTTTACATTAAACATATGTAGTGTTTTAACAAAATATTACGTTGTTCCAGCTGCTTTGTGTTCGCCTTATTCTTCTCCTCCTATCCTTATTCTCCTTATTATTCTTGTTGATCTTATTCTTTATTACTTCTTCTGTTTTCTTCTTCCTCCTCATATTCTTGTAATTGTTCTTTTTCTTATTTTTCATATTAATGCTATTTTCTTATTAATATTCTAATTCTTCTTATTCGTTTGAATATTCTTCTAATTATTGTTACCCTAGTTTCCTTTGTTCTGTGCGCAAGACATCGCATTCACAATGATGTATTGGTGAAAAAAGCCAGCATGCACACACACGTTCCGTCTGCTGTAAAGAATGGGAACCATGCACGACCGACGCAGACGATGTACAACTCGTGCAACCGTCGTAGATTTATCACGCTAATTCGTCACTACATTTGCATTTCTCATGAGTAATATAACTAACGTAGAAGTCCGCACAAGAATCATGCAAATCATCGAACAGCAAGAAGATGAGAGATAGACAATAAGAAAACGCTATCTGTGGTGGTATGTCCAGGTAAGAATATACACTGGACTAGAGAAACCCATCCTCCAATGTACAGTGAGAGCCAGGCGATGGGGAGGCACACAGAGAAAGAATTGCCGACGTCACGTAATCAGCAGGATGTATACGAAACGCCATTGACAGCAAAAAACACGGAGATGACTTTAAGTTAACTAACCGAGGTGCCATTACGACCAGCCACGGGATAGGCGAGGTGACATGGTGGCGAGGTGATGAGGTGGCGATGTGACGAGGTGGCGAGGTGGAGAGGGACGAGGTGGCGAGGGGCGAGGCTTCGAGGTGGTAAGGTGGTGAAGTGTGAAGAGAGCAAGCATGCATTTGATATATTTACCTATCAAGAAACTTTTTTTCGCTGTGTGTATTCCATCCTCATCCCGCGGCCTTCTTCGGCAGACTGAAGTTACGGTTGTGTCACATGACCTACATAACTTCTGTAACTTCATGATAAGAAAATATGTCAAATAATTATAACAACAATCAAGAAACCGGATCATCTATCAAGCAGCAAACATGTAGCTCCGGTTTGTATTTGTTCACAACACCAAGTTTAGGCTTACCAATATTATTGTGTTAGTATGCATAACATGTATTACAAAACGTTGCATGACGAGTACGGTTTATTTGCGACTTTCTGTTCTGACCTAAATATGGTTTTCCCTTCGTAAAAAGCAGTTCAATGGTATAATACGTAAATACGTGAAAGCAAAGTATTGATAGGTCGTCTTCCCTTTAATGATGTAAACAGAACACTTTGTTGCTGTGAATGTGCATTGTTGGTGTAAAGGAGCTCAGTAGACATTTGCTTTTTTGTTTCCTATTCCGTCTTAACAACACGTGCACATTTCAGAGCGATGTTTCGTTTCCTTTCGAACAAAGACTAATCCTATGTAGAACGCATACGCGCACGCACAATCGCACGCACGCACGACCGCACGAGCACATATACGCTCGCACCGTGATAGTGATACATATATAATAATTTGTTGGTTTTATTTAAGGCGTGTGCGAGAGACTCGCAAATTTTGGCTTCGAGCATTATGTTTGCTTTTCATGTTTTGGTGAACTGTTTAGTAAGTAACAACTCCATGTACTTATGTCCTTGATTGCCAATAACATAAGGTGCATGTATTCGGACTTTGGTTGCATTCAGTGTAACATACGAAAGAGATTACGGTTTTTTATGATTATAACGAGTGTAGCAACTACGCCCTACTGCATGAGGTAAAACAAATATAGCTGATGAAAAGTTCGCTAGAGCACATGTCTGGTTGATGTGTCTAATGTCGCATTGTAGTGCATACGCTTCTTGCTCTCGCTTTCAGCTCCGACGCGCCAGCTAGCCCCCACACAGGGGCGAAAAGGGACATGAGTGCGCAAGCCTCCCCTGCTGGTATATGGCCTCTCCATAAACAAGACTCTAGCATGATCTCCTTGTGGTACGCTGCGGTAACTGGGCACCTTACGGCCCTAGGCTGACATGCTAGGGATCTAGGAGAAGGACAACTCTGATTTAAAGTCTAGGTAGATCCAACCCATTAGCCTTGACAAGCGGTGGGTTTAGGAGAAGGAAAAAACTCTGACTTCAAACCATGGGCAGATCAAGTCCACTAGTCATGGAAGACATTGACCTACGGGAAGGAACATCTCAGCATGAGCAGAGCCATGTGGCTCGAATGAATGACCTCCATTATAGGCTATGTCACTTAGTAATTACGAGATTGGCTCTCGCGTGCGGGGGAACCGACGCGCTGGGACCCAAGCACCAGCGAGAAATCAGCGAAGAGGGTCGAACAGCCGGCATCGACTCTCATGCGAAGTCCGGTTTGCCATCCTCAATGTGGAAACAATGACGGGGATACGAGTGGAAATGGTGGAACTAATGAAGAGGCGGCAACTGTCAGTGATGGGGGTACAAGAAACCAAGTGGAAAGGGGACCGGGCAGTGGATCTGGGAGATGGGTTTAAGATGCTGCATGCGGGGGGAGATGGAAGGACGAATGGAGTGGGAGTGAATATAAAAGAGGAATACAGCAAGGAAGTCATCAGGGTGGAAGGATGGGAAGCCAGTGTGGATGTTTGTTGGAGGAGAGCTGATGTGCATACTATCGGGGTACGCACCACAGACTGGGAGAACTCAAGAAGACAAGGATGCATTCCGATACAACCTGGAAGAAATTATTGGGCATGTGGAGCCGGAGACAATGTTGGTTGTGGCAGGTGATCTAAATGCACATTTAGAAAAGAGACAGAACAGTGAGGAGACCTTAAGAAAGTACGGATATGGAACTGGAAACAGAGAAGGACAAGATCTGGGCGAGATGCTAGACAGAAATCAGCCAGTGGTGGTAAAGTCTTTCTTTCAGAAGAAGGTATCACACAAGATCAAGAAGTGGAAACAAGAGAACATAGATAGAGCTGCTGATTATTAGAAGCAGCCAGTTGAACAAGGTTAGGGACTGCAAAGTTCTGGCAGGAGAGCACATAACGAGCCAACATAAACCAGTGGTTCATGACATGTGGATAGGAAGAGGAAGTTCAGGCTACTCCAAGAACAAAGGATGTTGAGTAAGAGTGGAAAGCACTCAAGGAAGGCTTTGTTAGAACAGCTGAGTAGATATGTGGCCGAACATCAGAAAAGCCCACACAAAGCCGAAAGAAGAAAGAACAGTGGTGGTGGAACCAGGAAGTTGAAAAAACATATGAGCAAAAAGGAGGCACTGAATAGTGTGGAAGAAGCGAGTGATAAAGAACAAGCTGGAGCAGACGTACCGAGAGAACAAGAAGGCAGCAAATAAGGCGGTTCTAAAACAAGAGATGAAAAACAGAGGAATTGTGTGATAGGATTGAAGAAGATGCAAGGAATAAACTGATCTTCAAACTTGCCAGGGATAGAGACAGAGATAGCAAATATACTATTCGAACATCAACAATGAAAAGAAGCGACGGGACACTGGACACTGGAGCAAAACAAGTGTTGGGAGTATTTTAAGAAACTACTAAACCCCGAGGGAGAATATGAGAGCGTGAAACCTCATACTGTAAGGAGAGAGCTGGAGGTAAGGACAATGGTAGAAGAAGAGGTGGAAAAAGTGGTAAAGAAAATGAAAACCGTTAATTCTGTAGGAGTGGATGAACTCTCAGTGGAAATGTTGAAAGCAAACAGACTATTTGGAATCAAGTGGCTAACGAGGCTATTTAATGTGTGCTTCACAGCAGGAGAGATACCAACAGAGTGGTCAAGAGGAGTTATTGTGCCGACATGGCAGGGGAAAGGAGACATCCATGACCCAGGAAGATACAGAGGCATCACATTACTGAACCAAGCCCTGAAATTGTTGGAATGGATACTGGATGCTAGGATGAGGCTTATAGTGGAGAGCAAAATCGGAGAGAATCAGTTGGGAAATAGGAAAGGGAGAGGAACAGATGATGAATTGTTTGCCATCAGACACATTTTCGAGAAGAAGAGACAATTTTAAAATGATGTAGCATTCGGTTTTGTAGATCTGGAAAAGGCATTTGACACCGTGCCGAGAGAGTTCGCATTTGCAGTCTTGAGATGGATGGAGGTTGGAGAAGCAGAAGTCAGAATGTTGGAGGAAATGTACAAGGAGACAACAGCGGTAGTGAGAGTCGAAGGAGAAAGATCGGAACAATTTGGAGTGGAAGTAGGACTCAGACAAGGAATGCCTTGAGTCCCCTGCTTTTCATTATGGTGATGAACCTGATCAGTGGAAAGATATCGAAGCAGGGTGAACTTAAGAAGATACTGCATGCAGACGACCTAGTAGTCGTGGCTGATAACAAAGAGGAACTACAGAAAGCATTGCAAGAATGGACTAACACCTTCAGAAAGCACGGCCTCCGAAAGAATCTGGATAAGTCTGAAGTAACATGGATAGGTGAACAGGAGGTAGATCTGCATGTAGTTGTTGACGGAAAGACCATTAAACAAGTGAACAATTATGTATACCTGGGAGGTACAGTGTGTGAGGATGGAAGGAGTAGAACAGTAATACAGAGGAGGGTGCAAGCAGGAGCAGCAGCATGGAAGAGGGTAGAAGGCATTATGTGGGAAAAATGAAGAAACAACTGAAAGCAAAAGTGTTAGAAGCCTGCGTTGTACCAGCCTCTATATATGAGTTGGGAACATTGGCACTGGCAGCGAGACAAGAGGAGAAACTACAGATAACAGGAAACAACTGGGTCAGAAGAATATGTAGAGTAACGCGAGAGGATAGAAGGAAGATAAAGGAATTGAGAGAGGAGATAGGAATGAAAAAACACCTAAAGAGGAAAGTAGCCGGAAACAGAATGAGATGGGCGGGACATGTACAAAGGATGGGTGAATACAGACTGCAGAAAAGAGCGTGGAAAGTAGAAGAGGGTGGCAGACGACGGAGAGGAAAACCAAGGCTGAGATGGCATGGTAGCATAAAACGAGATCTGGGGAGGACTAGCATGAACAGACATGAATGGATGACCATTGCGGACGAGAGACAGAGGTGGAAATAACTGATACGAAAAGTAGAAGAAGCTACCAAGTGACGTGGATCCCACCCCGTAAGGGAGCAAGGGGAAGAAGAAGAACAGTTTGCTAGAGGGCATGCTGTGAACAACAAAACACTTTATGTGTCCTTTCAAATCACGTTTTATTAGTCACCGTTCACACAAGTGTGACGACACATCGAGCGATTGTTAAATTCACCCCAACTTGCACAATTTGTATAACGAAGGTAACAAACAAGCCGTGACATAGTGCAGCAGTTGTCTTAACAAAAGAACGTTGTTCACTAAATGGCTTGCCATATTAAACAAGCCACAATAAATGATGTCTGACGAAGTGTTTAAAAACACTGTAAAGTACTATTTAAAAAGCCCAATAAGCCCAAGGTTAAAAGCTTTCCCCTCACAACATCATGTTTCCGAAATATACATGTTGTTGAAAATGCTGTATATAAACAGTTACATAGTACTTTCTTACACCATTTCGTGTTCTTGATTTCAGTGACGTTCGCGTCCCACTCCACTGGTTCCAAGCCACTGTAGAAGTCTGCACACCCACTTTGACAGACCTTTGCACCAAGATGGCTGAGTCCCACTTGTGGTACCCGACGAGCCGCCTTTCGCTTTTGGCGGCTCAACAACACGGCCAGTAAAGAGGATGCTGCCGGTGACTTTCTCTCGGATGAAGAACAAGAACGGATGATCTGCTTTGAAGGTCTTCGGCCTGGGTCGGACGGACGTAATTCCAGTAACAAATCCTGTAGCCGCGGCTGCCTCCGTTCCTTCCTCGTTCACATCGACATAAGCTTCATGGAGGGCAGCGGAAAGGGACAAATTGCGCGTACCATCAATGCCAGACAAATCGACCAGGGTAGGTATAAACATGTCAGTCATGCCCAGTGATTTCAAGATGTCAGTTAGAGAAACCTTCAATGTCATCTTGAACTTCGGAATGGACACATCTACAGAATGTTCATCCATCGACGAAATGGCATCGTTGAGGGCGGAAGAAGTAATTTTTGATTCAAGCGCCGACAGACCGTTAATTATGTTTGGAAGCAGGATGTACATAGAAACCTCATTCCCGTAATACGGCAGCTCAACGATCTTGCAGTCAAGACTGGCTACCTCGGCATAATTAAATCCTCCTTCGGACAAGTTCATCATATCGCTCTTCGTCGTTTTGGTGGCAGAAAGAAAGAATGTGTTGGATTTTGTGGATTTCTTTTGAAATGGTTGCACCCAGAGTCCTTTGAAGTAGATGGCGTTTACAAGAACGAGCACCGTGTCTGTGTTGATAGTTTCCTCGGGGAACAGATTCTGTATCTTCAGGTTGGTGTGGTTGGCCACCCACTTGTTGATGTACCGACGACTGGGTTTTGGGTTTGATTTAAAGTCCATTCTCTTTACCAACGAAAAATAGTTGTGTTTCACGAGGTAAATGTACGACGGCAGTAAGGGGTGTACGTTGCTGCCAAACAAGGCGTTGGCGACACTCAGCGTGTAGTTGTTGGTTGGGTCGTTGAAAGCTGCGAACAGTTGACGAAATCCATCGTGAACATTTCCAGTGACGCTGGCAAGTTTCATCACTGCATTAATTTGTGTCTTTGTATTTCCTTTAGCTCCGGCACAGACCATGGCCAGTGCTGAAGAAACACTGAACGGGGAAAAGAAGATGTTTTTTATTTCAGCGTCCAGCCGAATCTTGCCGTAGAGATCCATGGCGAAGTCGTTGATGGCGGCCACGACTTGTGTCATCGCCGTCAACGACAGACCCGGTCGGGACATCCCGACTAGGACGACCCCGAGAAGTAGAGCTGCCTTTACTATTGCCATTTCCTGCAAACACGTGAATGTTAAAGTTTCAATCTTCTGCGCGTGTGTGCGTGTGCGTGCGTGTGTGTGTGCGTGCGAGTGTGTGAGTGTATGCGTGCGTAATATAAAGCTAGGAAGAGTGTCTCACATTAAATTGGTTGGTAACGACGCCAGCAATAAGTATCCACACTGTCAATAACGTAGACGGTTGAAAGCAACCATGTATCTAACAATAATGGAACTAGCATCTCCTTCCCTCCCTCCCTCCTTCCCTCCCTCCCTCGCTCCCTCCCTCCCTCCCTCCCTCCCTCCCTCCCTCCCTCCCTCCCTCCCTCCCTCCCTCCCTCCCTCCCTCCCTCCCTCCCTCCCTCCCTCCCTCCCTCCCTCCCTCCCTGCCTCCCTCCCTGCCTGCCTCCCTCCCTCCTTCCTCCCTCCCTCCCTCCCTCCCTCCTTCCCGCCCTCTCTCGTGCGTGCGTGCGTTCGTGCGTGCGTGTATTCGTATATGCGTGTCTATGTCTGTATGCGTATGTTTTTGTGTGTAAGTGCATCCGTTCGAGCAGGCGTGCTTGTGCGTGCGCGCATGCGTGAGATAAAATATGCATGTGCAACCTCTAAATATACAACGTCCACGGAGGTACATATTAAAAAAGGTAGTACTCTTTATTGTGCCTTATGAGACTACATAGCAACATATTATAATCTTATCGCCGCCGCCATATGTTACAGACTCCAAACATGCTTATTATGGTTAATACGTAGCTATCTAGAAAACGCATTGCAAAATAGGAAACACTATCTTAAAAGTATTCCAAGTACCAACCTTCCTGATATGACAGTGATCCTCTCAGATGCGCACCACAGTCAATGTGTCTACCAAACGTTGCCTTCCACTGTGTTTTGTGCCTCAATGTACCGCTCAAATTGTCTCTGTCTTTTTAAGAGGATTGGTCACGTTTCGCACGTGCGGTGCCAGCCAGCGGAGTGGAACGAATACAGCTCCACTCACAAATGATTTCAAAACGGATCCCCCCATTTATGACGTGTTAGTTTTATAGTCCTATACTTGGCGACCCAGGTGTCGCCATTGCATGTTACGCGCCAATGAAATACCCAAGTACAATGGTGTTTTGTGTGATATATCTTCCGTGTGATATATCTTGTTACGGACTGTTAACAAACTGTTAATACGCATACCAGTCCTCTCGCGTAAACTTACTAATTTCCTTCGTGTAAGTGCGTTTAGTGCACACACCGTCCAGAACGTTCGTTTACAAATACGCCATATGTTGACACCATATCTTGAACACAAGCGCGCACACGCACGCACAAGCACGCACGCACATACACACACACATAGACACACACACACACACCTGAACCTGACTGACGTAACTTATTTTTAATAGAACAGTAAGGAACTGGAACGGACTAACCGAAACAGTTGTGTCTGCAGCCACGGTGGATACTTTTAAATCTAGGCTGGGCAGACGACTCTAAAAATTCCCTGTAGTGCTATGCCATATGCCCCCCGTCCCCTATATTGGCGTAATGACCGTATGGTTTTTGCCAATTATTATATAGACATAGACATGTAAGTCATTAGTCCAATGTGGTGAATGTCAACTGGATCCAACGAAACGACAACTCGTTGCGATTTAGGGCAACTCCAGGAGATTGCACGTATAGTTGCTTAGTTCAGCTGGGCACCGTTTCACTAAGATAATGGAAAATCCATTATTAAGCGGAATCGGTTGTTAAAGGGAATACAAACACCTATTGCTTGAATTCATATTATATTACACCCTGCTATATATTTCCATGTCCACAAATGCAAACAATTAAAACAATTCAATGAATTAGAAATTCCACACTTTATGCTGTGCATCCGGATATTTCGAATATGCATATTGTAGGCACGCTTTTCGGGATGCCGAGATGTGACGTCACATATGACATATACTGGCATCAGGCTGACCCTTTCCATGCATTCAGAATATGTTTACAAGGATAGCTTTTGGGTCGAAACTACAGTCAGAATGAGTTATTGTGCGATATATATATGTATATAGATAATAAACATACATAGCAAACATACATTGTATCCAGCACCTTTCTGTAGCTGGATACAATATATGTTTGCTGTGTATGTTTATTGGTATAGATTATCTCCCGTGGGTTGCAATCTATGTAATTATTCTGAAAACGAACCGAAGGTCAACGAAAGCCGAAACCTGGTCCACTTGTAGGCCCATTCGCATTAATTGTTTTGAATAAAATTGGATTCATGTGGAACCGCAAGATAACTGCTTGTTCCTCTGTGATGACTAGTGTTTATAATACATCGGATATATCGCGCAATAACTCATTCTAACGCTCGTTTCTACACAAAAGCTGTCCTTGTAATGCTTTGAATGCATGGGAAGGGTCGGTCTTTTATATGTAGTGAACGCTGTCTTGTCTACGTTTCCTGCGATGATTTAGTGGTTTCGCACACGGTTTTCGTTCTGTTGATATCAGGCGCTGAGAGCCATATATCTCACGGAGAAAACAGTATAGATCCTTTGTTTACAAGGCAGTGCACACATTTCAAAAGGTGTGTCCTCCGCGCCGATTACTAGTGGGACAGATTCATATGAAATTATGCTCGATATTCGGTCACAATCAGTGCCAGATTTACGGAAAGGCAGACGCGGCAGTTGCCCAGGGGCCCACACAATATAATTTATGGGGGCCTCCACAAAGCACGTTTTGAACAATATCTTTGGGGCCCAAACGTTTTAGACGAAACGTGATTGCTTCAGTATAATGCAGATTGGTATAATAAATGAATAAAAGTCGTATTTTGTTGTGAAGTTCTTATTGTAGAACAGCCGTTCCCAAACTGGGGTACGCATACCCCCGGGGTACGCGATAGGTTTTCCAGGGGGTACGCGAAGGGTTGGCTGAAAGTAAGGTGTTCGCCATCTCGTTTGTGTTACTCGTGTTCGCGCTTTGCAAAAAAGATGGATACCTTAAGGGAGAGTTCTTGTTCTATCGGACCGTTCTACCATTCCATAGAATTAACTAAGTAGGACAAAGGGGTCTTTTGATAGGCTTACAAATGTTTTGAGGCCGATGGATTATCCTGGAACAATGTACGCACGTGTGTCATTTTTTTACTGCATTGTGTGAATTAGAAATGGTCAAGAGTACATGCAATAAAAAACAGAACTATTCAAACGACGAGTCCAAACCATACTGATATAAATCAACAATGGCCATTTCAGTATTTATATGGTTATTACCATTGTTTTGATACAATTTAATTTTCTTGGCCCAATTTTTGCTTTCAACATTGTACATTCTTTATTTACAGACATCAGTGAACCACATCTCTACTGTTTAAATCACTGAAGTCAATTAGCAGTTATTCCCGAGTGAATGAAGGAGGTGGTATGTTTCACCATTAAAAATATTATATTATATTATATTGCATGATCCATCGATACACTCTCGCATTAGAGGTTGTCCCGACAGAATAAAATGCATGTCGTGATTGTATTATGGCAAGGGGGGGGGGTCAATACTGGTACATGTAGGAACAAATAATGCAGACAGGGAGGGAACAACTGCGATAGTACAGAAGTATAGACAGTTAGTGAGGAAGCTAAACAAGACGAGAGTTGAACAGGTTATTTTGTCAGGAATTTTGCCAGTAATGGGAGGAAGGGGGGCAACGTATAGAAACTGCAAGAGGATGGCGATCAATGCACTAGCTGAGCAGATGTGTGAAGAAGAGGGGGTGGGATTCACAGATTTATGGGGATACTTTGTTGGGAGGGAAGATATGTACATGAGAGATGGCCTCCATCTTAGTGAAAAGGGGGCAGCAGTTTTCTCAGAGAACCTGCTGCAATCTGTTGACAGTGGGACAGGTTGCATCTATTTAAACTAGATTCGCAGGGGGGACTCACAGAAAAGCCTGAAAATGGAGGCATAGATAAAGACAGCACAAATAAATCAACAAATAACAGTCTGGAAAACTCTTCTGAAGCTGGATATAAATGTGTTTGTTTAAATGCAAGGAGTATAGTAAACAAAAGAAATGAACTAAACATTATGGTAGAAGATATTGACCCTCATATAATAGATATAACCGAATCCTGGACCACCACCGATATATCAGATGCTGAATTGGGACTGACAGGATATGTAATGTTTAGGAAAGATAGAATAGGAAGAAAGGGAGGTGGAGTTATTTTATATATTAAAGAATCTATTCAGGCTTATGAAATAAAATTAGAAAGAGAAGCAGATTGCGAAGAAGCTGTTTGGGGTAACATAGTTACAGGAAACTCAACGTTAACAGTTGGGTTAGTTTATCGAAGTCCAAACATAAGCATAGAAGAGAATGAAAAAATACAAAACGCTATAAGGGAAGTAAGCAAACGGGACTGTATTATCATGGGGGATTTTAACCATGGGCATATACAATGGAAATCTCTACAGAGTATGGGGAGAGAGGACCACAAGTTTTTTGTTTTAGTTCAAGATACATCCCTTTCTCAACATGTGCTAGAACCAACCAGGGGTGAGAATGTGTTAGACATAGTTTTGTCCTCACAGAATGAATTAGTTGACAATGTCAAGATATGTGAGCCACTGGGGAGTAGCGATCACAACCAGATACATTTTACCATCAAAGTAAAATCAGAAAGGAATAGCAAAAAGCAGTATAGGAGAAATTTCCACAAAGGAAGGTATAAGGACATGAGGAAATATTTAGCAAAGATAGACTGGAATTAGACACTGATAAACAAGACGGCAACAGAATGCTGGAATATATTAAAGAGTGAAATTAAGTGCATAGTCGATAAATTTGTACCCTTCAAAAACAAGGAAAACGGTCCAAAAAGAAACACTTATCGAAAGAACCCATTAGAAAAATTAAGTATAAACAAATGATGTGGAAGTCTTATAGATGTATTGGAAATTATGAAGACTACAACAGTTATAAAGAAGCACTTAACCAAGCTACAGCTGAAATTTGAAATTCAAAGAGAAGCTATGAACAACAATTACCTAGTAATATCAAACATGACAGCAACAGTTTTTATGCGTATGTTCGAAGCAAACAGAAAGTTCAAGATAAGGTCGGTCCTCTAGAAGATAGTGCTGGAAATATAATATCAGAGGGATTCTTAATGGCAGAAGACCTGAATGAGTACTTTAGTTCAGTGTTTACCAGGGAAGATATATATTAGTTCACTGCCAATACCAGAGGCTAAGTTCAAGGGGGCAGATTCAGACTATTTAGGACAATTAATTGTAACCCCGGAAATGGTAGCTAAGAAAATAAGGGCTATGAAGGATAATAAATCACCTGGAGTGGATGGTATTCCACCCAAACTACTATTGGAAATTGTAGAACAAATTAGCATACCGCTTGTCAACTTGTCATTAGAAGAGGGAGTGGTTCCTTTAGAATGGAAAGAAGCAAACATTATACCGTTATTCAAAAAAGGTTCGAGAAACAAGTCAGAGAACTATAGACCAGTGAGTTTAACATCAGTGATTTGTAAATTATTAGAAAGACTAATTAAAGATCACATGGTGGATTTTCTTGTTAAACAAACCTTAATAAACCCATCTCAACATGGTTTTTTAAAGCGAGGTCATGCTTAACAAATATGTTAAGTTTTTTGGAAGACATCACTAAGTGGGTAGATGAGGGATCACCAGTAGATATCGTCTACTTAGATTTTAAAAAAGCTTTCGACAAAGTACCACATCAAAGATTACTGCTCAAACTAAAGGCCCATGGGATAGGAAATGGTATAATAAACTGGATAGAACAATGGCTGATTGACAGAAGACAACGTGTAGTAGTTGATGGGGAGGCTTCAAACTGGAAATCGGTATTGAGTGGGGTACCACAGGGATCAGTATTAGGTCCTATATTATTCTTAATATATATCAACGATTTGGATGATGAAATAACAAGCAAGATGTTGAAATTTGCGGATGATACAAAAGTGTTTAGAAGGATTAAAAGTGATGGAGATAGACAGCATTTACAAGATGATCTTGACAGGTTGATCAAATGGTGTGAAAAATGGCAAATGCTGTTCAATTTTGGGAAATGTAAATGCCTCCACACAGGACATGGGAACGAAGAAGTAGAATATACAATGAGGGTACTGTACTAAGTACTACTGTAAAAGAAAAGGACTTAGGGTTAACCATTAGTGCTGATATGAAGGTTTCAGAGCAGTGCGGAATTGCAGCTTCAAAGGGAAATCAAATCCTTGGATTAATTAGGCGAAACATAACGTATAAGGAAAAAGAGCTAATAATACCGCTGTACAAAACAATAGTTAGGCCTCATTTAGAATATTGTATTCAAGCGTGGAGGCCATATCGCAGGAAGGACATAGATATGCTAGAAAGAGTGCAGAGGAGAGCAACTAAAATGATACCAAATCTGAGGGACCTTAGTTACGAAATACGCCTAAAAAAATGCGGTTTAACAACACTAGAGACCAGGAGATTGAAAGGAGATCAGATAGAATTGTTAAAAATATTGAAGGGTTATGAAAATATTGATAGAAATGTGTTTTTCTCAGTTAAGAAAGATAGAAGGACTAGAGGACATGAACTTGCATTAGCAAAGGAGCAGAGTAGATTGGATATAAGAAAGTTTTAATTTTCACAAAGGACTGTAAATGAATGGAACAGATTACCTGCTGATTGTGTGGGTGCTAGTAGCGTGAATATGTTTAAAAATAAAATCGACGCATACCTCAGACGGGCGGGATACACATAGATAAAAGGGTCGGACTCTCGATAAGCCAAAGGGCTTCCTTGTCCACCTGCCACCTAGAGTTAATTCTCTGGGTGGCAATCTTGTATTGTCAAGAGGGCAAATGCCACCAAATCCAGCGCTCTCAGTACTCGTCTCTGCTTTTGCCAAGAGTTTCAGGCGGACCAAGAGACACAGCTCTTCCACACCGCTTTATATTGACTCTCTTGGCGAATATGAAGCTAGACAGACGGAATTCCAAACTAACGTCCCGTGCAAAAGTTAGAAATTTGCTCTGAGATTCGTCCAGCGTGGAGGTGCAGTATCTTAAGCAGATGGCATGCAAGAGAGTTCGTGAATGACTGCACCATTTCCTGGCCAAGTTCTCATCTAAAATGGGCGTGACGTATCTGACTCTGTACGATGTCCCCAGGGCACTAGTGATTTTCCGTCCACCTATTTATGTGAACACGGATTTTCGGCGTTTTTTTGCACGAAGACCAAACTTCGAGTCCGACTCTGTGTCGCGGATGATATCCGAATCTGCCTGTCCAAAACTGCTTCCCGAATTGAGTACTTGATTTTTGAAAAGGCTAGCTCACCCATCTAGTTGTTCATATTTTGTATTATAAATTCGGCGTACATTTTTGTTTGTCTCAACAATAAGATTAAGTGTTATCGTTGAACTGAGTATAGAGTATTGTTTTACAGAGTCTATAAATGTTGGGTTAAACCGATGGGGTACCGTGACGATCGTGCGAAACACCAAGGGGTACGCGGGGAAAAAGAGATTGGGAGCCGCTGTTGTGGAAGGTAGAGAGGAGAGAGAACTATAACGATACCATACCCGGCTAATCACTGCTCAGGGACCCCACAAGCCTCAACCCAGTGCTGGTCAATATAAAATATAGTCTAACTATCGATAGACACATCTGATATACGAATACATTAGTATGTCTTTGGCAGACACATGTCTTGTTGGTAACACAGCAAAACAATCTCAAAGACAGTTAATTTGTATTGTATTGTATTTATTCATATTCCAAAAGGTCCAATGGACCCATTAACAGGACTGATAACTGAAACAATACATATAAATAATAAAACAATAATAGAATAATCAAAACAATAAGAACAATAACGACATAAAAACCACACAATATCAATATCAAATATACCAGGCAAACATCCGTTATACATAGAACTGTTTTTGAATTGCAGACCTAAAGGTTTCAGCTCCTGAAAATATATCGCAAGTTGGATCACGTAGATACAATGTGTTGAAAGTAGTCAACATTAAAACAGTGTTTTCTAATGTTGATTCTGCTATCGGAAACTCTAAAAGGATTGTAGTTTCGTAGATATCGTGAAGGACAGTGAAATTGGACAGCCCCTACCAGATAGGACGAGTCTAGTTGGGAGTGCACACACTTGTGTAACAAGATGAGATCTGCAACTTGCCTACGATGTTGAAGGGGATGTAGTTTAAAAGTATGGCAAAGTTCGGGATAACTGTCATATGAGTACTCTATTATGTATTTGTAACATAGATATTTAATTAATTGTTTTTGAACTTTTTGATTTTGTCAATAAACGTACGCTGCCAGGAATTCCAGATAACACTGTACTAGTCCAACTGACTTCTGACTAGAGATATATAGAAGGATCCCAAAACATGTACATCGGTAAATGTTGTGCAAATAAAACCACACATCTCAGATCTTTCACAGCGGTGACCATGGGCAGAGACCGACTTTAAATCGTGTAGTCATAGAATATACGTTTCTTTTTTTGAACGACGTTATGCAGCATTTCTCAACGTTAAGCTTAAGGTGCCATGTCTCACACCAAACACATTAGTGGAGCAGATATGTGTAAATAACAAGAAGAATTGCGGGTTTTGTGGTAAAAGCACCACAATTGGTGCATATGATGTTAAGGGGGTATTAAGTGATTTAACATATAGTGCCAAGCTGAATTGTTTCCGTGACGCCCGTGATATGGGAAAATCCAAAATGGCCGCCGCCCGAATCTAAATATCTATTAATTGTCCTATCTTCGTGAATAGTTAACATAAAAACATAAATAAAGTATCTTTTTATGTGTTTTCAGACATGCCGAATCCAATGGCGTCATCAATTCATTGAAAACATGGTTATATATTTTAAGATAGGGCACAAGTTAATGATAAAATTCAAGATGGCCCCACCTGAATTGTGAATATCTACCAAATGTCATATCTTCCCAACCAGTTGACATAAAACCATGGTTGAAGTTTCCTTGTATATTTCTTTGGACAAAACTAACTGTTCTGTACATGTCATATTGAAACAACACTTAGTTGGAGTCATTGTGGTTGCAGTTACCACTGCAGTTACCACTGCAACGGCATAGTGATGTGCATTTTAGAGCAGCCCTGACGCACTTGCATAGTCCTGTGCACCCTTTCTGGCATGCACAGCGTAGCAACTCGGAACATGACGTCGCTGCTTCTGGGAGTAATGTCCACAGTGGTTCCAATCCTTGTGTGGCACTCTTACGACATCCGCAGGTCCCTGGAGAAGGAAGTTCTGGAGTACGGACATGTGCCTGTCCCCACACATGTCCACCTTGGTGTATAGCCCGTTTTGTGTGTTGCAACAGTGCTGCTCCTGTAGCTGGTGTGGCGTCGATGGACCTTGCTTTGGTACTGAAGATATGTTTTCTGGCAACACTGGTTTCTGTGCAGGTTCGGTCATACAGTAGCACAACGTAGGACTCGAACACAGACATGCTGTCTTCACTGAAGCTCGACGGATGTGTCGACAAGGTAGAGAGAATACTGGGGTGACTTCATTGACATATTCCCAGATGTCGAATGCATTTGTTCCCCTGCCTGCAAATGGTGACAGTGTTTCGCAACCTGTGAAGGCATGGAACATGGGGAGTGCACCTGCCTTTTCATCACCAAGTTTTGTGGCGATGTCATGAGCAGGAATGTACCTCAGGTGTTTGCCTGTGTCAAATGCGACCCATAGTTCCATGTGCTCAAGGAGCACAGCACTATACTCTGCCAGAACTACCACGTCAATTTTCACAGTACCCAACATGATTCTGCGATACCTCCTGTTTGCTGCATCGCTTGCATGAAGGAGCATTCGTGTGTTGGCGTCTACATGCGTACATGGATCTAGGGATGAGACGTCCTGATGAACTCTGGTGCAAAGTACATTCTGGCCACATGTTGAGTACACCTCCTTCTCCGCAGAAAGATTCTCTACAACCTTTGGTGGTAAGTAAAAGAACCAATACATTGTATGTTATTGTACATGTTGCAGATAATGATATTAGAATGTAAATGCTATTATTATGTCAGTGATCATCGATGTATTTGACGTGTGTAAACGCATGTATGTTGTTTCCAAACTCAATCATGCCAAACTGGTAGCTTACCTGGTGTGCCAAGAAGTTGAATAGTTTAGTTGTCTTCTAGTCTTAACAACTCTTGCCAATTTCCTGGGATTGTGTTGGATGCTGCAACTCTCCTTCGAACACCCTTTCCTCGCTTCTCTCGCGCCGTGGACTTCAGACTCCCTTCCAGGTACACATCCCAAATGATGTCAATTCTTGTCACGTTTTTCAACTGCGCTTTGACATAAGGAAGAAACACCTGTGTGACATATTCTTTGAATGTTTTGACACCGATTGGCTTCAATATGTTGGTGACTGCAGCACCATCCAATATGATGACATCGACTGATCTCTACACGACGTGCATAACTTTTCCAGACATTCCACAAGATCAGACTTCGTCGTTCAAACCGGAGTTTTCCTAGCTGAGACAACGGTGGGTATGTATGATTCTCGTGCTTGAAGAAATTGTCCAAGTCGCCGTCGCAGGTTTGACAGGCAATGTACAGTCGTGAAAACAATGGACAGTCGTTCTTGAGTGATGACACGATCTGTTTTGCTTTTGATGGAACTCTTGATGGTGGTCGGTTGAACAATTTGATTTTCGATTTCTACTGATGGGATCAGATACATGTGTTGATCGTTGTGTAGCTCGCTCTGTCATGTACTTTTCATACTGCTCCTGACCTGTCTTTTCTATCACACGCACGGTTTAGACTATTGCTGGATCAGCGTCGTCTCTAGTGTCAAGTACCAGAAGGTAGCCACTATCTTCTGTGAATGGATTTCCCATGTCTTCAATTACTCGAACAAGAGCCCTGACCTCCTTAGCAAATGTGACTTGCACAGACTCAGTATGTTCATGGTGCTTGAAATTGCTTGTATCAGTGTTCTCAGTGTTGCGATCCATGCAACTGATCTCAAATTCCTCAATGGCCCTCGCCAATCCAGGTCCTGCCACCATCCAGCACAGTAGGGCTCTTGGATTTTGTAACAAACCGACTGCCCCACCATCTCCTTTCATGACCTTGTTGTTTTGTTCGTGTGCACGGTCGATGGCTATCGCTGAGAATGGACGTTTTGTTTTGTGCACAACAAAGCCTCCTTGAGCGAACTGGCTTGCTATGTCAGGATGTCGTACATGCAACGTCATCATGTCACGAATGTGAATCGGCACCCATCGAGAATAGTGAGTGTGGTACAGTGCAAAAAATCATGGTGTCAGCGCTGCCAGGACAGTGACATAGAGCGAGAAGTTGGAATCACGTATAGACTTCACATACACAAAAAGGAGGAGCTCCAGCTGCATGACAACAAACCATGTCAGACAAATATACAAGGACACTTCAACCAAGGTTTTTTGTCAACTGGTTGGGAAAATATGACATTTGGTAGATATTCACAATTCAGGTGGCGGCCATCTTGAATGTTACCATTAACCTGTGCCCTATGTTAAAATACATGCATTTTTTCAATGAACTGACAACGCCATTGGATTCGGTATGTCTCAAAACATATAAACAACACTTTATTTATGTTTTTATATTAACTATTCACGAAGATAGAACAATTAATATATATTTAGATTCGGGCGGCGGCCATTTTGGATTTTCCCACGTTACGGGCGTCACGGAAACAATTCAGCTTGACACTATATCTTAAATCACTTAGTACCCACTTAACATCATATAAACCAATTTTGGTGCTTTTACCACAAAACCCCCAATTATTTCACATATCTGCCCCACTACATACACTGTCCAGACCCTTCTGCACCAATTGACAATCGGTCACCGACGTAATTTCTTTAAACAATTTGGAATCATCAGCATACAATGACATCTCACATGAATCAACATGATTATTGAGATCGTTAATATACAAGACAAACAGGAGTGGTCCAATTTGTGAACCTTGTCGTACACCAAATAACACCGCCTTCCAGTAAGATGCTTTGCATTCGAGGACCACGCGTTGTGTTCGGTTGACAACCACTCTGTGCATTGCCCGGAATAGCCATATGATCTAACCTTGTGAATTAACAATTGGTGGCACATTGAATCAAAGGCTTTACTGAAGTCCAAATAAACATAATCAATCTATGTCTTGTTGTCAATAGATTTAGAAATGGCGTTCAAGTAACACGCTAGATTAGATACTTATACGCCTCACAAATCCGTGTTGGCTGTATGAAATTGTGCTTTCTCACAAACTTTGCTAAATAGCGGTAAGAGAGAGAGAGAGAGAGGGGGAGAGGGAGAGGGAGAGCGAGAGGGAGAGGGAGAGGGAGAGGGAGAGGGAGAGGGAGAGGGAGAGGGAGAGGGAGAGGGAGAGAGAGAGCACACTCCCTAAGGATTATACGTGATATATTGTCAGGATCGCATGCTTTGTTTACATTGGTGGTTCTTAATACCCTGATGACATTATCATAAGACACATTGATATTAGCAAAAAATAGATAAGCGAGCGAAAAATGAACAACTGAAAACACGTCCCAAAAATGCTATTTTTAACGATTGCTTGTACGATTACGGTTCGTCAGGTCCAAATAATAATAATAAAGGTTCTTTTACCGCGCGATCTCTAACTAATAGTTAATAAATGCGCTCACAATATAGAAACATTTGTAAAAATAATATATAAATTAGTTATAAATTAATTAATTTACAAAATAAAAAATAGATTAATAAATTAACAAGAGTCACTAAAACGTCCTGTAAATAAAACCTGCTATTGTCCACCATAAGTTTGTTTAAATAAATATGTCTTCAGGTGACGTTTAAATAAAAACACAGACGGAGCATCTCGTAGAGTCAGTGGCAGTTCGTTCCATTTGGCCGGACCAGTTATGCCAAACGCTCGCTTGCCGATGGATTTTGATGCTCGTGGAACTGCAAGGTGAAGATGATCACGAAGACGAGGGTTGTGAGTTCGTGGATGTAGTAGATGTGCAAGGTACTTCGGCGCCAAACCATGGAGCACCTTGTAAATATACACAAGTACTTTAAACACAATGCGTTGTCTGACTGGCAACCAGTGCAGAAGCGCCAGTACTGGCGTGATGTGTGAAGATATAGGTGTGAGGACAACTAGGCGGGCTGCCCTATTGTGTATCTTCTGGAGACGTGCTAAGTGAAATTCGGGTAGGTCCAGCAGCAGAGCGTTGCAGTAATGAAACAACCAGCGCAATGACCAATGAATGGCAGACCGGCTTCGTGGTATAGGCCCTGATGGAGCTAATATGTCTCAGATGGTAGTTACACTTCTTACAAACAGCATCAACATGCTGCTTCATGCTCATGTTAGTGTCAAAGTGAGCTCCCAAAATAATCTTGATATCGTTTGAAAGCTTACAATTTCTGCTATTCATATAGATATAAAATGGTTTCCTGGTAATCATTCGTAAAATAAACTTTGGTAGAGCTTATAACATGAAATCAAGAAATGATGAAGTGCGCATGTCTGAACCTATGCAAATGAGGAAAACAGCGCCGCAATCGGAAGATTATTGTACTAAGTACCCGCCGCCAACATCGTTTGGAACCGTTCAGAACACCGAAAACGGCAGGATTGTAGGTCCGTTTATAGGTGTTCTATGACCGGTTAGCGGGATATATAAATAATAATAAGATAACTTCTATTGCGCCTAAATCCTTGGAAACCTAGCTCAGAGGCGCATCAAAACAAAAGGATTGGTCAATCTCAAAATCCATAAGTAGTATTCCAGTTGTCAACAGATGGGTCAAGACGCTAGGGAGCTACGGTGGATAAGCAACGTTGTAAAGAATTTTTTTAAATGACGACGGAATGTTTTTATATTTTCAACTGATCTAACACTAAGAGGGAGCATATTCCAAAGAGTTGGTGCAGCAACAGAAAAAAACCCTCGTACCAATGTCAGTGTTTACAAAAAGGAACAAAAAGTAGGTCAGAACTAAATGATCGAACCTGGATAGTTTTTTTAAAGGAGTAAGCAATGAATGCAAATAAGATGGTTGTTTACTGGACAGTGCCTGGTATGTAATGACACAGATCTTAAATATTATACGATATCGTACAGGAAGCCAATGCAAAGACTTCAAAAGTAGTACAGAGCGGTAAAAAGGAGGAGATCTTGTAACTACTCCTGCTAGACAATTTTGGACATGCTGAAGTTTTGTGATATCCTTGCTAGCGATATTATAAAGGAGGGAATTGCAATAGTCAAGTCTGCTGCTAACAAACGCTGTTGCAATAGTTTTAGTAACAGAAAATGACATATACCGGCGAATACGGCGAAGATCACGATTATGATAAAACAGCAGCGACACGTTTGAGATATGTGTTGTCGGAAATTGAAGTTACTATCAAAGATCACTCCTAGATTCCCCACCGAGGTTGCTGGCGTGATATACTGATTCTAAATACGCGTAGGGAAAAAACATCCAGTTTACTACGCTGCATTGGAGTACCAATAATGACCAATTCAGTTTTATTTGCATTTAATTTCAACTTGCTGTCAGTCATCCAGTGGAAGAAATCTTGAAGTCAATTACTAAGTTGGTTAAGGGAGCGATTTGTATCCGACGTAGCCAATGAAATGTAGATCTGAGTATCAACAGCATAACGATGATGATCCAAGTTATGTCTTTGTATAACAAAGCTTAGTGGCGTGTGTAAAGAGTAAAAAGCAAAGGCCCAAGAACAAAACCCTGGGGAATACCAAATAAAGCCGGCAGTGCAGCTGAAAAGCAGTTCCCAATCTTCATAGTTTGGTATCTATCAGTTAGAATAACAAAAAGTGCATCCTTTCAAGTAATATCAAAATCGTCGGGACCGGGCGAGCCATGAGGGTGCTAGTGACCGTAGAATTTCATGATTTGGACGTGTTCCGAGTTGTACATTTTTCGCTTGCTTATTTATTTTTTGATATGAGTCATTAAGTCGGATTGAAAGGGGGAATACTTGGATAAACAAAGCTATCAACTGATGCAAAGGCAGATTCGAAGTGGTCAGAAAATAGTTGTGCTATGTCAGCTGGACTGTCTGCCTCGGTGCCTTTATATGCCATTGAGTTGGGAATCTTTATATTGGTTTGCTTGCTTTTGGCAAAAGTGAATAGACGTTTGGTGTTTTGTTTGACGGACTGTTCAATTTCCGATATGTAGTCACAATTCCTTTCTCTTTTAAGTTTCTTAAAACTGGTTCGTAGTTCAGAAAATACTTGGTAATCAGATAATGATTGTGAGCGTTTCCATGCTTTGTGTGCGGTGTCTTTCTCGTTCAAGGTTGCGATCATATCGTTATCATACCATACTGGGTACTTACGTCCACGAATGCAGATACGAGGAACGCATTCATTTATGGCAGTACTGTCAGTAAGAAACGACCACGGGATACAAGACAATAAGTGTCTTAGGTGAATAAAGTCTGCTTTGCGATAGTTATAAACAAAGTGTTTCGCGGATTCCTGCTTTGGTTGGTTGGCACACATTCGTTCACAATGCAGGGCGTCGTATGTGGATTCCAGCGCCCTGTCTGTTTTCTTAAAATTACACGCCGCACCATGTACAAAGACAAAATCCGTGTGCGTTACACTGCACAAGGCCGTATTCAGATAACATTTCAACACACAGTTCGGACTGTGGATTGGTCCATGAATTGAGCATAAGGCCTATTATGTTGTTTGACGGTGTCCTTTGAATGTATGGGCGATTACACGCCCAAAAGTAACACTCAATCGCAGTCAGGGTTCATAGCTCTAGTGACCAGTTCCAGCGATTTCTCGAGCTCTGACCAGGTGTCCGCATCCGACCAGGTCGGGACGTAAACACACCCTAGGTACAGGCTTTGTCCCGTCAAGCGCGTTTGGGTCCATACTATTTCCAGATCACTTTTCCAGATCCAGCCTACGTTTGGAGTTGTATGCATTACTCACTGCAACCAAAGCACCACCACCGCGACATTTCCTGTAGTTTGCCACAACTGTGCTGTCCCCGTCTCTTCTGTATATGTTGTATGAAGTTGGCAGTACCTGGTTGTCTATAGTCCCCCCCCGCACCCATGTTTCGGTTATCGCTATCAAGTTGTAGTCATGATCGCTAACAAATGTTAAAGCCTTGTAATTTGCCGATAATGCCAGTGGCGTTTTGATAAAAGAGTTTATGGGTTGGGCTACGTCCGGAGTTGGGATTTACATCCCCACTCAGCATAACTAGAATCGGCAGAAGTGCCACCAAGATGTACTCGGCCGTCACGCCTGTGTGGCTCCGTCGAAACATGTTATCGCCGTGATGGAGACCCGACGACTTGTGCATTCGTCGGAGACAGAACACGAACTGACCCGTGCTGATTCTACGTTGTATTGGGCCGACCGGCATTGACACCCAGACATGCCTCGTCAGGAACAAGAATGCAGCCACGCATGACCTAGACAGAGCAGTTCAGCTGGTGCAGGAAAATAGCGAGTCCTCATTGGGCGATATTGGCAGCTTTTACAATAAAAGCAATATATTGCAGTCTTTAAAACCACGTAAAATCTCTATGAGACGTAATGTTGTTGACGCATTCACGTACCACTCTCGTATTGCACGGAGACGACTGCAACGACTCCACCGCAAGGCAAAGGAATCAAGATCTACTGCAAGTAGAAAGAAATACGTATCAGCCATAGCTGAAGTCCAGAAACAACAACGTCGTGCATATTGGGACTATATGAATAACTTGATTGACATCCCTGACTCCGATGACGACACTATGGACAGACCACCAGCCCAGAAGAGGTTCTGGAACGACATCAAGTCACTGCGTAAGGATACTACAGGTGTATCCCCTTCGAGAAGGAGGCAGGCTATACTCAGAATCCAAGGACGAGGCAAATATTCTCAACAGACAATATAAGTCGGTGTTTACAAGAGAAGTCGTTACAACCACCCCACTCCCCTACCACAAATTCCTGACGTTACGGTTACAGGAGAAGGTGTCTTGAAACTCCTGTTAAGGACCAACCCACACAAAGCCACCGGGCCGGATGGAATCACGGCAAGAATCCTCAATAAGTATGCTCATGCCATCGCACCATTGCTCACCATCATATACAATAAGTCGCTGGAAGTAGGAACAGTGCCAGACGACTGGCGACATGCTGACATTATAGCTATTTTCAAAAAGGGAGACAGAAACACTGCCCCCAACTACAAACCAGTTTCTTTAATCAGTCTGTGCTGTAAACTGCATTGCAGCACCTAGAAGAACATAAAATCCTCACTGACTGCCAACATGATTTTCGGGCCAAGAGAAGCTGTGAAACCCAGCTACTGACATTAAGTCATGAAATAGCAAATATTCCGGCCGGGGCAAGTAGATGGACTTGGCTATATAAGATTTCTCGAAGGCATTGGACAGTGTACCTCATCCGCGACTCCTGTTAAAAATACATAATTATGGGATCAGGGATCCACATACAGGTGGATCGCTGAATTCCTGTCCAACATATATCAGCAAGTAGTCGTTGATGGAGCATCGTCCGACCAAGCCCCTGTCATCAGTGGCGTACCCCAGGGCACGGTCTTGGGACCGCTCCTGTTCCTCCTGTTTATCAACGAGCTACCTAACAACCTTCACTCCAGCACTCGTCTATTTGTTGAAGACTGCATCATCTACAGGGAAATTAGATCCATGGACGACTTTCGAATTCTCCAGGAAGACCTAGACCACCCTAGCATGCTGAGAGAAGGAGTGGGACATGGATTTTCATAAACAGAAATGTAACATCATTACCTGCACAAGATCAAGGAAACCCAAGTATTTTAACTACCAATTTAAGGGCCATACATTAGAAGTCTCCACCTGCTCAAAGTACTTAGGCGTTGATCTGCAAAAGACCTCTCTTGGAAACGACACACTGAGCGATCAACAAAGAAAGCTGACAGCATGCTGGGTTTTCTTAAGCGGAGGTTCACGTCGGCCAGTGAAGACATAAACACTAATGCCTAAAACCCTGGCAAGACCCCGCATTGAACATTCTAGTGCCATCTGGAATCCTCTCCACCAGGACCAAGTAAATAAAGTTGAAGCTGTGCAAGGTGAGTCCGCAAGATATGTCACCAACGGATATCATAAGTCCACCAGTGTAACATCCATGCTAGACTATCTACAATGGGAATCTCTGGCATCAAGACGCACCAAGACACAACTGACCATGCTTTTCAAGGTAATCCACAACTATGTTGATATCGACCCCCAGCCCTACCTCAACAAGAACTATATGCATTCATTCCCTTAAGTCCCGTCAGCTTCCCGCACGCACACATGTATTTAAATTATGTTTTTTCCCAGGGTCATTCCTGTGTGAAACGCCTTGCCAGCACGTGTTGCTGAGGTTCCCAGTTTGGGTATTTTAAGAGTGAGCTTACTAGCTTTCGTTCTGATTTATTTGTCCTTGTCCGAAGTATGGTAATTGAGGGACTAGGGCTGTGTCGGCCGAGGTTTATCTCCGATGACCGCTACGGTTGCCGAATTGGCCTAGACCTAATACCTGAAAAAGACAACGACAATTTTCTCAAATACTTTTGGATTATTTTTTATTTTATTTTTCTTCTCTTTTTGTTTTCTCCAACAATAAACCAATCGTTGTTTAATGATCAAGATAGATCGGTCAACGTAACATACATATACATATATTGTCCAACGTTTACACGGCAGTTCAACGCTCGCTTCAGTAAATAGGATATATTGCGGAACGAAATATTTTAACACTTCAACGTCGCTATGTCACGTGCATGTTCGCACAATGACAAACGGAATTTATTTATAAGTGATGGTACAACGCACATACGTCAAGGAATCGTCATTTCCAAGTCAACATGAGTGTAATGCGTCAGTACTGGTCCATCAAATAACGGCGTTCTGGCCCAATAACTGGTCCAATGCTGGTTGTACACTGGGCCAGTAGCAGCATATTTTACTGATCCAATGCTGGTATCATACTGGAACAGCAGTGGCCCTGTGCTGGCATAGTGTGTTTGTCCAGTACTGGACCTGTATCGGCTATACTGGCCCAATGCTGGGTCCATACAGCCAAATTTGTTTTCCATAGGTGGCGCTGCATGCTATACACTGGCTAGTATTGGGCCAGTTTTGGGCCTGTAAGAGCAATTTAAGTGTGGTATGTGCATTATGCTGGCTCAATACCGGCTGTACCGTTAACGGCACAAACGGTAACAAGATTTAACAAGATCGCCACCCAGATAATTAACTCTAGGTGGCAGGTGGACAAGGAAGCCCTTTGGCTTATCGAGAGTCCGACCCTTTTATCTATGTGTACCCCGCCCTTCTGAGGTATGTGTCGATTTTATTTTTAAACATATTCACGCTACTAGCACCCACACAATCAGCAGATAATCTGTTCCATTAATTTACAGTCCTTTGAGAACTTTCTTATATCTAATCTACACTGCTCCTTTGCTAATGTAACTTCATGTCCTCTAGTCCTTCTATCTTTCTTAATTGAGAACAAAATATTTCTATCGACATTTTCATAACCATTCATTATTTTAAACACTTCTATCTGATCTCCTCTCAATTTCCTAGTCTCTAGTGTTGTTAAGCCTCATTTTTAGGCGTATTTCGTAACTAAGATTCCTCAGTTTTGGCATCATTTTAGTTGCTCTCCTCTGTACTCTTTCTAGCATATATATGTCCTTCCTGCGAAATGGCCTCCACGCTTGAATACAATATTCTAAATGTGGCCTAACTATTGTTTTGTACAGCGGTATTATTAGCTCTTTTTCCTTATACATTATGTTTCGCCTAATTAATCCAAGGATTTGATTTCCATTTGAAGCTGCAATTCCGCACTGCTCTGAAACCTTCATATCAGCACTAATGGTTAACCCTAAGTCCTTTTCTTTTACAGTAGTACTTAGTACAGTACCCCCATTGCGTATTCTACATCTTCGTTCCCATGTCCTGCGTGGAGGCATTCACATTTCCCAAAACTGAACAGCATTTGCCACTTTTCAGACCATTTGATCAACCTGTCAAGATCATCTTGTAAATGTTGTCTATCTCCATCACTTTTATTCCTTCTAAACACTTTTGTTATATCCGCAAATTTCAACACCTTGCTTGTTATTTCATTATCCAAATCGTTGATATATATTAAGAATAATATAGGTCCTAGTACTGATCCCTGTGGTACCCAGCCATTGTTCTATCCAGTTTATTATACCAATTCCTATGCCATTGGCCTTTAGTTTAAGCAGTAATCTTTGATGTGGTACTTTGTCGAAAGCTTTTTGAAAATCTAAGTAGACGATATCTACTGGCGATCCCTCATCTACCCACTTAGTGATGTCTTCCAAAAAACATAACATATCTGTTAAGCATGACAAGTAGTTGCCAGTATATTGCCAGCATTGGGCCAATTCTGTTATGTTTGCTGTGTTTGTATGGAAGCTAAGATGATAGCGTATTGACATTAGAAGTTCCTCCCTTCAGGTCTTGACTTTCTTTGTAATTATCCGAGCTCGCTGTTTGGGAATTTGACTGACAGCGCGACAATCTTGGTAAACATTGAACAGTTGAATTCAAAAAGTTGTTTCTGCATCGATAAAGTATGTCTGGGCGTTCAGTGCATTATATGCATATCGTTTAAATACAGGCCCTTAGCCAGAGACCCGTTGGCATAACAACGTAAGGGATACACAGGGGTTGCAGGGATGCAGAGACTTGTGACAGCGGGCTTAATGTAACGTGGTAGCTACATCCCCTGGTGGATTAGGCCAACACTAGCATGTGGGGTAAGACCACATTAGATTTTATATAGGCGGCCATTATAATGTTCCCTTCACTTCCTAAAAAGTTTGTCTAACAATCTTCTTGAAAATGTCACAGCATATTTATTACCCATCGACACAAATACAAATGCAGTGGAAAATTCGTGAAATTTTCATACGTCGTTTTTCAGAAAAATAAAAAATACCCCTCAATGTTGCCACAATATGGTGACGGATCAGAAACTTAACTTTTTTTTATATCCAAGATGTATTTAATTTACCTGGTTGAGGCTTTCGTCAACGTATCACGTCGACTAAACTAGTACCGATGACGCTGAATGACATCATCGTGCACGTGAGGCAGTTCAAAATTGCCCTCATCTCTCTTTATGGGTGTTTGGGATTTCCTGATCCAGATGGCATCCTTAATATGCCGGATTCTTCTGGTGGGTTCCTTGTCTACCATTGTTACTACCTCCCAGTCTATGATGTGGTTTTCAGTTGTCGCATGGTCTGTAAGGGCGGACTTATTGATGCCCTCAAAGGAAATTTGTACTTGGAGGTTTTCGGAAAACACTCAAGGGGATGAATTTGGAGGTTTTCGGAGAGCTTCACTGAATACTCACCACGTTCCGATGCCAATGACTAACGCGTGTGTAACGTGGTTTTCCATGAGTATAACAGGTGAATAGAAAATGAGGTCGGGTAAATGGGACAATTTGGTTCGATTGATTTCATATGAATCCAGTTGGCATTGTTTCGCAGACGAAAATCTGAGCGAAACAAGTGATCATTTTTAAGAACAATAACGAGGTGAAAAGAGTGAACACAGTGTGAAAAGGTGACCCAATACAACTCGCGGGCTGATACCATTAAACACAGTTTACGCTACTTGCGTAATGGATGACGTTACGCAACCGCATATATAAAACACTCCTCAGTTAGACTGCTTATTTTAATTGGGTTTACCCGCAGCGACGAAACATAGGCTATTTTGTCTGTTCCAATTGCCTCAGGGTGCCTGAGTTAGATCTCTAATTTGTAAACTCTAATTTACATGAATGCATGAATTTTCTAGCATAATAATTATAACGATTGTAAACCTGATTTGTGTTTACAACGATGGTTTTTCTCATTTTTTTGGGTGGCAGGGGGATCCGTAATGAGCCATCTTAGACATATTGTTACCATTTATCCAAATAATTCGTTATGTAACTAAATTGAAAACGGAGATGGGCGAAGTAACTCAAACCGGAGATGGGCGAAGTAACTCAAAACGGAGTTAGGCGAAGTAACTCAAAACGGAGATGGGCGAATTTTTTTAATACGCCAACATTAACAGCAATAGCGGTAATGTAGGTTGAAATCCGTAGTTTTCTTACTTACTAACTCCTTATATGTCTGTATTACTTTTAGCATTGATTAACCGGTGTATTTCGTTCATACGACGATCAAGTGTTACCATCTGCGAATCTACGAAATATACCTATATAACTATTCGGCCAGGTTTAGATGGAAATAGATAGAGTTATATATTGGTTAGTGATACATGTTTCGCTGGAAATTATTGAGTTCCATCATATAGCCTATCAGGTTGCAAAATGTAGGTTCACATTCGCTGAACCAAATCTGATATGTTTTGTCGAAACTTTGCTTAGCATCAAACGAATGTTCTGTGCTACCGCTATAAATAAGTAGTCCCGTAATACACTTGTGTCATTACCACGAGATTTCTTTTGGCTCAAATCCGTATTAAAACGGGATGCCGCCGAATTCATCCCAACATCCATTTTGAATATGGGAAACCCATAAGTAACGGCATATATGTACTAGATGTTGCGTGCAAAACAAACCACCTTTGTTTATACCTACTTCTATGGGTGTACAACAACATCGCACCAAATGTATCTCACGTGTTAGCGTCGCTTCCGACATAAAACGTTTTTCGTAACTAGAGAGTTAGTTTTTCAGGAAAACAATCCCCAACCGATGCGAATGTAATTTATTGAAACTTAGAATGTAATTGTATGTGTTCATTAACACATTCTACCTGGCGCCTGTCCGGTGGCGGTGGTACCTGGCGCCTGCTGGTGGTCCGTGGTACCTAGTACGAGACAACGGCGCGACTAAGTTTTAGTGTTTTTTTATTTACGACTTTTTTGTGTGAAAATACGTTGCGTCGTTACGTGTATGACCCCTCCAGGGGCGTACACACATTACGACGCGATTAGTGACGTGACTGGCAGCTGCGACAGGTGGATGCATGCACTCCTGTTGGTAGCGGCTGGAACTGGCGCCATTGCCTGGCGGAATCCTGTGGAACTATTCGAAAATGGCGGGGTTGTCTGTTCATCAATGGCGAGCTATGGCATTAAGTTGCACCTACATGATCATCCGACGTCGTCGGCAGAGATGTGAACGTCGTCGTTCATGCAGGACTGTGCAGTGGTTGTTAAGGCACGACGAAAAAGTGCTTTTAACAACCTTATGCAAGATCTATGAATTTTTCTTCTAAATTTTCGTCCCAAACAATGGTTGGTTACCGCCATTGTATCTATTTCTGAGAGAGTCTTTTGTAAATCCACACTGCTGGCTGCAATACAGGCAACGCTTCTGCGTCGCATGGTTTGTCTCTGAGTCCTTACCAAACTCGACTCTGAAGTTCATCACACATATATTTGACGAGACTCAGACCAAGTGTGACCGCGACAGCGTTATATGCAGGAAACCCGTAGTGACTAGGGTTGCATGGAGAAGATAGTTGTCTTGCGGGAATGTCGCAACGTCGAAATTAACTTAAATAAAGGTTAGATCACATTAGGCCTGAGAATCGACGCATGGAGGTGCATTGTGGTTCCTGTCAATTACCGCCAGAGGAGTTCTGTGGTGTCCAAACTTGCTACTCTCTCGAACCACTCAACCGGTTCGCTAGAACTAGACCATTGTATGGCCACTGATAGGCGCGGTTTTTCGATTCCTTTTTATTCCTCTCTTGCCGCTGATGCCCACAATAAATGTGTTGGCTATTCTGGCGTTGTTCGCACTGACGTCCAGTCCATGGATTATATAAAAAGACTAAAAATCAGAAATGAAAAGACACCCTAAAAACAAGAGGATGCGAAAATACATAAATAGAGGCAGGTGACTGGTTAGTGGTGTCGACTGTCTTGGCCTCATCCACATCCTTGGTAAGAGAGTTCCAGTCTGTATGGTATGCGTGGCAGAAATGAAACATTCTATAGTGCCCTTCTACAGTGTTTCTCAATGCTTTATATAATCGCCCCAAATGTTTTCCAACTAACTAAAGTGCCATGGTTACGTATAACTAACTGTTTACCGGGAACCCACGCCAAGTAATTCATGCTTATGACGCTGAGTATACTTGTTTATTTTGTCATCTATGCATCGATTTATTGCAAAAACGGCATATATTCTATATACCAGTCTATAGTAATTTTCTGTTTTTTTTTATACAACTAGTATTGATTTTACCGCAGATAAACTGAAAACTATAATCGGCTATAATTACACTTTGTTGCACGGCTGGATGACGGATGAGTGTTGTATAGGCCTAGTTAGCCATACAGTCAGCAGTCTGATAAATATTCCCTGTAACGAAAAATACTGCCGCACCGACCCTTAATGCGCAAGTTCCGAAGTGCAGTTTTTCGCAGAGGGACGTCAGGGTTTGTTATATGTTAGCAAGGGGCAATATGTACACAGACTAATTTTACGAATAGGTAGCCAGGGCCTTACGTATACGTACGGTCATCCACATTATGTTATTATTTAGCGTTAAATGTTGTCTGATACTGATTTGGACAGTCGCGAAATCCATTATTTGTTAATGTTGTCATACTATTATCTTAACACATTGTAAACACTAAATAATTTAATTGTAACTAATTAATTTAATTTTAATCGAGCTAGTGTATTAGGGTACACGGGGATTGTTGTAATTTTTTCTCTCTTTGTAATAACATTTCCACAATTTTAGTTTTTAGTTTTCTGTATATATTGATGTGGTTTTATTAAAAATATGATATTTGGGTCGTTCAAGAGGTGTATCACCTAAAGCAACATGTGCTAACCATATATATATTTGTGTGTGTGTGGGGGGGGGGGGGGGTAAGTATGTATAATGTCTCCAATAAAATTGCTTTACAAATCCTGCATCTGTAAAATACTGCCGCACCGACCCTAAATGCGCATGTCCGCAAGTAGAAGTTCGTTGTGTAAAGAAATATATTGCCCTATTCTAAATATATTAATTTAATTGCGATCTTGAAGCTTTATTATGACTCTCCGTGAGGCAAATGAAGACAACTATGACTGCTAAGTCGTATTCAGTATTACTAAATCTGGTTAAATCCTGTTAAATTAACTAAGTTAACTAGCCATCTTGATCCTGTTACATAAAATGGCAGACGAGTTAATTATATTCCGCGTCAAAAGAAGCTTACTACTAATGCTACGGTGGAAAACAATATCATGCAAAACATATAATAAAACAATTGTATTGATGTGTAAAGACTGGTATTTTATTGACTGAAACCTGACATTAGAACAGCGAGCATCGAATAGTCCGCATGACAGCCATAAGTATCTCAGTTCGCTTTTGCAAATTCACACTGCTGGATGCAATATTGGCAAAGCATCTGCGTCGCATGGTTTGTCTCTGAATCCTTACCAAACTCGACTCTTAAGTTCATCACACATATATTTGATGGGACTCAGACCAAGTGTGACCACGACAGCGTTATATGCAGGAAACTCTAGTGACTAGGGTTGCATGGAGACGAGACTCAGACCAAGTGTGACCGCGACAGCGTTATATGCAGGAAACCCGTAGTGACTAGGGTTGCATTGAAACGAGACTCAGACCAAGTGTGACCACGACAGCGTTATATGCAGGAAACCCGTAGTGACTAGGGTTGCATTGAAACGAGACTCAGACCATATGTATCGCAGGTCGCATTTGCAAATCCACACTGCTGGCTGCAATTATACAGGCAAAGCTCTGCGTCGCATGGTTTGTCTCTGAATCCTTTACCAAACTCGACTCTGAAGTTCATCACACATTTATTTGATAGGACTGCGACAGCGTTATATGCAGGAAACTCTAGTGACTAGGGTTGCATTGAGACGAGAGTTGTCTCAATGCAACCCAAGAACTCGACAATACTCTAGCCACATACTGCACACAAGATTACACAATACAACACAATAATAGCACATGTTTATTAAATTAATACTGTTTTTATTTGTACATTTTTGTTTTTACAAGTCTCTCATAACTCTTTTTGAGTGGTCTTTGTATACAGTGCTAACTTTGAATGTAATGTATTTATTTGTTTTGTATTTTAATGCATGTATATGTGGAGTGACTCTCAGACTAAAATACTACTACTACGTTTGGCTGATACAGAGTTCTGAGCTGTACATAAGCAGTAAGAAGAAGTCTTGCGGGAATGTCGCGACGTCAACATTAACTTAAGTAAAGGTTAGATCACATTAGGCCTGAGAATTTCGTCGACGCATGGAGGTGCATTGTGGTTCCTATCAATCACCACAAGAGGAGTTTTGTGGTGTCCAAACATGCTACTCTCTCGAACCACTCAACCGGTTCGCAAGAGCTAGACCGTTGCATAATCACTGATAGGCGCGGTCCTTCTTATTCTCTTCTTGCCCACAATACTCGCAATCATTGGCTATATTCAGTGTTGGCTATTCTGGCGCTATTCGCACTGACTTCCAGTCCATGGATTAAATAAAAAGTCTGACAATCAGAAATAAAAAGACACCCTAAGAAAAACAAGAGAGAAGCGACAATACATAAATAAAGGCAGGTGACTGGTTAGTGATGTCGACTGTCTTGGCCTCATATACATCCTTGGTAAGAGAGTTTCAGTCTGTATGGTATACGTGGCAGAAATGAAACATTCTATAGTGGCCTTTTTATAGTGTTTCTCAACGCTTCATATAATCGTCCCACATATTTGTCCAACTAGCTAAAGTGGTACAGTTACGTATAACTGACTAACTGTTTACGGGGAACCTGCGCCAAGTAAGTCATGCTTATGACGCTGAGTATACTTGTTCGGGTGTTTTTAAATATGCATCGATTTATAGCAAAAACGGCACATATTCTATCTACCAGTCTATAGTAATTTTCTTTTTTCTATACAACTAGTATTGATTTTACAGCAGATAAACTGGAAACTATAATCGGCTGAATGACTGATGAGTATTAGTGATGTATAGGCCAAGTTATCCATACAGCCAGCAGTCTGAGATATGGTCCCTGCTAAAGGTGGTTGGATTTGAATGCGAATGCATGTCAAATGTATCGAATTATTTATATATCAATGTTTCGTCTTGGCAATTCATAATTGTTAGCATAATTGACTGGTTATATATATATATATAAGTATATATATATAATATAATACTCACACAATCATTACTGCTGTGGCGAAACGTTTATAAAATATTTCCATACTGTATTATTCATTATTAATATTACAACCCGAAGTACAATGCGTTCGTGGATAATCATTTAATAATAATAGTAATAATAATATGATTTTTTCTTATTAGGAAATGGTTAAGATGATATCAGCTCTACTTATTGGGGTCATCCTAGTCAGCTTGTCATGACCGGGTCTGTGGTTGACGGCGATGAAACAAGTCGTGGTCGCCAACAACGATTTCGCCATTGACCTCTACGGCCAGATTCAAAGCAAATCTTCGGGAAAGAATATCTTGTTTTCTCTTCAGTATCTCTTCAGCACTGGCCATGGTTTATGGCGGAGACAGAGAAAACACGAAGACGGAGATGGGCAACGTCTTGAAATTCGACAGCGTCAGCTCCAACAATGTTCATGTTGGTTTTCGACGATTATTCAAGATGTTCAACAGCCCAACCAACAACTGCACGCTGAGTGTCGCCAACGCCTTCTTTGGTCGCATGGGTTATCCGTTTTTACAAACGCACCTTAATATCGTCCACCAATTCTATTACGCTGCACTCAAAAACTTCGTCGGAAGTCCTGAGGTAGTCGGAAGTTCATCAACGATTGGGTGGCCAGCAACACTAACCAAATATCTCCTTGATGCAAAGCGCCAAGGTCGACGTCTCCATCGCGAAGTTCAACATGACGCTGAAGATACAACGAAGGGACATGTTGGTGGCGATAGGCATGAGGGACTTGTTTAGCAACGCCGATCTGTCTGGCATCGACGGCACTCACGCCCTAGTCATGTGCAAAGCCGTTCACAAGGCTTACATCGATATGAACGATGAAGGGACGGAGGCAGCACAGCTACTGCGGTTGTAATTAAACTTACATCAGCATTTGAGCCCACGAAGATCTTAAAGGCAGATCATCCATTCTGGTTCTTAATTCTGGACCTTCAAGGCATATCATCCATTCTTGTTCTTCATCCGAGAGAAGATCGCCGGCAGCATCTTCTTCAGCGGCCGAGTCATGACTCCGCCTCAAGCAGACGACGGTTCCTCGGGTATCGGAAGTGAGGCGACCCCATCTTGCTGTCGATGTCTGCCGGATTGGTTTTGCCGACTACTCCTGAGATATCCTGGTTATGGCTGGTATAATGGCGGCTTCTGAAAACACATTCATGTGAGATTCGCATTGGCCATACGTTGTGAAATAAAAGCGTTGAGGCTTGAAACCAAATATGTCTATGTGTTCCCCGAAAATTAAGTAATGCGCCATCGCTGTAACAAACGTAGTGAATACATTAACAATTATTAATTACATCCTTTCATATAATTGAAAAACACAAATATACAATACTAAATGATTAATTATAATATAGTTTAAGTGTTACTGCTTTAGGGTTTACATATTGAACCCTAAGCGACTATAGCATGTTTTTGTTCGCATTGTGTTCGTGTTAGTGTTGCCACCTTAACGCGCAGTTACGTGATGTTTCCTTGTAAATTCCCCGAAACAGATTTAATTGCATTCGTCCAACTGTTGGCTACAATAGCATTCACTAGTTCCGCCAAATGTTGCCGACGACCACACAATAGTACAACCCGTTACACACTAGCGGCCATTTCAGGCATGTTGTTCTCCTCCTGATTCCATGTCGTCAGGGATGAGGCTGGCCTTCGTTTCATTCCTCACTTATCTTGCACTACTTTCTCGACCAACTGTCTTCACCCCACTATCTTTTGCTCTCGTTCTCCACCCCTCTCCCAGTCCTTCCAAGTCTTTCTTTAAGCAGTTCGTCCATCGCAGTCTAGGTCTTCCTCGCCTCCTCCCCCCCCCCCACACTCTCTGGGCATCTGCTTTATTTGCTAGCCGTTCTCTTCCCGTTCTCTCCACATGCCCAGTCAACTTCAGTCGATTCCTCACCAGCTTCTTCTTAAGGCTTTCTTTTACTCCAACATCCATCCTCAGTTCCTCCATTCTTCTGTTATCAGTTCTTTTCACTCCCGTTACCAAACCTGCTTCTTCTCTTGTTGTTTCTCTGTCAGTTCCATCGTCTCTAGGCCATACAAGTATGTCGGGGTAACACATGAACAGAGCGCCTTTCCTTTTAGTTTACGCGATATGCGCCTGTCTCACAGCACACGTTCAACTTTCCTCCAACCGTTTGCCCCTGCTTTTATCCTCATGCGAATTGCGGTGTCTGAGTTACCGACCCCGCATATCGCTACACACAAATATATATAAAAAACTGTCTTTGTTTTAGCTTCTTCCCTTCCATGTGTATTTTCAACTCTTTGTTTTGCTGCTCCTCCCAAAGTAACTCCGTCCTGTCCAAATTAACTTTCAGTCGATGTCTGCTGCACATAATCTTCCACTCTGTCAGTTGTTCTTGGAGATCTGCTTCCCCGTCCGCTACCACTGCCAGTTCGTCTGCGTACAGTAGGTACCGGAGGACATCTCTCGTACCAGTCTTTCTGTTTATCAGTTCCACCACTATGATAAACATCAGTGTGCTCAGGGCGCTCCTCTGTCTCGGGCCAACATTTATTTCAAACTCTCCTGACACTCCCGGTCCACACAACACCCTGCTCTTTGTTTCTTCATATGTCCCTTCTACCATCCTGACCTCCGCCTCTGGGACCTCCATTCACAAACATATGGCTTAGCAAAGTAATATCTATATATTTTCCACGGTCATGCACCTCTCCCTTTCTTTTCCATACAGCAGTCTTTATGTCCACCATATTCCAATTCGTTCAACCACCACCAGCATCGCCATCTTATAGTTCATCTTCTTTCCGCTATCCTCATCAAGATTTCTATACAGCTCCTCTTCCATCTCTCTCTTTGCCTTATTCATAACCCTCTGAGCTGCCTTCTTGTTCTGTCCGCACAGTTGCTGTATTGCTATATCAGGTTGTCCGCTATTCCCTTTGATTACTTCTATCTCCTTCCATACCTCTCTCTTTTCTCCAATTGCTTTGGCTACTTCTTCAGTCCACCATGTCTGGCTTTTGCTCTTAGAGGAAGCTCCTCCCTTACCAGATGTTCTGCCGCACAGCTCCTCAGCTGCTCCAATGAAAGCATATTTAAATAATTTCCATTCTTCTTCCACTCTTCCTATTGTTGGCCGTAGTTTCACATACTCTGCTGTCACTCTATCTCTATATGCACTGGCTGACATTTCCATCATTTAATGGTCTTCCGCTCCACACTTTTAACCTCCCTCCTCTTCTGCATACGCACAACGAAAACTTATGTTGCGTAGTCAAGTTTTTCACAGCGATGACCTTGCAGTCCTTCACCCGCCACATCTGCTGTCTCCTCACTACCACCAGATCCAGCTCTGTCTTGTGGCGGCCACTCCTATAGGACATTTTATGGCTTTCTCTCTTATGCAAGAACGACCCGGCCACTGCCAGCCGATTTCGCATCACCAACTCTACTAGCCCCCGATATTTTCGGTTTCTTGTACCCAATCCAAATATCCCGACCGCATCCTCTTCTCCTACCTCTGCTGTACCCACGTGTGCAATAAAATCACCGGCTATGCACATCGTCACATGCGCTTCTACCGCTCCCACCATTCTCTCTAGCTCTTCTCTGAAAGCCCTTTTCTCTCACGCTGCCCTTCCTGTTTGAGGTCCGTACACGGACATGATGCACACCAGCTTTTTTCTCACAGTTATCCATGCAACAATGATCCTCCCTTGCCATCTCTCCACTCTCACCACATCTCTACTGATCTCCTCTTTTATTATGATGCCTACGTCGTTACTCCTTCCATGATGTTTACCACTTCCAGATCTTTACCCCTCCATCATCCCCACATTGAGTTTTCTCAGCCGGACTTCGCATGTGGGTCGCCGCCGGCGAGACAATCCACCCGGGCGCGAATTTATTTTCCCCAAACAAGCTAGATAGGGAAATGTTTCCGCGACGGTGTAGCATTTCTGCTATTTCAAGATGGTTAAATCTACTTGCCTGAGGTTTAATTTGGGAAATGAGGAAGGTCAAGCCAGTAGATAGACATATTGTTGACCAACCGCCTTGGTTACGTAATTACGGCAACTCGGTTGCAGATGCGCTCAGTGGGGCGTGGTATTCTGTTGCTAGCATTGCCAGCAGGTGGTTTCACTGTAATCTTAGAGGGTGTTCCACAATGTTTAGTTTGAATTGTATATTGCTTTAGCCAATAGAAATGATGGAAACCTGTCATATGATGTGTAATTAGGTCCGCTTATATAAATGTTTATTGTACGCATTTCGCCATCTGGGCGCTGGCGAAGGACTGGCCCGGCTTCGTCTTCCAGTTGAACGTATATTCAACTGACTTCAACTGACTTCAACTGACTTCGCAATCGTTTGCGACCGTGCGATCATTGAACGGACGCGACTCGAGAATTCGCGGCGTACGACGGCAATCGTCAAGTGCCCGGCATCATCACTCGTGCGGCCGAGATACACCGTTCTAATTGTGTTCTGAGCTCGGCGTGTTGACTTCAACAAACGTTCGTATATATTCGAGATGGGATTAGCCCAGTGTAAATGTCTGTTTTCTGATTAAACGTATCTATTATTTGCTGTATTATGATTGGTAGTTATCTGTGTTTTGAAGTGATGTATTTTTACCTTTGAAGTATTCACATATATATGTATATATGTGTGTGTGTTGTAACAGATTACTGTAATGAGGGTCCGCGATGACTAGCTTATACTATGTATTTATATTATGGAAGTTATTCTTAGATAACACTTGGCGCCTAGTGTATGGTCGTGTAGCGGTATAATCCACCTTAGAAAGGAAGTGGAATTTGATAATCGAAAGACTCAGTGTTATTGTTTATTATGTTCTATTAAGATTTGGTTACGGGATTTCTTTATTCTGTTTATTTTGTTAATCGAGATATTTACCAAAAGAAAGATATCTTGTAATAAAGTTTATTAAAGTTTCCTCGTTCTTTGTCGCTTGTTCACGAAAACCGTTCTTTCTCATATGCGTTGACCTTGATATATAAGAACCCTACTAGACTGAGCCATCTAGTGTACGGAGACCTCGCTAATCCGTGACAGACGGCCATTGCCTGTTGACCTGACCCCTGACACAATGGTCCACGCGCTCGGTAGTAAGCGTAAACAGCGATGCATCGAGCACACAGTCTATGCGTCGAAATCAGTTGATAATTAATAATCTAGCAAATCAGTTATTAATGAAACGTTAGTTTTATGGGGGTATTACGCGGACTAATTGTAACGCCATGGATGGTTTTTTAATGCATTGTTTTACGGCTTAATTAGACCGTTAATGTGCGGAGTTTGCGGCAATAATGGCATTAATGGCCAAAATCTTTCATCGGAGTGATGACTCATGTGTAGCCCACAAAACATTGCAACTGTTGTATTATTTGTTATCATTGTTGTCGAGTCGTAAGATGCGTGAGTGCATTCATTATAACAATTGTGTAGAGAAATACTGTTATTCCAACGTTTTTGCTTGTTCCTTCCCTCCACAGCTACTTACAAGGTACTAATAAACAAACAGTAAAGCCTTGTTTCTTGTTAAATAGTGTGTCTTAACTCATTTAAATGACAACATAATTATGAAAAATGCTCTTACATATGTTCCATAATTACAACCAAATTCAGATTAAAGAGTGTTGACTGTAACAAATTGTATCATTATAATGGTTTTAGCGAGTAATGTTTATTTAATGGGCAATGTATATTACCTATAATTAGTTAGAAAAGTGAAACCACTATCATTACACTATTGCTATATTTGGGGTATAAATTGTGTTTATGTATGCATAATATATATGTATGTACATATAAATATAAATATATATTAAATATGCTGTGTTGTTTTGATACTATACTTTGTTGTATCCAAAGGCTGACATTGATGTGTCATGTATTGCCATACCAAACCACCCACTAAAGTGATAAGATATTGATTGATTCCATGAAATATTGTAGCATAGGTGAATTAATGAACAATATCTACATGCGAAAACATGATCGGCAAATTAATGTTTATTGTAGAAATATACATAATTACACAAATTAGACAATAATAATGTACATTGTGTGCAGGCACCAATACAATACATTTCTTTAAATTTAAGTCTTACTGTTCAATAATTTGAACAATAAGACTAAACTTAAAGAACTTTACCAATCAATAGTACACTATCATCACATCAACTATCGTGATGCATCGATAGTTTGATGTACGATTACACTTCTAATGTTGACAGCTTAGCTTCATATCAGTTAATATGTACGCAACACATGCAACCTAACAACAAGCAAGTAATTTAATTTGATTATCTTGCCCGGAACATACAACAGCAACAATTTAAATAAAAATGTGTAACTAGTAAATAATAAGAATAACACATTATACATTGTGCACCAAATTGTCCATCGAAACAACATATTGATTGTAGTAAGTGTATATTTAGTAATAATTAATACATTAATGAAAAATACACAAAATCATAGGATTTATTTATAATCATGCTTAATTAAATGCAGTAAACTCACATCATGCCAGTGTTTTACTAATACACATGATACACCACATTTATTCAATAAATTATGCCGGATATAAAATGTGATCGGCCACAGCAAAGAGGGTGTTAAGTTGCAAAATCGTGAAATAACGTTTTGAACCTTTTTTACCATTCCACATATTAGATTCTATTAAATTAATACCTCACTTGTTGAAATATCTAAAACAGTTTTCATTTATTGCTATAAATTAAATATACTTTTAAAATGCAACTTTGTTTAGAAAAATTTATTTAAAAATTGTGCTATGTGCTATTTTGTATTTTGTTAGTTTTTTAGTGTTTGTTGACAAAAATGAACCAGACATTGAAAGTTAAAATGATAAGGTATGCATTTCTGCCAAAACTACAACACTGATAAGACTTCACACCTAGACTGCTATTTTAGCTCGCGTGCAAACGAGGCCAGTGCGACTTAAACTCTGGTACGCTGTGGCAGGTCTGAGATGACAGTTTTGCACAGCTACAAAACGCAAAGCAATGTTGCGTATATACTGTGGAGACTCGCTTTATGGTCACTTTGGTAATACAGCCACCTCGCAATGAAGGTCACCCGAGAACAATGCCAAATGTGATCAAAGAGGGTGTTAAGTTGAAAAATCGTGATATAACGTTTTGAACCTTTGTTACCATTCCACAGATTAGATTCTATTAAATTAATTAATACCTCACTTGTTGAAATATCTAAAATAGTTTTCATTTATTGCTATAAATTAAGCATACTTTTAAAATGCAACTTTTTAAAAGAGAAATTGATTAAAAAATTGTGCTATATGAAAAGATATGCCAACGGCAGCCATATATTTAATATTTTGTTAGTTTTTTAATGTTTGTTGACAAAAATTAACCAGACATTGAAAGTTAAAATGATAAGGTATACTTTTCTGCCAAAACTACAACACTGATAAGACTTCACACCTAGACTGCTATTTTAGCTCGCGTGCAAACGAGGCCAGTGCGACTTAAACTCTGGTACGCTGTGGCAGGTCTGAGATGACAGTTTTGCACAGCTACAAAACGCAAAGCAATGTTGCGTATATACTGTGGAAACTCGCTTTATGGTCACTTTGGTAATACAGCCACCTCGCAATGAAGGTCACCCGAGAACAATGCCAAATGTGCTCCGTTTACAATAAAGTATAGGAAATTAGCCCCACTAATACGGTCACCTCGCTACTCCAATCCCAAGGGAGACCTTAATATTGAGATTTCCCATAGCATTTGTTACCAATGTTTATGAATTAAGGAAAGCAAACAAAGTATAATGATACTTGATGTTAAACCACATACATAAGTAGAACATGTTTATAAAAATATTGTAAACGCTATATGACACATCATGTAACAAATCGGAATGAAAGTCGGTAAAACAATACTGGCCTCTATGGTAAAATAAGATGAATAAAACATTACTCAGTGTAACAGTGATGGACACCACAAATATTACTGATCTCAGTATGAAAACAATGTGGTAGCAGTAATCAAACAAATGTCCATTGCAAAAATGTCATTTCCCAAGTTACCATTTTGAGCTGTGAGTTTGACCCTTCGTTCTTGTTTTTGTGGCAGTAAAGCAGCTGACTTTCCAGGTCATTCCAGTTAGTGTCAGACACAGGTGCGATCTGAAATACCATTCAGTCATAATAAATAGTATAGTCACAGTGCATAAAATATGTTGTTTCTTATAAATGACTATGCACATTGCAAATCTGGTGACCAAACAGGCTCGTAATATGGGCGCATTTTTGGGGGGATTGATAATATCCAGGTTCCTAAAACATGCTGATTTGCACAATGGAATGCATAGATACCACGTGTACACAACTTCTTCTGTGGTATCGGTAATGTGCTCACAACAAAGGTCTGAAAATCCTCTCACGTGTGATTTACGGAATAAATCGTTATTCTTATCAAATGGATGCACATTAACCAGAAACTGCATTTATGTTCTAGTTACACTTATGTGATCTACACATTGTACAGAACAATTCTATAAAGTTCCATTGACAAAAGGTGATTAATTCAAGAGATGTTAACCTATGAAATATGAAGAAACTATATTTCCTGATAGGGCAGACCATTCTTATTTAATTCCAAGTGCAGTAAACTTCGCCTATGTCGGATTCAATCGGGCTGAGTGATTTAATCCGAGTTACGCGTAAATCCGACGTAGCCGAAGATGACATATCCCAGCGCCAAAGGATACCCTCTAAAAGACCTTAGATAACTGTGAATAACTCATGAAAGTGTCTGTATTCCGCGGTAATTCTACATGTGTTGATGTCCACAAGCAACATACGACATTATGCAGTATTATAGCAGTTTTGTGCTTCATTTTGGCACGAATATCTAAGCTTATAGCTTAATAATTATTATTGATTGTAAATGTCAGTCATCTTCGATTTCACGAGCGTCAAACCGCAATGTCTTAATTAGCGTCTATATAGCAGCATGTGTGCCATTGAGTTTTGTAATCTTATCTTCAGACACCCAGACTTCATCGCCCTCATCATCGCTCAGTAAACCAACCGTCGGGGTGTTGTACGGTTTCAATGATCTGCTCGTTATTTGGAGTAGCCAACGTTTCTGCTGTCCCGTCCACGCCAACACAGTCGTCCGTCGTGCAAACAACATCTCCATACATCTCATGGAGCTTATTCCGTACGTTTCTGCTGTCCCGTCCACGCCAACACAGTCGTCCGTCGTGCAAACAACATCTCCACACATCTCATGGAGCTTATTCCGTACGTTTCTGAACGAAGGAGCTGTTTCGTCTTCGTCATCGTCTTGATGCTCAACAACTTAGACGAATCCCGATTTTTTTAGGAGTTTAGAAATGTTTTAGATTGCAGTTTATTCCACGTTGATTTCATAGCAATGGCGACGTCCAACGTAGTTCAACTTCTTGAGAAAATGGTGCGACTCCTTCTGATGCCTCTAGTCTCCTGGTGGTTAGGATGTACCGGTAATGGGACGTTATGTTCTTGGTTATATCAGCGTCCATTGGCTTGGCGATGCTAGTTGTGTTAGATTGATTGAGTGAAGATTGTTAGAGTGAAGACGTGACGCCTACGTACGTTGCTGTGACTGTCTGGATTATTTTTTTGGAATACCCGTTTCACTTTTTAGTTCATATGGTACATACATCTGTATACTCCAAGTAACCAAGTGATTTGGTCGAATACTGCGATCCGATTTAGGCGAGGGAAAACACATTATCTCGGATCCAATGGACCGACTCAGTTATTCTGAGTTAGGCAAATATCCGACGTACATAATCCGACTTAGACGAAGATTTTTATGGGAAATACATTACAAATAAACCGATCCTCGGAATTCTTTCCGAGTTGAGCGAAGATCCGACTTAGGCGAATCCGACTTAAGCGATATCTATTGTACACGATACCGAAAATAGATAAGCGAGCACAAAATGAACAACTCGGGACATGTTCAAAATCACTAAATTCAGAGGTCGCTAGCAAACTTACGGTTCATCCGATCCCACAAATCTTGGTACCATTTGAAAGATTACACCTTCTTTTATTCTAGCACATGCATGGTTTCCCGATAATAATTCCTACAAGAACCTTGACACATATCTGCAATCATGTTGTTTGCGGTCTTTTACACACCAGCAAACCAACTTGTTTCATCGACAAAGTTCGCCCATCTACCGATAGGAGCCCAAATTCTAATTTGCATTTCAGACATGAGTACTTCATAAGTTCTTATTTTCATGCTCTACCAACTTTGCTGACGACATAAACACAAGTAAACAAATTGTCTGTCAGCGTCCGGCGATCGCTAATGTAATGCCAATATTCAGTGAAACATCTTTTTTGACATGCAAAAATAGGTGGAGCTTAACATGTAAACATCAACTCACATAGGTCATGTGCGATGCCATAGCAACGCAGCGGTGATTGATAGGAAATGTGCAGTTTCACCGACAGACGGCGAAGAATATCCGACGCTAACATCGTTCGCCGAGTTCAAGCGGATGAAAACAACCATATTTCAGATCAACATAATGGTGAACATATACTTTAACATGATCAACCGTGCTATTTACTACGTAGATGAAAAGGTAACCTTTCAAACAGTACCACTATTTTGGGGATCGGATGAACTGTAAGTTTGCTAGCGATCGCTGAATTGAGTGATTTCGAACATATTCCGAGTTGTTCATTTTTTGCTAGCTTATCTATTGTTGATGATACACAGGTGGCATAAGATAATTCTCTTACACGTGCTGCAACAGCCAATGCACGGCAATGCCACTGGTTAAAACATACGTGTAACATCGGCCCTATTCAATTATATTGACATTATTGTGTCTCTGGGTTTGACAGTTTTGTGCTATTTCGTTTTTGGTTATAACCTCTTGTTTATTTTCTTTGTTATCGCACACACATGTGGGTGAGTCTTATCAGTGTTATGAGATACAGCGATTTGAATGCAGGGTAATAATACGTAGGACCCACACCACAATCCGTCGCTTTGGATCTCGCGAGATCTAGCCGTTGATCTCTGTGTATGCCTAACGAGAATTGAGCGTGACGTTCTTAGGCAATAACCGCTAGCACGGTAAACGCTGTAACCAAACGTTTCGCGCGGCGCTGTGTTTTTATACGGAAACTGTAAGTAATTCACTAGAACCAACTTTCCTGACAATTTATTTGCATAACATGATACAAATTAGTGATAAGGAGTTATTTGGATATCTTTTGTAAAGATTTCTTCGGATTTTTGAGCATTTCTTTTAGTACATGTTTACACTTTCTACGAAGCACGTGGACCACTGTGTCAGGGGTCAGGGCAATACCCAATGGGCGCCGCGGAGACATTTCCCTGTCTAGCTTGTTTGGGGAAATAAATTCGCCACCAACCACGCACATGCGTTAATTCCTTTCTGCTTCCAGTTATAGAAAAGACAGTCGAACAGTAATTTAAACTAAGTTTCTATTTATATTCACCATGTATGCCTTCAATACAGTTAACTTGTGATAAATGATAATTACGATGCGATGTGATGCATGTCAGATTGACTAAATTTGCTTCACAAACACAGAGAAATCACCAAATCGCCGTTCATTTGTTTATTGGGGTAGACAGAGGCCATCACATGCCACATGCAAATCGAAAGCAAAGTTAGGGACTGAGTCGGAAAGATCGTACGATTTCGAAAATGTTTCAAGCCTAGCCAGTTACGCTAACTTACTAGATACTGGTGATAATAAGGACACAGCTAATTCGATAGACAATAAAATATGCCTGGACAATGTTCACTTGTTGATTAAAGCGACATTTCTCTATTCAGGACCCGGTTTAGGACAAGGCAGTTGCCCCGAGGCCTCCACAATTTACTGTTTTGGTTCATGGCCCTCATGGCTTTGGAGTCAAATAAATGCAGGCTTTGAAAAGACTGTTGTGGCTCTACGTGGAAGCATAAAAATTAGTCATAACTAATGTGATGAGATGCGTTGAATGAAAAAGTGGTGCTGTGCTGTGCTGTGAAGCCCACGTTGTAATAAGTAGGAAGGAGGGGGACTGTTATGTTAGGATGATAGGTCATCCACAGCCCAGGGGCCTTCGTAGCCCTAAATCCAGCGTTGTGTCTGTGAAAGACAATGTAGGGCCTACTTTGAAGGCTTCGATATGGCGCTAATCGAGAACGGCACCGACTTTCCCAAATCTGAAATGCCATGTAATATTACATCACACGGTGTTTCAAACCCACGCAACATTTGGCAAACATTATTCGTCTCGCATGCATCTGATACGGGCAAGCGAGCCACTGTAGAAAAATTCGGTCACTGGAGACTCTTGGATCCACTCAAAATGGTTTGGCGATCCAAGTTTTGGTTATGACTAAGAGGTTAAGAATTGATACATGCTCTATGCACCGAAAGTAACTCTACGAGGGTGCTGAATCGTAGTTCCAATACTATGATTATTCCAAATGGCAACAACCTCCCTCGTCACAAATATGTTGCCGTACACCGTCCTGTGTTTGACCTTTAAGTTTAACGTGATCCAGTCACGTTTTGGTGAAGTCACGTACAACGCTCGTCCGTACTGCTTGCCAGCGGTTGGAAGGAAATGTCCGAACAAACGTAAGTACTACGTCGCAACTGATTCCCATGATATATTGCATACTGACGTTAGCCAGTGCCAGGCGCCGCCGTAATATCTTAAGGGCCATTGAAGGGCGAAGGTGCAAGAGGTGTTTTTCAGTCGTTCTAGCGTAAATAGTTACATTAATTAATGTTGTCTTCGCATGGGAGCTCCTAGCGCAGACACACTCTGCTTCGTTTATACATTTCACGCCATATATTATCCGCTTGCAGATGTCATATCCCGCCGACAATAAGTACTTTTACGTTATACATACGGCATGCTTAGGCAAGTGGTGAATAATGGCTGGCTTATGCTAACAAAAACCTGCCAAATGCATCGTTTGACTGATGTTCACGAAATCGGAGGGTTATGCTCATAAAAATCTTCCATCAGCAAACCTTTGAGGCTCACCAAAAATAACATCATGCCCTCTTGAGGCTCAAAACTTCCAACTGCATCCACTTTTTTGAAAATATTGGTGAGCTAAATATATCTTCAGCCCAGCCACAGAAACTTTAGGGGCTGAGGGACTCCCTCTCCCTCGGTTCCGACGTCCATGGCATGTATACTTAGGCATATAGCACGTATGCATATATGCTAAAAATGTAATCCACTTGATGGATATAGCGCAGCTTTAATTGTCGTTTTTGTGAACCAGTGTTGGTGCGCTGTTAGACAGTTTAATACTAATCTTTTTTTGAAGTATTTTTAAAAATGTTTACGATGAATAAAAAAAAACAGTTAACGCAAATGCTTTTTTTTCTTCTTCTTACTATTCTTCTTCTCCTTCTTATTCTTTCTTCTTGTTTTGTTTTTCTTATTAGTATGAATGATATTTCTTGTTATTCTTATTATGTTTTGTGTTTTTCTTCGTATAAAAATTATTTTATCTGTCTCATTTGTATTTACTCTTTACGTCTTTACCGTCTTCTTCTTCAACGCCTTCTTCTTTTTCTTCATCGTCTTCTTCTTATTATTATTACTGTTATTATTGTTATTATTATTATTGTTGTTATTATTAGTGCTATTATTATTGTTATTGTTATTATTATTATTATTGTTGTTATTGTTAGTGCTATTATTATTGTTATTTTGTTGTTGTTGCAGCAACAGATGCCGCAACAAGTTCCGCCGCGTTCATAGCTGCGACTGATACCACTAACGATAGACTCATCAGTGTCAGGTTCTACTTCTCCGTGTTAGTCGGACGTAAAGTGTAGACACGGCGCCTGGTGCGTGGCGTGCAGGGTGCCAACGTCTACAGCCGATCCTTTCTTCCTTTATTCTAACTTACACGCACGAGAAGTCGTGCAGCTTTAGTTTAATGTTATCTACACCCAAATGACGTATTGATGATAAAACAGCATGTCGACAACTCCCTTGTGTTGTAAAGAGTGGGTACCACATGGTATTCACCACCGACGCAGAGAGTAACGATGTCAGTTCCTCAGCTGTTAACAACACACACGCACACACGCACACACGCATGCACGTACTTAATTTTTTTTACTAAAAGAAATACGCTGAAGGTAATTTGTCCACCAAATTGCTTTTACAGCTAAACAGTGTTCGCAATTTGACAGTTGCGCCCGCCAACTGTTCAGATTGTAATCGAAACATTAAACTGATAGGCCTAAACAGTTGGCAGTTATTGCTTTGAAGTTGGCTCGTTCCCACGCTTCTCACCAAGGTGGGACCACGTATAACCGATTCACCTACGTCCCTACTAACATTAGTCAAATTGAACAGATAATCTCCCTTTAAATAATTGTTGAAGATGTATTACGCAAATTCGTCATCAGGGCCTACATTTGCGATCTTCAAGAAAGCGAACAAATATGACCTGCCACAGCGCACCGGGCCGCAGATGTCTGTTTTTCGCTAGAGCCAAAATAGCTGTCAAGATCATGTCCCATCAATTTTGTATTTTGACCGAAATCGTCCTCAATGTCCAGTTTATATTTCTCGACATATAACGCACAACTAATAAAATGCACGCATTTGCGAAACCGTAGATTAAAGGACAATAGATCATATCAATCAAAATTACTTCGTTTCTCAAAATATTGCTTTTAAAAATTGTGCTTCAATTTTTAGCAATAAATAAAAAACCTACTGAAGATATTTCAAACAGTGAGGTGTCGTATTAAAGCTTATGATATGTGGAATGCAAAAATATACAAAACTACTTGTGGATATCACAAGTTTACAACTTAATACCGACTTTGCAGTGGCAGGGCACAAATAACGTTTGTTTGTACTTGCTCATAACACCAGTTTACCAATGTTATTCTGTTGTGATTTTCTTGATTATATGCGATTTTCTCTTATTATGCAATATGAGGAAGTTGTAGTCAGTGCATAGTGCCATACAATCTGGTCTCCTGTGTGCGCCTATGTGTGAGCGCGAGTGGGTTTGCATTCAACATTATTGTGTTGTCACAATAATGGCCAGCTTGTAAACGAACGATGTTCTGCACTTAACTAGCACTACATGCAGTTATGCGAAGGAAATGTGATTTATTGTGACCACTTGCGAGCTCATAAACTGCCATTAAGAAGATACATGAAGTCTGACAAAACACCCTTCGCACCTGCGCTTTTCAACGGCGCCTACGCGCAACGGCGGTGCCTGGCACGCTGAACTAGTAAATGTGGCATTAAGATGTGAGAAATCACGGGACTCTGCCTTGCAGGGCCATCATTTGAATGTGACACAATATTCGTCGCACCCCGCTGGCTCCCATCGCGCGTGATAAACGTGACTAAACGTATTTAAAAGACGTTCACAGTTTGATAGATACATTGGTTCGCGAGAAACTGTGGAAGGCGACGGCCGCGAAAAAAAACTTTGGCTGTGTGAACTTCTACGTGAAGCGCTCACCTATACCGGAGGTTAGTACTTTGAATATTAATTAAAATTAATGAGTTGTTGTTTCCCATTGTGCAATAGGCTTATGTCTTCTAAATAGTTGTATATTAAATAGAATAGTATAATGTCTGTTCTTCAAAGTCTGCGTGTCATAACATATGGTGGCCTAGATAAGCCATAGTGTGTTGATATTATATTGACTACGTACACGCACGCACGCACGCGCGCGCATACATACACACGCACGCATATACTCACGCACTCGCACGCACACACACACACACACACACACACACACACACACACACACACACACACACACACACACACACACACACACACACACATGCACACATGCAGAAGATTGAAATTTTAACATTCACGTGATTGCAGGAAATGGCAACAGCAAAGGCAGCTCTACTTCTCGGGGTCGTCCTAGTCGGCTTGTCCCGACCGGGTCTGTCGTTGACGGCGATGAAACAAGTTGTGGCCGCCAACAACGACTTCGCCAATGACCTCTACGGCCAGATTCGAAGTATATCGACGGGAAAGAACATCTTCTTTTCACCGTTCAGTGTCTCATCAGCACTGGCCATGGTCTATGCCGGAGCTAAAGGAAATACCAAAACGGAGATGGGAAAAACCTTGAAATTCAACAGCGTCAACATTAACAAAGTTCACGTCGGATTTCAGCAATTATTCGAGGCGTTTAATGACCCAACCAACAACTACACGCTGAGTGTCGCCAACGCCTTCTTTGGTCGCAAGGGGTATCCATTTTTGAACAATTATCTTACACTCGTTTCAAAGCACTATTATGCGCTAATGAAGACCATGGCTTTTGCAACGCAACCAGAAAGCAGTCGACAATATATCAACAAATGGGTAGCCGATAATACTAACCAGAAAATTAAGAATTTGTTGCCTAAAGGATCCATTAATACCGAAACAGCTGCCGTTCTTGTTAACACCATATACTTCAAAGGACTGTGGAAAACACCATTCGATGTCAAAGACACAATCTCAAGCAAATTCCACTTGACAACATCAAAACATGTGAACACCGAAATGATGAATCTGGCTGCAGAGAAATTCAATTATGCTGACGTTAATAATTTAAATTGTAAAATCCTTGAGCTGCCGTACGTCGGCGATGAGGTGTCGATGTATATCCTCCTGCCGAACTCGATCAACGGTCTCGCAGCGCTGGAATCACAACTCACCTCGGCCAAGCTCAACAGCGTCATCCCCTTGATGCACAGCGCCAAGGTCGACGTCTCCATTCCGAAATTCAAGATGACATTGAAGGTTGACCTTAATAAGATTCTGCAATCGATGGGGACGAAAGACTTGTTCTTACGTGACGTAGCTGATCTTTCTGGCATGGACGGTAGTCGCAAGTTGTATGTATCAAACGTCGTTCATAAGGCGTACATCGATGTGAACGAGGAAGGGACGGAGGCAGCTGCGGCTACTGGAGTTGTTGTTGGAATTACATCCGTCCAACCCAGGCCGAAGACCTTCAAAGCAGATCATCCGTTCTTGTTCTTCATCCGAGAGAAAGTCACCGGCAGCATCCTCTTCAGCGGCCGTGTTGTTAAGCCGACAATAGCCGAAGGCGGCTCATCGGGTACCGGAAGTGGGAGTCAGCCATCTTGGTGCAAAGATGTACCAAAGTGGATGTGCAGACTTCTAAGGTGGCTTAGAGCCATGCTGAAGAAACGCGAACGTCAGTGAAACCAAGCATACGAAATGGTGTCAGAATTTTCATAGTAACGCTCGGTGAAGCATCTACGGCAACACATTTATTTAGGACATGCGGCTGTGGGGAAATATCATGACGAATTTATATACAGTGAGCTCTCGCTACAAGGAACACTTTGGGACTTTGTTAATTTGTTCCGTATATCCAGTGTTCCTTATCTATGGGTGTGGTACACACTGCTACCTGGACGGGTATTTCAGAGTTGTTCTTTTTAAGTGGATGATCGTTATATCAGAAGTTTTCATAGCGACACTCCATGTAGGTCGTATGACATTTTAGAATTGTATATTCGAAATACTGGTTAACATAAATACTAAACTGTGTCTCGGTGCACGTCTTAGCTTTGATATACACATTGTGCAAAGTGTGTTTAAATGAACAATTATTCGCCGTGTCGCCTTAGTTTTGTACACGTTGACTAATAAAACGTGACTTGAAAGGACATTAAAAGCGTTTTTTGGATTATGCCCTGTAACGAACTGATGATTCATTAGCTATCCTTTTACCACATGCAGTATTGACTACCCATGTCATAATCATACAGAATCCGTTATCTCGGTCGTAGCTTACCCCGGATGCAACCAAACACCCCATTCATGCACGGTATGTAAACGTCAATCAAGGAGATGCGTATTGTTATTTACTAAATAATTCACAACAATGTAAATAGCAAGTAGTCACTGTTTCGAACCTCCGGAGTTGTCTTTGTCTTTGAATCACAGATATAAAATAATGTAATCATCATCGTTACTATTTTGAAGGGAGTCAGTATGTTCCTGTACCCAGAATTAGCCAGCGTAAGAATTTGTGACAGGAAGTCTGCTGTGATGAACATCAAAAGTATTGCGGTTAACTCACGCCGCCTCTCCAATATTGCCAACAAAGCTTGTTTTGAAACTGGATGTTTTGTTTACCATTTAAACATGTGGAACTGCGGAGTCGAACCTTTCAAATTGCGAACATTGTTATGGGCTTACTAAGCACAATTTGGCGTGCAGTATTCTTTCAACATAATGCATTACAATCATAAGAACATTACATTAATCAATTAATACAAAGCTAGGAAGAGAGTGCCTCACATTAAATTCGTTGGTAACGACGCCATCAATACGTATCCACACCGTCAATAACGTAGACGGTTGAAAGCAACCATGTATCTAACAATAATAAAACCAACATGTGTGTGTGTGTGTGTGTGTGTGTGTGTGTGTGTGTGTGTGTGTGTGTGTGTATGTGTGTGTGTGTGTGTGTGTGTGTGTGTGTGTGCGCGCGTGTGTACGTGCGTGTGTGTTTGTTGATGTTGCATATTAACGTTTTCTACTTAGACGGTTTGCATTGCGGACGCCAATGATTCCCCGTAGGCTTTCTACATGTTTTCAATTGTTCGCAAAGGAAAACGTAACTGGGAACAATAGTATATATATCTACTGGTATAATGTACGTATTGACAAACGTCGGGTACGTAATCGGGAAACCGCCTGAAAGGACATAGGTGAAGTCATAGACGTATATGTTTATATGCCCTTCTCAAACTAAAACAAACTGAATAAATGCAACACGAATTATAACTAAATTAACAAAATAATATTCACAACTCATATATAAACTTGTTACCATAGTGCTTGTGTTACTAATACATGGGTTTAACTAAACATCATCTTCAATTAACAATTCACAAACATGTAGAAAGTAATAACAACTTGAGTGTTTTTTGTAAATTGTGTTAAACTTGGAAGTTGAGTCAATTTATTTGGTAAATTATTCCACGTTTTTATACCCTTGACGGTGAATGACAGCAGTCGGAGGGTGGTGTTTGTCGTTTTAACATAGAACAGTTTGTTTTGTCTGGTATCATGTATGTGTGTAGCTGCGGTTGGTTGAAATAATGCTTGAACACGACCATTTAAAGCATAGTTGTTTGTTTTATAAAGAATAATCAGTCTTGTATTTAATTAAATCATGAAATTTAAGCATGTTTGAGAGATGGAAAAATACTCAGGTATGATCATGGTAATTAAGGTTATAACTAATCCGTATAGCATTTTTCTGTAACATAGATAGTTTTCTGAGTCTAGATTGATACATATTTCCCCAGATCTCACAGCAATATGACATATGTGGTTCAACAAGTGAATTATATAATGTATGTAACGTATGACAATCAAGAACATGCATAGTTTTATTCAAAACTGCTATGCTTTTTTATTCAACCATTGTTATATGTTCTCGCCATGTTAAGTTTTCGTCAATGGTTCTCCAAGGAATTTTTTATATGATACCTGCTCAATGTTTGTTCCATTCAAAACTATATTCACATCTGTTCTAGGTTGTTTTGTATTGTTAAACACTATAAAATGTGTTTTGTTCACATTGAGCGATAATTTGTACGCTCGGAACCACAGGTCTAGTTTTTTAGTTCGTTGTTCACAACAATGTTTACTTCATCTGTGTTACTAGCGGAATAAAAACAATTTTGTATCATCAGCAAACAAAATAATATCAAGCAATTTTGAGACTTTCCACGTGTCATTTATTTACAGAATAAATAATAACGGGCCAAGGATAGAACCTTGCGGGACTCCACACTTGATTTCCTTTTGTTCTGTGTTACTGTTGTTATTGCATACATATTGTCTACGGTTGGTTAAGTAGCTTTTTATCCAGTCCAGAGCCAGACCCCTTATTCCGTAGCAATTTAAAAGGCTTTTTAGGTCGATAGAGACACCAATTGTGCTTTGACATTTATCCATTGCGGAAGTAACCTTTTCCACAAATGCTGTTAAAACTAGTGGAGTTAAATGATAACTTTTGAATCCATACTGCCCATCTTTCAATGTGCGTTGTGTTTCAATGAAAGACGTTAGCCTTTTGTTGAATATTTTTTCAAGTATTTTGAAAAATTGGGATAAGAGAGATATAGGTCTATAATTAGACAATTTAAAACGATCTTCTGACTTAAATATTGGAGTGACTTTTACTAATTTCATATCATTTGGAAATGATCCTCTGATCAAAGATCTGTTAAAATGTGGGTTAGCGGTTGTACAGTTTGCTTTATTTCATGCTTAACTGTTTTCATGCTGATTTCATCTTGTCCGTGTGAAGTTTTACTTTTGTACCCAGACGCGATTTCGAGTACTTCTTGCTCAGTAACGGGGGACATTGATTGTGATACAGTACGTTTTACAAAGTCGGTTGGCTTTGTTCCCGGGCAGAGTTCTATGAGGTTGTTATGTCAACGAAGACATTGTTAAAATGGTTAGCTATTTCTTTATTTTCTAATACATGTACTACTAGGTTTTCACCAACATGAAGCTTGTTCAAATATGTGGTATTCTATTTTCTTTTACCTATTACGCTGTTAAGAGTTTTCCAAGTCTCTCTTATATTAGTCTTACAATCGTCGAGTTGTTTTCTGTAACAGATTTTCTTTCCTAGACCTAGTAATTTTGTTTATCTTATTTTTGTAGCGGCTTTCTGTTAATTATGTCCTATTTCTAGAAACGCTAAGTATTCTTCTTCTTTATGCAAGCGCTTTTTAGCCCTCTTGATAGCCAAGGTTTATTATTCTTTTTTGTCTTTCCTGAATACGTTGTCATTTTGCAGGACAGGCAGAGAAGTCGAGATGGTGTTGGAATGAACAGTTCAGCCAGGGACTACAATGTAAAGCGATTTTAGCAATCCTAAGGATTGTATACAGCCCTATGTAAGAACTTACCTTTTACTGTTTTAACACTGCATGAATTTATCATAGTCAGACAAAATGCCCCACAAACGCCATATATCAAAACCATCCGCATGCGCCAATTCCAATCTGCTTCAGTTAACCTCCAATGATCAGCTTATAAGAAGAAACAGTCGAACACTAGTTAAAACGAAATAACCAGTATTATTTACGATCTATTAAATTCACGTGACGTCCAGTCATCCTCGCGAGCCAGGGACTGCTGTCGACATCAGTAGCATTGACATAGAGACCTTTCTAAGCGTGGAACTAACCGTCGAGGCGCCATCCAATGGAATTACGACCTTTCAGAATTAGGCGTCTTAAGTCTGTATACATGCGCTTAGTTTTATTTGACTTGCCTGTCACAAGCCGCTGTCGCTGGCAGGACGGGTAATCGCAAGCTTTTGCTTGAATTTCTTTAGTTGAACAAGTTTTTTTAATAACGGGATGTGGATAACAAGCGAAATTTTGTTTTAATGATTCACAGCGCGACCATTTGCGTAGGTAGTTCGCGAGGATGGGTTCAGTCATGTTTCGGTTAAGTCATATACAGCCAGTGCGCAGCAAGCCAGTACGACGGAACGAAACGTCCGTCACACTTGATTCCCACGATACATTGCTTGCTGACACTACATGTGTGTGTTATGCCTGCCAGTGCCTGATGACGTTGTCATATATTAAGGACCGTTGAAAGGCAAAGGTACACGGGGTGTTTTCTCAGACACATGTGTCCACCTACCTATCACCAAACCATATTAATGATTTTAGACCCTCTCGTGTGCTTAGATATATTTGTCTTCGCATCAGAGCACCTAGGGCAGACACACCATGTTTTGTTTACTGGTTACACCACATGTCGAACATACGGTTGCCCTGTGCGACTGGCAATATACATTTTAAAGTTATATCTACTAATTATGACACATGGAATATATAGTAATGTTTGAACGGCGTGATGGACAAGGAAGCTTTGTTTGTCGAATTCGTGAAGTAGTGTTGCTGTGTTCATAGACTTGGTCGATGCACCGCTGGTACACTTTTCTTTCTAAGTCGCATTTTACATTAAACATATGTAGTTTTTTTAACAAAATATTACGTTGTTCCAGCTGCTTTGTGTTCGCCTTATTCTTCTCCTCCTATCCTTATTCTCCTTATTATTCTTGTTGATCTTATTCGTTATTACTTCTTCTTCTGTTTTCTTCTTCCTCCTCATATTCTTGTAATTGTTCTTTTTCTTATTTTTCATATTAATGCTATTTTCTTTGTCGTAATCTAATTCTTCTTATTCGTTTGAATATTCTTCTTATTATTGTTATCCTTTGTCTTCGTCTTCGTCTTATTCTCGCACTGCTGTTTCTTCTATGTGTGTTGTCACTGTCGTAGCGACGTCTAATGACACTATAAGTAAACCAAACGATGACAAATCTGTGGTAATTATATGTCGGTGTTAATAGGGCGAAACGAGTAGACCTGGAGCATGGCATTGTGTCAATGTCTACCCTAGTTTCCTTTGTTCTGTGCGCAAGACGCCACATTCACGCGTAGCTGTAATGTTATATGCATCAAAATGACGTATTGGTGAAAATGCCGGCTTGTACACACACGTTCCATCTGGTTTAAGGAAAGGGTACCATGCACTACCGACGCAAATGATGTACTACTCGTCCAATCTTCGTAGAATTATCACGCTAATTCGTCAATACATTTGCACTTTTTATGAGTAATGTAGCTAACGAAGAAGTCCGCACACGAATCATCGGACAGCAAGAAAATGGGAGATAGACAATAAGAAAACGCAAACTGTGATGATTTGGCCAGGTAACAAGATACACTGGACTGGATAAACCCATCGTCCAATGTACAGTGAGAGCCAGGCGATGGGGAGGCACACAGATCAAGAATTGTCAACGTCACGTAATAAGCAGGATGTGTACGAAACGCCATTGACACCAAAAACACAGAGATGACTTTAAGTTAACCAACCCAAGTGCCATGACGACCAGCCACGGTTATGGGATAGGCGAGGTGGCGAGGTGGCGAGGTGGCGAGGTGGCGAGGTGGCGAGGTGGCGAGGTGGCGAGGTGGCGAGGTGGCGAGGTGGCGAAGTGGCGAGGTGGCGAGGTGGAGAGGCGACGAGGTGGCGAGGTAGTGGTGGTATGTTGGTAAGGTGTTGAAGTGTGAAGAGAGCAAGCATGCATTTGACATATTTACCTATCAAGAAACTTGTTTTTTCGCTCTGTATATTCCATCCACATCCCGCGGAACATACGCGAACGCATAACCGCACGCACGCACGACCGCACACAACACGCACGCACGCACGAACACAAACATGCTCGCACCGTAATAATGATACATATATAATAATATAATAGCTTGTTGGTTTTATTTAAGGCGTTTGCGAGGAACTATCACAGACTATGGTTGGGCTATTACGTTTGCTTTTCATATTTTGGTGAATTATTTAGTAAATAACAACACCATGTACGTACTTATCTCCTTGATTGCCAATAACATACCGTGCATGTATTCGGATTTTGGTTGCATTCAGTGCAACATCCGAAAGAGAAGACGGTTTCTCTGTGATTATAGCGAATGTAGCAACTAGGCCCTACTGCATATGGTAAAATGAATATAGCTGATGAACAGTTCGCTAGAGAGCATACTGTGAACAACAAAACGTTTTATGTTTCCTTTCATGTCACGTTTTATTAGTCACCGTTTACACAAGTGTGGCGACAAAAAAACACCGTAAAGCACTATTTAAAAAGCCCAATAAGCGCAATGTTAAAACCTATCCCCTCATAAGTTTCCGAAATACACATGTTGTTGAAAAATCTGCATCAAGCGTTACATGGTAATTTCTGACACCGTTTCGTCTTCTTGATTTCAGTGATGTTCGCGCCCCACTCGACTGGTTCCAAGCCACTGTTGAAGCCTGCACACCCACTTTGGCAGACCTTTGCACCAAGATGGCTGAGTCCCACTTCCGGTACCCGATGAGCCGCCTTTCGCTTTTGGCGGCTCAACAACACGGCCGGTAAAGAGGATGCTTCCGGTGACTTTCTCTCGGATGAAGAACAAGAATGGATGATCTGCTTTGAAGATTCTTATTGGTTGGACAGATATGGTTATATACGTTACTACCGCTGTAGCTGCGGCTGCCTCCGTGCCTTCCTCGTTTACGTCGATGTATGCTTTATGGATGACTTCGGATACATACAAATTACGAGTACCGTCCATGCCAGAAAGGTCGGCACCGTCACTTAAGAACATGTATTTTATGCCCAGTGCTTTCAAAATCTTATTAAGTTGAACCCTCAATGTCATCTTGAACTTCGGAATGGATATGACGACCTTAGCGCTGTGCATCAAGGAGATGGCGTTGTTGAGCTTGGCCGAGGTGAGTTGTGATTCCAGCGCCGCGAGACCGTTGATCGAGTTCGGCAGGAGGATATACATCGACACCTCATCGCCGACGTATGGCAGCTCAAGGATTTTACAATTCAAACTGCTTACTTCAGCGTAATTGAATCCCTCTCCAGCCAGTTTCATCATATTTGTTTTGATACTTTTCGATGTAGTCAAGTGGAATGTGCTGGAGAGTGTATTTTTGACGTTGAATCGTGTTTTCCAAAGTCCTTTGAAATAGATAGTGTTAACAAGTACAGCAGTTATTGAAGATCTAATGGAGTTTTCGGGCAACAAGTCCTTTATCTTCTGGTTAGTGTTGTCGGCTACCCACTTGTTGATGTATTTTCGACTGATTTCTGGTTGCGATCGAAAGTCCATGCTCTTCATTAGCGCATAATAGTGCTTTGAAACGAGTGTAAGATAACCTTTCAAAAATGGATAACCCTTACAACCAAAGAAGGCGTTCGCGACACTCAGCGTGTAGTTGTTGGTTGGGTCATTAAACGCCTCGAATAATTGCTGAAATCCGACGTGAACTTTGTTAATGTTGACGCTATCGAATGTCAAGGTTTTCATCCGTCTTCGAGTTGCTTCGAATCTGGCCGTAGAGGTCCATGGCGAAGTCGTTGTTGGCGGCCACGACTTGTTTCATCGCCCTCAACGAGAGACCCGGTCGGGACATGCCGACTAGGACGACTCCGATAAGTAGAGCTGCTTTTGTTGTTGCCATTTCCTGCAAACACGTGGATGTTAAAGTTGATACTATTATATACGTGTGCATGTATGTAAAGCGCCCGAGGGCAATTTTTATTGATTGGGCGCTATATAAGTACTTTTATTTATTTATTTATATTTATTTATTATGTGTGTGTGTGTGTGTGTGTGTGTGTGTGTGTGTGTGTGTGCGTGCGTGCGTGTGTTCGCGCGTGCGTGCGTTCGTGCGTACATGCGTGTATGTGTGTATGTGTCTATGTGCATGTGTGTTTGTGTGTAAGTGCATCCGTGCGTGCATGCGTGCTTGTGCGCGCGCGCATGCGTGAGATAAAATATATGTGTACGTGCGTGCATGTGCACCTTCTAAATATACAACGCCCACGGAGGTACATATTTAAAAAGGTAGTACTCTTGATTGTGCTTCGTGAGACTACATAGCAACGTATTATAACCTTATCGCCGCCGCCATTTGCTACAAACGACAGACATTCTTATTATGGTTAACGCATAGCTATTTGGAATACGAATTGCAAAATAGGAAACACTATCTTAAAAGTATTTCAAGTACCAACCTTCCTCGTATGACAGTGATTCTCTAAAATGCGCACCACAGTCAATGTGTCTACCAAACGTCGCCTTCCACTGTGTTTTGTGCCTCAATGTACCGCTCAAATTGTCTAGGTTTTTAAAGAGGGTTGGTCACGTTTCGCACGTGCGGTGCCAGCCAGCGAAGTTGAACGAATATCTCCACTCACAAATGATTTCACAACGGATCCCCCCATTTATGACATGTTAGTTTTATAGTCCTATACTTAGCGTTCCACGTGTCGTCATTGCATGTTATGCGTCATTGGAATGCGCAGTTGCAAGGGTGGTTTGTGTGATATATCTTCCGTGTGATATATCTTCTTATGGACTGTTAACAAACTGTTAATACGCATGCGTAAACCGACTCATATCCTTCGCGTAAGTGCGTTTAATGCACACACCGTGCAGAACATTCGTTTACAAATACGCCAAATGTTGACACCATATCTTGAAATCAATCGCGGGCGCACACAAATACGCACGCGCACGCACACGCATATGCGTGCGCGCGCGCGCACACACACACACACACCACACACCTAAACCTGACTGACGTAACGTAAAGTGGTGAGTGTCAACTGGATCCAACAAAACGACACCTCTTTGCGATTTAGGGCAACTCCAGAAGAGTACACCTGTTGTTGCTTTGTTCAGCTGGGCACCGTTTCACTAAGATAATGGAAAATCCATTATTAAGCGGAATTGGTTGTTAAATATAGGCGATTTTTCAAAATGCAAAAAGCGACACCGCTTCAAATAGGACAATATTTCCGTGATACACCTGCGAAAGTGGCGCCTCCTGGTGGGGACAATTGTCACATGCAAGATTTCAGCTAAGGAGGGAAATCTATTTTAAAGAGCAAAATCAGACATACGAGTTGGGAAGAATGTTAGTGAAACGTGGAACCAACTATTTAACTTCAATAGTTGTTGGACTTGAAAATCACTGAGTATTGAGTTGGCAATGGTATAAAATGTTCGTCTGATTTGTAATGTTTCGACCACCCACGGTAGTTGTTTATGGGACGTCTTCTGTAGGTAGTAAACGCTGTCTTGCGTAGCGCGTGGCAATGCTGGGCATGTCGCGCTTTCGTTCTGTTGGTATCAGGCGCTGAGAGCCATATATCTCACGGAGAAAACAGTAGATCCTTTGTTTACAAGGCAGTGCACCCATTTCGAAAGGTGTGCCCTGCGTGCCGATTACTAGTGGGACAGATGCATATGAAATTATGCTCGATATTCGGTCAACATCAGTGCCGGACTTAGGGCAGGGCAGACGGGGCAGTTGCCCAGGGCCCACACAATATAATTTTATAGGGGCCTCCACTGAGCTTGTCTTGGACAGTATCTTTGGGGCCGAAACGTTTTAGACGAAACGTGATTGCTTCAGTATGATGCAGATTGGTATTATAAATGAATACAAGTCGTATTTTGGAGTAAAGTCCTTATTGTAGAACAGCGGTTCCCAAACTGGGCTACGCATACCCCCGGGGGTACGCGATAGGTGTTCCAGGGGGTACGAGAAGGGTTGGCTGAAAGTAAGGTGTTCGCCATCTTGTGTGTTACTCTTGTTCGGGCTTTGCACCAAAGATGGATACCTCAAGGGAGAGTTCTTGGTTTATCGGACCGTGCTGTGATTCCTTGGAATTAACTAAGTAGGGCAAAGGCGTTAATTGATACGCTTCCAAATGTTTTGAGGCCGAGGGATTATCGTGGAACAATGTACGCACGTGTGCCTGTCATTTTTTTATTGCGTTGAGATAGTCAGAAGTGGTCAATTAACGCACATGCAATAACAAAAAAACATAACTATTCAAACGAGTCCAAACCATACTGATATAAATCATCAACGGCCATTTCAATATTTGTTATGGTTATTAACATAGTTTTTACCATTTTCTTGGCACCATTTTTGCTTTCAACGTAGTATATTATTTATTTACAGACATCAGTGAACCGCATATCTACTGTTTAAATCACTACACATAACCAGTTCCATTTACAACTGAAGTCAATTTTTCATGTATGTTTCACCGTTAACAAAATACTCCATTGCATGATTCTTCGATACGCTCTCGCATTAGAGCTAGTCCCGCCAGAATAAAGTGCATGTCTTGATTACATTGTCAAGATGGCAATTGCCACCAAATATAGCGCTCTCAATACTCGACTCTGCTTTTGCTAAGAGTTTCAATCAGACCAAGAGAGACAGCTCTTCCACACCGCGGTATATTGACTCTCTTGGTGAATATGGAGCTAAACAGAACTTGCTAAACGATGAGATCGCCGAATTGTTTCACCACGTCTATTAAGAAAATTCTCAAAAAATCGTCGAAAAACTATAGGAAAAATGCTTAGTATTGAAGCTGGCTTACTTAAAGTTAGAATACTCGTAGTGAAGCTGAATTTAAGGGAGACTTCAACATGTCTGATCATCTCAACGCAGCGTTAACATGTGAAGAAACTGAAAGGAAACACGGGGGGGGGGTAAATTGTTCAGACGCACGTACCTGTCGTCAATGACAGACGGAATTCCAAACTAACGTCCCGTGCAAAAGATGAACATTTGATCTGAGATTCGTCCAGCGTGTAGGTGCAATATCCTAAGCAGATGGCATGCAAGTTAGCAGGACTTTTTGGAGTTCGTGAATGACTACACCATTTCCTGGCCAAGTTCTCGTCTAAGATGGGTTGAGACTTATCCGAATTTGTACGATGTCCCCAGGGCACTAATGATTTTCAGTCCACCTGTTTATGTGAACACGGATTCTCGGCGTTATTCTGCACGAAGACCAAACTTCGAGTCCGACTCTGTGTTACGGATGATATCCGAATCTGTCTGTCCAAAACTGCTTCCCTATTTGAGTCCTTGATTTTTGAAAAGGCTAACTCGCCCATCTAGTTTTTCATATTTCGTATTAAAATTCGGGATTATATTGTTGTTTGTCTCAACAATAAGATTAAATGTTATCGTTAAATATATTAATAGCTTAAGTGTTATCGTACAATATTGGTTTACAGAGTCTATAAATGTTATATTAAACTGATGGGGTACCCTGACGATCGTCTGGCACACCGGGAGGTATGGGGGTAAAAAGAGATTGGGAGCTGCTGCTGTAGAAGGTAGAGAGGAGAAAGAACAATCACGATATGATACCCGGTCAATCACTGCTCAGGGGCCCCACCAGCCTCAATCCTGTGTTGGTCAATGTAAAATATAGTTAACTATCGATATACGAATTAACTAGTCGGTCTTTGACAGACACATGTCTTATTGGTAACACAGAAAAACAATCTCAAAGACAGTTAATTTGTATTGTATTGTATTTATTTAGATTCCAACACGTCCAAAGGACCCAGTAGCATGACTGATAATTGAAACAATACATCTAAATAATAAAACAATAATGGAACAATAAACACTAAGAACAACAAGGACATAAAAACCACACAATATCAATATCAAATATACCAGGCAAACATCCGTTATACATAGAAATGTTTTTGAATTGACGACCTAAAGGTTTCAGCTCCTGAAAATATATCACAAGTTGGATCATTTAAATACAATGTGTCGAAAGTAGTCATACATCTGTTCAAAACAGAGTGTTTTCTAATGTCAAAAAGGAGTGTAGTTTCGTAGAGATCGTGAAGGACAGTGAAATTGGATAGCCCCTACCAGATAGGACGAGTCTAGTTGGCAGTGCACACACTTCCCTACGGTGTTGAAGGGGAGGTAGCCTAAAATGATGGCAAAGTTCAGGATAACTGTCGGAGGAGTACTGTATTTTGGATTTGTAACATAGATATTTAATTAATTGTTTTTGAACTCTTTCTATGTTGTCAATAAACGTACGCTGCCAGGGCTTCCAGATAACACTGCAATAATCCAATTGACTTCTGACTAGAGATATATACAAGGATCTCAAAGCCTGTACATCGGTAAATGTTGTGCAAACGCACTTAATAAAACCATTCATCTTAAATAATCTTTAAAATGCTAACTGTCGGTCAATGAGACACCGAGATCTTTGACAGCGGTGACCTTGGGCAGAAATTGGCTTGACATCGTGTAGTCATAGAATAAACGTTTCCTTTTATTAGTGAACGACGTTATGCACCATTTCTCAACATTAAGTTTAAGGTGCCATGTCTCACACGAAAGACACACACTGCCCAGATCATTCTGCACCGACTGACAATCGGTCACCGACGTAATGTCTTTAAACAATTTGGAATCATCAGCATACAACGACATTTCTTATGGATCAACATGATTAGTGAGATCGTTAATATACAAATTAAACAGGAGTGGTCCAATTTGTGAACCTTACGGTACACCAGACAACACCGACTTCCAGTCAAAAGCTTTACCTTCGAGGACCACGCGTTGTTTTCGGTTGGCAAGATAAGAATGCAACCACTCCATGCATTGCCCGGAATAGCCATATGATCTAAGCTTTTGAATTAACAATGGGTGGCATACTGAATCAAAGGTTTTACTGAAGTCCAAATAAACAGAATCAACATTTTTATGTTTAATAGATTCAGAAATGGCGTTCAAGCAACACGCTAGATTAGATACTGTACTTTTACGCCTCACAAATCCGTGTTGGCTGCCCGAAATTGTGTTCCGCACATGCTCATACAATGAGTCGTATACCACATATTAAACAAATTTGCTAAATAGCGGTAAGAGAGAGATAGGTCTGTAATTACACACATTTCGTTTATCTCCCTTCTTATACACAGGAACAACATTTGCTCTTTTTACACAAGTTGGAAAAGTTCCACAGTTAAAGGACATGTTCAAAAGTACAGACAGTGGACCTGCTAATTCGGCGGCACACTCCCTAAGGATTATACCTGATATACTCTCAGGACCGCATGCTTTGTTTACATCGGCGGTTCTCAGTACCTCGATGACATCATCATAAGACACATTGATATTAGTCATTGAGTTAGATTGAAAGGGGGAATACTTGGATAAACAAAGTTATCAAATAATGTAAAGACAGATTCGAAGTGGTCGGAAAATAGTTCTGCTATGACAGCTGGACTGTCTGCCTCGGTGCCTTTATATGCCATTGAGTTGGGAATCTTTACAAAGTGAAGAGACGTTTGGTGTTTTGTTTGACGGACTGTTCAATTTCCGATATGTAGTCTCAATACCTTTCTCTTTTACGTTTTTTTAAAACTGGTTCGTAGTTCAGAAAATATTTGGTAATCAGATAACGAATGTGAGCGTTGCCATGCTTTGTGCGCGGTGTGTTTCTCGTTTAAGGTTGCGATCATATCGTCATCAGACCATACTGGGTATTTACGTCCACGAATGCAGATACGAGGAACGCATTCATTTATGGCAGCATACAAAATGTCATAAAATAGTTCAACACTCTCGTCAATGTCAGTACTGTCAGTGAGAATATATCACGGGATACAAGATAATAAGTGTCTTAGATGACCAAAGTCCGCTTTGCGGTAGTTACAGCTGTGTAAATAAAGCGTTTCGCAGGTTCCTACTTTGTTCGGTTGGCACACATTATTTCACAATGCAGGGCGTCGTGTGTGGATTCCAGCGCCTTGTCTATTTTCTTAACATTACACACTGCACTATGTACAAAGTCCAGTGTGTGTTCGTTGCACGTGTGGTCAGCGTTACACTGCCCAAAGCCGTACTCAGATAACATTTCAACATACAGTTCGGATTGTGGATTTGTCAATGAATGGGGCATAAGGCCTATTGTGTTGTTTGACGGTGCCCATTGAATGTCTGGGCGATTGAAATCGCCCAAACGTAACACACAATCGCAGTCAGGGTTCATAGCTCTAGTGACCAGTTCCACCGATTTGTCGAGCTCTGACCATCCGACCAAGTCGGGACGTAAACACACCCTAAGTAGAGGCTTCGTCCCGTCAAGCGCGTTTGAGTCCATACTATTTCCGAATCAGTTTCCAAATCCAGCCTACGTTTGGAATTGTAAGTGTTAGTCACTGCGACCAATGCACCGCCGCCGCAACACTTCCTGTTGTTTGCCACAACTGTGCTGTCTCTGTCTCTTTTGTATATGTTGTACCAATTTGACAGTACCTAGTTGTCTATAGTACCCCCCCCCCCCCCCGCAGCCATGTTTCGGTTATCGCTGTGGAGTTGTAGTCATGATCGCCAAAAATGTTACAGTCTTGTAATTTGCCGACAATGCTTGTAGTGTTTTGTCAAAAGAGTTTATGGGTTGGGCTTGATCCGGGGTTGGGATTTACATCCCCACTCAGCATAAGTAGAATCGGTCATAAGTAGAAGTGCCACCAAGATATACTCGGCCGTCACGCCTGTGTGACTCCGTCGAATCATATCATCGCCGTGATGGAGACCCGACGACTAGTGCATTCTTCAGAGACAGACCCGTGCTGATACTACGTTGTATTGGGTCGACCGGCATTGGCACCCAGACACGCCTCGTAAGTCACAAGAATGCAGCCACTCGTGACCTAGACACAGCAGTTCAGCTGGTGCAGGACAATAGCGAGTCTCAGTGGGCGATATTGGCAGCTTTTAATATAAAATCAATATATTGCAGTCTTTAAAACCACATGAAATCTGTATGAGACGTAATGTTGTTGACGCATTCACGTACCACTCACATATTGTGCAGCTCATACACGGCAGTTCAACGCTCGTTTCAGTAAATAAGATGTATTACCGAGTGAAATAGTTTACATGTCACGTGTATGTTCGCACAGTAACAAACGGAATTTATTTAAAAGTTATGGTACAACGCACATCAGTCGAGGAATTGTCATTTCCCAGTCAACATGAGTGTAATGCGTCTGTACTGGTCCATTAATTAACGGCGTACTGGCCCAATAACTAAAAACAGTACTGGTCCAATACTATCGTGCTCAGAGGCTGTACATTGGGCCAATAGTAGCATACTGTACTGACCCAATGCTGGCATCATACTGGAACAGTAGTGACCCTGTGCCGGCATAGTGTGTTTGTACAGTACCGGACCTGTATCGGCATGCTATACTGGCCTAATACTGGGTCCATACGGCCAACACTGTTTTCTATAGGTGGCGCTGCATGCTATATACTGGCTAGCACTGGGCCAATATTGGGCCTGCATGATCAATTTATTTGTGCTATGTGCATTGTGCATTGTGCTGGCTCAATACCGGCTGTACCGTTAACGGTAAAAACGGTACTTGCCAGTATATTACCAGCATTAGGCCAATTCTGCTATGTTTGCTGTGTTTGTATGGAAGCTAAGATGACAGCGTATTGACATATGAAGTTCCTCCCTTCAGGTCATGGCTTTCTTAAAAATCTTCTTGACAATTTCACAGTATATTTATCCTCCATTGACACAAATGCTGTGGAAAATTCGTTTTTTAGAAAAAATCCACCCAAAGCTTATACCCCTCAATGTTGCCACAATGTAGTGACGGATAAGAAAGTTTCATTTTTCATATCCAAGATGTATTTAATTTACCTGGTAAAGGCTTCCATCAACGTTTTAGGTTGACTTCGTCAGTACCGATGACGCTAAATGACGTCATCGTGCACGTGAGGCAGTTCGTAATTGCATTCGTCTCTGTTGATGGGTGTTGTGGTTTTCCTGATCCAGATGGCTTCCTTGATATGCCGGATTCTTCTGTTGGGTTCCTTGTCTATAATTGTCATTCCCTCCCAGTCTATGATGTGGTTTTCAGTTGTCGCATGGTTGTAAGGGCGGACTTATTGATGCACTCAAGGGAAAGGTACACTTGGAGGTTTACGGAAAACCCTCTAGGGGTGAATTTGGAGGTTTTTGGAGAGCTTCAGCCCACTGAATACTCACCACGTTCCGACGCCAATGACAAATGCACGTGTAACGTGGTTTTCCATGAATATAACAGGTAAATAGAGAATGTGGACGGGTAAATGGGACAATTTTGTTGGATTGATTCACAAGAATCCAGTTGGCATTGTTTCGCAGACGAAAATCAGAACGAAACATGTGATCTTTTTAAGAACAACAACGAATTGAAAAGTGTGAACACAGTGTGATAAGGTGACGCAATACCACTCGTTGGCTGATACCTTTAAAACACAGTTTACGTTACTTGTGTAATGGATGACGTTACGCAACCGCATATATAAAACAGCGTAGGCTATTTTGTGTGATTCATAGGCAATTGCCACAAGGTGTCTTAGTTAGATCTCTAATTTGTAAACTCTAATTTACAGTTCATATACAGAAACATTTAACAAAATTATGATAATGCGTGCATTTTCTAGCATAATAACTGTAACGATTGTAAGCCTAATTTGTGTTTACAACGATGGATTTTCTCATTTGTTTGGGGGGCAGGGTGTTCCGTAATGAGCCATCTTAAACATATTGTTCCCATTTATCCAAATAATTAATTATACAACTAAACTTAAAACGAAGATGGGCGAAGTAACTCAAAACGGAGATGGGCGAAGTTTTGAAATACAACAACATTAACAGCAATAGCGGTCATGTTGGTTGACATCTTTAGTTTTTTTACCTACTAACTCTTTATAAGTTTGTATTACATTTTGCATTGATTAACCGGTCAAGTGATTGTAGGAAGGAAAACGTGACACGTAAAACTCTGCAAAGATGTTAAGCACGAGACGTCAACGAAGACACAAATATAAAGCCCGGCATGCACGCAACGACTCGCCTGAGTTTTAGTGTTTTTTTTTATTTACGACGTTTTTTTACGAAAATGCGTCGCGTCGTTACGTGTATGCTCCCCTCCAGGGGCGCACACACGTTGCGACGCGATTAGCTACGCGACTGGCAGCTACGACAGGTGGATGCATGCACTCCTGGTGGTAGCGGCTGGAACTGCCGCCACTGCCTGGTGGAACTATTAGAAAATGGCGGGGTTGTCTGCTCATCAATGGCGAGCTATGGCATTAAACTGCACCTACCTAATCGTCCGACGTCGTCGGTAGAGAAGAGAACGTCGGTAGTATCCTCTTCACCGACCGAGTCATGACTCAACCTCAAACTGACGATAGTTCCTCGGGAACCGGAAGTGACGCGACCCCATCTTGCTGTCGACGTATGCCTGACTGGTTATGTCACCTACTCCTGAGATATTTAGGTTATGGCTGGTGTAATGGCGGCTTCTGAAAACACATTCATGCGAGATCCGCATTACCCATATGTTGAGAAATAAACGCGTTGAGCTTTGAAACCAAATATGTATATGTGTTTCCCGAAAATTAAGTAACACGCCATCGCTGTAACAAACATAATGTATACATTAACAATTATTATTGACACCTTTCATATAATTGCAACACACAACTATATGGTTGGTGTTATGGTGGCGACATCAAGCATGATGATTACACCTGTATGAATGCAGATGTCTTGATATACTTCATTATGAATACGCTACATTATTGTTAGGAGTGTAACGTTATATCCACTCTCCATTGTTTAATGGTTACTTTCTCTGAAATGCACTACATACCGTACTTGGTGTCTTTGCTGGTCGCAATATTAACCAACGGTAGCAGGCCGTTTAACAAACTGTCGCTGCAATTAGAACACTGCCATGAGCAAATAAATATTTCTCAACTGCTGTGAAAATAACCAACAGCGAGCACTGAAGACATTTTTATCTACGTCTTCCATAAATGTGTGACATACTATTGCTGTACAAAATGTTTTACAGTTGTTATGGACATCTTAAAAACGACATTGCCTAAAGTTAGTTTATTAAAATATACAAGAGCCTTCAAATATATAAGTTTCATCGTTTGGCGATAGGTACAAATATCCGCCTTTTAAAATTTGGCCAATAAAAAGGGAAAATCGGAGAAAAGGAAAGCAAAGTATCTTCACACAGTATTGCATTGACTGTGGTAATATATATATTTTCAATGAACATCAATGAGTCCCAAATGGTTCACACATCCCGCTGACAACCACCATATCTGCATAGCTTTCATCATCATCATCATCATCATCATCATCATCATTGTGCAGCCGTAGTGTCCCATGTTTGGGCCTCAGCATGTCTTTTCCAAATCTGCATGGCTTGCGCTATTCTCTGCCAGTACTATCCCCTTCCAGTACTCGTCTAGTTTGTCTCTCCATCGTCTCGCCCGTCTTCCTCTAGATCGTTTTCCTTCGTAAGGTCTCCAGATTGTGATACGTGATGTCCATCGGTTATCTCGCAGTCTGCTGATGTGCCTTGCCCAGGTCCACTTCTGTGTTCTGATTTGTTCTCTCACGTCTGTGACCTTTGTCTTCTCTCTTACCCAGATATGTGTATTTCTCTCCCGATATGTGATGTTTAACATACTTCTTTCCGTCTTTGTTTGTGCGGCTGCTAGCTTGTTTTTGCCTGGATGGTGATGTTTCCGCGCCGTGTGTCATCGCTGGAAGTACGCATGAGTTGCAGACTTGTCTCTTCAAACAGGTTCCAAAGTTACCCTTAAAGATGTCGCGGTGTTTGGCGAATGCTGTCCAGCCGGCGGTGATTATTCTTTGAATCTCCTTGTCTCGGTTTTTGTCTCTGATACTCTATCGCTGTCCTAGATAGAAGAAGCTTTCAACGTGTTCTACCTGCGTGGTGTTGATATATTGGTGTGCCATTTTCTAGCACCACTTTTGTCTTTGAAATGTGCATCTTTAGACCTTGTTTTTCACTTTCATCAGCTAGCTCCTGTAGCATATTTTTTTGTAGTTCTTATGGAGTAGTAGCGCTTATGAATATGTCGTCGGCGAAGCGAAGATAACTGAGAAATTCTCCATCAATCCTCAAGCCTCTGGTTTCCCAGGTCACTCTTCGGAATATGCTTTCGAGTGTTGTTATAAACAGCTTGGGCGATACGATGTCACCCTGCCGTACTCCTCTCTTGATGTTGATCTTGTTGCTCTTTTGTGTAGGTGGACTGTCACCGAGCTGTTGGTATAGATGTCTCTCAGGAGTTCGATGTACAAGTCTTCTATCCCCTGTTCTTGAAAGGAGGTCAGTATTGCTTGAGTTTGCACCGAGACAAAAACCTTCTCGTAATCAACGAAAGCGATGCTGAGCGGGATATTATATTCTGCGCATTTCTCTTTCAGTTGGCTTACGACGAGTATGTGGTCTGTCGTTGAGTACCTGCTTCTGACTCCTGCTTGCTCTCGCCCTCGGTTCTCGTCGAGTGTGTTCTCTAGCCTATTTGTTAGAATCTTCGTGAGTAATTTGTTAATGTTTGATAACAAACGTATCGGTCTGTAGTTCTTTAAGTCTTTCTTGTCTCCCTTCTTGAAGATCATCACCATCTTTGCGTTCTTCCATGCGATGGGTATTCGTCTTTCAGATAAACATTTAGTATACAGCTTAACCAGCGTCTTCGATATGGTATCTTCTCCTGCTTTTAATGTTTCACTGTTTACATAGTCGTTGCCTGATGTCTTCCCATTCTTCATATCTCTTAGAGCTGCTTTACCCTCCCATGGTGTTATCTCTGGAACCTCTTTCGAGTCGGTGTGAATTATGGTATAGCTTTATGCAGCGTATATTGGGTTTTAAACAGCGACACATGATGACTGTATGGCAATGTGTACCTTCAGGTGGCAGTGTCATCTACTGCACCGCTCAATCAAGCACATCCGCATTTTGAATTCAGCTGAAAACTGCATGACTGTACAGGTGTGGTGCTTTCAACAGGGCCTGGCGCCACACGTGGGCAGCCTGGTAGCCCACTTGGAGCATATAAGCTAATGTGGTGTTATTGTTACGCATGCGCCAAGCGCGCACTTCCTGAATTACACATTAGGGCCAGTCGTTTTCTTGCTTGTTCCATCACTCTAGCCTATCAACAGACAGAGAATCATTAACAAACTGTCAAATTATCAACTATCGAACAAAACAATTAACTTATCACCACACAGAATATCAAGCAAATCAACCTATTATCGCGCAGTGTCTCCGGCGTGTTTGTCGTCGTCGTTACCTTAGTCCTCGTCTTCTTCTTCTTCTTCGTCTAACTTTTCGTCTTCTTCTTCTATTTCTTCTTCTTCGCCATATACGAGAAAATCAACATTTGAAGATAATACGTCACAATACGTTTCTCAACTAACCCCCAGACACTCTAATTAATTTCGGAAAGCCACCTCATCAACTGGTTTGCACTCATACGAATATTCACGACAAGAAAACTGAAACATATCTGTCGTTCTTCTTTTTCATATACGAGCAAATCGACATTTGGTTACTAAAGCCACATACGTTTTCCAACTAACACGCAAATACCCTAAATCATTTCAGAAATCCACCAAGTCAACAGGTTTGCACTCATGTATATTTACGACACAAAAACAGAGACACACCAGTCCTTTTTACCTACGACAATATAACACTATTTCGGTATATAGGACCTATGTTATATTAAGACGGGAACTCGACTCGCGTTAGTGGTTATTGGTCAAATGCAGTGACGCGTTGCGGATGGTTACAACTCGGTAAACAACAACCGTGTTAAAACAACTCGGACCGGAAGTATGTATGGGGCTGACGTTTTGTCGGCATATCATCATGTCCATTGGGGTTGTTTGCGAAGACTTTTTAGTTTTTAGAATTTTGTTCTAGGTTGGCAGTGGGATGAGGATCTTATGGGGGGCTCAATATTTTAAAAGGCAGCATTTGTAGTTAAAACTGCGGAATTAATTTGTGTCCTATATCATTGTAAAGATAACATTGCAATCTACAATTCTGTCGTTGGGTGTACGCGGCAATTGCTTTTGTTTTGAGTTATTGGCGTTTAAAACTCACGCTTGTGAATCATGTATATGTTACGTCATACCCACTATGAAGCGACACCCAACTAATAAAATAGTTGTACACAGTTTTTAAACGGCAATAAATTTACTAGCAAAACCTCATCAAAATTGCTGCACACACATACCTATTTGTATGTTATCTTTACGATTATATAAGAACACATGAAAATCAGCTTCAGGTACAACGTTTTTATATATTAAGATTCCCTCATCCCACCGCCCTCGGAAGAAATGTAAGAAAAAAAAATTACGAACAAACCAGAAGGGTCTGCTAGTACGTCTACCAACGTTCAACCCCATAGATACGTCCTGTCCTTATAAACAACAAGGCTGTTGTTGAGCGTGTTACAATCAGGCCCTTGAGGCAGCTGCGATCAATCAATATTCGATAATAACGTAATTGTCGATATCCATTCGCCGAGTTGTTCTTTAAGATAACTGACTTGACATATTGACAATTGAAAAACTAACTCGAAAAGGATAAGGCCTAATTCCAGTTTTCCTCCTCGCATATTAGGTGTCGCCAGCGACATAAATCTCCTAGTCTGTTTATAACTATTGCTATGTATGTACAACCATAACATGCCAGTTGTGTTAAATGCTTTTGGTGTCGCTAGCGAAATAGCGTTGCTGTTAGATGTGCATTTTCAAACGCTCAGATAATCCCCAACCGATGTGAACGTACATTCAAAATTAATGTGTCAGTTTATTTATTTATTGGTATCTGAATCGCCCTTACTAAAGCAGCACACCAAACTCGTGCATATTTACGACATTCACCTGCAGCGACGTGCGCCGGTGGATGGTAGTACCTGGTACGAATCGATCTCAAGTCATATTCAACACGTTTATACGAGAGAAACGTGACACGTTCTGCTTAAAAACTCGCAGAAACGTGTCACATATGACGTACGTGGATATCCCTATATGAGCGTCATCGCTTCGCTGATGTCAGTTGAAAGGCAAAGGTACACGGGGTGTTTTGTCAGCCACATCTGTCTACCTACCTAGCACAAAACCATATTAATGATTTGTTAGACCCTCTCGCGTGCATAGACATATTTGTCTTCGCATAAGAGCACCTAGCGCAGACACACCATTTTACTCGTCATTCCATATGTTGACCATATACGGATGCCCTGTGCGACTGACAGTTTGAAATTATATTTAATAATTATGACACGTGGAATGTATAGTAATGCTAAAACGGCGTGATGGACAAGGCAGCTTTGTTTGTGGAATTCGTGAAGTAGTGTTGCTGTGTTCCTAGACTTGGTCGATGCACCGCTAATACACTTTTCTTCCTAAGTCGCATTTTACAGTAAACATATGTGGTGTTTTAAGTGTGGTGTTTTAAGTGTTTTTCCTTTCGAACAAAGACTAATCCTATGTAGAACGCATGCGCGAACGCACAACAGCACGCACGCACGCTCGAACACAAACACGTTCTCACCGTGATAGTGATACGTATATAATAATTATAATAATTTGTTGGTTTTATTAAAGGCGTTTGCGAGAGACTATCACAAATTTTGGCTGGGCGCATTACGTTCGATTTTTTTTATTTGGTGAATTATTCAATAAATAACAACTCCATGTACTTATGTCCTTGATTGCCAACAACATACCGTGCATGTATTCGGATTTTGGTTGCATTCAGTGTAACATACCAAAGAGAAGACGATTTCTCTAAGATTATAGCGAGTGTAGCAATCAGGACCTACTGCATTTGGTAAAACGAATATAGCTGATGAACAGTTCGCTAGAGGGCAAACTGAGAACAACAAAAGTTTTCATTACTTCCTTTCAAGTCACGTTTTATTAGTCACCGTTTCCACACGTTTGGCGACACATGGAGCGAATGTTAATTTCACCCCAACTTGCACAATTTGTATAACGCAGGTAAAAAGCAAGCCGTGACATAGTGCAGCAGTTGTCTTAACAAAAACGTTGTTCACTAAATGGCTTGCTATATTAAACAAGCATCAGTTAATGATGTCTGAAGAAAGTGTTTAAAAAACCCAGTAAAACACTATTTAAAAAGCCCAATAAGCCCAACGTTAAAAACTATCCTCTCACGACATCAAGTTTCCGAAATACACACGTTGTTGAAAACGCTGCATCAAACGTTACATGGTAATTTCTGACAGTTTCGTCTTCTTGATTTCAGTGATGTTCGCGTCCCACTCGACTGGTTCCAAGCCACTGTTGAAGCCTGCACACCCACTTTGGCAGACCTTTGCACCAAGATGGCTGAGTCTCACTTACGGTACCCGAGGAGCCGCCTTTCGCTTTTGGCGGCTCAACAACACGGCCGGTAAAAAGGATGCTGCCGGTGACTTTCTCTCGGATGAAGAACAAGAACGGATGATCTGCTTTGAAGGTAATCGGCGTCGGTTGGACCGATGTGATTCCAACTATTACTACCGCAGTAGCTGCGGCTGCCTCAGTGCCTTCCTCGTTTACGTCGATGTACGCTTTATGGATGACTGCGGATACAGACAAATTGCGAGTACCGTCCATGCCTGAAAGGTCGGCACCTTTAGGTAAGAACAGGTATTTTATGCCAAGTGCTTTCAAAATCTTATTAAGTTGAACCCCCAATGTCATCTTGAACTTCGGAATGGATACGACGACCTTAGCGGTGTCCATCAAGGAGATGGCGTTGTTGAGCTTGGCCGAGGTGAGTTGTGATTGCAGCGCTGCGAGACCGTTGATCGAGTTCGGCAGCAAGATATACATCGACACCTCATCGCCGACGTATGGCAGCTCAAGGATTTTACAATTCAAACTGCTTACTTCAGCGTAATTGAATCCTTTTCCAGCCAGGTTCATCATATTGGATTTGATACTTTTCGTTGTAGTCAAGTGGAATGTGCTGGAGATTGTGTATTTGACGTCGAATGGTATTTTCCAAAGTCCTTTAAAATAGATAGTGTTAACAAGTACAGCAGTTGTTGAAGATCTAATGGAGTTTTCGGGCAACAAGTCCTTTATCTTCTGGTTAGTGTTGTCGGCTACCCACTTGTTGATGTATTTTCGACTGCTTTCTGGTTGCGATCCAAAGTCCATGCTCTTCATTAGCGCATAATAGTGCTTTGAAACGAGTGTAAGATAACCTTTCAAAAATGGATACCCCTTGCTACCAAAGAAGGCGTTAGCGACACTCAGCGTATAGTTGTTTGTTGGGTCATTAAACGTCTCGAATAATTGCTGAAATCCGACGTGAACTTTGTTAATGTTGACGCTATCGAATTTCAAGGTTTTTCCCATCTCCGTTTTGGTGTTTCCTTTAGCTCCGGCATAGACCATGGCCAGTGCTGAAGAGACACTGAACGACGAAAAGAAGATGTTTTTATCCGCCTTCGAGTTGCTTCGAATCTGGCCGTAGAGGTCCATGGCGAAGTCGTTGTTGGCGGCCACGACTTGTTTCATCGCCGTCAACGAGAGACCCGGTCGGGCCAAGCCGACTAGGACGACCCCGATAAGTAGAGCTGCCTTTGCTGTTGCCATTTCCTGCAGAGACGTGAATATTAAAGTTTCAACCATGGATTCTACGTGTGTGTGTGTGTGTGTGTGTGTGTGCGTGCGGGCGCTTGTGCTTTCGTGCGTGCGTACGTGCGTATGTATGTGTGTCTGTGTCTATGTGCGTGTGTGTTTGTATGTAAGTGCATCCGTGCGTGCATGCGTGCTTGTGCGCGCGCGCATGCGTGAGATAAAAGATGTGTGTACGTGCGTGCATGTGCACCTTCTAGATATACAACGTCCACGGAGGTACATATTTAAAACTGTAGTACTCCTTATTGTTCCTTGTGAGACTATATAACAATATATTATAACTTTATCGCCGCCGCCATATGCTACAGACGACGTACATGCTTACTGTGGTTAACACGTAGCTATTTGGAGGACGAATTGCAAAATAGGAAACACCATCTTAAAAGTAATCCAAATACCAACCTTCCTCATATGACAGTGATCCTCACAGATGCGCACCACAGCTAATGTGTCTACCAAACGTCGCCTCAAACCGCTCAAATTGTCTGTGTCTTTTAAAGAGAGTTGGCCACGTTTGTTATGCGTCAATGAATTGCGCAGGTACAAGCGTGTTTTGTGTGATATATCTTCCGTTATGGACTGTTAAAAAAATCTTTTAACACGCATACCAGTCCTGTCGCGTGAGCTGACACATATCCTTCGCGTAAGTGCGTTTAGTGCACACACCGTCCAGAACGTTCGTTTACAAATACGCCATATGTTGACATCATATCTTGAACACAAGCCCGCGCACACCCACGCACACGCACGCAAGCACGCACACACACACACACACACACACACACACACACACACACACACACACACACACAGACAGACAGACACACATACACACACACACATACACACACACACACACACACACACACACACACACACACACACACACACACACCTGAACCGGACGGACGTAACTTATGTTAGGGATGTAAACAGACGGCGCCGCTAATTCAGTCGGACGAGAATCCGTTAAGATTTTGCCGACTTTTAACTTGTTTCCACGTAACAACGTATTGATCATACATTTTGTTTATTTTGAATAAAATTACATTTACATAATTAGTAGTTTTAGGATTATTGATTTTGCTGCAACTTACTACACAATCGTGCTTTGAAGCTGCTACCCGTCGGGTGATTTGCGTCCAATCGTTTTGACGAGGCCCGGCTTCGCGTTTAGGGGCACTGACTTCAACAGAAAATGGGCACATGAGCTCGATATCTGACATATTATATCATCAAATTAAAGGTAATATAATAAACTGTTTATATCTAGAACTTCATTGTAGGGAGTTTATTGTATCGTTGTTAACAATTATAACGAAAACAACTGTTGTTTCGTTCCCATACTTGTGAAAATGTAAGTTTGATGTCGTTTTGCCAAGATAATCTATTACATTTATTCTTTTAAAATACGTAAAGAAAAGCAACGTTGTTGGTCTAGGTCATATGCCCCTAAAGCTTAGAAGACACCCACCCTCCAATTTCGAACGTTCGGATGTTTCCGTGAGCGGCTTCGGCAATATCCGTCGGCTACTGTTGTCAGTATTACATGGTGATCAGCAGAGGGCAGCACAATTTCACCGTTTTTTTCGTTTATGGGTACGCATTTCCCAAAACAATTGTACGTGAGACCAACATCCCACACAGTTTTGTTACATACAAAATAAAGCTAATTTAATATATTTATTACATCATGAACTGTATTGCTGGCAGTTTCTTGTAACATTATGATATAATATCATAAATGTGTTCTGACATGTTCTGTTTTAGCAGAATCATTTATACATTTATACAGGTATAGTAGACCTGTATTACAATTCCTCGTATTTAAATCATAATACATATTACTCAGTACTCTTGCAATAGAGTATGATTCTATTAATTTAATATGCTATTATTCAGCTTACAACAATGGCATAATATATCAATAAATATAAATGAAGGAAGTTTATCATATAATAATTGTATTTTTAATCAGACACAAGAATGACTTCAATTCGTCTCGTTCGATTATATACTTAATATTGTTGTATTTACCTTATTGTTCCATCTACAAAACTGTAATGCACATTTGATCACTGGGCTACGTAGCTTTCATTTGATCGATGATACACTGTGCTCAGTGCAAATTACCTGTATAATTTATTATGGTCAACTCATTAATTGATTATTTGTGTAATCAATTAATAAATAGTTGTATTGTCTACAAAAAGAACACATATTAATTGAGGAAATCCTTAAATTTCGATTGCTATATTACACACTATGACTGTTGTAAAATAATCCATCTTGTTTGTAATTCATTAATATTGTTATATTAATTAGTTGATTAATTATTAATGTATTGTTCTGTCTACACAAACGGTATACATATATTGAAAGATGAACCACGCAGTTTTAATTTGCTATATTACACTGATCACTACAACATTTTATTTTCTTCTATTAATTAATTATGTGCATTGTGTTAATGGTACAAACGGTTGTTGTCAGTATATTGCCAGCATTGGGCAAATTCTGCTATGTTCCCTGTGTTTGTATGGAAGCTAAGATGACAGCGTATTGACATTAGAAGTTCCTCCCTTCAGGTCACGACTTTCTGTGTAATTATCCGAGCTCGCTGTTTGGGAATTTGAGTGATCTAATGCAATAGTACATTCAATATTCACTGGACCAACATGTCCCATGTCAAAGTGCTCGAACAAATTCACACTTGGCACCAAAATGCGATTTTCAAGGACACTCTTTAAGTCGGTAATGGCTGAAGAATCCTTAATGTGGTCTTACCACATGTGCATATGAATAACTGTGTTACTGCCAAGCGCGAAATGATACCTAGCGCCATGTGATGCGCACAGCCGAGTTAATGTTTGCAGATGGATGTGATCTGCTTGTGAGATCTTGGCTTGTCATTTCACTGCTAATTGTTGGATTTAGGCGCAATAGAAGTTATCTTATTATTATTATTATTTGGACTGCCAATCGGTTTCATGGTTTAATAAGCAGTTGGTTAACCGACCCCCTCTCCGTACCACGATTTTATGTATGCATGTATGTCTGTATCATTTATGGCAGAAGTCTAATTACATAAGATATAGTTACTTTTTCTGGTCCAGATGGGAACACGAGGTTTTGCTTAGGCGTTTTCCTCTCCACTGGGTTTCAGTAGTGTACACAGGGTTTTTAGTGCGGTAAATAAACTTGAGTAGGGATATAACTGTATGCATGAAGGCGGAGTGACCCCCACCGGTTCGGTGTGAATTGTTAATACTAGACAGCTAGTGAGGATATAATTAGTAGTTGTAGCAGGTAGCTGCCGGAAACAATTAAAGAATAAACAAATTAGTGTTATATCTATCAGTGAAACTACAAGGTCGGTGAACTGTAGGTATTCCGTAGCAATACCATTGGGGCTGGCATGCTTGCTGTGAATATGTGATTCGATTTTTGTATTGATGGATACGTAATCTTTGTTAATTAATAACACTAAATGTCATTACGTTGGCCTATTTCAATCTACACTGGACTTGCATTGTTGCTCTGCATAAACGTAGGTTTGTGACATGCAATGGCGGAAACAATATTTTCGTTTCGCAATAACAAGATCAAACATTGTTTGTATTGTCATAAAACTGACCGTGTACTCTGTGTGAGAGCGAGTGCAGCAGTGTAGTTTGAAGGTAGAGTATTTTGCGAGTCCCAATGGGAGGAGAGTGCACTTGGAGGTTTTAGAGAGCCCTCAAGGGTGTGCATTTGGAGGTTTTCGGAGAGCCATCAAGTGAAAGTTGCACTTGGAGGTTTCGGAAAACCCTCAAGGGGGTGCACTTGGAGGTTTTTGGAGAGCCCTCAAGTGAAAAGTGCACTTGGAGGTTTCGGAAAACCCTCTAGGGGGTGCATTTGGAGGTTTTCGGAGAGCTTCAGGCCACTGAATGTCCACCAAGTTCCGACGCCAATGACTAATGCATGTGTAACGTGGTTTTCCATGAGTATAACAGGTAAAGAGAAAATGAGGACGGGTAAATGGGACAATTTGGTTCGATTGATTTAACATGAATCCAGTTGGCATTGTTTCGCAGACGAAAACTGAACGAAACAATTGATCATTTTAAAGAACATTAACGAGGTGAAATGAGTGAACACAGTGTGAAAAGGTGACCCAATACAACTCGCGGGCTGATACCATTAAACACAGTTTACGCTACTTGTGTAATGGATGACGTTAGGCAACCACATATATAAAACACTCCTCAGCTAGACTGCTTATTTTAGTTAGTTACACGCAGCGACGAAGCGTAGGCTATTTTGAGTGATTATTAGGCAAGTACCACAGGGTGCCTGTGTTAATTCTCTAATTTATAAAGTCTAATTTATACGTGACATACTGAAACACTTAACATAATTATGATAATGCGTGAATTTTCAAGCATAATAATTGTAACGATTGTGCTAAGATTACATGAAATTATTCCGATAACAATTGTAAACCTGATTTGTGTTTACAACGATGGTTTTTCTCACTTTTTTGGGGGGCAGGGGTTCCGTAATGAGCCATCTTAGACATACTGTTTCCATTTATCCAAATAATTCATTATACAACTAAACTGAAAACGGAGATGAGCGAAGTAACTCAAAAAGGAGATGGGCGAAGTAACTCAAAACTGAGATGAGCGAAGTTTCGAAATACGACAACATTAACAGCAATAGCGGTCATGTTGGTTGAAATCCGTAGTTTGTTTACTTGCTAACTCCTTATAAGTCTGTATTACATTTTGCATTGATTAACCTGTGTATTTCTTTCCAACGACGATCAAGTGATACCATCTGCGAATCCACGAAATATACATATATAACTATTCCGCCAGGTTTAGATGGAAACAGACACAGTTTTTTTGGTTAATGATACATGTTTCGCTGGAAAATATTGAGTTCCATCATATAGCCTATCAGGTTGCAAAATGTAGGTTCATATACACTGAACCAAATCTGATATGTTTTGTCGAAAATTATTTGCTTAGTATCAAACGAATGTTCTGTGCTACCGGTATAAATAAGTAATCCTTTGATACCCTTGTGTCATTACCATGAGATTTCGTTTGGCTCAAATCCGTATTAAAACGGGATGCCGCCGAATTCATTCCAACATCCATTTTGAATATGGGAAATTAAGTAATAGCATATCTGTACTAGATGTTGCGTGCGAAATAAAGCACGTTTGTTTATACTTGCAACTGTGGGTGTACGACAACCGCGCACCAAATGTATCTCACGTTGTTAGTGTCGCTTCCGAAATAAAACGTTTCGCGTGACTGTTAGACAGTTAGTTATTTTTCAGGCAAACAATTTATATGTTCATTAACCGTTGACCACCCTAACTATTTTGGCACATCACACATACGCAAATTTACGACGCGCTAGTGCAACGGCGTGCGCCTGGCCGGTAACCGGTACTACCAGGCGCATGACTGGTTCTCCCTGGGGCCTGTCCGGTGGCGGTGGTACCTGGCGCCTACTGGTGGCCTGCGGTACCTAGTACGAGACAATCCTATGGTACCAAGGCATGCCTATGATGATTCATATTGAACACGTCTATAGTATGGAAAACGTGACACGTAAAACCCTGCAAAGATGTTACGCACGAGACGTCAACGAAGACACCGATATAAGAAAGACTTCGTATCGTCTTGAAGTCAGTTACGAGTCGTAGACGACAGAAGCAGAACGTAGACCGTATTGACCAAAGAACAACTGAGACACGAACCGTCTTACGTCGGACTGGTGAGTGTTAATAACGCAATCTGATAGCATGTAGTTGTGAAATTACCAGCAGTGCCAATGTTTAAACAGATTGACTTAGTACAAAACAGACAACGGCGGGAACTATACATAATTGAGCACTTGTTTTTGTCTCTTCGTGAGACAAATGAAGACAGCCACAACTGTTAAGTCGTGTTCAGTATTACTAAATCTGGTTAAATCTGGTTAAATTAATTATGCAACACATATAATAAAACAATTGTATTGATGTGTAAAGACTTATATTTTATTGAATGAAACCTGACATTAGAACAATTGTAAGGGCAGCGACTACTGCGCATGACAGCCATATGTATCGCAGTTCGCATTTGCAAATCCACACTGCTGGCTGCAATTATACAGGCAACGCTCTGCGTCGCATGGTTTGTCTCTGAATCCTTTACCAAATTCGACTCTGAAGTTCATCACACATATATTTGATGGGACTCAAACCAAGTGTGACCACGACAGCGTTATATGCAGGAAACTCGTAGTGATTAGGGTTGCATTGAGACGAGACTCAGACCAAGTGTGACCGCGACAGCGTTATATGCAGGAAACCCGTAGTGACTAGGGTTGCATGGAGACGAGACTCAGACCAAGTGTGACCGCGACAGCGTTATATGCAGGACACTCGTAGTGACTAGGGTTGCATGGAGACGAGACTCGGACCAAGTGTGACCACGACAGCGTTATATGCAGGACACTCGTAGTGACTAGGGTTGCATGGAGACGAGACTCGGACCAAGTGTGACCACGACAGCGTTATATGCAGGAAACTCGTAGTGACTAGGGTTGCATGGAGACGAGACTCGGACCAAGTGTGACCACGACAGCGTTATATGCAGGAAACTCGTAGTGACTAGGGTTGCATGGAGACGAGACTCAGACCAAGTGTGACCACGACAGCGTTATATGCAGGGAACTCTAGTGACTAGGGTTGCATGGAGACAAGATTTAACAAGATTTAACAAGATTGCCACCCAGAGAATTAACTCTAGGTAGCAGGTGGACAAGGAAGCCTTTGGCTTATCGAGAGTCCGACCCTTTTATCTATGTGTATCCCGCCCGTCTGAGGTATGTGTCGATTTTATTTTTAAACATATTCACACTACTAGCACCCACACAATCAGCAAGTAATCTGTTCCATTCATTTACAGTCCTTTGTGAAAATGAAAACTTTCTTATATCCAATCTACTCTGCTCCTTTGCTAATGCAAGATCATGTCCTCTAGTCCTTCTATCTTTCTTAACTGAGAAAAACATATTTCTATCAATATTTTCATAACCCTTCAATATTTTAAACACTTCTATCTGATCTCCTCTCAATCTCCTGGTCTCTAGTGTTGTTAAAGCGCATTTTTTAGGCGTATTTCGTAACTAAGATCCTTCAGATTTGGTATAATTTTAGTTGCTCTCCTCTGCACTCTTTCTAGCATATCTATGTCCTTCCTGCGATATGGCCTCCACGCTTGAATACAATATTCTAAATGAGGCCTAACTATTGTTTTGTACAGCGGTATTATTAGCTCTTTTTTCTTATACGTTATGTTTCGCCTAATTAATCCAAAGATTTGATTTCCCTTTGAAGCTGCAATTCCGCACTGCTCTGAAACCTTCATATCAGCACTAATGGTTAACCCTAAGTCCTCCTCCTCTCAATCTCCTGGTCTCTAGTGTTGTTAAACCACATTCTTTTAGACGTTTTTCGTAACTAAGATCCCTCAGTTTTGGTATCATTTTAGTCGCTCTCCTCTGTACTCTTTCTAACATATCTATGTTCTTCTTGCGGTATGGCCTCCACGCTTGTATGCAATATTCTAAATGAGGCCTAACTATTGTTTTGTACAGCGGTATTATTAGCTCTTTTTCCTTATACGTTATGTTTCGCCTAATTAATCCAAGGATTTGATTTCCCTTTGAAGCTGCAATTCCGCACTGCTCTGAAATCTTCATATCAGCACTAACGGTTAACCCTTCTCTTTTACAGTAGTACTTAGCACAGTACCCCCCATTGTATATTCTACTTCTTCGTTCCCATGTCCTATGTGGAGGCATTTACATTTCCCAAAATTGAACATCATTTGCCACTTTTCAGACCATTTGATCAACCTGTCAAGACCATCTTGTAAATGCTGTCTATCTCCATCACTTTTAATCCTTCTAAACACTTTTGTATCATCCGCAAATTTCAACACCTTGCTTGTTATTTCATCATCCAAATCGTTGATGTATATTAAGAATAATATAGGACCTAATACTGATCCCTGTGGTACCCCACTCAATACCGATTTCCAGTTTGAAGCCTCCCCATCAACTACTACACGTTGTCTTCTGCCAATCAGCCATTGTTCTATCCAGTTTATTATACCATTTCCTATGCCATGGGCCTTTAATTTAAGCAGTAATCTTTCATGTGGTACTTTGTCAAAAGCTTTTTGAAAATCTAAGTAGACGATATCTACTGGTGATCCCTCATCTAACCACTTAGTGATGTCTTCCAAAAAACATAACATATTTGTTAAGCATGACCTCGCTTTAAAAAAACCATGTTGAGATGGGTTTATCAAGTTTTGTTTAACAAGAAAATCCACCATGTGATCTTTAATTAGTCTTTCTAATAATTTACAAATCACTGATGTTAAACTCACTGGTCTATAGTTCTCTGCCTTGTTTCTCGAACCTTTTTTGAATAACGGTATAATGTTTGCTTCTTTCTATTCTAAAGGAACCACTCCCTCTTCTAATGACAAGTTGAAAACTGTTGCAAGTGGTATGCTAATTTGTTCTACAATTTCCAATAGTAGTTTGGGTGGAATACCATCCACTCCAGGTGATTTTTTATCCTTCATAGCCCTTATTTTCTTAGCTACCATTTCTGGGGTTACAATTAATTGTCCTAAATAGTCTGAATCTGCCCCTTTGAACTTAGCCTCTGGTATTGGCAGTGAACTAATATCTTCCCTGGTAAAAACTGAACTAAAGTACTCATTCAGGTCTTCTGCCATTATGAATCCCTCTGATATTATATTTCCAGCACTATCTTCTAGAGGACCGACCTTATCTTGAACTTTCTGTTTGCTTCGAACATACGCATAAAAACTCTTGCAGTCATGTTTTATATTACTAGCTAATTGTTGTTCATAGCTTCTCTTTGAATTTCTAATTTCAGCTGTAGCTTGGTTAAGTGCTTCTTTATAATTGTTGTAGTCTTTATCATTTCCAGTACATCTATATGATTTCCACATCATTTGTTTATACTTAATTTTTCTAATGGCTTCTTTCGGTAAGTGTTTCTTTTTGGACCGTTTTCCTTGTTTTTTGAAGGGTACAAATTTATCGATTATGCACTTAATTTCACTCTTTAATATATTCCAGCATTCTGTTGCTGTCTTATTTTTCAGTGTCTTATTCCAGTCTATCTTTGCTAAATATTTCCTCATGTCCTTATACCTTCCTTTGTGGAAATTTCTCCTATACTGCTTTTTGCCATTCCTTTCTGATTTTACTTTGATGATAAAATGTATCTTGTTGTGATCGCTACTCCCCAGTGGCTCACATATCTTGACATTGTCAACTAATTCATTCTGTGAGGACAAAACTATGTCTAACACATTCTCACCCCTGGTTGGTTCTAGAAAGGAATGTATCTTGAACTAAAACTAAAAACTTGTGGTCCTCTCTCCCCATACTCTGTAGAGATTTCCATTGTATATGCCCATGGTTAAAATCCCCCATAATAATACAGTCCCGTTTGCTTACTTCCCTTATAGCGTTTTGTATTTTTTCATTCTCTTCTATGCTTATGTTTGGACTTCGATAAACTAACCCAACTGTTAACGTTGAGTTTCCTGTAACTATGTTACACCAAACAGCTTCTTCGCAATCTGCTTCTCTTTCTAATTTTATTTCATAAGCCTGAATAGATTCTTTAATATATAAAATAACTCCACCTCCATTTCTTCCTATTCTATCTTTTCTAAACATTACATATCCTGTCAGTCCCAATTCAGCATCTGATATATCGGTGGTGGTCCAGGATTCGGTTATACCTATTATATGAGGGTCAATATTTTCTACCATAATGTTTAGTTCATTTCTTTTGTTTACTATACTCCTTGCATTTAAACAAACACATTTATATCCAGCTTCAGAAGAGTTTTCCAGACTGTTATTTGTTGATTTATTTGTGCTGTCTTTATCTATGCCTCCATTTTCAGGCTTTTCTGTGAGTCCCTACTGCGAATCTAGTTTAAATAGATGCAACCTGTCCCACTGTCAACATATTGCAGCAGATTCTCTGAGAAAACTGCTGTCCCCTTTCCATTAAGATGGAGGCCATCTCTCATGTACATATCTTCCCTCCCAACAAAGTATCCCCATAAATATGTGAATCCCACCCCCTCTTCTTCACACATCTGCTCAGCTAGTGCATTGATCGCCATCCTCTTGCAGTTTCTATACGTTGCCCCCCTTCCTCCCATTACTGGCAACATTCCTGACAAAATAACCTGTTCGACTCTCGTCTTCTTTAGCTTCCTCACTATCTGTCTATACTTCTGTACTATCTCAGTTGTTCCCTCCCTGTCTGCATTATTTGTTCCTACATGTACCAGTATAGACCCCCCCTTGCCATGTCCCAATACCTTCTCTACCCTGTCAGTTACATGTTCAATCCTAGCCCCCGGTAAACAAACAACGATGTCCTTCCCCTCGCTCAGTGTCTTGTCCGTCTTTCTCATAATGGAGTCACCCATAAACACCCTCTCTTTCCTCATTGCCCCCTCAATCACTGCCTTAGAATAGCTCCTTCTTCGGTTTGCCGTCTTCTCTCCTGTCACATTCTCTTCCGATCCATTCTTTCCTGTCGCTTTTTCTCTTGTCACCTTTCCTCCTGTCAGCGTCCCTTTTATCGACTTCTCTTCTGTCACATTTGCTCTCACTTCCTTTTGTCCCTTCTTCTTTCGTCCCGTCTCATTTTCCTCTCTCCTCTCCCGTTCCATCTTCCCTCCCTCCTTCTCTACGGTCACTTTCTTCCCTGTCACCTTCACGCAATCACCTTCTCTCCTCTCAATCTCCTTTCCTCAGTTTTCTTGCCACTGCTGTTCTCCTTCAGTCTTGCAGTATCCTCACCACTCTCCCTTTCGTCTCTCTCCATTCGACCTGCCTATGTTGCTAATTCCCATCTCCATTCCCTTCACAATATCTGTCAACCTAACTAACTCCTTCTGCAAACACTCCACCTTCCAACATCCATTGCACTGAAAGGTGAATCCTTCCTCCATGGTTTCTGCCCATGACTTTCCACACCCGGACAATGCAAAATCTACCCAGCTGTGGCAGTGATCGCACACCAAGTGTCGCTTTGCCTTGACTTGCCGCTTGCAAGGCGCCATATCCCGATCAGAATTTATTTAATAACTTAACTAACTTAGTCTTTATAAAGACTGTTTCCTGTGTACTACAGCACACTTTAGGTTACAAATTTCAATTACACAGCCGACTATTTATCCTAACACGAACGCTAACATCACCGGTAGTGACCTAATTTAAATACAATCAATTACGTTATGTTAGGCTGCTTTATTTATTTAGGTTACGCCGCCCGACTATCGCCCTTGCTTAATTTTAACAACAATGCTACCTAATCAAAATATATAGCAAGTACTGGCTTACACAGATATTATCTTATGTAAGTAGTTTGATGGTTGTTACTTTATCTCCTATATATTCTACCACATAATCAGGTTTGTTAAATCTTGTGTACAACTTATCGAAGGCTAAGCCGCCTAAGTGAGTTACCCTATTATCACTCACTATACTAAGGTGTTCTAAAATACTTTAACTAACTAACTTTAAGCACAACTGCTACTCAATATATGTTTATTGCAACTTTATGAATGATATTAAGGCAAAAATAATACTTATCAATCAGTAATTCCACTTGTTTATCCACTTTTTTACACCACCAATTTCTACGATCTATCTCCGCCAAATATAGCCTCGAATTATAGTTGTCTTTCGGGCGATAGTTGTCTTTCGGGAATGTCGCAACGTCGAAATTAACATAAGTAAAGGTTAGATCACATTAGGCCTGAGAATTTCGTCGACGCATGGAGGTGCATTGTGGTTCCTATAAATCACCGCCAGAGGAGTTCTGTGGTGTTCAAACATGCTACTCTCTCGAACCACTCAACCGGTTCGCTAGAGCTAGACCATTGTATGGTCACTGATAGGCGCGGTTTTTCGATTCCTTCTAATTCTCTTCTTGCCGCAGATGCCCATAATAAATGTGTTGGCTATTCTGGCGTTGTTCGCAGTGACGTCCAGTCCATGGATTAAATAAAAAGACTGAAAATCAGAAATGAAAAGACACCCTAAAAACAAGAGGATGCGAAAATACATAAATAGAGGCAGGTGACTGGTTAGTGGTGTCGACTGTCTTGGCCTCATCCACATCCTTGGTAAGAGAGTTCCAGTCTGTATGGTATGCGTGGCAGAAATGAAAAATTCTATAGTGCCCTTCTACAGTGTTTCTCAATGCTTTATATAATCGCCCCAAATGTTTTCCAACTAACTAAAGTGCCATGGTTACGTATAACTAACTGTTTACCGGGAACCCACGCCAAGTAATTCATGCTTATGACGCTGAGTATACTTGTTTATTTTGTCATCTATGCATCGATTTATTGCAAAAACGGCATATATTCTATATACCAGTCTATAGTAATTTTTTTGTTTTTGTATACAACTAGTATTGATTTTACCGCAGATAAACTGAAAACTATAATCGGCTATAATTACACTTCGTTGCACGGCTGGATGACGGATGAATGGTGTACAGGCCTAGTATGAGATATGTTCCCTGTAACGAAAAATACTGCCGCACCGACCCTTAAGTTCCGAAGAACAGTTTTTCGCAGGGAGACGTCAGGGTTTGTTATATGTTAGTAAGGGACAATATGTACCCAGACTAATTTACGAATTGGTAGCCAGGGCCCTACGTATGCGTACAGTCATCCACATTATATTATTATTTAGCGTTAAATGTTGACTGATACTGATTTGGACAGTCGCGAAATCCATTAATTGCTAATGTTGTCATACTATTATCTTAACACATTGTAAACACTAAATAATTTAATTGTAACTAATTAGTTTAATTTTAATCGAGCTAGTGTATTAGGGTACACTTGGATTGTTGTAATTTTTTCTCTCTTTGTAATAACATTTCCACAAGTTTTGTTGTTGCTAAATTTAGTTTTAGCATATCATGTAGGGCCTGTATATATTGTTGTGGTTTAAAAAAAAAAGATATTTGGGTCGTTCAAAAGGTGTATCACCTAAAGCAACCTGTGCCATCCATATATATATATATATATATATATATATATATATGGGTAAGTATGTATAATGTCTCCAATAAAATTGCTTTAAAAATCTTGCATCTGTAAAATACTGCCGCACCGACCCTTAATGCGCATGTCCGCAAGTAGAAGTTCGTTGTGTAAAGAAATATTTTGCCCTATTCTAAATATTATATTATGCAATTATTAAAATGTGGTTCATCTGAAGAAGAACATATTTGAAAATATTTATAAATGCTAGCCAACTGATGTTTTGTAAGTTGTATTCAGCATAAATAATCTACAAATTGCTAAATCATTTATTAGGTGCTAAAATAGTTGAGATTTGTTTAAAGTTAGTTAAACTATTTAAGCAAAACATAATAAATGTGTTCTTGTAGATGTGTAACATAATTGAATATAATCCTGCAAGAATTGTGATATATTCGTTCACTCACGTAGGCCTACCCATTTGGCATGTTTTCTGCTGAGCTCGACTCCACTGGGTTTTTGCGTACATCCGTATGCCCATGCAGACATTCAGAAATGTAAACGTGCATACTTAGCTATAATTAAATATGTATAAAATGTCACATGGTAATTGGGATGAACTTTGCTCAGTTCGAAAAGTGAAAGAATCTCAGTAATGGTGCATAATGGCAATGCCCATTTATTTAATAACTATTTGAAAACGTGTGTACAGTGTGTAGTAAACATACCCTAATTATATTACATGATCACAGTACATTACAGCACATGCATTATATAATTACTAGAATTTAAATTATTTGAAAACATAAGTACGGTATGCATTAAATGTACGTGAATTAATGCAGTGTATGTAGATTGCATACTTGGGCAATGTATAAGTAACTCTGCCTACGGTTTCTTTGTTTCATTGCCTCAAGCCAACTACATAAAGGGCTATACACATTTCAGTTGGTGTGCATAGTGTACGTTATATCTTGTGTGATTGTAACACGGATAAAATAATGTATTTTACTCTTGTTGTCATGGGAATTTGCGAAATATGACGACATAAATATATATATATACATATATATATATATATATATATATATATATGTATATATATATACACACACACACATATATATATATATATATATACAAAATTGCAACATGCAACATTCATCAATTTACATACACATATCATTGGATTACTAGTGTAAAACACATCACTATCACAACAAAAGGAGTCGCCAAATTACTTCATGACTTAAAAACAAACATATCAACAGGACCCGACCAGGTGCCAGCCAGAATCCAGAGTAGGTGCGACAATATTTTATAGCGGCGGATGTTCTGCCCCTTGCTATCATGTAACAAGCCCTGACGTCACCCCGCGTAAAAAGTATGGTTCGGGACATACGCATTAAAGGCCAGTGGGGCAGTATTTTTCAGCGGCAGGATTTTTCGCTACAGTCCCTGCTAAAGGTAGTTGAATTTGAATGCGACATTTGTCAATTGTAAGGAATTATTTATATATCTGTGTTTCTTCTTGGCAATTAATAATTGTTCGCATAATTGACTGGTTATATATATATATATATATATATATACACATATATATATACATATATATATATATATATATAATATTCACACAAACATTATTGATGTAGCGAAACGTTTAAACAAAATTCCCACACTGTATTATTCATTACTAATATTACAACCCGAAGCACGATGCTTTCGTGGATAATCTTATAATAATAATATGATTATTTCTTACCAGGAAATGGCGAAGATGATATCAGCTCTACTTCTTGGAGTCATCCTAGTCAGCTTGTCACGACCAGGTCTGTCGTTGACGGCGATGAAACAAGTCGTGGCCGCCAACAACGATTTCGCCATGGACCTCTACGGCCAGATTCGAAGCAACTCGGCGGGAAAGAATATCTTCTTTTCTTCGTTCAGTATCTCGTCAGCACTGGCCATGGTTTATGCCGGAGCCAGAGAAAACACGAAGACGGAGATGGGCAACGTCTTGAAATTCGACAGCGTCAGCTCCAACAATGTTCATGTTGGTTTTCGTCGATTATTCAAGGCGTTCAACGATCCAACCAACAACTACACGTTGAGTGTCGCCAACGCCTTCTTTGGTCGCAAGGGTTATCCGTTTTTACAAACGTACCTTAATATCGTCCACCAATACTATTACGCTCTACTTAAGAATTTGGACTTCGCCGGAAGCCCTGAGGTAAGTCGGAAGTTCATCAACGATTGGGTGGCCAGCAACACTAATCAAAAGATAAAAAATTTGCTCAGCCAGGGATCCATCGACGGAATGACGGTTGCCGTTCTTGTGAACACCATCTACTTTAAAGGACTGTGGAAAATACAATTCGACGTCAAGGAAACAATCTTCAGCACATTCCATTTGACTACAACAAAAAGCATGACAACCAAAATGATGAACCTGGCTGGAAAGAGATTAAATTACGCTGAAGTACGCAGTTTGAATTGTAAAATCCTTGAGCTGCCATACGTCGGCGATGAGGTGTCGATGTATATCCTCCTGCCGAACTCGATCAACGGTCTCGCAGCGCTGGAATCACAACTCACCTCGGCCAAGCTCAACAACGCCATCTCCTTGATGCAAAGCGCCAAGATCGACGTCTCCATTCCAAAGTTCAACATGACGCAGAAGATACAACTAAAGGACACGTTAATGGAGATGGGCATGAGTGATTTGTTTGGCAACGCTGATCTCTCTGGCATCGACGGTACTCACGACTTGGTCGTGTCCAAAGTCGTTCACAAGGCTTACATCGATGTGAACGAGGAAGGAACGGAGGCAGCCGCAGCTACAGCGGTTGTAATTAAGCTTACATCAGCATATGAGCCACCGAAGACCTTCAAGGCAGATCATCCATTCTTGTTCTTCATCCGTGAGAAGGTCACCGGCAACATCCTCTTCAGCGGCCGAATCGTGACTCCGCCTCAAGCAGACGCCGGTTCCTCGGGTACCGGACGTGAGTCGAACCCATCTTGCTGTCGATATCTGCCGGACTGGTTTTGCCGACTACTTCTGAGACATCTTGGTTATGGCTGGTGTAATGGCGGCTTCTGAAAACACTAGCATGCGAGATCCGCATTGGCCATATGTTGTGAAATAAAAGCTTTGAGCTTTGAAACCAAATATGTCTATGTGTTCCCCGAAAATTAAGTAACACGCCATCGCTGTAACAAACGTAATGTATACATTAACAGTTATTATTTACATCCTTTCATATAATTGTAAAACACAACTACACAATACTAAATAATTTATTATTGTATAGTTTAAGAGTTACTGCTTTAGGGACTATAATTGACTATAACACGTTTTCGTCGCATCGTTGCCACCTTGACGCGCAGTTACGTGATGTTCCCTTATATGTCCACTGAAACAGTATGCATTTCATTCCTCCGACTGTTGGCTGCAATAGCATTCACTAGTTCCGCCAAATGTTGCCGACGTTCACACAATAGTAGGGCCCGTTACACATTAACGGCCATTTCAGGCATGTTGTTCTCCTGATTCCTTGTCGTCAGGGGTGAAACTGGCCTTGGTTCCGTTCATCGAATTAAGTTTTCTTTTTCTTTCTCTTCTTTTCCCTCACTTATTTTGCACTGCTTTCTCGACCAACTGTCTCCATCCCCTCTATCTTTTACTCTTGTTCTCCACCCCTCTCCCAGTCCTTCCAAGTCTCTCTTTTAAGCAGTCCGCCCATCATCTAGATCATTCACACCTCCTTTTCCCCTCCACTCTCTGGGCATCTGCTTTATTTGCCAGCCGTTCTCTTCCCTTTCTCTCGGCATGTCCAGCCCACTTCAATCGACTCCTCACCAGTTTCTTCTTAAGGCTTTCTTTTACTCCAACCTCCACCCCTAGTTCCTCCATTCTTCGCTTGTCAGTTCTTTTCACTCCCGCAATTCTTCTTACTCATTTAAAAAAAAATACAAATCTGCTTCCTCTCTTGTTGTTTCTCTGTCAGTGTCATCGTCTCTAGGCCATAAAGGTATGTCGGGGTAACACATGAACACAGCACCGTTCCTTTGAGTTTACGCGATATGCGCCTGTCTCCCGCCACACCTTCAACTTTCCTCCAAACGTTTGCCCCTGCTTTTATCCTCCTGCGAATTTCGGTGTTTGAGTTACCGACCCCTCATATCACTCCACCCAGGTATACAAACCTGTCTCTTTGTTTTAGTTTCTTCCCTTCCAAGTATATTTCCAACTTTTTGTTTTGCTGCCCCACCCAAAATACCTCAGTCGTCGCCAAACTAACTTTCAGTCCACGTCTGCTGAACATATCCTTCCACTCTGTTAGATCTGCTTCCCCGTCCGCTACCATTTCCGTACTTTCTAAGTCTGGACTAAGTCGAAACCACTAGTGCAATACCAAGGTTTATACGAATAAAACAACAAAGTACTGACTCACTTAATAAATTTAAAATTGAGATCCGAATGAAAACTGCGATATCCTCGATGAAATAGTTACTGCAGCTACGGAAAAATTGTCTGCCTATTAAAGTAATTAAATTTAACATATATAAACATTAAAAAAACCTTGGATTACCAAGGGCATTATTGTGTCGATAAAGTCTCACGTAAATACAGAGCATTATCATAAACTTTAAATTGACTTGCATACTTATAATTAAATTCTTAAAAGTAATATTATATTAGTTAAGCAAATGTATTACCAATCCAGTTTTGAAAACCATAAGAATAGTGTTAAAAAGACGTGGTGTTTAATTAAAGAAATTAATCAGAAAAGTCAAAAGAAAGAACAATTTCCAGATTTGTTCAAAGTCGATGGGGAAATGATTAGTGACAAAGGCATTATTGCAAACAGATTTAACGCGTTTTTTACTAATGCTGGTCCTACTCTAGCCTCTAAAACAACTACCACTGAAGGTAAATCAAACAAAGATTACATGAAAAACTCGATATTTCACACCTTCAGCTTTAACCCGATTGACATGGAAACTACTGTTAATACAATTGATCGTTTACCTCCAAAATCAAGTTGTGAAAAGACGGTATTTCAACACAATTACTAAGATTGATCAACACAATGATATCAGCAATGCAGTCACTCTAATTATTAATCAATCAATAATAACTGGTATATTTCCAGACAAATAAAAAATTGCAAAAGTCATACCCCTTTTAAAAAAGGTGATGTTTCTGACTTTAACAATTATCGTCTTATTTCTGTCCTGCCATTGATTTCAAAAAAATTTGAAAGGGTCATGTTTGATCAAATCCACGATTTCTTCCATTCTAAAGCGTCATACTACAATAGCCAATATGGGTTTAGAAAGAAACATTCTACTGAGCGTACTACAATCGAAATCATAGACATAATTATCCAAGAACTTGATAAATCGGTTACTCCAATAAATATATACCTTGATTTATCAAAAGCATTTGGCACAATTGTTCACAATATATTGGTACAGAAGTTACATTACTATGAATTAAATGACAAGGCTCTGGACCTTAGTAAGAGTTATTTTCAAAATCGTAAGCAGTACGCAGAAATAAAAAATGTTAAGTATAAGGAAATAGTCATCAATACTGGTGTCCCTCAAGGTTCAATTTTAGGGCCACTCTTATTTATTATATGTTTAAATGATATAGCACCTTGTAGTGACCTTTTCAAATTCATAATATATGCTGACGACACCACCATTACTAGTACACTAAATACATTTAACGATTCAGAAGGTCAAATGCGAAGTGAACATAATAACAAAGAACTAACAAATATTAGCAATTGGTAAAAGCTAATAAACTGTCATTAAATGCAAAAAAAAGACTAAATTCATGATATGTTATATGCCTCAAAAGAAAGTAGAATACCCTGTGTTACAAATAGATGGGCCACACATTGAATGTATAAATGATTTAAATTCGTTAGGCATTACAATAAATAACCATTTAAATTGGCAGAGTCATATAAACAAAATAGCAAATAAATTATCTAAAACAATAGGCATACTAAATAAACTTAAACACTTTTTATCCCCTAATACATTATATATTATGTACAATGTTCTTAATCTCCCTCATATTAATTATGGCTTACTTTTATGGGCACATCGAATTTTTTAATTACAGAAAAAAGCAATACGAATAATATCCTATATAACATTTTACTATAAATTAATTAACCATCTTTTACCCTATTACTTCAATGTTTTTTCCAAACAGACACATCTATGATATTCATCAGCACTGCACACATGAAATAAATAATCTGTATATGTCCAGATTCAAACATGAATTTGCCAAAACATGCATTAGACACAACATAGTAGAGACAGTTAACAATACACCAAGTAGTATCATTAATCAAATTTACACCCACAGTCTATATGGTTTTTCAACATACACAAAATACTTTTTATTTTAAATTATGAATCCAGCTGTCGTACTCATAATTGCTTTATTTGTAATTCATAATACGTATTGAAATATATACCTAACTATCCATATGTACGTCAATTTGTACAAGAGTACATATAATCAGTCCTTGTATTGTGTGTGTATGTTGATACACTGAGTAATTATCAACTGTAAAACAAGGCATATGCTATTCTGATTTGTGACATGTAAATTTTGTTGTTGTTTGTATTTATGGCGTAGCTCCTGTGCTAGCGATATTGTATATCTTAGTGGGTTTTTACGTTATTCATTGAATATGTATCGTATTTATAGGTCAAATAAATATATTCTGAGTTCTGAGTACCATTGCCAGACGGTCTGCATACAGTAGCTTCCGGAGGATATCTCTCGTACCTCGTCTTTTTGCTAATCAGTTCCACCACTGCGATAAACAAGAGTGGGCTCAGGGCGCTCCCCTGTCTCAGGCAAACATTTACTTCAAACTCTCCGGACACTCCCGGTCCACACACCACCGTTCTCTTTGTTTCTTCGTATGTCCCTTCTACCATCTTGTCAGTCCCCTCGCTCCTTTCCATTTGGTTTCTTGTACACACAACACCTCTAATTTCCTCCTGTCCATCACGTTTACCACTTCCAGTGCTTTACCCCCACCGTCCCCACATGGAGACTTCCCAGCCGGACTTCGCATCTGGGTCGCCGCCGGCGAGACGATCCACTTCGCTGATTTATCGCCATTTCTCACATTGTAACCACTGCAGCACTGCCCTGGCTGACCTACTGTGCGGTTTTGTATAGGATGTTGCCTTCTCCTAGGAGAACAGTCTGCCAAGACTATAGAGCGCCACCTACCCGGGTTTAAATATGGGGTTACCTTCCCTGAGATCGTTTGCCTAACATGGCTAATGAGCATGACCTGGCCAGTACAATTTACCCGTAGTTGGGAGTGGAATAATGATTGTTGGAACGTGCCCACACGTTGGTGGGCCATGCACACCCACCTAGCACTCCCTAGCACACTTGCATGGGACCTCAAGGTTCCCAGTATCCGTAGTGTACCACAATGAGGTTGTGCTAGAGTATGGAGAAGCTATGTACCAGCAGGGGAGACTTTCGCACTCGGCTCCTTTTCAAGGAGCTATCTGGCGGCTGTAGCTGAAAGCGATAGTACGAAGCAGCACAAACCACACAGTACACACTACAGTACAGTACGTGGTGCATCACACAGACCTGTGTTCACACACCGCTCTACAATTTCACATATATTCTGCTTGATGCAGACATGTCATTAATAATCAAAATGTGACTTAGGCTGGGATATTTGTTTTCTCAATAAAACCCGAGACACAGATTGTAACATAAATGTATCGCTGTTTCACACATTTAGTATTCGGAACATTTGAAGGATTACTATCATGTACAAGTTGCACAGGGGTATATAGTTTCAACATATGAAAAACATCCACAATTAATGTAACAAATCGGTCTTAAAGTTATATAACAAAAAACTTAATATGTTGCATGTTGTTGACACCCAATCCTTAGGACTACTCAAAACGCCACGCTCTATCAGCCACGCTGCAATTATCGTCCGAAGACTATTCCTGCATCCACATGCACCACGGCCAGACACTCGTTCATACCGCTTAGTCGACTGGTGCAACACGGAGTGAACTAACTTGTACAATGATCGAAACAGTAGCCAGATGATTGAAATCCGGAATCTCTCGGTGGAGAGTCGGACGCACTAGCGACTATGCTGCCTCACCCCATAGACCAGGAACACGCAGAGCGTAATGTACACAACTCAAATAGTGTTTAATAGGCATTCTGTTTGATTGCTATTTCAGACACTGTAGTTCCAACTCGTATATGTTCTTTTGATTTTGCGGCATATGTGTATGCACTATACTTAATAAGGAATGGCCGTTTTCTTAAATAAATGACTGTCTGTTCCTTACTACTTGCTGAATCGATAACATAACATAACATAACGTTTATTTGATCCCATGTAGGTACACAATTAATTCGTTTCTGAATATCACTTATGCAGTAAAAACAACAAATATAAACATTATGCAGGCATACATATACGTATATCATTATAATGTTCAACAGACTATTTGGAAAATACATACAAACGCATGTACAGCTATTATGGTATTGATGTACCATAGACATTAATCATATAGCTTTTATGAATTAATCCGACAATTTTTTATTGCCCGAACTATTTCTGAAAATATTTGTAGCAGTAATAAGCGCTACAATTTCTTTGTCTTTTATGTTCGTGCATATTACAGTAATTTCCCCGGTCTTATCTGTCTGTCTGTCTGTCTGTCTGTCTGTCTGTCCGACCGTCCGTCTGTCCGTCTGTCCATCTGTCTGTATGTCCGTCGGTCCGTCCGGCCGCCCGTCCGACCATTCATCTATCTATGCTGGGTATAAACATTTACTTTTCAAAAATGACATCGTATCTATAGCTGCTCAGACAATTTGACATTTAGATTGCAATATTCGCGGTTTTTTATTTGCCCCTTAATTACAATTTCCTTAAATAAAGCCTAATAGCTAATGCAATCCTGATAATGACTTAACAGTTTTGTATAATTATTTCGATTGCACCCGGCTGTGCAACAACCCATCCTTGTTTGGACGACTTTCTGAACGTGTCCGTTTAAACGAATATATTATTATTCACACGAAATGTAGTGTATACGAGGCGTGCTTGCTAAGCGTATAGTTCAACAACAGTGGAAGCTGGACAAAATGCGTCAGGCAACTGAACACTTTGCAGAAGGGAAATAATAAACACTCATTAGTATAATGACAAGTCAAACGAAGATATTTTTGCTAGAAGAAGCCTGCGACCACTCAGCAGGGGTAAGACCACATTACATTTTACGTAGGCCGCTATTATAAAGTTTCCTTAATTTCTTGCAAAGTTTCTCTAACAATTTTCTTTAAAATTTCACAGCTTATTTAACTTTCATTGACACAAATTTCAGAAAATTCGCCCAACCTGATACCCCTCAATTTCGCCCCAATCTAGTGACGGATTTTTAAATATTGGTGCGTTCTCTAAAATAGCTACTGTGAGAATACGCGAGCGACTAGCGTATATTTTGATACAGTTATAAAGAAGCACTTAACAAAGCTACATATGAAATTAGAAATTCAAAGAGAAGTTATGAACAACAATTAGCTAGTAATATAAAACATGACAGCAAGAGTTTTTATGCGTATGTTCGAAGCAAACAGAAAGTTCAAGATAAGGTCGTTCCTCTAGAAGATAGTGCTGGAAATATAATATCAAAGGGATTCTTAATGGCAGAAGACCTGAATGAGTACTTTAGTTCAGTGTTTACCAGGGAAGATATTAGTTCACTGCCAGTACCAGAGGCTAAGTTCAAGGGGGCAGATTCAGACTATTTAGGACAATTAATTGTAACCCCGGAAATGGTAGCTAAGAAAATAAGGGCTATGAAGGATAATAAATCACCTGGAGTGGATGGTATTCCACCCAAACTGCTATTGGAAATTGTAGAACAAATTAACATACCGCTTGCAACAGTTTTCAACTTGTCATTAGAAGAGGGAGTGGTTTCTTTACAATGGAAAGAAGCAAACATTATACCGTTATTAAAAAAAGGTTCGAGAAACAAGTCAGAGAACTATAGACCCGTGAGTTTAACATCAGTGATTTGTAAATTATTAGAAAGACTAATTAAAGATCACATGGTGGATTTTCTTGTTAAACAAAACTTGATAAACCCATCTCAACATGGTTTTTTAAAGCGAGGTCATACTCAACAAATATGTTATGTTTTTTGGAAGACATCACTAAGTGGGTAGATAAGGGATCACCAGTAGATATCGTCTACTTAGATTTTCTAAAAGCTTTCGACAAAGTACCACATCAAAGATTACTGCTTAAACTAAAGGCCCATGGCATAGGAAATGGTATAATAAACTGGGGAGGCTTCAAACTGGAAATCGGTATTGAGTGGGGTACCACAGGGATCAGTATTAGGTCCTATATTATTCTTAATATATATCAACGATTTGGATGATGAAATAACAAGCAAGGTGTTGAAATTTGCGGATGATACAAAAGTGTTTAGAAGCATTAAAAGTGATGGAGATAGACAGCATTTACAAGATGATCTTGACAGATTGATCAAATGGTCTGAAAAATGGCAAATGCTGTTCAATTTTGGGAAATGTAAATGCCTCCACACAGGACATGGGAACGAAGAGGTAGAATATACAATGGGGGGTACTGTACTAAGTACTACTGTAAAAGAAAAGGACTTAGGGTTAACCATTAGTGCTGATATGAAGGTTTCAGAGCAGTGCGGAATTGCAGCTTCAAAGGGAAATCAAATCCTTGGATTAATTAGGCGAAACATATCGTATAAGGAAAAAGAGCTAATAATACCGCTGTACAAAACAATAGTTAGGCCTCATTTAGAATATTGTATTCAAGCGTGGAGGCCATATCGCAGGAAGGACATAGATATGCTAGAAATAGTGCAGAGGAGAGCAACTAAAATGATACCAAATCTGAAGGATCTTAGTTATGAAATACGCCTAAAAAATGCGGTTTAACAACACTAGAGACCAGGAGATTGAGAGGAGATCAGATAGAAGTGTTTAAAATATTGAAGGGTTATGAAAATATTGATAGAAATATGTTTTTCTCAGTTAAGAAAGATAGAAGGACTAGAGGACATGATCTTACATTAGCAAAGGAGCAGAGTAGATTGGATATAAGAAAGTTTTCATTTTCACAAAGGACTGTAAATGAATGGAACAGATTACCTGCTGATTGTGTGGGTGCTAGTAGTGTGAATATGTTTAAAAATAAAATCGACACATACCTCAGACGGGCGGGATACACATAGATAAAAGGGTCGGACTCTCGATAAGCCAAAGGCTTCCTTGTCCACCTGCTACCTAGAGTTAATTCTCTGGGTGCCAATCTTGTTATTTATTGATGCGTCGTGAAGGATCTAATGCAGTAGTACATTCAGTATTCACCGGACCAACACGACCAACGTAAAAGTGCTCGAAAAAGTTAACACATCACACCAAAACGCTATTTTAAGGGCACTCTAACTAGATGATGGCGAACGAATCCTTAATGTGGTCTTACGCCAACAGGGTGCGCCATTGTTGAATACGCCGTGTTGGACATGTCTGCACGACCGGAAACAGATTTTCAAAATCTGTCTACTTTGGGCAGTTGCTTAAGGGAAAGAAAACAGCAGGCAGAACACACCTTCACTATACACACGCTGTCAAACGAAATTTAGTTAAACACTAACATCCCACTGGGGATGGCAGGACATACTTCACACTGGCCGTGACATTGACACACATCCTCGCAAGCCGTGGGTGGTGACTACGTACAGTACACCTGGCAAATCCCGTACGCATTGTGTGGAAGCTACCTGAATCAAACTCGTAACCGACTTCGCCTGTCGCGAATGTTCCACCAGTGAGAACAGTGCAGACACCAATACAACCCGCGTTTCAGTTCCAAGACGAAGCCCTCGACGTCCGACCGGGAATCGCAATAAAATTACCCATTCGACCATTTTCACGAGCTGCTCTGTATTCAAATCACTATATCTACTTCCTAAACATTCCATGAGTAGCGTGTGGCTGAATTGAAGAACACAGGAACTTCCCGGCAAGCGATATTATTGGCTGAGCTTATCTTCAGAGTTTCGCTAGACGATCTGTACTGAGAGTGGAGCAATCAGCAGCGCCCCCTGACGCACAAGGATGCATTGACACACAAAAAAGCATGTGACAAAGCAAGGCTACGACGCTTACGGCGTAACAAGGACCAGCATATGACAATTGTGTATTGAGAGATATGTCAGCTACAAAGAAAGAATAGTGAATACAGTGAGGATTAGTTGTGGTAAACAAATTATATACTATATTTGTTACCTAGTTTTATACAATAATATTTTTATATCATTATTGTTCATTGAAAGTGAACATTGTGTTAAGCACCGAGTTAAAACGAGATACTTGGTAGTGGATGTTAATAACTAAAGGGTCCTTGTCAATTCAATTTATTTTCGTTCGTCTCACTTCAAATTGATTTTGTGAAGAAAACAACCCCACCTAATATCCATTACAATATGCTAGTTCATTTGTTCACATTTTCAAGTGTTTTTGTGACATCACCAGACAAATGAACAATTTAATGTTACTGCGAGTATAGTTATATTGCTGTTATTGACGTTCCTTGCTGTTTAAAAAAAACTCATAGCTGACTAGTTCAATAAAGGCTACGGTCATTGACATTTTTAAAGCAATTTACCAGATGTAAAAGTCAACTTCTTTTCCAACATAAACAACAATAAGCATTTTTTTTGCCCGGGGTGCATATATTATTTAAACTATTCACGCACAACATTATTGAACACGATAGAACCGGGTTCGTCATCGGCTAAACGATTTTAAGAAGCAGCCTTAACTATTACTGTTAAATGTGTGCGGTCGTTTGGGTTCGGTCTAATTCGCATTAAATCGGTTGTCCCTGCTTCGTAGACGTGATTGTACTCAAACTAATTACGGGTCGAAAAGTGTGAACAGGGTGTAGAAAGGTAATGCAATAACCTACGAAAGTTACAACTACGTAGTACCATTAAAACACAATATACGGTACGCAGCTGTGCAGGCAACGTTTGAGATGACGCCCACAACCGCAGACTTGGTTTAGTTCGTGCGTTTTTCTGTAGCTAGACATTAAACAACCTATTTACGTTGGGTCTACAAGGGCAGTATTGTTGCTGCAACGACTGCAAATGTAATTGTATTGAAATCTGAAACTAATTAGACAGTGTGTCTGTTATACTATATATATATATACACACACACTCACACGCACGCACACACACACACACACACACACACACACACACACACACACACACACACACACACACACACACACACACACACACACACACACACACACACACACACACACACACACACACACACACACACACACACACACACACACACACATTATATATATATGTGTGTGTGTGTTCCTTTGAAGCATTGTAAATGTATTTCTTCCCAGGCGCATAGATCAACTCGCCTCTTTCTAAGTTCATTTGATGACAAATTGTACGTATGTTCGTCGTTGTTACAAATTTTAGATCAACACAATACAATGGTGATAACAGTTTCCCTTGGCTTATTGCTTCACGATTAGTCGTACGTTAGTGGTAATTATTTAGTTTTGAACGAATACGTAATTTTATGGTTTTGCGTATGCAGTGATCGAATGAAGTGATTTATTTCAAATTGCACCAATGCATGCATTCTTGAATTAGGCATTATGACCAGTCTTCTTCTTGCATGTGCCATAACTCTGACCTGTCAACAGATTCAATATCATACGTGACTATTAAATGATCAACTATCGAACAAAACAAACAACCTATCATCACACCGAATATAGAGCAACACAAACTTTCATAGCACTATTTCGCGATATGCTGAACAACAGTTCTTTCGAAGGTAGTTGGTGTCACTTGCGAAATAAAAAACACACAACTAGATTACTGGTATGTAACTGTTAGACGGGTGAACATATATTCAAACTTAATGTTTCAGTTGTTATGCATTAACTGTTGAAAAAACCATGTTACTACGTGCAGCTGCACACCACAGGTATGCGGAGTTACGACATGTACCAGCGACGAGGTGCGCAGGTGGACGGTGGTACTTGGCACTAGTCAATCTCAAGGTATCTACACAAAAGTTGTATTAAGCATGTCCACATGAATGAAAAAGTGACACGTTGTGAGAAAAAACACAGAAAAACCCTGTGTGTCACACGTGACGTAACTGAAGGAACCTATAATGTGATAGACTTCGCGCTGCTGTCAGTTCGAGGGAACGACGACCGAAGCCGTGCATAGAACGTAGTGACCAGCAAACAACTCAGGTCTTTCAGGGGAACGGTCTTTCATCTAATAGGTGAGTGTTCATAACATGAGCTGATAGGACATACTTGCATAAATACAAGCAGAGTCAATGTTTAAACAAATTTATATAAAACAAAACTAGGAAAGACAGGCCACACCTATTTGAACATTTGTTTTGGATCATCTATGTATGTGATATACGTACCTTGACACCTCTCTTCAATGGCAGACTTGTTAAATAGTGCGAGTTTTACAGAGAAGCTGTCCCGTTCAAAAGATAAAAGTAAATTGTTTCGTGTTGGAGAAGCTCCTCAATCACAATGCATAATTTGAACACAATTTTTCCTGATTTCCACCAGAAGCAGAGAGAGAATACCGTTAGGCTAGAAGGTGTGATCAAAGTATTTTGGGAAGATGAATCCGACTATATAAGTGTGCTTTGAACTTACACAAATACTCACGGATGCATTACTGACGTATGCCTTGCAGATGTGTTGCCAGAAGTTAAAACAATATTTTTATTCCATATTACTCGTTAAGCAGACGCCGGTTCATCGGGTACTGGAAGTGACGCGACCCCATTTTGTTGTCACTGTCTGCCTGACTGGATATGCAAACTATTCCTGAGAAATCGTGGTTATGACTGGTATTATGACAGGGTACAAAAACACATCCACGTCGACAGAAGCATTACAATTATGTCCGTTCATAAATGCTGACAGCTTGACATACTTATTATACATGTGTTAATATTCTATTAGTTGTTTAGTAGGTAACACATTTCACACAGAGTGCATTACTTGTTGTCTTCACCAGTCGCAATGTTAACCACTGATGCTTGCTCTTTAACAGAATTGCAATTAGCAATCTTATCCGTGCTTGTAAATTAGTAGATTACTGTTGCTGACATAAAAACAATTTGGTTTAAGACCAGGTATGATGATATTGTGTTGATAATATATTGCCTATGTATAATATATGTAATTGATGCTAGAAGAAGATATGTGAATAACAATTGTCACAGCGTGGATTAGGCTTAACATATCGTTTCTTGTATTAAGTAAACCACGAAATTGAATTAGCTACATCAGTGTGTTACTATTTTCTACACATGCACGTAAGGAGATTTGAAGGATTTCAATTAAGTTGAAGTCTCATGTATATATATATATATATATGTTGAAATCATAGATAAACTTTCATAATTATAATTTCAACTTTTAATGTTAGATCGGAGGCATAGTGTATCGATACAACTCATTTAATTTAATGTAATTAACATGGCAAGACTTAAACAAATATGGCGTATCAACAAGCGAGTGAGCGAGCGAGTGAGTGAGTGAGTGAGTGAGTGAGTGAGTGAGTGAGTGAGTGAGTGAGTGAGTGAGGGAGTGAGTGAGTGAGTGAGTGAGTGGGGGAGTTAATTAACATTTTGCTTGATTCCTACATCAACACTCCTGTTCCAGCTCGTATGCGTCATTGTTATGGTGTTGCATTACATAACGAATAGTTGTTTTCTAAATAAAATAAAACTAGTTGTTTCCCACAACATGTACTCCTGTTAATTAATCAATATCTTTGAATAATCTTACACTTTCTAAAAACGTTTATAACAGCAGTAATTATTACTATAATATGCTTTTATGATCGTACATATTATAATTTATGCCCTGTTCTTTATTATCGTTCCATCGATCATTAGCGCATATATATTTACCATTCAAAAACTGTGTAACATCTACCACTGTTCAGACAATTTGATATTTAAATTTACCCTTTCTTTACACTTTTCATAAATACTACCCTGTGGTCCATACATTTAAGAACTGTGCTTCTAGCATCTTCATTCAAGGTTTCTATTATTAAGTATACTAGTTAATTATAATACCGGTTCCGTGTGGTTCCCCTTAAACCTGACTTCCAAACTGAAATGTCTACATGTGATATTCCTCTTCGTCTTCTGTCAAGTACGCAATCCAGGCGATGAGACAAACTAGTGCTATGTCATTATACTTTTATTTATTGCATCCCAATGGCTTGGGCTTCTAACTCGTTTGGGCGTTTTCAACGTGTCTGGTTAATCGAATATCTCATTAGTAACACCAAATGTAGAGCATACACATCTTGATGGATCAGCGTATTACTTTACAATCTGGCCTACATGTGATCTGCATGAGAGGATACGTAGCCTAAACATCATTTTGTAAAAGTGGATTTGCGAAGGGAGCTGGCAACTTAAGCTGTGAGAATATTTACCATATTCGCTTCTTGTGAGAGGTTCAGCTGATTTATCTCATCAAAAGGTTACAGTACAGCACAGCTTTATAATTACTGTATGGCCTCTTTGTCTGACATCGCCGCCTAAAATGTTGGTCGTTAGAGTTTTATCTTAATTCGAACACCTGATGAACTATTGTCCCCATTATAACCAGCGAACATCCACATGGAAGAGACGAACACTGAAATCAGATCCAACCTCTCCACGATCATTGAAAATTCGTGGCACTCCATGGTAAACGATGCTCTTTTACAAAGTCGCCTTTCTTTAAATTGAAGCGCGAAGCATCGAGTGGTTTGCTAAAACTTCTGCAACTAAAAGAGCCTGATCCAAAAGTGACATCGCTCGTCTCAGATATGCAGTTTTCACGGTTGTACACAAAATTGATATCTGGTTCGTCTGACTCCAATGTTCCTCACCAAAGACGATTGCTTGATGAGATCCTCTCCGATTGTGAAGGATGTCTTACTTTCAGAATGAGACAGTTTTAGTTAACTTCTGATACGTTTTTCCATAACATGTATCTTCACTGTAACGTGTTACAAGAACGTAGTCACGGTGAATTAATTACTGAAAAATCCATACTTAGCTTATGTTACCCCCTGAAAATGCCCGAATTATGGGTAATTACCCCACGTTAAATACCGCTGATGTAAACAAACCGGCCGTGAGTTCGAGCTTAATTACTTAGTTGTGTCATCCATTTTACATGGTGACATGATGAGTTGTTTCCACAGTGTTCTGTCTGTCATTGTGGCAGCCAGACATGTCCAACTGAGGCCGATGTCTCTCTCGATGGAGTCTCTCAGTGTCATGTTCGGACGACATCTATGCAGAGGATTTCCAAAGGAAAACACGCTTAGGAATTTCATCGATGCGCATCAAATGCCCTGCCAGAAGTAGACACCTTTGACTCACGGTGGTGGAGATCCGTGGTAGACTGCCGTATACAGCTCCTGGTTGGTGATGTGATTGCACCAGGACACATTGTAGATTTTATATAGTAATCTTGTGTAGGAGGCGTCAAATCGGTTCTCGAGTGTTTACGTCCATGATTCCCAACCATATATTACGAGGATCGGTTCAACCGTGGTCCTAAAGATGTCTAGTTTAGTGTGTCTGAGTATTGCCGTACGTTATCCAGCGAATGAACTGATATCCAAGTCTGGACCTTTCTACACTATGTCATGTTGAGAGTTAATGTAGGACCGCACGTTTACTTTCTCTATTTGACTCACATCTAAAGTGTTTAAATTAGAATGTGCACCTGAATTTACATATATATATATATATATATATATATATGTGTGTGTGTGTGTGTGTGTGTGTGTGTGTGTGTGTGTGTGTGTGTGTGTGTGTGTGTGTGTGTGTGTGTGTGTGTGTGTGTGTAATTGGTTTTGATTGAGACATAATCCTGCTTTCACTTGATGGAGTAGTAGATGTACTTCATGTAGTTTGTCAGCGAATAGTAGATGTACTTCGTGTAGTGTGTCAGCGAATAGAGCGATGTTATCAGCATAATCAAATGTAACCACTTTTTTGATGAAATCGTTATTTCCCGAATCAAGTCCAGTAAATACGTTTCGAGCTTATCCACTCGTAACTAATGGTATGGTTTGTCTACTTATTTAATCAAAATAAAGAGAGAGAGGGGGAGATATAGATAGAGAGACACACAGAGAGAGAGAGAGGGGGGGATAGAGATAGAGAGAGGGAGAGAGGGAGAGAGAGAGAGATAGAGAGAGGGAGGGAGAGAGAGATAATGTGTGTGTGTGTGTGTGTGTTTGTGTGTTTGTGTGTGTGTGTGTGTGTGTGTGTGTGTGTGTGTGTGTGTGTGTGTGTGTGTGTGTGTGTGTGTGTGTGTGTGTGAGTGTGTGTGTGTGTGTGTCTGTGTTTGTGTATGTATGTGAGAGAATGGGGGTGAGGATGTGATATAATACTACTAACATAAGATAAAACAGCTTACATCCAATCGTGGAGAAACCATCTGGGGAATGATTAACAACTATATGTTTTCCACTGAAAACTAAGAAACTTTAAATAAGTACCTTTGTGTTTATACACATACATCGTTACTTGATAGATCAGACGACAATGGTCCTAATATTCGAATCAACAAAGAATGAGACGACTGGATATCGGCGCTTCGCAGGAGATAGATTTACAATGCTCCATAATTGACGTGTTAAGATATCGATGTGTTAGCAAAGTAGCTTGCATTGGCATATATAATAATCTACTAAGACAATACTAACACATGTCATGTGAAGTATACAAAGCATGCGTGAATGTAATCATGATGCAGATTTCTCCATGGATGTGTTTTTTATACGTCACCATAGCACCAATTACCAAGATATCTCAGCACAAGTTGGCATATCCAGTCCGGCAGACCTTTACAGCAAGGTGGGATCGCCTGACTTCCGGTACCCGAGGAACCGGTATCTGCTTGAGGCGGAGTCAAGACTCGGCCGCTGAAGAGGATGCTGCCAGTGACCTTCTCACGGATGAAGAACAAGAACGGGTGATCTGTCTTGAAGGTCTTCGGTGGTTCAGCTGCTGTGTATTTAATTACTACCGCTGTAGCTGCGGCTGCCTCCGTTCCTTCCTCGTTCACATCAATGTAGGCATTGTGAACGACTTTGGACACGACCAGGTTGCGAGTACCGTCGATGCCAGAGAGATCGGCGTTGCCAAACAAGTCCTTCATGCCCATCGCAATCAATATATCCTTTAGTTGTACCTTCAGCGTCATGTTGAACTTCGGAATGGAGACGTCGACCTTGACGCTGTGCATCAAGGAGATGGCGCTGTTGAGCTTGGCCGAGGTGAGTTGTGATTCCAGCGCTGCGAGACCGTTGATCGAGTTCGGCAGGAGGATATACATCGACACCTCATCGCCGACGTATGGCAGCTCAATGATTTTACAATTTAAACTGCTTACTTCAGCGTAATTAAATCTCTTTCCAGCCAGGTTCATCATTTTGGTTGTCATGCTTTTTGCTGTAGTCAAGTGGAATATACTGGGGATTGTTTCCTTGACGTCGAATGGTATTTTCCACAGCCCTTTGAAGTAGATGGTGTTCACAAGAACGGCGACCGTTGCTCCGGTGATGGACCCCTGGCTCAGTAAATTCTTTATCTTCTGGTTAGTGTTATCAGCCACCCAATCGTTGATGAACTTTCGACTTGCTTCAGGGTTTCCTCCAAAGTCCAAGTTATTGAGTAGAGCATAATAGTATTGGGTAACGATATTGAGGTACGTTTGTAAGAACGGATATCCCTTGCGACCAAAGAAGGCGTTGGCGACACTCAGCGTGTAGTTGTTGGTTGGGTCATTAAACGCCTCGAATAATCGACTAAATCCGATATGAACATTGTTGGTGCTGACGCTGTCAAATTTCAAAACATTGCCCATCTCAGTTTTGGTGTTTCCGTTAGCTCCGGCGTAGACCATGGCCAGTGCTGAAGAGACACTGAACGGGGAAAAGAAGATGTTCTTTCCCGTCGATTTGCTTCGAATCGGGCCGTAGAGGTCCATTGCGAAGTCGTTGTTGGCGGCCACGACTTTTTGTATCGCCGTCAACGACAGACCCGGTCGAGACAACCCGACTAGGACGACTCCAAGCAGTAGTGCTGATATCACCTTCGCCATTTCCTGGTAGTAAATAACAAAGTCAGTTAATTGGCTTAACATAGTAATATTTTTTTCTAATATAGTCAATATGGCATTACATGATATGAATAATATATTCCGATTTAAATAAAATTAGTTTGCGTAACCTATTCTGCGTGCACATATCATTCTAATATCACAGATTTAACGACGCGTTACAATTTATTATAACGGATGTAGCATTTCCTTTATATCAAGCCCTACATCAGGAATGTAATTTCATTGGGCAAATGTGCACTTTGGTTCACTAAACGTAAATCTACATATAAAAAGAAAACATCATAGAAGTATAGTCAAGTAACAGTTGGTATTGTCGCGTTCAAAATAGAATACATGTCAGGCGACCATACAGTAATACGCGTATCATGTACATGGACGGGATACATAGCCATACCTCTCTGTTCAAAAGTATGGAATGTAGAAAATCGGTTTGACACACGTTAGTGGTTGGAGACTTAAATTATGGTGAATATACATATTAATTCAGGTTGTTTAGTGTATTTTTATAAGTGAACGATAATCTACACAAGGTTTAATTTCTCGAGTAAATCGATGCATACGTAGTTCATTGAGAACCACAGGTTCTTGTGGGAGTGTTTGCATGGATTATATTGTATTATCGAAAATCAAAAACAGTTCCTCTGCGCGCGATCAGCATTTGTAGGTTTTGTTCGGTTGTAAATTTTGCTTTCATACGTATTGATAATTGCGTTAACAAATAAGTAAGTAAATCATTTATTTCCAACATTTAACATTAACACAATTAAACAAATACAATGTTGAATGTGGAAAGAATTGGTACCGCATAATCATACAATTGCATCCTAGCATGTGGTGCTTATAAACTCCCACCTGTCAAGCGTGAGACCGTTCCTTCGAGAAGTGTTTGTTGGTCACTGTGGTCCACGTGCTGCTTCTGCCGTCTCTTGTTCGGAACTGACATCAACATGAAGCGGTGCCTCTGATATATTGGTGTGTCCATTTACGTCACGTGCGTCACGTCTCTACAGGGCTTTACCCAGAACGTCTCCCGCAGATGTTTGCAATACGTGTCGTGTTTTGCCATATGCAAAGATACTTTGTGATGGTCTCTTATCAGACACGACTGGCGCACGTCGCTGTAGGGGCGAGTCCTAAATTTACGTAAGTGTCACGAGCTTCTTTAGTAAGGGTGATTCAATGGTTAATAATATATACATAAACTGACACATTAACATTGAATATATTGTCGTTCCGGTTGGAGATATGTTGCCTGAAGTGTACTTATTCAGCACGCGAAAGTAAGACAGATGTTTGGTTTCACAAGCGACACCAACAACATAAGACACACACAAACACACACACAGACACACACACACACACACATGCACGCACGCACGCACGCACGCACGCACGAACGAACGAACGAACGAACGCACGCACGCACGCACACACACATTTATGACTTTCTGCTGTTATACATCCACAGCAGGAGGTATAGTTAAACTAGGTACGTTATCTCGTAAGCCACACTATGTATACAAGAGGTGAACCTGGAAATGGGCATTATCCTGTTTTAGTTCAGTTGTTTAATTAACATTTCAGTTATAACCTGACGTGGTGTGATAAACGTGAATGTTGTACTTCATTGTTTGGTAAAAATAATGGATTTCATAAGAAAATCAAAATACTTGAGCCAGATTGTCGTTTGTAAAAGTTGTTTACTCCCTATGGTAGGACGGAATAACAAAAGGTAGTGCCTTAGACGAAGCTCACATGTCAAGCTTTAAAGCAATCACCATGCAACAACAACTGATATGGACTAACCACGTACTGCACATGTCTGCCCATGCAAGTTTTCTAATCAGAACTGGGTCATGGGAAACGGTCTCAAGGAGAACAGCATAAAGGCAACACAGACCACTTAAAATATTCACAATATTATAACAGACTAGCAAACGTTGCCAAAAAGTGAACACAAATAATGTAAGAGTGATAAGGCGTGTCCGCAGGTTTTCTCTCCATCGGTAGGTGTAAGCTAGTTATAGTAATTTAATAAGATTTAACACGATCGCAGTCCAGAGCTATAAGCTCCAGACGGCATGCGGACAACGAAGCCTTTGGCTTATCGAGAGTCCAACAATTTCCCACCTCCGTATAACCCTAACATATTCACACTGCTAGCATTAACACAATCATGAGATAATTTGTTCCAGTCATTCATTGTCCTTTGAGAGAATGAGTACTTTCTCATATCCAACCTACACTGTTCCTTGACTAATGCTGCATTGTACCCTGTGGTTATGCTGCTTCTTTCAGTTTAAAGAAAATATTTCTATCAATACCCTCATAACCATCCAATATCTTAAAAACTTATATTTTGTCTCATCCTAGTCTCTAGTATTGTCAACCCACATTCTAATAGGCGTCTTTCATAACCAAGATCTTTCAGTTGAGGAAATGAGCTTAGTTGCTCTTCGTTGTACTCTGTCTAGCTGATCTATGTCCTTCTTACGATATGGCCTCAATGCTTGTATACAATATTTCAAATGTGGCTATTGCTTTGTACAGTGGTACAATTAGCTGTTTCTCCTTACTATGTGATATTTCTTCTAATTAGCCCTAGTATTTGGTTACCCTTTGAAGCAGCAATTCCACATTACTCCGAAACTTTCATGTCAGCACTAACTGTTAGTCCTAAGTAATTTTCTTCTTTTGCAGTTTTATCTAATACAGTATCCCCCATTATGTATTCTTTGTTCATATTTCCATGTCTTATGTGGATGCATTTACACTTCCCAAAATTGAATAACATTTGACCAATTTGGCTAAATCATCCTGTAAAAATTGTGTTTACCTGCATCTGTTTTAACTGCTCTGAAAACTTTTGTATCGTCTGCGAATTGTAGTACTTTGCTTGATACATCATCATCCAATTCATTTATATATATATCAAGAATAATATAGGTCTCAACACCGACCCCTGCGCCACTCCACTCAAAACTGGTTTCCAATTTGATATCTCCCCCTTTACTATTACTCTCTGTCTTCTGTCTGATCCAACTGATCACACCATCCACTGTACCATGGGCTTTATTTTAAGTAGCAATCTTTGATGTGGCACTTTATCAAATGCATTCTGAGTAAATCTAAGTAAACAACATCCACTGGTGACCCATCATCGACCCACTTTGTAATTTCTTCTAAAAACATAAGCGAGTGGTTAGACAAGACATAGCTTTTAGGAACCCATGTTGAGATTCATTTATTAATTTGTGTCTTACAAGGAATTCCACCATGTGGTCTCTAATTAGCCTTTCTAATAATTTGCATAAAACTGATGTTAAGCTCATGATCTGTAATTATCTGTCTTGCTCCTCGACCCATTTTTGAATAATTATGTAATGTTTGCTTCTTTCAATTCTAGCGGAACCATTCCCTCTTCAAGTGACAAGCTGAAGAATATAGCAAGTGGTGTACTGATTTGGTCTAATTTGTTTCTAAGCAATTTTCGTATATCTTCTTTTGATAGATGTTTCTTCCTAGATCGTTTCCTTTGCTTTTTAGGGGAACTAATCTTTCATACTGCTTTAGGTCGTATTGATATTACTTTTTCAGTCGGGATGGTTGAAATAAATAAACAGATTTTCATTCATAGAATGCATCGCAATGATGAATATGTAGAGAAGGAAAATTATTCTGGTACAATAATCCGATAAAAAGACCCGCTTCTGTTACTACGTAATATGTGGTTGATTGTATGAGCCGAACTCGTCTGACCTTGCCGCCACCAAATGATCAAGTAATCATTACCTCAAGAATCGCCTAATTTCAGTTTGCATTTTGCAATGTGTATGTACCACGTTTCTCATATGCAACATGTTACACATGAGCTAATCATTATCAATGCGGTCGTTAATATGATTTTTAAAATGTGTATTTTAAGAGGGTTATCATATTGTATGCATAATGATTGGTCATTGAAGCAAGATACCGACTCTTCGAAGAACGATTAGAGATTGATCCAATTTTATTGAATAGCGTGTGACATCGTCAATACAATGAAACCTCATTTTAGCTCAATCAGTATATATATTTTATAACGAAACCTATCTACTTGCATACAGCTTAAACAAACGAACGTATTTCTACTATTTGTGTGGACATTACCCGTCAGATGAACTCGTTAGTAATACGGTTGTATTCCAATAATGGAATAGGCGATACCATGATACGTTAGCATTTACAACTGTGACATGACAAGTACGTGACAAATACGTGAAGAGTACGTAACCCAACCAGTACGTGTCTAGGACGTAGCCAGTGCCTGTCCAGTTCGTGGCCAAACAGTGACCGTATGTGACCAGCAAGTGGTCAGTTCGAGACCAGTCCATGATCAATATGTGACAAGTCCATAACCAGTCCGTGGCCAGTACATTACCAGTACGTGATCAGTCCGTAGTCAATACATGGCCAGATCATGTGCAGTACGTGGCCAGTCTTTGGCCAATACATTGCCAATCGTTGGTCAGTACCTGGCTAGTCCTTGGTCAAAGCGTGACTGGCCCATGGTCAGTGCCTGACTAATCCGTGGTCTATAGGTCCTATGTTGTCAGTCAGTGTCCTAATAGTGCGTACACTGCATATTGTTCCCTTGTTCCAAATATGCACAGACAGTTCTACTCCTAGTGCTTGGGCTTTCTGCATCAACCACTATCGTGTAAATGTGGCTGCACTTCAAAGCATGAAGATGTTGCTGCAGTATCTATCACGCATCTGGCGAAGTGGCACGTTCCGCCGGCTTGCGTCCTAGCCATTTATATAATTCACACATCCAATGTGCCAATGGTTGACACCAGTATGGATCATCTCCCACGTTTCCGAGCACGTGGTCCGGCAGATCATCAGGTATACCACCATCTGTGACCCCGCTTGCATCATCACCATCCACCTGCGGATTCACGAAGCGGCCGCTGAAGAGGATACTTCCGGTCACCTTCTCCCGAATGAAGAACAAGAACGGGTGATTTGCGTTGAAGTACACAGGTATTATCAGGCCCGAAGCTCCTACCATGATCCCCGTTGCCCCGGCAGCTTCCGTTCCCTCTTCGTTGACGTCCATGTATGCCTTGTGCACGACGCCAGATACGGTTAAGGTATCGGAGCCGTCAATGCCGGACAGATCGGCTAGATCGTTGTCAAACACGTCCACCATGCCCATGGATCTCAAATAGTCGCCCAAGTCCAACTTCTGCGTCAGTTTAAATTTAGGAATGGTAATATCCAGGTCTATTTCGTGCATCGAAGATATCGCGTCGTTCAGTCCGGCAACGGTGAGTTGTTCTTCCAATGCGGCAAGGCCGTCAACTTTGTTCGGAAGCAGGATGTACATGGACACCTCTTCGCCGACGTATGGCAGTTCAAGAATCTGACTGTCAAAGTCAGTTAAATTGGCATAACAGAACGGCATCGTGTACATGTTCATCATGTCTATGTCGACGCTGTTGGAAGATGACATATTAAACGTGTCTAAATACGTGTCGAATGTATCGAATGGACATTTCCAAAGTCCTTTGAAGTAGATGGCGTTGACCACCACCATTACCGTGGAAGCATCGATGGATCCCAGACCAAGCAGATTTAATATTTTCTTGTTCGTCTTACTGGCTACCCACATGTTGATGTACCTTCGGCTGACTTCTGGTGTTCCGGCAAAGTCCATGCTCTTCAACAGCGAATGATACGATTGCGAGACGAGATCGAGGTACGTCTGCTGGAAGGGATACGTCTTATGGCGGAACAAGGCGTTGGCGACGTTCAGCGTGTACTTATGTGCAGGATCGTTGAATGCATCAAATAACTGACGGAATCCACCGTCAACATCACTGACGCCGTCAAGATTCAAGACGTTTTCCATCTGTGATCTTGTATTTCCTTTAGCTCCGGCGCAGACCATGGCGAGCGCTGAAGAAACGCAGAATGGCGAAATTAAGATGTTCTTGCCTGCCTGGCTCGGGTCGTTCCTGATCGTGGCGTAGAGGTCCATGGCGAAGTCATTGTTGGCGGCCACGACTTGTTCCATCGCCGTCAACGACAGGCCCGGTCGGGACAAGCCGACTAGGACAACTCCGAGAAGTAGAGCTGTCATCGACATTTCCTGATAAAATATAACACATAGATTATCGCAGTATTCTGGGTGCAATTACCAATCCGACATTCCATAATATAATTAGTACATGGAATAACAACAAATGTTATCAGAATGTGATTTTTGTGGATAATAATGATAATATAAATGCACTCGTGGGGAGTCATCTAGCATGAATAAGAAATGCTTAATAACTTATGTATTGCACATGCTCCAGCATTAGAAATTTGTGTACGCCTGTCTATAATAAATTAACCTATTATATTAAAGTTAACTGATTAGTTTAGCATTACTTCATTAAAATACTAGTTATATTATTAAATAAACGCTAACTTGTTAAACTTATATTTCTGGATTCATATAATGCCATCATGTAGAAGGAAACGTAACAATCCAGCAAGGTTAAACTCATCCGATCAGTTTAGTTTATGTATGCTTAGAATGCAGCTCTTCCTTTTTGCAGTTACGGTATGTATTAATTTATGACATTAACCCGCACGTAAATGTAAGCAACACGAGCCGGAACTACTTATCATCTTATTATAAATAGACCGAAGTCTCGACAGCACGACAATACATATTTCGTGTTGCATAACGATCCAAATGGTGTACTAAATAAGATTTTATAATATTTATCAATACGTAACCAGATTTCACTAAACAACTACTCAAAGCTGCAAGCTCCAGATGGCATGTGGACAAGGAATCGAGAGCCCAACATTTGACGATGATGCATCAACAGTAATTTTCAGTCAATGTTATTTTAACACATATTCACGCAGCTAACGATAAAATAATCATTATACACTTTATTTCCGTGTTCCGGCTTCCATAACGAACGAGTTTCCGTTATGGAAACTGGCGAGTAGCCGTTCATTATAGCCTTTCTAACTGATATAGTATTTCCTTCTTACTAAAATGTTGCGGTAGAGAGTGGCAGACAATCACATTGAATCATTAAATTGAAGAATAACTTGTTTATATAGCTAGCGTCTGTGTGTGTGTGTGTGTGTGTGTGTGTGTGTGTGTGTGTGTGTGTGTGTGTGTGTGTGTGTGTGTGTGTGTATTTGTGGGTGTGGGTGTGTGTGTGGGTGTAAATTGACATACATCTCAGAAGGGCGGGATACACGTAAAATTAAAATAAGCCAAAAGGATTCCTTGTCGACCTGCCATCTAGAGTTAATTATCTGGGTGGCAATCTTGTTAAATCGTGCTATATCTTGTTAAATGTGTGTGTGTGTGTGTGTGTGTGTGCGCGCGCGCGTGTGCGTGCTTGCGTGCCAGTGCGTGTGTGTTAAACCGTCATCGACGTTCGTAAACTTTAAAGATAAAAAAGGCACCGTTTTGGTGTTATGGACCTAAAAGAATTAATACAAACTGATTATTTGCAAATGTAATCAACGTTTTCACCTCAGCGTTTTACTCAAAATGTGGTTGCATTCCCTTAGATTCAGACGTTGATTTATACTTGCACACGCGGGAACAACTACTATATTACCATACCGCTAATACATGCGGATGTAATATTTCAAAAGTTACAGCGACAAAGCAAATTTGACGATTATCTATAGTAAACTACGTGGTCTGCTATACCGGCTATGGAAACAGACATCTCACAATATATTACATAAAAACCTACTTATATAACTGAAAGTGGCATAATCAGCTGAGAACAATATTATTACAAATGCTGATTAACCGAAATATGTGGATTAGTGAGCATCATAAATTAGATTAGGGTATAATATTCCAAGTTCGGTGACCGGCGAACTTGAAAGAGTTGGTACTCGTGACGTCAGGCTTTCTATAAAAATGGCACAGTCCATGCAACCCATAGTCTGTGTCTTCAACAATGTAATTCTGGTAAACTACTGTCTATAGCATAACTTTTAAAATTACTATTGCAAATAGTTAGTTTTTATTAACTCTGTTTTACGCAGATTTACAGGTCTACACATAACCACTTTACGGTTAGCATTTCAATGGCCATTACCAACCTTCAGATCGTAGACTGTTTTACGGTTATGTATCCACGCAAACCGTCTGCTGTCGCAACGCCCAACTCTCGATGTACACGCGTCTGACGTACGCAGTCTGCCTTTAAAGTATAAATTTCTTGCAACGGCTCAATGCTCTTTGTGAACAGCGTCCGACTTATGCTGTGTTCACAGCTAATTCAACATCATGATGAAATATGAAATGTCGTGATCCACAGCACAGCACGTTGCGGCTTGGCACGTCATTCAAGGCACCTCTGCGTTATATTGTAATGCACATATAACGAGACAGTGGCGCCAGGGTAATTGATAAGGTTGTCCTTATAAACCTCGTTCTGCGACTCTACGGGGTGATAAAGTGGAATCAAACAGATGGGGTTGCAGAGGTTTACATCGTGATTTCCTACGTGGATGATTACACAATGAACGGTTCACCTGTATAAAGATAAGAGTGAATCCTAATATTGCATATCTTACCCTCATCATTATATGACTATGATCATGATTAGTCCCGGCAATATAACATCACATTTATTGACATATACTGCACCGTATAAACCAAGCAACAACCAACCGCAGCTGAGTCACGATCATTATGATCCGAGTCACGATCATAACGCTTTTCTTTGAACCGTTGTTGGTGCATTAAAGTCTCGTATCCACTCGCAAACAATGGTGGCTCATCAATGTATGCTGAGTCACGGCCATAGTTGTACAAACAGGTAATTTGACCATTTTATGGTAGGACATAATTGCAGCACCAACCTATTGAGATCATAACGTCACTACTCGATCACATCTCAATCACATTATGTCCCTTTTCCGAAGACACTAACGTTGTTACGACAGGTTGGAATATTCCATTCCAGCTAAATGGCGTGCTGCAAGAAAAAACATTTGAAAAAATACGATTTAGGTAACGTCCGGCATTTACTACATACGTATATAGCTGGTAGCGATTTCAAACATTTGATAACGAACTAATATGAGAAATTACTTACAATGTTCAACAGCACGCAGTTTAAGAAACGCAAACATAAAACACGATCACAATATTAAGCTCAGCAACCGAACCGCGAAACCGTGGGAATCGAATGGGGGCCAGTATCTACACATAAAACTACCATTATAGGCGGCAATGGTGATCTTGATTTGTTTCTGTTGTGAAGCAAGCTATTGTGCAAAGCGATGTTTATAGGTAACGTTGCGTGACAGCTGACAGCGAGTCGTGAATACGTTTTATTACGCCACTACAGTTTATTGTACCTAGAGAAGCCCCTGGTTGCCCCGGTTATACATTCGTTCTGTATTTGTTGGACTGTTCCGAGCGTTTAAATAGCAACTCTTGTATATTTAATCTTTCCATATCCTAGACAAAAGGGTTCCTGTATCACCGTTTTAAACACTCCGCGAGCTTATATTTCCACACAAAAAAAATGTCCTGCGATAAATACTGTGTTGATGTAAATAGCGTATTGAGAGGAAATAAAACACAACATGTCAACACCATCCTCACCAAGTTTGGTCGGCCAGATATGTAACATTGGTAAGGCATTTAACATCAAGGGTTTTGTAGATAATTTCGGCGAACTGTTTTGTTTGCTTACCTCGCTTCTGTCTGCCAAGATTGGATGTCCACATGAAGGATTTCAAAATTGTTTGTTCTTTGTGGCAATAATAGTGGCCACATATTTTGAATCATGTTTAAAAATCTGTCCATATCCCCACACAGTTCTTTGTGCTTTGCTAGTAAGGAACATAAGCACACGTTTGAAAAATGTACTATTATATGGGCAAGGAAAACGGCAGAGGTATAGCTACGTATCTGCACAACAATGTTGTGTTGTTCATGCAGTTAGACCGCCAGACTTGACCTTGTCACCTGACTGAAAGTATCAATCGTTCTGCTGATTTAGTGCATTTGCGCATGCGTGAATGTATAAACGTACAACATTTGTATTACAAAATCATATTTACACTTATGATTTAAATCTAGAACATCTCCAATTGATTGGAATAAAGCCACTAAATCTACCTTCCTGATCTGATGTACGTAACAAGTGCTATAATCTCTAAGACACAACTTTGAAACGTCCTGCTGATTTCCCGCCAAACCGCCATCTTGGATAAACAACAACAACGCCAACGAAGAAGCCATGAACCCAAACTAAACAGCTAAGAACATCACATATTGCTAGCTACATTTAATGTTTACAATTGTGATTGTTCGTTTAGCTAAATAAGACAACAAACCAAACTTGTACACCAACATTAGTGCTAAATACATAGAAAAGGGTACTAACCTCGAACTCTGCTCCTGATAACGGCAACGCTACGTTTCCGTGAAGCAAAAAAGTAAGTAAGCATAATCTACATAGAAAACTACCAACAACAAATCCATCATATAGGCTGTCAGCAACAAACTAGAAACCAACACCGAACACAATAAACTGTATACCATAGGCCTTTAACCAAGACGCTCTTTGTCCAGCAACGCCCTGGGGTGAAGAACTGCCTTTCCATCAGCGTCATGGAACCCATTCAGCTACATATTTTTCCCTAACTCGCAAGAATATTATAAAACTTCAGCCTATAAAAACACAGAACTTTTAATTAGGTAAATACATATCTTTTTAATATTAATTTGATTACACTTACATAATAACGTCATAATTTGTTATCAACGACTTTAATGGTTTTTAACTGGGTATATTAAACTGTGTGCGAATGTATCCGATTTAAGATTTAACTTGTTTAAGCGTTGGTATTCTTAAGAACGTATATATATATATATATATATATATTACGTTTTTATATCACTATCTGTCTCACCCATTTCTAACCATCACCTCACAAAGGCGAATTATGACAGGCTCCATGCATCATGCAAGATGCACTTTTAAATATACAAAGTTCATACTTGCATGTTTGCTAATCACTTTTTAGCAACTCCGAATCTGAGAGCTTACAACTTAACAACTTTCATGACAATTGCAATGAGGATTACAATGTCGTCACCAAACCTAGACAAGATGCCAACTCAGCCACAACTTACTCCATGTACAGTCCCATCTGGAAAACCATTGCACACCTGAAATGTTTTAAATCCAGCAGCTCCACTGGACTACTAGTCATTCCACCACCATACAAGCCCAGTACAGACAGGACGACAACATAACTCACTCTTCTACTGTGCAACACTGTCAGGAGATGTCCACGTAAACCCACGACCCACTGTATGTCACACATGTAAGATGTAAATAAAATCCAGTGGACCCAGCTTAACATGTAGTGAATGCAACAGAACAATGCACATAAAATGTACTGGAATATCCATATATGACTACAATAACACCTGCAGAAACTTGAACACCCCGTGGCATTGCTCAGCACCATCTGGCATATGTCACAGGGAAATCCTAATGCCCACCATGCAATAAAATGCGACCACTGCCAAAACTAACTGGAAACACACATTGCTGTAAAATAAACAACAACGAATATAACACATTAATTAACTTATGATGCTCATGGACCTGCCCCAAATGTAATAACATAAATTTCTCCAATTCCTTCTTCAGAGACATACACATTTCTACAGGTAATCCTTTTGATCCTCTAGATAGTGGCAACCATAATCACAATGAAGCAATGCATCCCAACACAGCCGAAACTCCAGACCCAGTCTCTGGACCAAACCTCCAAAATGCATCAACACCTTTTTAGGTCCCAAGAAATCCAAACGCAACATACTCAGTGGTATTTTGATAAACATCAACCGCGTCAAGAGCATCGAAAAGATAACCCAACAAAAGGCAACAATTCAGTCAAACAATGCTAGCATCATATTCCTAGTCGAAACCAAAATATATGAAAACTATCCGACATACTCATGTATATCACCAAACTATGACGCCATCAGAAAGAACACAAATGTCCATGGCGGTGGAGTACTTTCGCAATGACATCGTTGCAGAATCTCTAAACTCAAATTATGAAATCGTATGGAAAAAAATCCACTTTACACGAAATAAATCCACATACGTTGCATCTTATTATCTCCCAACGACCATCTCCAATTTATTGAAGCTGTCAATAAATATTTGATGAACCTGTACAGATCTTAAAAAAAACTAATCCTAACGTATTCATAGCAGGATTCTTTTATCTTCCTGATATCAACCGGAGCAACTAACATTATCGAAATAATGACTGAATTTGGACTTCAAAACATGGTCAATGACCCCACACGAGTCGATTCTGGCGATATTCTTGATATAATACTCACCCCAAATCTATCCATAATTATCCATACACATACCACCTCTGGCATGAGTATTCATGACACATTAACCTCCATAATCAACCTCAACCCAGTTCGCAACAGGAAACCACCACACAAAGTCTTCCAATACAAATCAGCAGACTGGGGCAAACCTAAGCATGGCATAACTCAATTAACAACAGAATACTTTCACATGGACCCCGGTTCAAGAGACATCGATACAAACTGAATCTTTTTACGGACGCAACTTGGTACATTGATCAACAATACCGTCCCTAGTCGCAACACCAAAGCAAAAACATACCTCTCCTGGATAGCACGGAAAATAATATGAATGCAACGAAAACGCAACAAAAGACACAACAAGCAAAACAAACTGGACTTAATAGCGACTGGGAAAAGTTTAAAGATCTCAGAAGGCAAGCCATTAAGCTGCTGCAAAATCTTACTAAGACTTTATAAATAAGCACATTGAATGCAGTCTAAAAACAAACCCCAAACAATTCTGGTCATTCATCAAAGCATTAAAACAAACAAACGAGAAAACATTGGCATTCCTACACTACAAGTAAACGAACAACCAATCATCAACGTTCATGACAAAACAAATGTACACAATAACCAGTTTAGTGTTGTGTTCACCTAAGAAATCTACCCTATTCCCCACCAAGCACCTTCCACTTACCCTCAAATGCCAATTCTTTAAATCTGGATAGCTGGAGTAATTAAGCAACTGAAAAATTTAAACCAGAATAAAACGACCGGACCAGACGAACTATCAGAACTGCCAGTTCTCAAAGAAACTGCAGAGGAAATAGCCTGCATCATCCCTCACATCTGTCATTGCCACTATCTCTATACCATACAGGCATATACGTGTAACGCACGCTCTCATGACTTTCCCTTTCAGCTCTTTCAACAGTTTTCTGTCCATCCTCTACCTTTCTCCAAGCATTCGCTCCTGCTTGTATTCGGCGTCGCAATTCCACCTCTGAACGCCCATCCGTCGTAACCATTCTTCCCAAGTCCTAGGCAAGATTAAAAGACCCCTTGGTCCATGCAAACACAAATTCAATGAAATAGCGTTTAACATGGTAATCCGACCAAAATTTCTGTATGCATCTCCCATATGGAACCAACACACTGCCACCCAAATCAAGCACCCTGAAAGAATACAACACTGTGCTGTCAGATTTGTTAAAAACGGGCATAGATGCCAAACCAATTCAGCAGACATAATAACCGCCTTTGGATGGCCATTTGTTGAACGAATTATGAAACAAGCCATGACATTTTATAACATTTTAAATAACATCATCAATATCAGCCCCTCGTCAGACCTTTTAACACAATCAAGAAAAAAGTGGCCACTGCGAAGCCCCTACGTGTCGCGTCAATGCAGCTGTCGTCTCCTTCTACCCCCGAGCAATTCATATATGGAACGTGATCTCATCACAAATCATTGTAATAGAAAGCCCCATTGCATGTCAAGCACCCATCATGAACCTTCCATTCATCTTAACTGCCTTTAAAATAAATTATTAATTTAAGCTACCCACAGCGCATGCGCAGAAACACAACAAACTCCTGCGTTAGCCCAAGATTGGGCTGCTTGGAGTACACAACCTAAGACCAAAGCCCGGTATAACAATCAGCTTGCAGACCAGGGACAACTAACTCCACACTCATGTACACAAGCACGCACGCACGCGAACACGTATAGGCAACATTCGCATTCGTAGACACTTGCACACACACACACACACACACACACACACACACACACACACACACACACACACACACACACACACACACACACACACACACACACACACACACACACACACACACACACACACACACACACACACACATACACACACACACTCACGTCACAAGATGGGGTGAAATTGCTGCATATTAATGTTAGCACTCCGCATTTCCATCAGCTACATTGTGGTTTATTGCGTCTTGCGACAGACATATGTTATGTTACGCGTCATTAAGTAATGACGTCATTCACTGGTCACCTTGGGACAATCCTAATTATTTGTATAGAAGTAAAGTGTAGGAAATTAGTCGCGCTACTACAGACATCTCGCCATTCAGGTCACATGAAACTAAAATTTAATCAAGCCATAAACGATAGCAAATATAAGAAACAAAAAAACGGACAATCATTGACAGCGTGTGGACATAGTGTATCTGGTATGAACAACTACTTGGTATAACTCAGCAGCAAGACTACTACGTAATATAAGGGTCAACATTTAAGTAAAATATGATCTTAATTTAACTGTTTCCATTTCGGAAGACGCGAACATTGTCAAATCCCAAGGGGGTTCCACAAAATAAATATGCAGGTCAGTCTTCTAAACTGTGGAACAAGAAGACGAAAACCAATTTATGCACGAAGGGGAACTTCGAAGTTGCGTTTGGTTATATATGTACTAAACTGTCACTATGGTTCATTAGCGATACGTTTCCACGAAACATGCATATAAGCATCAAACACCACCGCAGCCACGCCCATCTCTCATAAGAGAACGATTAAACACGACGATGTTGTCGCCGTAAAAGATTAATGTCCTCAGCGTTGAATGTGCTGTGGATAGGAACAGGACAGTTTCCTACAAACATGAATTATGTATGCACATAAACACACAAGAGAGCACAGAAGCTCACACGCAAGCTCTTTATATATATATATATATATATATATATATATATCTGTATATCTATCTATCTATATATATATCTATATATCTATCTATCTATCTATCTATCTCTTTCCTCTCTCTCTCTCCCCCTGTATCTCTCTGTGTCCCCCCTCTCGCTCTCATAATCACACACACGAACACGCACACGCGGACACACACACACACACACACGCATACAACAGATTGATGACAGCTTGACAGACGACCTGGTGGCATATTGTTGTCGCCATTCATTCATCAACCAAACATTAGTGCAACCCATCAAACATTCCATCCATATATTAACCTCTCTACTCCAACTCATCGTCTTCGTCTTTCAAACGCATTGACCTGTGATGTAACATCACTAGTGTATACATACCAACTTTCAACCCACCCATCCATTCACAGCATGCCACTCCACACCACACCGATCCCCTCTTTCTCTTTCCGTCTCCTCCCTCGCTCTCTCTCACTCACTCTCCCTCTCCTCTCTCTCTCTCCCCCTCTCTCCCCCTCTCTCTCCCGCTCTCTCTCTCTCTCTCTCTCTATATATATATATATACATCCATCTCCCTCTCTTTCTCTCTCTCTCTCTCTTCTCTCTCTCTCTCTCTCTCTCTCTCTCTCTCTCTCTCTCTCTCTCTCTCTCTCTCTCTCTCTCTCTCTCTCTCTCTCTCTCTCTCTCTCTCTCTCTCTCTCTCTCTCTCTCTCTTCCTCTCTCTCTCCTTCTCTCTTTCTCTCTCGCTCTCTCTCTATCTCCCTCCCTCTCGCTCCCTATCTCCTTTTTCTCTCTCCCTCTCCCCTCTCTCTGTCTCTCTCTCTCTCTGTGTGTCTCCCTATCCCCCTCTCTCCCCGCTCCCTCTCTCTCGCTCTCTCTCTGTCTATACCTCCCTCCCCCCCTCTCTCTCTCTCTCTCTGTCTCTCTGTCTCTCTGTCTCTCTGTCTCTCTGTCTGTCTCTCTCTCTCTCTCTCTCTCTCTCTCTCTCTCTCTCTCTCTCTCTCTCTCTCTCTCTCTCTCTCTCTCTCTCTCTCTCTCTCTCTCTCTCTCTCTCTCTCTCTCTCTTATATATATATATATATATATATCCTCTCTCTCTCCCTCTCTCAAAATCCTTGGCATTTAGTAGCCTCTTCAAAATATGACTTCTGTAAGTAATATGATACATCTAACTGTATATGTGCGTACCTTTGGCGTGTGCATACACGTATGTGTATGTGTGTACCTTAATGTTTTCTCCCGGACGGTTTGCATCTCGGGTGCCAACAACATTTCAGGGATTACTCTACGACTCTTGAATATGTCCGATAATTAAGGGTTCTTACCTGCTGTAGGGTTCGTATTCGAGACTGACGTTAATTTATATATCCCAACGCTATGCGTGTTTTCTGCGATTATTCCGACCTGCTTAAATGGTCCACCGATAACTTGGGGGAAGTTTTATGTAATTTTTTTTTTGGAAACTACTCAAATTGACATCTTAGCAAACGCCTGGTACAAATACTTAAAGAAACATTCTTTTGCGAAAATCTGTGCCCTATCTGGAGGATAGCAAGTTTTTATTAGGCAGTTGATTAATAATAATAAATAATAACGAAAGTTAGAAAGCGCACACCTGACCAAGTTTGGTTTGTAGTCATATGATATCACAGCTTATTGTATTGAAACATGTTATTATATAGCCTCGATTACCCAAGCGTGTCAAGAGGTAGCGCCATCGTATGTTGCTCTCACAAATTAACTTGAGTTCACGATGGCGAGAATCGGATACGTTTGTTTGGTTATTTATTGGCCACGCAGCTACAGTGCCCATCTACAACTACATGATATTCACGCGTGTTGGCTGCATTCTCAACAAGCCAAGACTACAAGTTTCTTTGTGGTGATAACTAACCAGGGCCGTAGGAAGGGGTGCGATGGATGCGCACTCACACCCAGCTAAAGCATAACAGTTCCGCTCGAGGGGAAATAATTCCGCTCGAGGTCTCGGGGGAATGGGGTCGCAGTTGAAGGTATTTTGGAGTCTCAAGGGGGGATGCAGTTGGATGTCTCAAAGGGATGCAGTTAGAGATTTTTGGGAGCCTCACGCGGGGTACGCAGTTGGAGGTTTCGAAGGGGGTGTGGTTGGAGGTTTTTTGGAACTGCTAATTTATTGGTATTTTTCTTTATAATTTTGAACCTGACGTGTGGCCTGAAAGAGTTCCTCTGAATTCCCCCTATATAGAAATCAAATCGGCCAAAACTGTTCGCAGGCTAAAGCATTAAGTCAAACAATCACAACACGAAATTATTGCTTAATGCTGTATGCTGTAGTGACACCATATTACGGATAGTTATAATAGCACACTAGAAACAATAACTACTTACCTTAAATGTTCACGTGTCAAATAGATGAGGAAACGTAGACGTTTTGAAAAACGGCTGAGGTCTAACGCGTTGTTTTAAAATGGTACAATTTCTTCTCCATGTAATCAATATATATACGTATGCAATACTAATGCGGGTAGGTTAGCGTTTCCCTCTTAGACTGATTGAAACTCGAGCGCCAACCTTCAGGGATTAATCTACGACCCCCTACAAGAGTACGCAAGACCTACATTGCTTTCAAGATACACCTTTGATGGGAGTAAATCATTTGTTTGGAACGTAAAACGTAATGTGCGCGTAATACGTAAAACGTAACCTAACAATCGAAACTACTTCGGGAAAACAGCCACTGCGTCATAGATTTGGCAACATGGAGTAGACGCTGACACAATAGCATAGCAATGTGAATGTTATTTGACAATCCTCACTCTCACCACTAGGGCCTATCGATGGACGTGAACTTCACATGGTGTTTATGTAGCGATGATGTATGTGTTGTTCTAACATAATAGTAAATATTACTCTCACATCTCTCAACTACCGAGACATCCGGTCTGGTGACGGGCAATTTTGCTAAGAATACTAATGTACAATTTGTTATTAAATAATTATTCGGGCGGTATACAAAGTAGACACAATGTGTGTTGTGGCACGCAATGCTAGCTATTGCCTGTGTGATCTAGTACATGCGACTGAACTATCCAGACTACTAGGTCGAGTGTAATAGCTGCGTAACAACTGGGATTAGTTACCATTAATATAAATTGCCGTCAACAACACAATAGCACAGTTATGGGAGAATCATCGCTTCTTTCTTATACACTTAGCCGTCTGCTGCACTCATAATTAATAATGTTATCACATACGACGTAATCGTTATGGCTGGCTTTATATATATCTACTATTGTTGTTCAGAGCTCCGCCATATCCATTTCGCCTGCTACCAAGAGCAAGTTTAAAGTAACCGTTCATGTTCAGCCAACGGATATTGAGTTAATGATGCATACCGAAAAGGCCCGGATTACACAACTAAAAATTTGACAAAGCAATGCAACACCTCAGAGGCCATAATATCACAGGCGTGCATTGTCACGAACTTTGAGTGGACATGTGACGAAGCATTATCATTAACTCCACTCACATTCGCTAACCATATGTCACAAGTGCTGGCTATTCCTCGTCCCACCTCGAAAACTGATACAGATGGGGGGCCTAACCTATAGCGAGTTAAACAAAATAAACATGTTCCATCATTGGGGAGTTGATGAGCCCTTGAAAGTTGTGTGTCCTAGGTCGAAAGAGTCGTGCACTAGCACTGATAGAGACCCAGACTAACATTATTATTTTATAAGTGTTAGCTCCATTAATATTAAAACGACTTAAATGGTTGTCTTTTCACATCCTGCCACGCCTGATAACTCAGCCAGTCGTCCATGATTTGATACGTAAACTAAATAGGGGAAAACGTGCAAATCGGGCCCCTGCCCAAAACGGAACCACAGCCGTTTGGCGTTATTGTATTACGTAAAGCTAAATTTGTGGTGGCACTGACATTTAACTTATAACTGGGCACCATTGAACATTAGTTGAAAGCGCGAAACACACTAAATCTGACAAAAATCCTACAACGCGGAAGGAGCCACAACCCAGCACGAATGGAACTACACGGGGAAGGAAGAGATCGTTCCCCATGCCACTGCGATGTCTCGAAGCTTCAAAAACAAGCGAGTTAACAAATAATGCACCAACTATTTTGGACAGTAAGGACAGGGAAGAAAGGATAAACTATGAATAATATGTGGTGTGGGCACACCGTGCACAATGCGTTTGCGAAAAGTGTGATGATAGCTACATAATACAAGTGGGTGTGAAGCGGGCCCGTTTTGGACCCACCCTTTTAGCGAGTAAAAAATCGGATGTTGTTCTGAAACACCCCGTAGATATAGTAATGTTAATACAAATGCACTAAATTTTAGCATAGACGTAGTCAGATAGTTGGAGAAGATGATCTCGTCGAGACATATTTATTAGAAGGAAAAATGTTAACTTTATAAACAAATCTCGCTTAAAGGGCCGTTTTACGTCGTTCGCCTAGGTCTGAGTCACCAATAGGATTGTGCGTGAAATTGTGTCGTGAAAACGATATGCTTCACCTTCCAGAACCTCACAGACACTCAACCGTGACTCGGTGTCATCCAAGTCACCAGTCAACCGTGGAAAGCGACAGTCGTGCTGGGTGTGGCTGAGATCGTGTCGTGAATAATATCTTTGTTATGCGTATTTTGAAACACTGTCGCACGAATGTAACCGTATAAACGTCAATAATAGTATAGTGCGGTTTATGTTTTTTTTCGCGTTTTTGCGTTTGTTTGAAGTGGGGACCAGCTAGCGCTTAGCAATCGTACTCTCCGGGCCACTTTCAGTCCGTAGTGGCGGATACAGGACAAGACAACTGCTGTGAGAACAGAGCTGTATATTCGATTTTTGAGGGTGTAGTCCTATTATAATCCAAGAGCATTGGGGTTGATCATGGAAATAAATAGCGCAACTCTAATATTTGTAGAATAGTTGCAAAAAAACACATAATATGATAAGAACGTATGACAAATCCCCGAGTTTCCCCCGTGTGCTTTCGTCACAACAAGTTTAGCATCCAAACTAATCAACGGTTATAATCAGTGAGTCCTTATGGCATGGTCTTAATGTGCAATGCTTTGACTAAATTAAACTAAATTGCGCTTGTTGCTATCGTTCCATCTATTAATACTACTCTGGTTAATGTAATGGAACATTGTGCCTCTACATGGGTGAACGTATTAATTTCTGTTCGAATAAAATACCCCAATAAATATGGTAACACTTGCTTATTGTGTCAGAAATGTACACATTAAGATACAATTATAACTATTTAGCAATGTTAACTGGTAATATTGCCTTTCGTGTCACCCACTAGCATGTCTCCGTGTAATCGTATTTGTTTCCTGGGTGAAGGTGTCCAACACTGTGTATTGTTGCAAATGTTTTTCTTCAAACCAATACATTACTACGTATTAAGATAACATCTTAACCCAACTAAAACTATAATTGCACCCAGAGAGAATTGCAAATAAATAAATGAACGAATGTTACTGATTCTGAGTTACTAAGTGTAAATGTGGAAAACAATTACGTTTGATATTGTATGCTACTTTTCCTTTTATAAACCATGATTATTACGGAAAAATAAAAAGGTCAGATTATTCTAGATTGTTATAGTGATGTTCATTGGATAGAGCACCATTAAAACCCCATCCTAGACACAAATATCCCCCTCTAGCCCACGCGTTTCAGAAGTTACAGCTGATTAACCACGGTTTGCCGCAGTCTCGAACTATTATATATATTGGCGTTAACAACTTTCCTAAGCAATCAGCTTGGTACAGTACTGTTTGTATTTACGCCGAGTCCACAGTTATCGTAATACTCTTGGACTAATTAGATTGGTTGCCTCTACCAAGGTTCCAATGCGTGAATATGTGTGGGTGTGCGTGTGCGTGTGCGTGTGCGTGTGCGTGTGCGTGTGCGTGTGCGTGTGCGTGTGGGTGTACGTGTGCGTGTTGGTGTGTACGTAATGCTGTCAGAACATTCCAGCCAAGTGTCTGCTATTTAGCCATTCTAACTGCCGATGGCTGCGAAGATACATTTCTCTGTCTAAGGCTGATCTACTGTTGCTGTTGACTGATGTGCTAATAAAAACGGTGCTTTGCATCCATTGTACATGACATGCACTATTTGAAGAAAGTTGGTATATAATAGACCAAATTGAAATCATATGGGTAAATTGAGTTTGATACCAGGATATCTCCTTGATTATCGCAAAACAATTTGCTCAGCAATATAGCCCGTCATAAGCGGCTCGTAAAAGTAGTATTTTATTACATGTGAACAGACAGTCGGGTTCAAGTTACGGCTCCGCCGCTATGCACCGTCCGTTCTGCCTTTGCTAACTTACAATACGGGCACCTTGGGTCTGACTCAGTTGACCAAGCTGGATTCATACTACCGCCGCCATTTGCATGAGATCATTGGCGATCACTACCCACAGAAGATAAGCTCAGAAACTGTGTATCATCGATATCAATGCGAGCTGTTGAAAACGCACACGCACAGGCACGCGCGCGCGCACACATACACATTCTCACTCACTCACTCACTCACTCACTCACTCACTCACTCACTCACTCACTCACTCACTCACTCACTCACTCATTCACTCACTCACTCACTCACTCACTCACTCACTCACTCACTCACTCACTCACTCACTCACTCACTCACTCACTCACTCACTTACTCACTCAAACACACACACACACACAGACGCACACGCACACGCACACGCACACGCACACGCACACGCACACGCACACGCACACGCACACACACACACACACATTAACACACACCCACACATACACACAGACTTATCAATTGATTGTGTATAGCGAAAATGTTTCACAACCATGCGAATGATAATTTATTTATCAAACTCAATTTTACACATGGATTCTTTAACGATTGCTGGAATCACGCCTCATGGGCCTGCATCCCAGCCACTTCAGCAACTCGCACAGCCAATCCGGTCGGCCGTTGCACCAAGATGGGTTGTCGTCACTTCCGGTGCCCGTTCCGGTGCCCGACGCGCCACCTTGTCCTTCCGGCGGATTGACAACACGACCGCTGAAGAGGATGCTACCGGTGACTTTCTCACGGATGAAGAACAAAAACGGATGATCCGCTTTGAATGTTTTCGGGAACTGAACAGACGTCACACCAATACTTACACCAGTAGCCGCAGCTGCCTCCGTTCCTTCCTCGTTCACGTCGACATAAGCCTTATGGAGGACGTTGGACACGGACAAATTGCGTGTACCGTCAATGCCAGACAGATCAACCAGGGTAGGTATAAACATGTCAGTCATGCCCATTGCTTTCAAGATGTTATTTAGATCAATCGTTAATGTCATCTTTAACTTCGGAATGGACACACCTACCGGTTGTTTATACATCGACGAAATGGCTTCGTTGAGGGTGGCAGAAGTGATTTTTGTTTCAAGCGCCGACAGACCGTTAATTATGTTCGGAAGAAGGATGTACATAGAAACCTCATTCCCGTAATACGGCAGATCAAGGATCTTGCAATCAAGACTGGCTACCTCGGCATAATTAAATCTCCTTTCAGCCAAGTTCATCATATCGGTCTTCATCGTTTTGGTTGCAGAACGAAAGAATGTGTCGGATTTTGTGGATTTCTTTTCAAACGGTTGCTTCCAGAGTCCTTTGAAGTAGATGGCGTTCACGAGAGCGAGCACCGTGTCTTTGGTGATAGTTGTCTTGGGGAACAGTTCCTTTATCTTCTGGTCGGTGTGGTCTGCCACCCACTTGTTGATGTACAGACGACTGGGTTCTGGGTTTGATTTAAAGTCCATACTCTTTACCAACGAAAAATAGTTATGTTTCACGAGATTAATGTAAGACTGCAGTACGGGATATACTTTACTATTAAACAAGGCGTTGGCAACACTCAACGTGTAGTTATTGGTTGGGTCGTTGAAAGCTGCGAACAGTTGACGAAATCCATTGTGAACATTCCCACTGACGCTGGCAAGTTTCATCACTGTTTTCATCTGTGTCTTTGTATTACCTCTAGCTCCGGCATAGACCATGGCCAGTGCTGAAGACACACTGAACGGGGAAAAGAAGATGTTTTCTTCTGTCTTCGTGTTGCTTCGAATCTGGCCGTAGAGATCCATGGCGAAGTCGTTGTTGGAGGCCACGACTTGTTGCTTTGTCGTCAAAGACAGGCTCGATCGGGACAAGCCGACTATGACGACCACAAGAAGCAGAAATTCGTTTGAGACTATCATGATGTCCTAAACAAAGAACATATACAAGTCTTAAACCTAATGATAAAGTTATTAGTATTGCAGATTTAATTTATAATTAATTAAATTAATTAATTAATATAATTTCTGAGTGCTCTGTATACAACATTTGTTTTGTTTCCTTAGCCGCTTATCTGTAGGAATAGTTGAATAGTAGAACACATATTGCCACGAAGCATATCTATAGATCTGTCAAGATTGTGTCAAATGAAACACACTTCAGATGTCACGTGAACGATGAAGTCGTTGGGTTATGGGAACTCATAACTGTATTTAACCCACCCCTTGCATATAAGTCGAACAATAATAACGCGCTATACACATACGTTGAGTGTAGAAACTGTGTAACCAACGTTAACAATTATCTCCGTTGGACAACAATGAGGACAGCATAACAAACTGTTATTATCAATAACCTAAGACACACTCCATTGGGAATATACTCCTAACTAAACTCCTTATGCATTGTTTCTTAATATTGTTCAGAAATATCTATACATTTGGAGGTAAAATTTGCTCACCGTTTTTGTTTTAAACAGATGGGTGTTTTCTCTTATTCATCGTTCCACGTTCCATAATATATATATATATATATATATATATATATATATATATATATATATAAATGGGAAACAGACACGAGTTTGAATTAAAACATGGCCAAGGAAATGACATTGCTTTATTAGTTATAGGATGTACCCAACTACAAGATTATGTGTACATCATTATGTAACTCTTCTAGCCCTAGGTGGGAGCAACGAATACGCCAGAACCGGCCCACATTAAAAAGTACCATTTTGAAATTATGGTAATACATCAGAACACATAATTTATGTCAACTTGTAATAGCTCACCTCACCTACTAGAGAAGAGTGGATGCAGTCTGCTAATCAATATTAAATCCTACTTTAACGTGAAGCAACAGTAATGCGAAAGGGGACGGTGTAGTCCTGGTAATGGACTGACCCCCCAAAGCAATCACGCATTCCATTCCACACGTAAACAAACAACTATCAGGCTTAAATGTGGTACATCCTAACCTTGGCATTTCATATAGCTCTACAGTCGAAAGGAGTTTAACAGTTTACACGCAAGCAGTGACCTAGTTCAAGCTGTGCCGAAAGCACACCGCGTCACGGCTTGCTGCGTAGCGCCGTGCCGCGCCGCGCTGCGCCGCGCACTGAGTAAATAATAGACTTGCTCATACCAGCGTTGTTTAGATGGACGCCGTCGCGGCACAGGGAGTCGGCTATGCCATCTTTCAAGCTTTTATGACGCCAGAAGAAACAGTTTGTGCTGGTGCCACAGAGTAACTTTAGTTCGCCATTGACCTGATCAATACCGCGGCAATACACGGGAAGAGGAATGTGACGTACGTGTATGCAGCCGAGGCAAAAGTTGCATAATACCCACTTGTCCGACGGAGCATCCTTGAATCAGCCATTGGGCTATAGACAAAATATCCCTCGATAAGGTCGTAACCGTGTGTTCGAAAGTGATAGAGTCTAGGTCATCTTCGCCAATTTGTATTAGAACGACCGATGGACGGACCTGAGCTATCTTGTCCGTAACTTGGCGTTGGAATAAAAACCGGACTGTGATCCCCTCACGGGCCGCAAAATGAGTCTGCAGCTCAGACGGAATGAGTCCAAAGTTGAACCAAGGGCCTGTCAAACTGTCGTTAAGCCGACGTAAAAAGCTATGTCCGACCAGAACAACATCTGGCATATCTAGCACCACTAATATATATATTTGTCTGATGAGTCTGACATGCAAGCCAAAGTGAGACTTTTGTATGCCAAGAGTAATATGTTACGTCAAAAGTTCCACTTTTGTTCAACTGCTGCAAAAAATAAGCTATTTACAGCGTATTTTTGTAATATCTATATGTGTGCGTTATGGGTGAACTTTAGAAAAGTTAATTTTCAGCAATTCGTTGTTGCATATAATTATAATAACTCTTTCAGGATATTGAACAATTTGCCCATGAGATGTAGCGCTAGCCACATGTTTGCTACAGCTAATGTCAGCTCGGGTAAATGTGTAATCAGAAAGGCTATTTTAGCTTAATGAATAGGATTGACATGTCTTTGAATCTTTGTACTTCGAAACTGCGGCACCAGTGGGTCCGGGATTTATATGATTTTTAAACATATTGTTCTTATCGATGTGTATTTTTGTATTTATTTACATACTTTTATTGATGTATTTATATATATGGACATGATGATTGTCTAAAATAAATACATTATTATTATTATATATATATATAAAATTGTTATGTTACCGAAATATTCCCTCCAATGATAACATTGTAATTCGGGCGTGATAAACACAATACATTTGCATGCACGCTATATAATGCACCACGTCTTCAACACTCACCCTTAGAGAATGATGTGAGAATACAGCTGTTGTTAGAATAACCCTCTCTCACGTGTGCTTCACGTGCAGTGATCGGAGATTCGAGTAGCGTTGATACGTCGTACTAACGAGAGCTCCTTAATTTCACGATTTATATGCAGCAGGGGTGTCTATAATGTGTTGTACACTAGAAAGGACTTGACTTGCAACACAATTTCACATGAACTTAACACTGTACACAGGCAACACAAACATCACTTTTTGTGTATCAAATATAATCTGCTGTAACAAAATACTGTTTTGCCCTAAGTAATACAGATATGAACACCCCTGCGTAAATGCAGTGAAGTTCAGACGCATTATGCCACACACCTACCACAGATAATAAATTAGCTTAATAAATACACAACGCAATCTGTATCGTACGTGACACTAAAACCAGCACATGGTAATAGGACATCGATCTCTTTGCTTTTTCAATCAGAAGTCATTTTTATATTTACGTGTTGTGATTCAGCAAATTAATACTAGTAATGTTGTCGTGATTCGTGATACCAGTCGTCTAGTCAAACGTTTCTAAAATATGTTCATTGGTGTATTGTTCGTATCACCTAATTGATCTTCGTAATAAATTATATTGTACAATAGTTAAACTAACTGGTCTTAATATGTCTAATCTGCTTCTCGAACCGTTACAAAATAAAGATGCAATGTTTGCTTTTCTGCATTATGGTGGAACTATTTTAGTTAAAATTTGAAAAGGTTTTGTGCATGGTATAAACATTTGCTCTATAGTTTCGTTTAGCAGTTTTTTTTAAATCGCGTTAATGTAGCTCCTGATATAGACACTACACGAACCATGCCAACATATTATAAGTCATCAGTCTTACATCACTTTATCAACCGTTTCACGTCTGCGAAGGTGTATTTGTTTCCATACGGTGGTTTTGTATTGTGTGAAAGGCATCGAATATGTGAATTAGCTGCATGGTGGTCTCACACACACTAATAGAGAGTCAAAGAAAGAAAGGAGACGACGAGAGTAGGACAGTAAAAATGCTCTACATGTTCTCATAGGGACCTAGGATATTTGTTGTCGGTGCTTAATATATTTAATTAGACGCTGATCACCACTGAAGGACCATACTCGTTGTGATGCTTGCTTCGGCATAATTGAGTCGTGTGTATATATTTAACAAGATTTAACAAGATATATGTGTGTGTGTGTGTGTGTGTGTGTGTGTGTGTGTGTGTGTGTGTGTGTGTGTGTGTGTGTGTGTGTGTGTGTGTGTGTGTGTGTGTGTGTGTGTGTGTGTGTGACGTGTGCGTGCATGTATGCGTGCTTTTCCGTGCGCATGCGTGCATTTCTACTGAACGTATGTGGTGCTAAGAGTTGCATGGTGGCGTCACCTAGCGAATGATGCGTAAACAAAATGAATTTGTATTTCCAAAGACTATTTTGGTGGTGAAGGCGATGCCGGCTCAAGTTGCCGGCCGAATAGGAAGAGGCCCAAGAACAATAGCAACAGCTATACAATAACATAAATTCAGTTTAAAAACAACATCTAACAAGACTGCCATCCACAGCAGCATGATGTGTATTGCAACAGCTTTTGGCGTAATAGGACGACGACATTCTTTCATCTGTGTGTAGCTTGCCTTTAAACATACACATCGATTGAATATGTCAGCATTTACACTAAAAGAAGCAGCGAATTGCTTGATTGCATTTTCTTATGCGAAAAGTAGCACTGTTTCATTTTATAATTATATTATTTGTTTAATAACGTGGTAATTTATATTTTATTCGTTTGTTAACGCATCATTATATATTTGTTTTAAATGTCGTTCAATTCAGCACACGTCAATTCAATAAGTTAGTGATGTCATATCTTCTGTCGATATAGACGAGTTTCAGTGTTTATAAACAAACGTCACATATTTGGATGCGCGCGCATACTGTTAAACATGGATGGCTCGGCGAACAAAAGCAAATTCGCCACAGAAAATGATAATTATCTGGTCAAACTTCGTCTCAATACAGGTGAGCAGCTGCTAGATCCATATACGTTACCTGTTAATGAGTGGTCGCTGGATTTGGAGCTGTGGTCAGCATTAGTGTTCCCCCATATTCATATTTACCTCATTAACACACCGAGCATTTATACACCTACGAGAACAAGGGAGCGTATAAGAGTTTGGACGCGTACAATCATATTGTAAGTGGTCATGTACAGCGAGTGAATATCATTTTATAAATAAGAACTGCAACTACTGCTTTTTGGCGTACATACTCACAGCACACTGCACATGTATGGCGGGGTAGTCTAAGTGTCTTACTTTTAGAATTAAGGTAAGTAAGACGTTGTATTCTTTCTTGCCCATATTTGTATTAATTAACTAAACATATTACATCCTAATCAATCACAGTATTAGGCATAGCGACAACAACTTTCAAATACCATATGCCAAAGCACGGGAGCAGCTTTTAATACATTTATTTATTCATCTAGCAATACCAATTATGGAACCCCCTACCTCCACAGGATTCAATATAGTTTTAAGCAAAAAGGTCAACACATTCCTGTTGAATAGAACCATAGCATTGGAAAATAGCGAATTTTTGTATTATTACAATCTTAGACTCAGTCATGTTATCCGAATGTTATAATGACCTGGTGTTCTATATTTTCAAAGCCAAACTAAGGTGTATCTTAGTAATTATGTATACATGTCATGTATTTTCCCTCTAGTCATCCTATGCATGGCCCTAGACCTCAAATGAAATACGCTGCTATGGCTTTTGGGGTTATCTGGGGGGGGGCTATGTCTATTAGTCATAATTAATTTTTAATTACTCATATATTCGTTATATTTAAAGAAATGAAGGTGACAAGGTCTTTGCTTGAATAAATAAAATAAAATTAAACAAATAGTATTTACTACAATATTTATTAATACATAGAAAACATATTAATAAAACTGTGTTTAAGACTTAACTTTGTGCATCGCACAATTCCGTGGCAATTTTGTATTGCAATATTTTAATTCTTTGATTATGCTATACATCATTATAACTGACATGCTGCATAACTATGGCCAACTCAACTACATATTTATTACAATGTACACGTTCAGTGTGTCTGTTTTAGGCAAGGATCAGTGTGCAGCCACGCAGCAGCTGTGATGTTCAAGCTTGAAATGGCAGTTCGAAGTGGTCTCACCCAGCCGGAGGCCTGTACATCAAAAGCATCGGCCTGGAATGACATGTCGAGGAGAAAAGTCAACCCAGCTTTACTGTCCCATATCGACCTCCGTAAGCCCAAGAACAGCCTCCAGAAAACAAGATACAGCCGTACAACTCATTGGAGCGCCAGCTTCCTGAGAGATATGAATATATTTTTTATGAAGCATGTATTGTAATTTTAACATATATTCTTGGGTGTGTTACTTTGTGATTAATAAAACAAATTGTATACCCGATATCACACAATTACAACATCAACATTCATCACACTGTCAGACCACATAAGCACAACACCAATGTATATGTATGTAGAAGATGTTAATACTTGGATTGTTACGTGGACCTTAAATGTATAAGGCCCTTGGCTGCTTCTTTCTCCAGTTCTGATGATCCTACAGGTTTGTCAGTGGGGATGCCCATTCCTGTCAGTTCTAAACGTTTTTGTGCACGTTCATGTCTTTATATCTTATGGACATCATCAGCTCTACGCTTTTTATATACGAATACCGATGGCACAAAGTCGGGGCTGTTTGAATCAATTGAGCATTTCCCTGAAAAATAGTGAAATGAATCTGAAACAATACAAAAACCTAACGCACAGTATTATGCTATTAAAAAAACAAGTGCAATTATCAAGATTCTTTGTACACATGTTTAACTATACACCAATGTCTGACATTAAATAATATTACTTTAAATATGAAATAATCAAGTTATACACAAGCAAAAGTGACAGTGGTCAGTGAAAATGTAGGCCAAACTAACTGTCCGACCTATAATTGATTAATGGTGGGGGTGGGAAGGAGGAATAAAGGATGGAGTCAGTTTTCAATGCGGATGATTTGTTGGGTATACCGTGCATTTTTCAAAAAAGCAAAATGTTATCAATAATATTACAATTTACAGTTACGTATTCGCATAGTAACGTGTTACCAATGTTAATGGACAAACTGTGGTCACATTCCAGTGAACAGTAGTTCTGGGGTGGGGTGGATTTCATATTAGACTATCCCTTATTTAGTCCCACCCACCTCACACCCCCAATAAATCACGATAGCTCCCGTACTTGACACAAAATGTGCACTGCATAACCTTGCATTGCTGACGAGTTTGTCGGTAAAATCGGTTCTCCGTATATCATTAAGCCATAATTGACGTCTGTTTTGTGAAAAGGGTGTGTGGCTTTGGGTATTCTGTAAAATTCTAAGTGTGGATGTGTGTTTGACAGGGCAGTACAGAGAACATGTCAGGCAGATTAACAAAGAGAGTATAAAACCAGCATGTTGTTGTCATATCCGACAGCACAACACGAAGATGGCATGACGACTTAAACGCACACGCCACTGCCTTGTTTCTGTTTGTTTCTGCCGCCAGTATGCGCGCGCAGGTGAATTTAATTTATGCGCGCGTCATCAGGAAACTCGTCTATAGAATAACTGCCAAGCTCTGTAGCTACATTGTGTGCTTTTTGCGACGTTCAGGGAACCGACACCCGCTTTACGGACACGTGCAACCAAAGAGGCGCCTCCGATGCAGGAACGGCTTCCTGAATGAGGAACTGAGCACCGCCGGAAACGAACAAGGAGTGGGATGAACAACCAACAATACAAAAGAGCGGGAGAAACGCAGAATTCTTCCCACTGAGCAGACGACCAATGGCTCTAACCAACCGTGGGTCATATGGAGGTCACTTAACAAGTTAAGATGTAAGTCGCTACTCCGACGGTGGGGAATGTCAGACACTGATCTGTGTATCTGTGGTGAAACACAAACGACGGAACACTTTCTACACTGCCCGTCCGCCCTCCACTGCAGCCCAGAGAATCTCGCATTATCAATGGAGGAGGCCATCACCGCTGCCAACCATTGGAAGAATGATGTGTAACCGCTGGGGAGACACGACGAAGAAGATCAGTGAACCATGGTCGGCTACGCCTGCAGCAACACGGCAAATGACGATGACGATTGTGGGGAGAGTTTTACTTATTTATTTATGGAGCTTACTCTAAAATTCCTCTTTGGTCAACTATGTGGCATTAATCCTATGGAAGCAGAATTTTCCTTGGGAACATTTGTTCAGTTATTATTCATTGTTGCAATCGTCCAACCCCAAAATAAATCATTTAGAAGTGCTGGGTCTCAGGCGCGAGAAGCGAAATACTGCTGCTAGTTTTCAATACCTAACGACAGAGAGAGAGGGGAGCGAGAGGGAAATGGATAGGAAGAGAGAGAGAGAGAGGGGGGGGGGAGGAGAGCGAGAGGGAAAAGGGAGAGGATGAGAGAAAGAGAGAGCACAGAGAGAGGGGGATAGCGAGAGAGAGAAAGAGAGGAAGAGAGAGTGCTCGGAGAGAGGGGTGGTAGAGAGAGGGAGGGGAGAGAGAGAGCGAGAAAGAGATACATAATAGCAATTTATTCCTTCATTTATCTTTTAATTCGGGAAAGCAGTGATTAGTTATTGAAGCTAGAGTTGGCGCATCAAATAATAATAATTATGATTACTTTTGTTATAGGACCCTTGCTGCTAGGCAGAAAATCACAGTATACATTCACGCCATATAATCAACAGAATGGATGAAACGTCCACGCCAATCTAAAGGGGCGTGGCAGAAAGTGCGTGTTTAGTTAGCGGGAGATGGAAGGTTGGTACGAAATCAGATATGCATGAGGTGAGAGGTTGAAAGCTTTGCCACTCCTTCTAAACATAATCCTACTGTCGAGTTTTCTCTATCCCTATATTGAAAGTAACATAGTACAACATTCTAACTTACAGCAAAATTAGTGTATGTATTCAGCATAAACATACATCATGATCTGTGCAGGACAAATCTGATTTATGTTATGATATCGCTATTTTATGCGCTAAAACAGCTTGATTTTCACGCGAAGAATATTCGACATGCTTCTTATGTTTACCAATGGTTCGCATTCACTGCTTTATATTGGCTGTGTAAAAAGTGAACAAGTAAACGCAAAATCAAATGAAACAATGTGTCGTCGATTGTTCGTGTGGTCAAGCGCCACGCCATGCAGCCACCCGATTACACCAGAGACGGTCATTGCATGCTCGCTCTCGTCAAAGTTCATCTTGTGCAAGGCATGGCTTCCGCCGAAGGATATCAATCTGTGCAAATAACGCGTGCAACTGGTTATCAGAAATAGTGTAATATTAAAAGCATACGCCTTTTCTATACTCATTTGACATAGAACTATTGCCTACCAAAAAGGCCGTAAATCCATCAAAGTGGATGCCGAAAACTTGGAACGTTGAACTCAGACAATCCATCGTACATTTTGTTGAGATTATGGCAACATATATTTTTTTCATTAAAAAAATATCAGTAGAAATTGGATAAGATAGATATACATGCATACATGCATACATGCATACATACATACATGCACACATGCATACATGCATACATGCATACATGCATACATGCATACATGCTAACATGCACACATGCACACATGCATTCGTGCATACGTGCATACGTGCATACGTGCATACGTGCATACGTGCATACATGCATACGTGCATACAATGCAAGCATACACGCATACACGCATACACGCATACACGCATACACGCATACACGCACACAGTCACGCCAAAACGCACGCTCACGCCGCACACCGCACATGCACTTATGTCATAGTCGCATAAAATCCATTGCTTTGAACAGTTATATTTCGTTGTTTCCCAGTGCTCGGAATGTATGTCCTGGCGCCGTCATTCAAGAAGAAGGTGTCAGTTCGCCTGAACAACGCCGACAATGGCACATGTATGGCGCTTGCGGACACTTGCCTCTACAGGTTTGATGCAAGCGACCGTCGGTTGCTCCCACATCCACGGGATAACTGCTGGATGTCTAGTCTCGTTTAACCGACTCTCGCAGGCCTTCGTGAACACGTCAAGAGAGTCTGGTGAAAAAGACGTATTTTGACTGCTCACTGCCGTCAGATGACATCACTGTTTTATATTAATTCACAGGTATCCGTGTATAATAATACTTATTAATGTTTATATCTTATGCATGTTTTCGATAACGAAAGTAAGTTACAAAATAGTTATATACAAAATAAAGAGTAGAACATGAAACAATTTGTATTGTGCGATACGCCACCTAGTGACTCGGAGGATGATATCGTAGACAAACTAACAATGCAAAAAAAAAAAAGGTTTATTTTACATTGTAACATTTTCTATATAAGTTAATTGTTGAATAATTTCGAAAGCATAGTATTGTCTTACTAAAGTTTAGTCGCGTTAATTTTTTTATTGCATAGCTGGCCTCCGAGCCAATCACGATATCTACCAGATTTGGGGTAAAGCCGCCTAGCGGATAACAATGCAAAGCCATTAATATTCTAGGCCTATTGATGGGGATGCTGTCATCTCACGACGCTTGGATAATCTAAGTGTCCGGAATGGTTATCAAGAATTGTTACCGGACGCGATAAAGACGTCATTCACTGTCACAATCACCGAACATCACCTCACGTGTTTCACCTCCCAGTTCAAATTCGAGGTGCGAAAGATGATGTGGTCGGGCTGTGAACTGGCTGGAAAGTACAACACTTGTACATGGGGCGGGGCCATCCCATTCAGATGAACTATCAAACCAAACACAAATCTCCAATTGCACACCTCCTTGGGACCTATAACTGCACCTTCTTATATCTCCACAAAAACCTCCAACTGCAAGCCTTGGCACCACGAACTGCGTCCTCATTGAGCCTCACCACTAGACTCGAACGGCTCATAAAGACACACAATCGGGGACATTTTCTTAAATTCTGAGAGGGTGTGATTTCCACCGGTTGTAGAGCCTTTTCTTGAAGAAAAAACGGTCATACACCGTTCTCCAGCATACGGATGTGCCTGAAACTGGTGTTTCCAGGCAGCCCCAAGAGACGCGTGCTGGGCGACACGGTTGCCAAGCACTCGGTCTGTGACCGGTTAGCGTCAGAACAATGCGCTCTTGACCATGAAGAGGCACTGCAACGTAATTGATGGAGAAACGCCATACTCCTGTTTCGCTTCGTCCGTGAGTTGATCAGTTGTTAGTGGAGTCCTAACAGTTCAGAGGTAAGAATTTGTGACTGTCCCAAATAGTATATAATACAGATTCATTGTAGGATATATAATAAAACGTAACAGAAACGGTATATCACTGTGTATATTCAATAGTATGTCGTGACAGATACGAGCAAGTTTAACATTGTTTTATCGAAATGAAGTAACTGCCTATGTAATGAAAGATGAAGTGCAATGGTGTGATTAAAAAACAAACTATCTATTCCACAAACGTCGTATTATATACTTAAATTATGTAAATGTGTATTGATTTCTATAGCACCATATTTATAAAATAATATTCTATGGTGCTGTACAGTACAATAGATGGCATGGTAGAAAGCTAAAACAACACAAGCATTCAACATAATACAAATATTGATATAAAAAGGTAAAACTATAAAATGATAAAATTAATAATTTCATAGAAACATCGAACACATTTTATATAATTATCTAACAAGTGTAAAACTATTTAAATTAGTAAAATTAATAAGTTAATTGTATGCAATTCTAAAACAGTGAGTCTTCAGTTTGCTCTTAAAAACACTGACATTGTTGCAGCTGCGAATATCTTTGGGAAGGGAGTTTCACAGTTTTAGTGCAGCAACTCTAAAAGCACGATCTCCCAGAGTTTTCCTTTTTGTCCTTGGTACATCAAGTTTGAGATCATCCTGCGATCTTAGACCGTAATGGATGCTTCTAGGAGTCAGCATTTCCAACACATATTCTGGTCCATGGCCATGTAATGAATTAAATGTAAGTAAGCAAATCTTATATTTAATGTGAAATTCCACCGGCAACCAGTAAAGTGACTTTAGTACTGGAGTGATATGGTTATATTTGCCGATTCTGCACAAGCCTCTGGCTGCGGTGTTTTGACCCATTTGTAATCTCTGTATAATGTATTTTGGTAAGCCGATCAAAAGGACATTACAGTAGTTAATATGGCTGTGGACCAGAGCATGTATCAGTTTCTCTGTACTCTGTTGATCAAGATATTTTCAGATTTTTCCGATGCTATGAAGTTGTGCATAAGCTACCCGACTTTTGAACTTGACATGTTCTTCCATAGACATGTGTTTATCAAAATAAGCGCCCAAATTTCGCACACAATTCAGTGCGTGTACCTCATAGCCCCCGATGTTAATGGCCGTGTTGGTGCATTTTGCTAGTTGTTGCGGAGTGCCAATTAAAATGTACTCAGTCTTGGAGTTATTCATTTTTAGTTTCATGCCTTGCATCCAGCTATTGATGTATCTGATGCATCGTTCCATGGACTCACGGTTACTGTCCATAGAATCAGGATGGAAACCACAGTAAACCTGATGATCATCGGCGTAGGCATGCCCTAGCTTCCCATGCTGATCAATGACAGAGAAAACAGGGCTAGAGTACTCTGTGAATTCAACAGGGCGTAGGCATGAGCCTTGCGGTACTCCCTGATCCAGTTTAAACCGCTCAGACACCATACCATTGATATAAATACGTTGCGACCTTGATTGGAGATAAGAGGGAAACCAATTTAGAGCTATGCCTGATACTCCAAAAGAGCGATTCATTATATTTAACAAAATGTTGTGGTCCACTGTATCAAAAGCCGACGACAAGTCAATTAAAACCAGTTGTGTTACCTTCTGTTGATCCATGTTTAGAAGAATGTCAGACTGGACCTTAACTAGAGCGGTTTCTGCAGAATACCCTGCTATATAAGCAGACTGACAAGGTGACAAAGGAAATCCACAGTCTGAGTGAAGACAAAGTTGGTTTACAACAGCTCGCTCAGTTAGTTTTGACACATACTGGAGATTCGATACAGGACGATAGTTTTTTGGAATAGGATCCAATCCTGCTTTTTTAAGCGGCGGCACTACACGTGCAGTCTTCCACTCGTGTGGGAATTCCCCAGTAGCAATAGAGAGATTGATGATGTGCGTGAGGAGTGGCAGTAATTCCTCCATATACTCTTTAACCAATTTGGTTGGCATGGGGTCAAGAGCACAGTTTTAGATTTCATAACCAACTTGCGCACATCATCTTCGGAGACCACCGCAAATGTATTTAAGTTAGCACACACACCCTCTCTGAATGGTATATATGGTGGTTCGGTAACACCAATGTTCGTTCGAATAACATATATTTTATTACTAAATAAATTTCCAAATTCATTTACAAGGTTTTCCACTGAATCTTGATCAGGTAGTGGAGTACTTTGCTTTTTACCACACATTGTGTTTATGAGGGAAAATAATTTCTTCGAATCACCTTTAGCTTCTAAAATTAAGTTAGAGAGATGGTCAGTTCGTTTGGTATTCAGTGCATTGACGTATTTGTTCCGAACACGGTGGAATGGCAGCAGAGTTTCATGATTATTATCCCGCGTCCACATTAATTCAGCTTTCCGTCTCTGCGACTTTAGTGATTTGAGTTCATCGTCGAACCATGGTACCAATGGCCTCACAACAATAGTTTTGGATTTGATGGGTGCGTGCCTATCCAGCAACTGTCTCAGTTCCCAATTGTAGTCAGTAACTAGCTGATTGATATCCATGATATGTAATAGTGCATTAGTGATGTCCTTCAGGTCATTACTAAAAGCACTATTATCGATTTGGTTCAGTTTCCTGTATGATATCGTACTTGTCTCTAAGGGAGGTTTGGGCATGTTTACTCTAAAACACACAAACATATGATCCGACACCATATAATCAGCCACAGGGTAACTAAGCAGAAGTTCACGATTATACCTATTAATAATTAAGTCTAGCGTGTGACCAGATATATGCGTTGGAACCGTAACATGCTGCGTTAAGTCATACATACTAAGTACATCACACATTCTAATTGCATCAGCTTCTGTGTCAATATCTATATAATTATAAAAATCACCAGCTATCAGGAGCGAATGAGGGGTTTGAACTGCATGCGACAAATACGTCAGAAATTCCTCAAAGATAGTAGCAGTTGTAACACGATGTTTTTCCGAGTATGGTGGTCGGTATATGACATGCACATCAACTTTCGTCTTTTGACACAATAGCTCATAATTACCATATTCAAATGAATTGAATCCGCCAGATGACAGCACTTTACACTGAATACCAGTCTTGTAAAGACTACCAACCCCGCCACCTGGTTCACTCGATCAACACGGATCAGATTGTCCAGATTATTAAACAACTGTGCAACCGTGAACTATTATATAATGTGTACGGCGATTTGCTTCATAACAACAACAGCTGCTTCATAAAGCACCAGTGGTGGAACTGTGCGTGCATTCCCTCTATTGCTGATGGACGCAGCCTACTAAAGAACTATAAATATATATAAATGATTTGTCCTACCACTCCACTACAAAGCGTTTCACTTGAGCTGGTTTTTAATAATTAATAGCGACACAGTTTAATCAGTACCTTTTCCAGTACAACGCGTGACTAATGATTTTGCCTCACGTCACTGCGATATCTCTGTCAGTGTTAGGATTGCTAATATGTGTTGCCATTTCGACGCAATATTTATAAAAAACAAAACAAAATGCTGATTTTAACGTGTCTAGATTTTGAGAAACGCTGTAGTATCTAAATACGTTTTATCGTGTTGTATGTGTCCAAAACATTGAAGTGAGCGCATTGGAATATTATAATTTTTATATACGAATTGCTTTTTTAAGTATCGAACGCGACCAAAACAATTTTACCGCAACTATTTCCATTTGTTCTGTACAGTTTACAATCCAGCGTTAATCCCGATGTTTCTATGAAATTTTGCAGGTAAATGGTCATAAGAGCGGCTTCTATTGCCCCATTATAGTAACAATGTAGACACTATGATATACGGCTCCACCTAGCTATCTCGAGTTTCGTATTTCTGTTCCTTAGTCATAGTAAGATAGGGTCATAGGGCGTTTCGACCAAGAAGGATATATATAACCTCGTACTACTTGACATGTAGTTATACATGAATCCTGCGTAATCTCTAACATGTCTGTGTCTTCGGTTGGTCTTCTCGGACACTGTTTCCTCGCATCCCGTCTCCGGCAGACCAACCCCGTTTGAACGAGTCAATCATGCACTGGAAACGAGCCATACTTATACAAATACCGAAAAAAATTACGTATAAGATTGCTCAAACCACAGGACTATACCCCTCATCAGCCAAAATTATGTAAAAAATCATAATGAAGAGAATCACAACAAAATTTGAAAGTGAAGTCAATAGAACACAAGCAGGTTTCCGGACTGGAAGAGGAACAAGAGATTACATTTTCAACCTGAAGATGTTAATTTTAAAAATGCAGATAATTCAACCCCGACCTTAGGATCTGTTTCATAGATTATTCAAAAGCTGTTGATAATGCTAGTCATCAACAATTCTGGAAAAAAACCACATGGGATTTGAACAGAACATTACATCACTTATCCGAAATTTATATGTTGGACAACAGTCGGCAGTGAGATTAGAGTGTGGTATCACAGATTGGTTCCCAGTCGTTAAGGATGTGAGATAGGGGTGCATTTTGTTCCCCCACCAATTCAATCTATACACAGAGAATATCATGAGAGAAGTCGAGACTGACACGACAAGCAAGTTTATTAATGGACTGAAAGTGAATGGACAGGAGATATATCAATTGAGATATACCGACGATACAGCGTTAATATCCGATACAAAAGAAGGATTGGATAAATTGATAACTATTGTTAAAGAGCACGGTGAGATGAAAGGATTGAAACTAAACGTAAAGAAGACTAAGATTGTGGATGTGAAGGGATGTCAAGAACCATTAGAAGTCATAGTAGATGGAGACGAAATAGAACGAGTGGACAGTTTGTGAATATCTGGGGTCACTGATAGAAGCGGATGGAGATGGGACGAAAGAGATCAAGCGGGTTGGTAATGGCGAGTAAACGGTTGACGGAGATGAAGAAGCTGTGGAAAGCAACGAACAGAGATATGAAACTACAAATTATCCGAATCAGCATATTTCCAACTGCTACATACGGATGCGTAATCTGGGCTCTTAATAAGAACATTACTAAATGTATAAATGCATTTGAAAACAAGTGTTATAGAAAGATATTACAAGTTTCGTGGACTGAACATAGAACTAGCGAACCTATCGCAGATGAGTTTGGTTTTATACCCGGGACTTTATTGAACTTTGTAAAGAAAGAGAAACTAAGTTATTTCGGCGACGGGAAACTGCATCAATCTCTACAGAGACTAATAATGGAAGGAAAAGTGGAAGGCAACAGAAGCAGAGGAAGACCTAGGAGACAATAGGAGACGGACATAGAGTTGTGCATGGATGGGAGCAGGCGAGTGGGTAGACTGGCAAACGGAAGAGCTGTCTATAGACAATCAATCAAGGCTGCAACGTCCGGGATTGGATAAGCTAACTCAACCAACTATAACGTCATTGCGTTATTTATTAAGTGGCAAGCGTTGCACGCCCAAACGTTGTATGTTGAATGTACACCATGTCAGATCATTTCCTTCACGTTTTACAATGTTTACTATACACTACTTGAGACAGTCACAACTCCCGCCTCTGACACCTGTTAATCTCCATTACCAGTTGGTCAACTCACAAAATAAACATTGTAGCAGGTGAGCCACTTCTCCACCACCTACGTGGCACTGTTTCTGTTTGGTCTATTGCGCGCTTGTCTGATGTTCAGCCGGTAAACTGTCGCAGGTCGAGTGCTCAGTAACAACGTTATACAACAAAGGTCTCCTGGTGCTGCATTGACACACCGATTTTTTCTCTGGTTTTATTCTGCACATATCTGTTTTTTATGTTTTTATCTCTATTGACATCAATATTTTTTCTAAACAACTATATTCATATTGTATTGATATTATTTTTGGAAACATTCCACTATTCGATACAGCGGTCACAAAGCAATACCAAATAATGCTATATTATTTTGGATTCGGCTCGGCTTTTGAAAACCTATGTCACTGTCTAAAGTGAACATTTGAGGCTAGTAACTTGTCTAGGTTACCGTATAAATATGATAGCTACAACATTTGAACATTTACCAACAATAATTGTATTGTAATGGTTAATTAAACTAAAGTTAATTGGTAATCTAATTTTACAAAATCAGAGGTTAATTTATATTGACCTGATAACTATGCGATGTAAATTTAATTTAACTGGGACCTTTCTGAATTAATGGTAATTTTATTAATAACATTCTTGAGTTAATCGCTCCGTGTCTGACTAAGGTTATAGTTAGCATTAGGATTATACATTTCGAACTATATCACTGATTTAACAAGATTTAACAAGATTGCCACCCAGAGAATTAACTCTAGGTGGCAGGTGGACAAGGAAGCCCTTTGGCTTATCGAGAGTCCGACCCTTTTATCTATGTGTATCCCGCCCGTCTGAGGTATGTGTCGATTTTATTTTTAAACATATTCAGGCTACTAGCACCCACACAATCAGCAGGTAATCTGTTCCATTCATTTAGTCCTTTGTGAAAATGAAAACTTTCTTATATCCAAACTACTCTGCTCCTTTGCTAAGACAAGTTCATGTCCTCTAGTCCTTCTATCTTTCTTAACTGAGAAAAAAATATTTCTATTAATATTTTCATAACCCTTCAATATGTTAAACACTTCTATCTGATCTCCTCTCAATCTCCTGGTCTCTAGTGTTGTTAAACCGCATTTTTAGGCGTATTTCGTAACTAAGATCCCTCAGATTTGGTATCATTTTAGTTGCTCTCCTCTGCACTCTTTCTAGCATATCTATGTCATTCCTGCGATATGGCCTCCACGCTTGAATACAATATTCTAAATGAGGCCTAACTATTGTTTTGTACAGCGGTATTATTAGCTCTTTTTTCTTATACGTTATGTTTCGCCTAGTTAATCCAAAGATTTGATTTCCCTTTGAAGCTGCAATTCCGCACTGCTCTGAAACCTTCATATCAGCACTAATGGTTAACCCTAAGTCCTTTTCTTTTACAGTAGTACTTAGTACAGTACCCCCCATTGTATATTCTACCTCTTCGTTCCCATGTCCTGTGTGGAGGCATTTACATTTCCCAAAATTGAACAGCATTTGCCACTTTTTGATCAATCTGTCAAGATCTTCTTGTAAATGCTGTCTATCTCCATCACTTTTAATGCTTCTAAACACTTTTGTATCATCCGCAAATTTCAACACCTTGCTTGTTATTTCATCATCCAAATCGTTGATATATATTAAGAATAATATAGGACCTAATACTGACCCCACTCAATACCGATTTCCAGTTTGAAGCCTCCCCAGTTTATTATACCATTTCCTATGCCATGGGCCTTTAGTTTAAGCAGTAATATTTGATGTGGTACTTTGTCGAAAGCTTTTAGAAAATCTAAGTAGACGATATCTACTGGTGATCCCTCATCTACCCACTTAGTGATGTCTTCCAAAAAACATAACATATTTGTTGAGCATGACCTCGCTTTAAAAAACCATGTTGAGATGGGTTTATCAAGTTTTGTTTAACAAGAAAATCCACCATGTGATCTTTAATTAGTCTTTCTAATAATTTACAAATCACTGATGTTAAACTCACGGGTCTATTGTTCTCTGACTTGTTTCTCGAACCTTTTTTTAATAACGGTATAATGTTTGCTTCTTTCCATTCTAAAGAAACCACTCCCTCTTCTAATGACAAGTTGAAAACTGTTGCAAGCGGTAAGGTAATTTGTTCTACAATTTCCAATAGCAGTTTGGGTGGAATACCATCCACTCCAGGTGATTTATTATCCTTCATAGCCCTTATTTTCTTAGCTACCATTTCCGGGGTTACAATTAATTGTCCTAAATAGTCTGAATCTGCCCCCTTGAACTTAGCCTCTGGTACTGGCAGTGAACTAATATCTTCCCTGGTAAACACTGAACTAAAGTACTCATTCAGGTCTTCTGCCATTAAGAATCCCTTTGATATTATATTTCCAGCACTATCTTCTAGAGGAACGACCTTATCTTAAACTTTCTGTTTGCTTCGAACATACGCATAAAAACTCTTGCTGTCATGTTTTATATTACTAGCTAATTGTTGTTCATAACTTCTCTTTGAATTTCTAATTTCATCTGTAGCTTGGTTAAGTGCTTCTTTATAACTGTTGTAATCTTCATCATTTCCAATACATCTATATGACGTCCACATCATTTGTTTATACTTAATTTTTCTAATGGCTTCTTTCGATAAGTGTTTCTTTTTGGACCGTTTTCCTTGTTTTTTAAGGGTACAAATTTATCGACTATGCACTTAATTTCACTCTTTAATATATTCCAGCATTCTGTTGCCGTCTTATTTTTCAGTGTGTTATTCCAGTCTATCTTTGCTAAATATTTCCTCATGTCCTTATACCTTCCTTTGTGGAAATTTCTCCTATACTGCTTTTTACTATTCCTTTCTGATTTTACTTTGATGGTAAAATGTATCTGGTTGTGATCGCTACTCCCCACTGGCTCACATATCTTGACATTGTCAACTAATTCATTCTGTGCGGACAAAACTATGTCTAACACATTCTCACCCCTGGTTGGTTCTAGCACATGTTGAGAAAGGAATGTATCTTGAACTAAAACTAAAAACTTGTGGTCCTCACTCCCCATACTCTGTAGAGATTTCCATTGTATATGCCCGTTTTTTAAATCCCCCATAATAATACAGTCCCGTTTGCTTACTTCCCTTATAGCGTTTTGTATTTTTTCATTCTCTTCTATGCTTATGTTTGGACTTCGATAAATTAACCCAACTGTTAACGTTGAGTATCCTGTAACTATGTTACACCAAACAGCTTCTTCACAATCTGCTTCTCTCTTCAAATTTTATTTCATAAGCCTGAATAGATTCTTTAATATATAAAATAACTCCACCTCCCTTTCTTCCTATTCTATCTTTTCTAAACATTACATATCCTGTCAGTCCCAATTCAGCATCTGATATATCGGTGGTGGTCCAGGATTCGGTTATACCTATTATATGAGGGTCAATATATTCTACCATAATGTTTAGTTCATTTCTTTTGTTTACTATACTCCTTGCATTTAAACAAACACATTTATATCCAGCTTCAGAAGTGTTTTCCAGACTGTTATTTGCTGATTTATTTGTGCTGTCTTTATCTATGCCTCCATTTTCAGGCTTTTCTGTGAGTCCCCCCTGCGAATCTACTTTAAATAGACGCAATCTGTCCCACTGTCAACAGATCGCAGCAGGTTCTCTGAGAAAATTGCTGCCCCCTTTCCACTAAGATGGAGGCCATCTCTCATGTACATATCTTCCCTCCCAACAAAGTATCCCCATAAATCTGTGAATCCCACCCCCTCTTCTTCACACATCTGCTCAACTAGTGCGTTGATCGCCTTCCTCTTGCAGTTGCTATACGTTGCCCCCCTTCCTCCCATTACTGGCAACAATCCTGACAAAATAACCTGTTCAACTCTCGTCTTCTTTAGCTTCCTCACTAACTGTCTATACTTCTGTACTATCGCAGTTGTTCCCTCCCTGTCTGCATTATTATTCCTCCATGGTTTCTGCCCATGACTTCCCACAGCCGGACAATGCAAAATCTACCCAGCTGTGGCAGTGATCGCACACAAAGTGTCGCTTTGCCTTGACTTGCCGCTTGCAAGGCGCCATATCCCGATCAGAATTTATTTAATAACTTAACTAACTTAGTCTTTATAAAGACTGTTTCCTGTGTACTACAGCACACTTTAGGTTACAAATTTCAATTACACAGCCGACTATTTATCCTAACACGAACGCTAACATTACCGGTAGTGACCTAATTTAAATACAATCAATTACGTTACGTTAGGCTGCTTTATTTATTTAGGTTACGCCGCCCGACTATCGCCCTTGCCTAATTTTAACAACAATGCTACCTAATCAAAATATCTAGCAAGTACTGGCTTACACAGGTATTATCTTATGTAAGTAGTTTGATGGTTGTTACTTTATCTCCTATATATTCTACCACATAATCAGGTTTGTTAAATCTTGTTTACAACTTATCGAAGGCTAAGTGAGTTACCCCATTATCACTCACTATACTAAGGTGTTCTAAAATACTTTAACTAACTAACTTTAAGCACAACTGCTACTCAATATATGTTGATATGCTATGGTGATGTTCAGTAAATGGCAGAGTAAAACAAAAAGTAACAAATATGCCATACAGTTAAATAATTGTTTTAAAAATAACTATATGTTGTGTTAAATTTGTGATCTCAGACCGTAATGGCTCTTTGTGGGAGTTTCAGACTGCTATTCTGAGGGATTTCCATTTCATGAATTAAATGTCTGGTACGTAGCTGTTTTAATAAATAACGACAACGCGATCAAGTCATTAACCATTCACCCGTGTCGAGTCCACGACCATCAAAATGTTCATAAAATATTAAATCGATGGAGGGATGCAACCACATATTGTTCGAATCCTTTTAGTGATCGCTACAGCGTTAACTCATCCTCGTGATGTTGAATATTATCTTTCCTAGTAGATTTGCAGAGTTCTCTTACTAAACCTGCCACATATTGGGAAAGTTATTTGATTTCTACAACATGTTCACGACCGAAAACAGATGTATTGACATGTATGTATATTATGTCTGTATGATTTTGAAAATTAGCGTACACAGAGAATGGATGTGCAAACACCTTTGGTATACAAGAAAACATATTTCGAGAACATCACACTTTTGTGTTGTACTATTGTATAAACACTAATTTGTAAATGCAACGTTTAGCAATTGTATATCAGCCAACACTACTGTAAATCATATAAACTTTGGTTTATGCAAATATGTCCACAACTAAACTCAATAAAAAAAAACGTCATTTTAACCACAGTTGATTTTGTGACCTTCAAAATGACTTATAAATTCGACATCGAGAATGTCATGCTCCTTAAATCATTATAAGGTGTTATCCAGCATAGAGGCTCATTATTAACAAACAATGCGTTTAACAACAAGTCTAGAGGACTTGTCCACGTTAGGCTAGCCCACTATGTATATTATACGTATAACACACAAAAGAAGTAAACTGTATTATTGAGAGAGAAAAACAGGCACAACATCCACAATACCATAGCAATGGAATGTGTCCACTGTAGTCCATATGTGCAACGTGTACATAGATGTTTAGAAACGAATAGGCCTAAATTCAGAATAACATAGGTGTCTGAAACTGGACCGAAGTAAAATCGATATGCCGAGGCAACAGGGTATACGTGTTGTTCACGTGGTCTGGACAACGCTGTTGCTAAGCCCTCGTTCTGCGACAGCTCAGTGAGTAACCAGGACGCAGTTGACCAAGCAGAGAGAGTACCACGTAGCTAGTGGCGAAGAAGTTCATCTGAGACGACGTTTATTCCTTGAGTTGGTCAAATAATGTAAGAGTTCATCAGGTATTGGAAGTAAGAATTGTGACTGCCCAAGTAGTATATAATGTAAATGTAGTAAAACATGATAGAAAATATCAAACACGGTGGGGATTCAAAAGTTGTGAGATGTACGACCTGTCTTGTAGTTTTTGACGAAATCCAGTCACTGCCTGTTTAATACCGATCAAGTGCAATGTTCCGTATTGTGATGATAATAATTTAATGTATATGGCACAAACGTAATGCGCTGTACTTAAATTATATATTGTATTAGCAAACTGTGAAAAGAATTTGTGCCGTGTCACTTTGTGTTACTTACAAATAATGTTGATTTGGGGAGTATTACAGTATGTGATACCCAGCAGAGTTGATTTTGAAATGTAATTACATGAATTAGGACATTTCAAAATAAGCTCCTATCATGGGAGGTGACATGACGTCATGGAGGTACCCGTGAAGCTTTACAATTTGGCACAATTTAGACAGAGTAATGGTACGACGGGTATCAGTTAGGTTTTAATAATAATAATAGCAACACCAAAAATAATAAGATAACTTCTGTTGTGCCTAAATCATTGAGAGCCAAGCTCAAATGCGGATCTAAACAAAACGTTGGTCAATCGCAAAAAACGATAAGCAGTAACCAAGAAATGGTAGAAAGTTTTAAGACATGATATCTGTCAGGAAGCCAATACAAAAACCTCAGATGTATCATTGTGTTAGACAATGGCGGAGACCGTGTCACAACCATTGTTAAGCAATTGTGTACACGTTTTAATTTTGTGAAATCATTTAAGGGCGATACTGTGAAAAAGGGAATTGCAATAGTGAAATATATTAGTAGGAAGTGAAGTTGCACTACTTTTTGCGATAGAAAGAGATACATACCGCCGAAAATGGCGTGAATCACGAATATGATAATAACAGCTACGACAAATATGAGAACTACGCCATCTGGATTTGAAATTGTCATCAAACATAAATCCCAAATTGTGTATTGTAAATATGGCGTAACATGCTGGCTAAAGATAGGCGTGGGGGAACGTTTTAAATTTGTGTCACGCTACTTCTGCGTGCCAATAATGCGAGTGTGTATATGAGAACATGGAATTTGTGGGAAAATGCGTTCAAAACGTTAAAAAAGATAAGAATGTATAGCAAAAGTATTTGTTTGCATTGTGATTGGACTGCCGGTTTATTTAACGTATTTATAAACTGTCTCTATTATATCAAGCTCGCTGTAACCGCGGGCTTCACAGTTGTTCTTGTTGCTGAATTTCGCGTCCTCGTTGAACCTCATCACTAGACTCGAACAGCTCATAAAGGTCAACAATCAGGGATACGCGATTTACAATCAGGTGCGATTTACACAGGTTGTAGAGTCTTTTCTTGAACAAAAACGGTCATACACCGTTCTCCTGCTTACACAGTTTCCTCCACAAACAATTCCAGCTGGAGTCAGTACCGATAAACTTCGTAACGTAGAGCGAACAATTTATGGTCGAGACTCTGATGTTAAACCATACCACGTCGTGTCAGGCGATACCCAATCGAATGCTGTAGACAGACTATGTGGTATTTTTTATTCGAGATGTCCTCTAACTCTTGCTGTTTATTTTTCCTGACTCTTTCCTGTCGCTATAGACGAACGTCATAACTAATACGATTCGCTTGACGACCACAGCGTCTGTATCGGAAGTTGGAAATGGACAACTTGCAGCTACAATATGGTATTGCCAAAACCCAGATCTGATAGTAGCTGGAACTGATTCCAGTATAGAAGTATATGCATAGGTCTACATGGCGTAGCTGTTTAATAATAAATAATGACTTCTGAGTTGCTCTGACACAGTAACGCGCGGTTAGTGTTTAGTCTGGTGTCTGAAGGTAATCAATATATTCACACATGACCAGACATTTTGAGAGATTTAACAATAATAGTAACTCTTGTTTAAATGGAGGCATCATCAAGAAAACGTTGCACATTTTTTAGTCGTTTACCATATCAGGTAGAGTTGGTTATAATAATAATAAGATAACTTCTATTGCGCCTAAATGATCATGCCGTGAAAGTCCATGTCGACAACAGCACTAGAATTGATTTGGTAGAAACACAATGCTAGCACAAGTGTGCGGTTACACAGCACACATTAAATAATTAATGTGTGCATAAACAATTGAGGGTATGTAGTAAACATGTATCATTCGAAACTTCCTACCTGAATGAATATATATGTGTGTGTCTGTGTGAGTGTGTGTGTGTGTGTGTGTGTGTGTGTGTGTGTGTGTGTGTGTGTGTGTGTGTGTGTGTGTGTGACCTAAGTTGTATGTATCTTGCAACAGCTCTGTGACGCTGCCTCCAAACCTTGTTGCCAGATTATCTAGTATTTTTAATCGCCGACATCCTCTATCCCTTTTCCTTGGATCTCTCCTATTGGCACTAGATGGTCCAGGGTTTCTCTTTCTCATTACATGACTTATAAATCTTGAGTGGTGTTTTCGTATTTTGCTCTTTCTAATAGTACCTGCTGTTCTATATTTATATTGTGGAGAGGAAAAGACAGATAGTAACATCAAAAATATCATAATGATATTTTGTATGGATCTCTGTGTCGCTGTATGGAATTGTGGAAAGTTTCCGAAATATTAATTGTACAGATGTTTGGAATGCAATAATATAGGTGACAGTAGATCAACAAACAGTATAACGGATGTGCCTAAAACTGGTGTTTCGAGACAGCCCCAAGAGACGCGTGCTGGGCGACACGGTTGCCAAGCACTCGGTCTGTGACCGGTTAGCGTCAGAACAACGCGCTCTATACCAAGCAGAGGCAGTGCAACGTAGTTGATGGAGAAACGTCACACTCCTGTGTCGCTTCGTCCGTGAGTTGATCAGATGATAGTGGAGTACTACAAGTTCAGAGGTAAGAATTTGTGACTGTCCCAAATAATATATAATACAGATTCATTGAACAGAAACGGTATATCATTGTGTAGATTCAATAATAATAATAATAATGACATTCTCCTATAGCGCCTAAATCCCCAGGAATCTGACCTCAGAGGCGCAACTTACAAGAACCATTGGGCAAAATCGTTAACAGGGACAAGCAAGAGTCATCGTTAGAGCAAGGGACCGCCGAAGGTTAGGGTGGGAATGCAATTTCAAATAAATAAGTCTCGTTTTTTATGGAAGGTATTTATAGTCTCAGATGATTTTAAAATGATAGGGAGTTTATTCCAGATTTTGGGTGCAACTACAGAAAAAAAGGTTTGCCGATTTTAAGCTTGGTTTTCGGAACAAAAAGTCGTTGTGAAACAGATGATCTGCGATAGTATGTCATGACAGGTACGGGCAAGTTTAACATTGTTTTATCGAAATGAAATAACTGCCCATGTTATGAAAGATGAAGTGCAATGAGACATATTGTGATGAAAAATGCAAAATACATTCCACAAACGTCGTATTATGTACTTAAAGTATTAGTCAACTGGGTAACCGTGAACTAGTATATAATGTGTACGGCGATTTGCATCGTAACAAAAACAGCTGCTTCATAAAGCACCCGTGGTGGAACTGTGCGCGCGTTCCCTCTATAGCTGATGGACTCAGTCTACTAAACAACTCTAACTATATAAACTGTTTGTTCTACGACTCCGCTACAAAGCGTTTCACTGGAGCTGTTTAAATAATTACCAGAGACAGAGTCTAATCGGCACCTTTTTCAGGACAACGCCGCGCTAATGATTTTGCCTCACGTCACTATGGGATATTTCTGTCATTGTTAAGATTGCAAATATATTTCGCCATATCGACGCAATATTTATTTAAACAAAAATTACCAAAACAAAAATTTACCCGCACGACTTTCTGGCGAGTCATATCGCTAGCAATACATGTCATGACCTCGGAGTTTGAACGATTAATGCTGATTTTAACGTGTCTATGTTTTGAGAAACGCTGTAGTAATTTAAGTAAGTTTCATCGTGTGGTATGTGTCGAAAACATTGAGGTGAGCGCTTTGGAATATTATAATGTCTTTATACGAATAGCAAGTGGTCATAAGAGCGGCTTCTATTGCCCCCATTATAGTAACAATATAGACACTATGACACACGGCTCCACCTAGCTATCTCGAGTTTCGTATTTATGTTCCTTAGTCATAGTAAGATAGGGTCACAGGGCGTTTCGCCCCAGGAGGTTATGTACCCTCATATTTCCCGACATGATGTTATATATAAGTCCTGCGTAATCTCTAACATGTCTGTGTCTTTGGTTGGTCTTCTCGGACACTGTTTCCTCGCATCCCGTCTCCGGCAGACCAACCCCGTTTGAACGAGTCAACCATGCACTGGAAACGAGCCATACTTATACAAATACCGAAAACGATTACGTATAAGATTGCTCAAACCACAGGACTATATCCCTCATCAGCCATAAGGACAACATTATGCAAACAATCATAATGAAGAGAATCACAACAAAATTAGAATGTGAAGTCAACAGAACACAAGCAGGTTTCCGTACTGGAAGAGGAACAAGAGATCACATTTTCAACCTGAAGATGTTAATTAAAAAATGCAGAGAATTCAACCACGACCTCAGGATCTGTTTCATAGATTATTCAAAAGCTGATTATAATGTTAGTCATCAACAACTCTGGATGAAAAACCTTGATACACATGGGAGTTTGGCCCGAAAAGCACATCACTTATCTGAAATGTATATGTTGGACAGCAATCTGCAGTGAGATTAGAGTGTGGTACCACAGATTGGTTCCCAGTCGGCAAGGGAGTGAGACAGGGGTGCATTTTGTCCCCCCACCTATTCAGTCTATACACAGAGAATGTCATGAGAGAGGTCGAGACTGACACGAGAAGCAGGTTTTTAATGGACTGAAAGTGAATGGACAGGAGATATATGAATTGAGATGTGCCGACGACACAGCATTAATATCCAATACAAAATAAGGATTGAATAAATTGATAACTACTGTTAAAGAGCACAGTGAGATGAAAGGATTGAAACTAAATGTATAGAAGAGTAAGATTGTGGATGTGAAGGGATGTCGAGAACCATCAGAAGTCATAGTAGATGGCGATGAAATAGAACGAGTGGAAAGTTTTGTTCCTTCAGTTGGTCAAATAATACTAGAGTTCAACAGGTGGTGGAGGTAAGAATTGTGACTGCCCAAGTAGTATATAATGTTTTTTTTATAGTATAACGTAATGGAAAATTTCAAACACGGTGGGGATTCAAAAGTTGTGAGAAGTACGAACTGTCTTGTAGTTTTTGACGAAATGCAGTCACTGCCTGTTTAATGCATGATCAAATACATTCTACATTACATTGAGCGGACACAAAAAGTCACAAAAAATAAGGAAATCCTCGTATTTAAGTTAGTGTGCGATTTGTTTCATAAGATTAGCTGCTGCATCACGAAACAAAAGTGGATGAACATTAGATGTTGCGTGCTGATGGTGTGACTTTAAGTGCGTTTTCTAACCGTTCACTCATTGCCCTCATAGCTGATGGGCTCGGTCTACTCAAGAACTATAACATTTAAACTGTTTATCCTACGATTCAACTAAATAACTAATTAGGAGACTGTTCAACCGGTACGTTGTTACGGCATCGAATAGCTGGTAATTTTTATCTGAAGTCACTGTACGATCTCTCAATCATTGTTTGGGCAGAAACTATTTTTGGCCAAAATTCAATAACCGCTATCATTCTTCAGGATGGTTACTTTTGTAAGTAAATAAGTAAATTTATTTCCTCATCCAGATAATGTATAACACAATTCAAGAGCAATGTAACACAGATGAGGTGGCTACCAGAGAAGTATAACTTATCGAGCTGGTAGCCAATTAAGTCAAACTCATATAGTGTACTCCCATATACATAATATTACGTATATAAAGGTTATATATTGCATTCAATTGCAATAGCTTCTGGTTAATGACTTTCGTAAATTAAAGCTACAGATGTTGTACCAATATAAGAGAATTCACAAGCGAATTCCTTACAATATATAATTTTATTTAAACTTTAATTACTGCCAATTATAAAGCTCCTGGCTTTATGCTTAAAACATTTAGCGTTTTCGAATGTTTAATGTATACAGGTAGTTTATTCCAAAGTCGAGCCCCTGTTACTTTCAGGCAGTTCTGCAGTTCTCTCCAGTTCTATAATTACATCTATATATATAAATTGTTCTCCTGTCTGGAACTTCAGGTCATAAACTCACTATTACATTTGTAAAATTGGTGGAATAGACTTGGAAGTTGATTCGTACGCTGTTTATACACAAATATTAGAACATTTAGTTTAAATAGTTCCTGAACTTTAAGTATATTAAGTTCCCGATGCAATGCTGTGGTACTGTCACGGCTGTTACGTTTTGCTAATGTTTTAAGTACAATCAAGTGTTTTTACTATATCCAAAATGTTGCGAAAGGATCACGTCATCCTATACGTGTGGAATCTCTTGTCACTAATGCTCTCAAAAGATGATAAACGACTGGAACAATTTATGTATTCACTGCTTCGAAGCTGTTTCCCGCTGTTTCACAGAACTACTGAAGAACATAAATTAACCTGTCCAGGCATGTATAGAGGTCGTCAGGGGTAAAACGACCAGGTTTCACGAAATCGGATGCTGAGAGAGCAATCCTTTAGGGGTCAGCACACTGTCAATTTTCCCACTGGCGACCACGTTAATGTTTTGTGTGATTATAAGAAAAAGTTTCTTAAACTTCTCACCTGTTGTTATTATCATCTCACTGACATGCTGGTCGAGTTTAGTCAAAATCTAATATCTCTAGCTCTTGCAAAATGCCTTTATGTATGACAGCCGTCAATATTTACAAATGGATGCAGGCAGTAATCCGGCTAGTGTCAACTAGCCAAATTGCTGCCAGATACCCTCCCGCTTAGTAAAATCAGCTAAAAAGACACAATTTTACTGTTAACAGCTTCTACAATCACATCTAGAAATCTGACTACTCAAATGCACTTATGTCAGAGCAAGTGAACATTGTAAAAAATCATTTCTCAAAAATATACTGCACTTTTTTTCGTAACCAAGCAGGAAGTCCAACAGTGTCCTTGACCCTTTTAGGTCAGCGGTCGGCAACCTGCGGCCCGCGAAGCTATTTCATGCGCCCGCAGAGTAAACGCGGGATGACAATACATGACGATATATATTTCGTGAAGAACGTGAACTAGGTTCGCGCTCGTGGCCTAGACCTCCAGCGGTTCAAGCGCCTTATATAGACACGAATGCGTAAGAGCAAGATCTCCATTACTAGTGCATCCATTCAAAAAGGTTGCCGGCCCCTGCTTTAAGTTGATACCGTCTGTGTTTTATTAATAATCTAGTTTAGTTTGTTGTGTATACCTTGTACTGACAGTGGTATTCTCTCACATGTTTTTATATTCGACTGGTCTTCTTGGATAGTTTCCTCGCATCTTGGCTCCGACAGACCTGCTCCGTGTGTATGATTCAACCGGGAGACCTCGCAGCTGAAGACAGAGCCGAAGTCGACTACACATCTGCAGATACAATCAGCCAGGATGTGTCCTGAGGCGCCCCTTTTGCTGCGTATGATGCTCGTGATATCCGTGTCCTCCCGGGTAGTTAAAAGTGCCGAAGGTGAACTAAATTAACATAATACAAATTCTCTTTTCTTTGTTTTGTCTGTCTGTCTGTCTGTCTGTCTGTCTGGCTGGCTGGCTGGCTGGCTGGCTGGCTGTTTGTCTGTCTGCCTGTTTGTCTGTCAGCCTGTCTGCCTATCTATCTGTTTGTCTATATATATATATCGCACGCGCGCGCACACATACACACACACACACACACATAGCCATACGCAGGAACACACGCAAATCCGTACACCCACCTATGCGCATACACAAATACACACATATACACACATATACACACGTACTTGCTTACGTGTACACGTTCATGCCCGCACGCATACACATTCACATGCGTGAGCATTTGCGTGTGTGCGTGTCTCTTCACCCTTACACTATCATTTTGTTACTTCACAATGTTTTGCCAGACAAATCAACTTCTGATTGTAAAAGACGACTTCCAAATGATCAAATGATTAAATATGTACCATGTTTGGAATAACCGGGTGATTGTTGCTATATTTCCTGAAGCAGATGTTCATTGTGACATCCTAATTGGAACGGACCAAGGGATAGTGAAATATCCTGTGGACAATACACCTACACCTCCACTGTTTGGACAACCGCGACCCTTCCCTGGAGGCAAGCGATGTATATAGAACATTGACAATTATAAAATAACTTATTATGCTGAAATACATTATATACACTCTCACATATTCCATATTCCGATAATTTAAATTTTACATACTTGATATGTCTTATAATGTATGTTTTGAAATATCACATAACAAAAATTGCTAAGATAGAAACAAATAAACGATATATATATATATATATATATATATATATATATACATATATATATATATATATAGTTATATATATATATGTATATGTATATATATATATATAGCTCGTATATATATATATATATATATATATATATATATAACTATATATATATATATATATAGATCGTTTATTTGTTTCTATTATAGCAATTATATATATAGATAGACTAGTTGGTTAACATTGTAATATGTGATAACTTCTGCGGGAACACTGGCAGTTTGACACAACATATATATATATATATATATATATATATATATATATATATATATATATATATATATATTGGTCCACTCGGTTTCTGCCGTACGCAATCATATTATGCAATTTTCACACACAAAATAATAAATATGTTTGCGATGTATCGATATTATTAACAAGAACTACATGTAAACCATATGTCAAAGAAGTTGTTTTTAGTAAAATACTTAATTTTATTCCCAAAACGGATGCACTCGGTTTCTGCTGTGCCGTGTTCAAAATCATCACTGTACGACAAGACGCAACGCATTAACTGTATAAACATAACGAGGTGTTCGATAACTTTCCTGCGGTGATTACTTTGAACAGTTTACAATTTCGTCCGATAAATTGAAATATAACTGTCTACATTACCGTCACCCATGTATAGCGCACTGTGTAGTGACGTGGTCTGCGTTCGCTACCAAAATATGTCTCAAAACCCTGTTTGCCTCAGTTAAATTTGAGACAAATAACTTTGTTGCAAGTTTGTAGACGTTCTTTGCTCCCAGCGATCGATATATCTGATAAAAGACGTATCTAATGTAAGATCCAGCAAAAATATCAAAAGGCAGCAGAAACCTAGATGCAGCAGAAACCGCACAGATAACAATTATAGGTGCCAACCTTCCCGGATTTTCCGGGAATCTCCGGATTTGTTGTGAATGTTCCGGACACCCGGAAACAAATAAAATATTCTGGATTTGTTTGTGAAAATGGCATCTCTCCCGGCTTGTCAAGACAATCTATCTGATTTTGGCTTCAGGCCCCGAACAGCACCTGGTCTTCCAAAGTCTAATGCGACATAACTAAACTATTGAGACTCACAAAAAACAAATATCTCCAACAGCACACACACCTGTCTTCCGAATTCCAGCTGAGACTCACGATAAATCTCGAATCTACTAGATGTTGAAAGTCAGATGGTGGCAGGTATACGTATAAGTTATGTATGCAGATCGTGATGCTTTGCTTCTTGTATACAGTTGTAGGTATGGTAATAGGCATTGCAGTGGACATTCTACACGGACATGTTTACTGGACTCGCGTTGACACCTCCACCCTCCACCGCGTCAATGTAGATGGTTCCAACCAGACGATGATTATCGATCAATGTGAGTATGTGTGTGCGTGTGCGTGTGCGTGTGCGTGTGCGTGTGCGTGTGCGTGTGCGTGTGCGTGTGCGTGTGCGTGTCCGTTTGTGTGTGGTGTGTGGTGTGTGGTGTGTGGTGTGTGGTGTATGGTGTGTGGTGTGTGGTGTGTGGTGTGTGGTGTGTGGTGTGTGGTGTGTGTGTTTGCGTTTTTTATATTTTGTCAGTGACATAGGTTTTCAGAAACTGCGATTAACGATTAATTTATTACTCTACCGCTGCTTATCAATGAACGTTCTATTTTCCAGGCCTTCCTTTATAAAAATGGGTGACCACAGATGGCCCATTGAATTCTCCTTCCCATTCCTATATGCGTGTACCTAATTGAGTGATAGTACGCTAGCCGGAAAAGGGAGGAAAACACGTGTAACACGGGAGTTGGAAATGACGTTCTCGTTATACATGCTAAATAAGCAGTTAATAAGAGATAATTGGGAATTTGCAATTAAATTTAATTAACCCCTTTTGGTAAAGTTAACTTATTATAGTATATTAAAGCAATGTACCCCTTTCTGGACAAGTTAACTGATTAAAACAAATATTAATTCAGTTAGTACAATTAAAAGTTTGCAAATAACAACTGAAATGAACCTATACCTGGCAAGTGTGAATTTGTACGAGTGTATGAGTTTGAGCGTGGAAATGTCGTTTGTTTTAATATGCTGTTGTTGATATTGACACAACCAGACATCTGTGATGATCAATGTCGTCTGACGAGGTGTATTGCTACGAATTGTGCTGTTGTTGATGTTGACACAACCAGACATCTGAGATGATCAATGTCGTCTGGCGAGGTGTATTGCTACGAGTTGTGGTGTTGTTGATGTTGACACAACCAGACATCTGTGATGATGAATGTCGTCTGGCGAAGTGTATTGTTACGAATTGTGCTGTTGGTGATGTTGACACAACCAGACATCTGAGATGATCAATGTCGTCTGGCGAGGTGTATTGCTACGAATTGTGCTGTTGTTGATGTTGACACAACCAGACATCTGAGATGATCAATGTCGTCTGGCGAGGTGTATTGCTACGAGTTGTGCTGTTGTTGATGTTGACACAACCAGACATCTGTGATGATCAATGTCGTCTGACGAGGTGTATTGCTACGAATTGTGCTGTTGTTGATTTTGACACAACCAGACATCTGAGATGATCAATGTCGTCTGGCGAGGTGTATTGCTACGAATTGTGCTGTTGTTGATGTTGACACAACCAGACATCTGAGATGATCAATGTCGTCTGGCGAGGTGTATTGCTACGAATTGTGCTGTTGTTGATGTTGACACAACCAGACATCTGTGATGATAAATGTCGTCTGGCGAGGTGTATTGCTACGAGTTGTGCTGTTGTTAATTTTGACACAACCAGACATCTGTGATGATAAATGTCGTCTGGCGAGGTGTATTGCTACGAGTTGTGCTGTTGTTAATTTTGACACAACCAGACATCTGTGATGATAAATGTCGTCTGGCGAGGTGTATTGCTACGAATTGTGCTGTTGTTAATTTTGACACAACCAGACATCTGTGATGAAAAATGTCGTCTGGCGAGGTGTATTGCTACGAGTTGTGCTGTTGTTAATTTTGTCACAACCAGACATCTGTGATGATGAATGTCGTCTGGCGAGGTGTATTGCTACGAATTGTGCTGTTGTTAATTTTGACACAACCAGACATCTGTGATGATAAATGTCGTCTGGCGAGGTGTATTGCTACGAGTTGTGCTGTTGTTAATTTTGACACAACCAGACATCTGTGATGATAAATGTCGTCTGGCGAGGTGTATTGCTACGAATTGTGCTGTTGTTAATTTTGACACAACCAGACATCTGTGATGATGAATGTCGTCTGGCGAGGTGTATTGCTACGAGTTGTGCTGTTGTTGATTTTGACACAACCAGACATCTGTGATGATGAATGTCGTCTGGCGAGGTGTATTGCTACGAGTTGTGCTGTTGTTGATTTTGACACAACCAGACATCTGTGATGATGAATGTCGTCTGGCGAGGTGTATTGCTACGAGTTGTGCTGTTGTTGATTTTGACACAACCAGACATCTGTGATGATCAATGTCGTCTGGCGAGGTGTATTGCTACGAGTTGTGCACTCGTGACCTTCATTCACGACGCAGAATATTTTAAATTATAAATGACTTCGTGGCACATTATAATTGCACCACTTAATTCCTACGGCATTGTGTGAGGGAATATTAACATACGCAGGCACAACCGATCGTTCGCTCACACGCACGAACAGATACACAGACGCACACACGCACACACGCACATATGTACCCATACACACCACAACACAAACACACACCACAACACAAACACACACACACACACGCACGCGCGACGCTTAGTGATTACCGCAGAACAGAATCAATGTATCCATTTCGCCGCCTCAACACCGTTAGGGGGCACTCCGTGTTGATGCGCTGCTATTAAGTTTATTCACGTGATATGCTAACAGTTTTTACTATTCTATTTTATAGGTTTATCACATGGTATCGCGGTGCATTCAGAGGAAGAGAACGTTTACTTCACCACCTACAATGTTCGGTCAGTGGAGGTTGTGAATGTCGACGGCAGTGGAAGAACGAAGCTCTACGACGGCACAGGCGGAAACAATCTACTCGGCTTGGCCCTGGACATAAGAGAGAGGTAACATATTGCTTCTACGTAACACATTAGTAAACCAAACATTTATCTAGTACATTTATAAAGAGTTGTATCTATTACGGATAACTACTGGGGATAATTTTACTATTGCGATGGCTGTATTACTATTGAACAATGTTTTGATCATTTCATAACAACTGTAATAGTATCGTGAGAGTATCATGGATCAGGGAATAAAGTCTACACAAGAAAAGCAGTCCCAATCTATAATAAGTTGTGGCAATCATTTTAGGTGGCTTCGTGGACCTTTTTGCTAGGCAATGTGTCACATGATATATAGGTCAACTAGAAAAGCAAAGGTGGATGTTTTAATACGATACTGTTTAGGCAACCAGTTGTACGTGTGTTTCTCCACAGATTGATATTCTTTGGGTCAAGCGGCTCCATGCATAAGATGAACTTTGACGGTAACGGGCATGTCGTGATCCTGCCGGACAAAATGTGGTGGCTACATGGCGTTGCACTTGACCACACCAACAATCGTGTGTGCTGGTCCGATGCAAGTGAGTGGCCTAGGGTACATCTTCTTTTCTACTTTGTCCCATGCGGGGAGGGGTTCACATCAATCGGTCAGTTTTGCCTTCTTTATTATTTCTCCCCACTTTTGTTGATCTACTGGTTTTCCATTCTCGTCCATTCGTACCCGCTCTTTCAATATATCGCTGCATGCTGTCTTTCCATCTTAAATATGGATTTCCTCTTCTATTTCAGCTACCCTCATCTGTTTCCGGAGTCTTGTTGTCAGTCTTTCCTCACTCCGTTTCTGTACATGTCCAGCCCATTTCGGTTTGCTTTCTACTGCTATCATTTTAAAATGTGTTTCGCCATGCCACCTCTTCGCTCCTTTGCTACTGTGACATGCAAATAATCTCATTAGATCTGCATATTATGGTGTAACTGAAATAGTCAATGAGTCTACGCAAAAATGAGTTTTAACACATATGTACTGTTGATTAGACCCCAATTCGTTACCCAGTTTCGTGCGTGTGTGTCTATTTCAATTAATGTTTAACGAAAATAGTTTTAAACAACAACTTTTGATACACATGAACATAAGAAATGTATGCTTTTTGCAATATACATATCGAACCTGAAACATATCATGCTACATTAACCAACTACTATTACTGTGTTGCAGATAACAAGGTCATCAAGTGTGCCGATTACAATGGCCAAGAAAGTAGGGTTTTACTTCAGTCGGCTACGGAAGTGTATGGTATAGCCATTGAAGACGACTCGGTTTACTGGACAGAGAAGAAACAACCACAGTAATATATCGTTCTCTCAACAACTAATGCCGAATGGCAACACACGTTGTTACCTGTTACCTTTTTACACCAACTAGCTCACCCACCCACCCACCCACCCACTCGCTCACTCACTCACTCACTCACTCACTCACTCACTCACTCACTCACTCACTCACTCACTCACTCACTCACTCACTCACTCACTCACTCACTCACTCACTCACTCACTCACTCACTCACTCACTCACTCACTCACTCACTCACGCACTCACTCACCCACACACCCACTCACTCGCTCACTCACTCCTGCACTAACTAACTAACTAACTCACTCATGTACTAACTAACTCATGTACTAACTCACTCAATCACACACTATCTCACTCATTCACTCGTGTACTAACTAACTCACTCACTCACTCACTCATTCGTTAATATAACGAATGTGTGCGTTATGCATATATATATATATATATATATATATGTACATATATATATATATATATATATAATTGTGTATCTGTTGAACAGCTAATAACGTATTTATATTAACTTCATCGCTTTATTGAGAACAACTTCATATCTACCTTGACAGGATGGTCATGTCATTAGTGGTGGCTGTGTTGTCAGTTGCGGCTGTCAGCCGTGAAGCTGCGCCAACATGAACCTTGAACATTATAATGTGTGTTGCTGTCCTGCCCGGACATGTTATGCTGGTACGTATTTGGCATCGCAACATCCAGACAAGCAAGATCTGTTTCGCATGTACATTTGGCCTCAACTTGGGACCATAGCGTGAGCGGTCATGAGACTGTTGAAGTGGGGCGGTCCATGAATTGATGATGCCACAGCTGGCTTTCACTGACATGAAGGTTGCACGGACAACCGTCGTCTTTTTATTTCTAACGAAGCGGTTATAGAAGGTTTTTGTCCCACAATACGATTCCTTTCTTCTCTTTATAGCACGGCTCACCGCAGTTTCCGCTAGCTCTTCATAGCATGGCACACACCTTCGCACGGCCTTTCCCATCGCCCGCTTCCAGTCAAGGTTCGTACGTCGTCAGTGAATTCCTGTTAGAACGAAAAACGTCACATTCTTGGTCTTCCATGCTATTGCACGTCAGTTCACATCGTTGGTGAAAATTAGCGTTATTAATAATACAAAACACGAATACTTTGTTTGTGAGATAACTGATATCCCGCGAAACGCCTTTACACTGCATGAAAGAGAATGCATAGACAACACCTGCCGTTATAAATATACAAGTTATAGTCACATGCATTAATGAGAAGGACAGAACATAATGTTTTATGAAAAACACATCTTAATGTTTAGTATATATTATGCCCGACATCAAAATCATAATAGGTAAACTCACTATTATGTTAAATGTCAAGACACAATGAACTAACAATTTGATATGCTGTTTTAGTCAGAACTACGTTTCCAAGGCATAGTATTGTGTTGTCCTCATTATATTATTACACTTTAGTGCTTAAACTATGTTAACACATGCCTACTGAAAGAATATTATGAGAGACCGGTGATACCATTCAAAACACTTAGTTAAGATTGACGTATTCTGCGCAACACAACATGGACATGCGCTAAGTTATGCACCAATCAAGCGTACTCATTTAACATAAATTTCGACAATAAATTATATGCAACATTGTGAAATTCATTATAATACGATATATTCAACACACCCTGATAATAATGTTTCAAACTTGTTTAATGAATAATGTCTCTAAAATATTAAATTTATATTTAAATCCCAGTGATGTCACAGTTTTAATGGCCTTGCATACACGTGTCGATCTGAAGCTCAGGGTTTTACTGTTAGGTGACATTAATGTGTTATTTCATGTCCAGACAAACTGCGTTTCGCGGTGTATCGTATTCGCGGGTATCGATTAGCAAGTTAAGTCGGTGTATCTCATCCTGGCTTGTAGTGGGGAGCATTTCCTATTTATCACGTATAAATTAACATAAATGCAATACGTATGTCAAATATATGTTACTAATGTATACATGTGACTGCGTTAATTGCCATTAAAACGCTTTCGCGTGGTATCGCATTTTGTGACCATTTTCATGTTTTTTTCGGAGAAAGGTGATCTCGGCAAAATTTCACTGGGATTACACATAAATTATTCATTCATACATATATAATATATTTTAATGCTTGCATAGAATAATTAATTTTGAAATAAAGCATGTCTCCTTTTCCATTTAATGCGCACGGAAAGTTGTGTTTTGCATGCTATCGGTTAAATAGTATTTAGACGAAAATAATTCTCAAAAATTAGTCATTCACGCTAGCGCAACCATTTATACATATTGTTTGTCCACATTTATTACACATCATTTGGTGTATTAGTTGTTGTGCTTATCCTTTGAATTATTGAATTATGTTTGATTGGCGGGCCATTTAATGAAATAAGACAAATGTGTCCAGGTTTCGTGAGAATCGGCCACACACACACACACACACACACACACACACACACACACACACACACACACACACACACACACACACACACACACACACACACACACACACACACACACACACACACACACACACACACACAAACACACACACACACATATATATATATATATATATATATATATATATATATATACATACACTATATATATATATATATATAATATATATATATAATATATATTATATATATATATGTATGTTATATATATATATATATATATATAATGACACACATATTTTGTTTCAGGTTGCATTCATCCAAGCTAGGCAGTGACGTCAAGCGTGAAATTACGGTGGACCTTAAAAATAGCATAGCATTGCTGCGGTGTGAATGTCCACGTAAGTGTCTGGAATGTTTCCACATGAACTGCCTTACCTAATTTAAAGGGAATACAAAACCCTATTGCTTGAATTCATTATATTATATTATCCTGTATATTTCCATTTTCACCAAGACACTAATTTTACCAGAATTTTATGTATTAATAATTTCACAACTTACGCTGTGCAACTGATCTTCTTCGAATAAGCATATTTTGGCGAGCTTTTCGGTATGCCTAGGTGTGACGTCAGAGGCGCGAATGTCGCGCAAGATGCCAACACTATCAATATATTCACAGGATGTTTACAAAGATAGATGTTGGGTCAAAGCAAGAGTCCGAATGAGTTATTGTGTGCCATTCCGATGTAATATAAACACTAGTCATTAATACAGGAACAAGCATTTATGTTATGGTTCAACACGAATATTAACTTTGTTGAAATAATTAAGCGAGAGAACCTCCGCTCCAGTCAACCTGACAACAAGACAAGCCGATCACAAAAACCTTCGCCGCTTCAGCTTATTTTGAGAAAAATCGTTTCGATTGCAACACAGGAAAACTAATATACATCAGTAAACACACACACACGCACACGCACACGCACACGCAAACGCACACACACACACACCACACACACACACACACACACGCAGGCACACACACACACACCACACACGCACGCACGCACACACACACACCACACACCACACACACACACCACACACACACCACACACACACACACGCACGCACACACCACACACACACACCACACACACCGCACACACACACACACACTACACACACACACACACACACACACACACACACACACACACACACACACACACACACACACGACAATATTGCATCCAACTGCAGAACGTAACGTTATATGATATCATGACATTACATGAAGGAAGAGCTGTACAATTTCGCATAACCCAGAATCCAGTTAATTCCTTTTTCCGTCAGTCCCTGTGGCCGAGCAGATAAGTGCGTTGGTTCAGCGCATTATTTTATTTATTAGTTTACAAAGTAATTTAAACCAAGCCATTTCTATGCTGTTTATTATTAAGTATATCGAATGTTTTGAATTGATTATTTATTCGCGACAAAAATGGAAATAATATTATATTACCGAGAATGTACAATTACAACTTCTAATAACTAGTTCTGACGCTCGCTTCCATTCAACATTAGTACAGTCGGAAGATATGCCCCCCATGCACCCAGTGGATTTCTAAATGAAACTTACTTTTTTGCAACCCTGAAGGTGTCTAGTAAACAGATTTGGATGTTCACATTTCGAAATAATGTCCGAAAGGGTCCGTTTGGCGGCCATCTTGGATTTTGTCACGCGCGACTTGTAAAATCAAGGATACCCATAACTTTTGAACCATTCATCGTACAAAGACAAATGAACCCACTTTTTCGTATAACTGTGGCATGAGGAATCGCTTGAGATGGTTATTTTGACGATTCAAACATATTTATTGCTTCAAAATGCCCACACGCACACACGCACACACGCACACACGCACACACGCACACACACTAACAGGATTACGACACGAACGGGTATTATTAAAATAATTGCTTTGATCAGTTTTGTTTTGCTTCCTTGTTTCCTAGTGCTCGGAAGGTATGTGCTGGAGCCGCCAGTTAACAAGGAGATGTCAGTTCGCCTGAACGACGCCGACAATGGAACATGTCTGGCGCTGGCGGACACTCCCAGCTACAGGTTTGATGCAAGCGAGCGTCGCTGGCTCCCATATCCACGGGATAACTGCTGGATGTCTGGACTGGTCATCAAGAAATGTGTGCCGGACGCAATAAAAACGTCATTCACGGTCACAATCACCGGACATCATCTCACTTGCTCCACTACCCACTTCAAAGTCGCGGTGCGGAAAACGAAGTGGTCGGGGTGTGTACTGGCTGGAAAGTTCAACATCTGTAAATGGGGCGAAGCCGTCAAGTCCGGAGAACTGACCACGTGTGTGGCAGCATGTCGCTGTGACGGGGACGACTGTAAACACATGATTGTTTACTTTCCCACGTTGTATGAGGAGTGGAAAATCTGCGAAATCAACATTAATTGATGGGTGATACAGTTCGCTACATTAATCTAAATCTAGACGAACGAAACATCAAAATTGAGGTAGGAAATTCGTGGGTGGATATATAGTGTGTCCAACCGGTTGCCAGGCAGCCCGCTTTACTCCGGCGGGATTTGGTATAATCAATTTAGAATTAGTTGTCGGGACACCGTTAGGTGACGCCGTCCTTCGGACTTGTTTCTCGACAGAGGACATGTCTGGCATACAAACTAGAGGCATTGCCAACAATATTGTTATTTTGATTACTCAATCCAGCCATATGTTATCTACCTAATTTATTTCAATAGTCAGCAGCCGTTGTAAGGTTTGCAAACCGGTGTGCTATACAATTACATTGAGCTACTAGACCAACCCATTGTCACAGTCATGCTGTTGCCTTACGAAACCACCGTCCCGACGGTAACCACATTGACACTGATTATAATTACGGTGATGAACGTTTGGGTTTGTGTTACACGTTTGGTTTTGTGTTACACGTTTGGTTTTGTGTTACAAATATTTACGCCCTGTAGGTTTGGAAGTGAAAAATCCCACCGAAGATACATGTGATATATCAAACAAGGACATTGAAGTAACAGTAAGGCAATGACCAGTAATATGAAAAAGCAAAGGATATGTGGTGATTTCTTGGGGTTTGTCTTGTGTTTCTCCGTACTTACACGGTAGACACCCCTCAAAATAGATCGTGCAGCTGTGTTCGGACTTCCAAAAGTTGCATGACCAAGCAAAAAAAGTGTGCTATGAATATAACCATGAATACGAATTATGTGAGTCCTTTTCTGGAGACCAGACACAGAATATGGGGTGTGAACAAACGTGTGGAACGTGTGTGAGCAGTGATAACGCTCTGTCTCTATCGGCACAATGTCATAATTTAGCAGCAGCGAACTTCTTTAATGTCTCCCTAGAGTAACAAGTTAAGCTGTAAAACGTGATCACAGACCTGTCGTTCCAGTTGGTTGCATAGCAGGGGGGACTAATGTGTGCGTGCGTGCGCGCGTATGTGTGTGTTCGTGCATACGTGCATATATCCTGACACCTATTGTTTTGAGGAAACTTAAACAGCCACCTTTTCTGGGTCTGAGTGGATCCGCTGGCTCTCAAATCCACAGTAGAACTGCTGTTTGTCTGGATTGGGCTTCAAGAAGACCCGCCCATCGCCAGTAACTGGGACAGCTTGTATGTAGGGTGTATTGGGATCACTATTTCATTGGAAATGTTTGACGTTTTATAGATTTGAAATAAACGTTTACGCGACCTATTGTTTCGTTTTTGTTTGCACATACGTTTCCGGTTTCTTCACAGCCAATACTCATAAATGAATATGTTGTGTTAATAAGCTAGCAAAACTGACGAAGATAATTGCCATTTTAAAATTATGACCCTAACATCCCGACCCTCAGGACGACTTTCAAAAAATTCTAAATTTACGAACCACCCCAATATGCCCCTAGAGCACATACAACATTCAGCCCCATACACGCAAAACAGACGGAGATATGGCTCTATAAACAAACATACATACAAACAGACAGACAGACAAACAAAGAATAGTATTGTTTTATAACATAGAAGTGCAGCAAGCCTAAACATATGAATGACAGAAGCTAAGATCCAGGCCTGTTATGATTGAATACATACGGATACCGCATTCTTAGATCAATTAAACAAAACATTCATTAAACCTATATGTATATAAATAACTCAACTGTTAAATCGGGTTTCAATAACCTTGGAAATATTTTTTGAACAAACAACTGCCTTCAATATGGTCTTAAGCTATGTTAAGATAAGACGTTTATTCAGTGAAAAACACTAACGAAATAACGGAGGTTATATCATTTTATTACAATGGTCAGCAAAATAGCGGGGTGACTGATACGTTGCGTGTGTTGTTTGAATGCCGGACTGTACCGTGTTGAATAGGACATTACGCACTACTTGTTTGTAATATCTCTCCAACAAATGATTCAAGCGTTGTTATTTTATGGAAGGTTATCGCCGTATGTGTGTCTGTGTGCGTGTTTTGTGTGCGTGTGAGTGTGCGTGTGCGTGTGCGTGTGCGTGTGCGTGTGGACATCGTCAAGCCACACCCAGCGATCGACATTGTTATCTTGGTACAACCGTATGTAGATGGTGTTGTCTGTACCCGCATGTTCCACTTCAGAGGTTTTCACAAACATTTCATACCGACAATCTAAAAGAAAAGTGTGGTATTCATACTGGAGCAGCGTTTATGCAACATCGCTTCTATGCCGGTTTCCGACTGCTAAAATTCGCACACATTCATTGTTTACGCAAAACGTAAATACATAAGTAGGATACGATTGATTTCCACAATACCGTATGTGCCTTTTAGCAACACCACTGCAACTTATACGATTATCTGATTGTTTATCCAATGAAGGGATTGTTTGAACTATGCACATTACAAACCATATGCACGATATAGATGTTGAGTAAATGATATTTTGGTATCAGTCCGTTACAGAAATAATGTTTTATTACCTCCCGGACGTTGAAGCGGCAAAAACCAACAATCAAACTTTTCCAGCACTTGTTAATTATGTTACGTGGTTGTTCCATACATTAAAGGTGACGTTGTTAAAAAAACAAGTACAAGCTACAATGTTTGACAAAATGCAAACAAATGCACGCCTCTGTGCTAAATGTGGCTGGACTCGGGCAGAAACATTCTGGACTGTGTTTAAGTTGGCCTTAAAACAAATTCTATAATTTATTGTCACTCTCATAGCTATGATAAGTTATTATAAAACCGGGTCTACAAGTTAACTTTTACCAATCCATATGCTGTTTTTTATTTCTTTTTTATTTCACTGGGTCGTTCTTCAAAGTCAGTCGTCAAGCCAACTGAAAACCCAAGAGAGCGGTCATTTTGTAGATAAAATAGCCGACACCTTTCCATTTATTGATTGTGTTCTGGTGAAACCTCGTAGGTAACATTTTTGCAAAATTGACATTTTGATACAAAGGTGCAGCAAGTAACATTGCGCTTGCCCTCACGTAACTTATTTGATACAAAGGTGCAGTAGGTAACATTGCGCTTGCTCTCACGTAACTTACTTGATACAAAGGTGCAGTAGGTAACATTGCGCTTGCTCTCACGTAACTTACTTGTTACAAAGGTGCAGTAGGTAACATTGCGCTTGCCCTCACGTAACATATTTGAAGTATACGTTACACAAAATGCTTTTAGCATACATATAATACCAATAAAGATACGAAAAAGAAACATTTATCTTAGTCTCCTGCAAAACACACTTATTTTTTTATATTTACCAAAACAAACATTTGCCCATGTATGTGTGCATGTGGGTACGTTAACGTTTTCCTCCAAGACGGCATAGTAACTTTATTTTATAACATAACAACGTAACAACGTAACATACAGTTACCACATACATGTCATACTAATGGAAATGTGTTACATTGCATGGATGTCACTTGGCTAAAAGCCGTCTTCCAGTGACACCATTTGATTGTCATTACTGTATGATTACAATCATAACAATCATCAACATCATGTTAAACAACTCACTCAAATTCATCACCAGCCCACCTCCGACCTATATAATATTAAACCGGAGTATAATTTAACATAAAGTATGTGCTGTTGCTGGTGATATATGACAACGAACTGAGAAGTATGACCATTGAAATATATGTAAATGAATAGAGAGGCGATCCAAACATTTGTACTTGGTTGACAAAGTAGCGTAAGAACGGTAATATACTTACAGACAAAGGTAGAGTTTCATTTAATAAGTTTAATTACATTCTGAACATTTAGTATTTAAACAATTCACTTCACGAAGATGTGCATTTAAATAGAAGTCACACAACATGCGTCTAAACTGTAACCTGTGTTTAGTGTTTCTTATTCTTTCGTTTATATTGTTCCAGATTCTTGTGAAATTATGTTTAGGTAGCTTAGACGAAAAATGTGTTCTAGGTATTTTTTAACAAGAAGGTTGCATTGTCAAGTTATTCTTATAATTTTGTCTAGAGTCTTTTTGATCGCAACATTTGCAAATGACTTGGGTAATAAATCATCTTTAAATTCATACATAAATAGTGAGACCTGCAGTTTATATACATCTGAAATGTTTAGTATTTTGTCTGACTTAAAATAAAGGATCATTATGACACCTATATCCTTTTTTTATTAATTATTATTCTTAAAGCACATTTTTGTAAATTTAAATTTTCTTTGTGTTTCCATCGCCCCATGCTTGTACACCATATGCCATGTGACTGTGAATTAAAGTGTAATATAATGATTTTAATGATTTATATGATAACAAAATATTTCACTCTATTTATTGCAAAATCCCGGCATTCAATCCGGGCGCCAAACTTTCAGGAATTAACTTACAACCCTTCGGAAAGGTAACGGTCTTGTTTGTGTTAAGGATTTAAGGATTTAAACAGCTTAAGGGTCCTTACCTTACGTACGACGGACGTAAATCTATCGGAAGTCATCTTCTGTTGACATTTGATGAACTGTTTCTGTCATATTTAGGAGGTATACAAAATAACAGTTTAAGTGACATGTTAAATAAAAATGATACTGAGATTAATTAACTGCACATGATACGTCGCTTGTCTTATTATGATTTTAATAAGTTTAATGAATTCGCCAAGAAAAACGAAGACCGTTTTAGTATATTAAGCACAAATATACAATCCTTAAATTCAAAATTTCATGAATTAGAGGCATTTGTAGAAGATCGTATACATTGTTAATTTAATGTAGTATGTTTACAAGAGTCATGGAGAGCGGAAGATGATAATTTTTTCTCAATTTGTGTTCATGGTTTAATGCTATAAACAAGGTAAAAGTTGTAGCAGTAAAGGAGGTTTAGTAATACATATTGATAATAAATATAAATTAGAAGTAATTATGTACTTTAATATATATGAACACTGGGAAGGATTGATTATTAGCGTAAATGGTGGTGATTTATCAAAAACAATAACCATTGGGAACGTATATAGACCACCGAGAATACAAAATGAAGGGAGAAATGCTTTTATAAATGAATTTTCATCAGCTGTAGCATCACTGAAAAAAAATAATCATGAACTAATTATTGCAGGAGATTTTAATACAAACTTATTCAAAATAAATGAAAATGATATGTATAGTAATTTGTTTTGATACCTTAACATCACACAGTCTTTACCCCCAACTAACTCTGATAGATAACTTTTTCTGTAAACTTGGTCAAGTTGTATTAGAAAGTACGGCAGGGATATTAATTAAACGATTCTCTGATCATCAGCCATACTTCATGATCTTAAACATCACCAAAAAGACAGAACCTCCTCCTAAATATGTAAAAATAAATATATTAAGCACAGAGGTAATGCAGAACGTTAGACATTAAATTAAATCAGATGAAATTTACAATAAACTTGATAAAATCCCAAATGCTGATCCCAATTTAAATTATGATATAATATATAATAAGATTCTACGGTCTAAAAATAAACACATGCCAAGCAAATTAGTAACATTTGATAAGCATAACAAATCTGCATGGATTACTCAGGGTTTGCTCTAGTCAATTAGGTACCGAAATAAACCTAATAAACAATTAAAATTAACTAACCCAAATTCATCAAACTATGAAACAGTTAGCATTAACCTCAAAACGTATAATGGAATATTAAGGAAAAGCATTCGTGAAGCAAAACAAATTTATTTTGAATCATGTTTTAATCGGTACAAAAACGATATAAGAAATACTTGGAAAACTATAAATGATTTTCTATCTAAAAGTGTTAAACACGGGAATTTTTCCTGGTAAACTCAAAATTGCCAAAGTAATTCCTATATTTAAGAAAGATGATCTAACGTTATTTAAAAATTATAGGCCCATTTTTTTACTTTCAACGATTGCTAAAGTAATAAAGAAAATAATTTTTATTAAGTTATCAGCATATTTTTATGATACCAATCTGCTTTTTGACAATCAGTACGGTTTTAGACCTAAACATTCAACAGAATGTGCTGCTCTGATACAGTCTGTGCTGCTCTGATGCAGCCTGTGCTGCTCTGTTGCAGCCTGTGATGCAGCTCTACTTCTGTTCAAAAATATTTAAACAATCGGAAACAGTACGTTGAAATTGAATAAATAGAGTCTTAAATTCTTCCAATAGCAGTTGGTGTCCCACAAGGTTCAATCCTTGGGCCGTTCTTACTTATTATATATATATATATATATATATATAAATTACAGATGGCACCACGTTATATTCTAGTATAACATATTTAAGTAATAGTATACAATATAACACAATTGAATCTTTAATAAACAGTAAACTCTCCAAAGTTGTTGAGTGGCTAAGTATAAATAAACTATCACTAAATAAAAAATAAAAAGATTTTTCATGTCCCCAATAAAGGTACACAACCCCTTACACTTAAAATAAATAATACATATATTGAAAAAGTGGATGAATAAAATTTCCTAGGGATAATCCTGGATTCAAATTTAAATTGGAAAAGACGTACAGAAAAAATGTGTAATAAATGTGCAAAAATGATTGGCATATTAAATAGGCTAAAAAATGTTTACCTTTAGAATTTTTTATGAATCGTTAATATTATCACATATAAAGCAGGTTCAAATGATACAAGTTGAGAATTTACTTGTGGAAAGTCCACACTGACATTACTTGTATTATGACGTGGGAAAGCAGAACGAATAATACTGATTTTATTCTTGAAGTGACTAGAGAACGAATCACATAGAGATTTAATTGACACATGACCAGGTAGCGATGGAGTAGGCCGTCTGTGTAGAATGTTATTGATGCAGTTCCATAACTGACGCGGATTATCAGACTTATTTATGACCATATCTGTAAAATAATCTGATTTAGCTTTAGCCATTTGTCTGTTACAGAGGTGACATTGCTTAGAATAGCGCGATCTATCTAATGGCAAGCGTGATTTGCGCCATACACGCTCTAAATAACGACGACGCCTTTTAGATAGTATAATTTCGGAAGTCATCCATGGAGCCGGTGGCCTTTCTGACACCCATTTGGATTTTATAGGTGCATGTTTGTCAAGTAGTGCATTGAGTACTTGACAGTACTGTTTATATAAGTCAGATAGATGTTTTTTTGGATCTGTGATAAGGTCAGATATAAGGATATCAGCCATTAAAGCTGTAATGTCAATCCTATGAATGGCTCTGTAAGACACATTGTGTTTCGCTTGTAAAGGGGCTATAGAACCATTAATATTGGCAATGACAGTATGGTGGTCTGATAACCCATCTGAAACAGTAGGTGCTTGGATATTATTACAAGTTGAACGGGTTATCAAGAGGTCAAGCCAATGGCCATGTATATGTGTCGAAAAGGTAACATGTTGTTTCAAATCAAATGATGCCAGAATATCATCAAATGTAGTTGTAATTGAAGAAGGTATATCCAAATGTAGATTAAAATCACCAAGAATGTAAAATTCTGAATGAATAACTGCCAGATTTTCCAACATATCCTGAAAGTCTTCAAAGAAATTGGCCGGATGTCCTGGAGGACGATAGATACAAACAAAGTGTGCGCAGAAAGAAGAATATGAAATTTCAGCACAGATGGACTCAAAACTAGAGTATTCAGGGTTAGAATGTAATTTAACTTTGAACTGCTGTGATATAAAAAAGCCAACACCACCTCCACGGCCGACTAAACGTGGTCGATGGTGAAAGGTGTAACCAGAAGGGGAAACATCAGCAATGCATGCATGTGTATCATGTGGTCTGAGCCAGGTCTCAGTTACAGCTAGAATGTTTATTTTCTTTGAAATTAATAAATCACAAAGTGAGGCTGTCTTATCTCGTATAGATCGAATGTTTGTAGTGGCCACCCGAATGTTTCGTCTAACAGATGGCCCAGGATGGAGACTTACATCTCCTGCTAGTAATAAAATTATTGCTAATTTCAATGTTACAATAATTGGCACTTGTTGTAGTATGCGGGCTCACATCGACTTCGTTGATATAACAACATTTTTGCCTAATTTTGATAACTAGTGTGTTATTGGCATCAATCAACAACACCCCATACATACCTACGTTACAAAAATATCGCGTCTTAGTCACAGACGCGGGAATAGGGGGGGGGGGGCAACTGCCCCCTGGAATGTTTCTTGGAGAGAAATGTGAGCGTGAATGTTTGTTTTTGCGGCGAGCGTCAAAGGCGGGTGGAAATGTAAATTTTATGTGACGATATCGATTAATATTAAAGTGTAATTTTGTCGACTGTGAAAAGTGTGTGCAATTGGAGGGTGGACACATTGTTTTCAGCACCCCAAATAGGCGGCGTGGTGACGAGAAAAGCACCCCCCCCCCCATCTTTTGATGTCATTATTTCAGCGGAGACAGCGGAGAGAAGCTGAAGAAGATAAATTGACAGCAGCGGCGCCACGTAAAAATTTTACATTTACATTACATACATTTGACGCTCTCGGGCCTCCGGGGCGGCAGTAATTTCGGACATGTTTCATGGCACGCGATATTATTGGCTAAGCTAGCCAATTCCGAGTTTCGCAAGGCTGCCGGGGATACTGAGACAATGTAATCAGCAACGCCCCCTGACGCGCGATGATGCCTTCCCTGTCGTATAAACTTAATAATTGGTAGCGCGTTGTATTACAGTGTGCAAATGTTTCGATCGTGATTGATCACATCTCTATAATATATATAAGTATTACGTCAATGCTACTTTCACAAAAAGATCATTTTCTTGCCACGTCGTAGTTTAATTACGTGATAATTTAATGATACAAAACGTACGTAATTCCGGAAACGTTGCTGGATGGTCTCGGGCGGACATCGACAAAACATTATTGTTACGTTGTTATTATATAGTAACATTACGTTAGTAGACTACCTGTATTTCCGACTTGTATGATGATCACGCGCGGACGTGGACATAACGTTGTGTCGTTACGTAGTTGCTACGTGCAGGCACTACGTTGATAGAATACGTTTATAAAACGTATACAAAACATTTACCTTGAAATCTTCCTATTTTATCTCCGGCGGACGTGTACATAACGGAATATCTTTACGTTGCTATTACGTATTGGCACTACGTTGACAGAATACGTTTCTATAATATAAGTACAACGTAATCCCGGACACGTTGTTGGATGGTCACGGACTGACGTGGACACGACGTTGTTTTTACGTTACAGGCATTACGTTGGTAGAATACATTTATAAAAAGTATATAAAACGTAATTCTTAAAACATTGCTGGATGTGAATTTACATTTCCACCCGCCTTTGACGTAAGATCGTAACGCAGTTGTTACGCAGTGGCATTACGTTGGTAGAATACGTTTATACGACGTAATAACAACGTAATTTCCGACTCGTGGTAGGATGGTAATGCGCAGACGTGGATATAACGTAATGACCTTACGTTTTTGTTACGTACAGGCATTACGTTGGTAGAATACGTTTATGCAACGTATCCATAACGTAATTCCTGAAACGTTGCTGGATGGACTCTAGTGGACGTGGACGTAACGTTATATCGTTACGTTGTAGTTACGTATTGAAATTACGTTGGTAGAATACGTTTATATGACGTAAGTACAACGTAATTCCTGACACGTTTCTGGGTAGTCGCTGGCTGACGTAGCCACAACGTAATATCGTTACGTTGTTGCTATGTATTTGTACGACGTTGACAGAATACGTGTATACATCATACGTAAAACGTAATTCCTAACACTTTTGCTGGGTGGTGTTCGGCGGACGTGTATGCAACGTCGTATCGTAACGTTGTTGTTGCGTATTGACACTACATTGATAAAATACGTTTCTACAACGTACACAATACGTAATTCCTGAAACGTTGCTGGATGATGTCAGACGGACGTCGACAAAACGTAATACTATAACGTTGTTGTTACGTAGTGGCATTACAATGGCAGAATACGTTTATACGACGTAAGAACAACGTAATTTCCGTTTCGTAGTAGGATGGTAACGCGCAGACGTGGATATAACGTAATGACCTTACGTTTTTGTTACGTACAGGCACTACGTTGGTAGAATACGTTTATGCAACGTATCCATAACGTAATTCCTGAAACGTTGCTGGATGGACTCTAGTGGACGTGGACGTAACGTAATATCGTTACGTTGTTGTTACGTATTGAAATTACGTTGGTAGAATACGTTTATATGACGTAAATACAACGTAATTCCCGACACGTCGCTGGGTAGTCGCTGGCTGACGTGGCCACAACGTAATATCGTTACGTTGTTGTTATGTATTGGTACGACGTTGACGGAATACGTGTATACAACGTACGTAAAACGTAATTCCTGACGTTACCAAACCTCTACCTCCTAGCAACGTAGTAAATACGTAGTGTGTTTGCTGGGCACACACACCACTCACGCACACACACAAACAAACACAAATACACACGTACGTTAGACTTAGTTTTATCCTCTCACAGAATGAATTATTTGACAATGTCAAGATATGTGAGCTACTGCTTGGAGTATGTATAATGATCACATCAAGATACATGTTACCATCAAAGTATAAAATCAGAAAGGAATAATAAAAAGCAGTACAGGAGAAGTTTTCACAAAGGAAAATAAAAGGACAGGAGGAAATATTTAACAAAGATAGACTGGAATAATAACACACTGTAAAATAGGACAGTAACAGCTAGAATGCTGGAATATCTTAGAGTGAAACTGAGTGCATCATCGATTAATTTGTTTCGTTCGATAAAAGAGGAACGATCCAGAAAGAAGTCATTAGAAAAGTTAATTACAAACAAATGATATGGAAATCATGTGGAAATGTTGAAGACTACAACATTTTTAAAGAAGCACTTAACTAATTGCTACAACTGAAATTATAAATACAAAGAGATTATTAACTTATAATATAAAATATAACAGCAAGAGTTGTTATGCATATGTTCGGAGCAAACAGACAGTCCATGATCACGTCAGATCTCTGGAAGGTAGTGCTGGAAATATAATATCAGCTAGAGGGATTCTTAATGGCAGCTTAATTAAGAGTTAATAACAAGGACCATTCAAAATACCATTGAAGATCATTCAAATACCCTTGACCATAAGACACCCTAACACAATCCAATGGTATTTGAGTGGTATTTTTGTAAGGGCATAAAGCATGTGATTTTCGTCCTCTGCCTCCCAATCTTCAGAGCTGATATGTTGCAGGCCTACAGGTCGCGCTTAATTTATAGACGTCCTTGAATCTGAGGGCTGTGCGTCCCACTGTTTTCGCTCACTGACGAGTTGTACATAGAGGATGACGTTCGGCAAACGGCCATCGTCCATGCCAGTTCCAGCGAGCGGAGACGTTTCTGGCTCACATGCTTGGGATCCTAGCACGGTCCAGCATGTCGCTGTAAGGGACACGGTCCTGCCAGGTGATATTGAAGATGCGATATTGAGGCACCGCATGTGGATTAACACCTTAATCCACATGCGGCACTAGGCGCACGTAGGCGGTCCACGTACGATTCGCGGCCGTAGAGGAGGGTGCTCAGCACACAGGCATGGTAGACTGTCATACTTGTGTTCTCAGTGAGCATCTTAAATTGTTTTCCCATACGCTTTTGTTCAGCTTGACCATAGTGACTGCGACTGTTGAACTTGTTAACATACAAATTAATTATCAACGCCAAATCCTTTTAGCAGAAATGGTTCATCACCAGCTAGAATATATGCGTTATACCTTATTAAAGTAAAGGTTATGTAACATATCCAGCGTGATTGCGTGCGTATAATTGAGGTTATATATATCTGTCAGGCAGGGCCAAACTGGTTTTTTAAACATAATCACATTTCATGGTCGTCTTAAAACAAAATAACTTCTTTCTAAACTATATCTTAATAGCATACCTTCCACTTGGATACACGATCAATATCAAATTGCTTTATTTTGCAGTTCCCAGTCGTCGGACATGTAATCTTAATTAAGATTCTGACGGTCTACATCAACTATCGACTTACTATGCTCATATCTTGCGGTGCCAATGTGGATACTTCAGGCCTGTTAAAATGTTGAGCTGATATGCCATTAGAACAGTGCACAGGTAGTGAGACACACTTCGCTAAAACAAAGGGTCCACAGAAAGTGAACCTTCCCCCGTTTTCCGATAGAATCTGTAACACAACAAGTATACTATATTATGTAACCCTGGTGGAAGTGTTTCGTGCAAGCGGTCGCATAGGCTATTGTTATGTCATGCGCCAGACGCGGGTAATGTAGCTCGAGCCACACCCAGTCGCAGTTTGCTAGGGATCATGGACGTATCCACAAAGTTATACGTACAGTTCTTTCGGCTCCGTATTACGAGTATCAATATTCACGGCCTGGTGAGTTATTTGTTCATGTCTATATGTTATATACAGCTGCATAATAGTGATATTATTCGAATCATGCGAAACTTAAGTTGCTTTTTGTTGCCCCATTTCCCGTCTTTTCGGGCATGGCAGCTATGGTATGACGATTGTATGAGTGTTGTGTCGTATAATGTTAAATTGTGTTTACAGACATGCATTTTAAATAATTATTGTGGTGTGTAGGTACGTCGTGTGCATACGGTTGACTTTAGATAATGTGATAGTTGATAGTTAAAAGAAGAACTTAGCTAAAACATGTTTCTACGATTCCTTGCCTGTACAATTTCAGACAAGTATCTATAGGGTGACTGATTATTGCATGCGGTTTAACACGTATAATATTAGAACAGCCGACGCAACTTGGTAATGCAGCGTTGGTTGCTTGATTATGTTGTAGTCGCAAGTAGCACGATGACTGTTTGTATTCATGCCCCTATCTCTCTCTATACAAATTATGTCTGTTTTTCTCCCTGTCTCCCCTTCTTCAACTCGCCCTCTCTCCCCGAATCTCTCTATCTCTCTCTCCTCCATCTTCTATGTCTGTCTGTTGGAATGTCAGTCTATAAGTCTGTTACATAGTCCGTACGTAAGTCCACCTCTGGGTCTGCTTGCCTGTCTGTCTGCCTGTATGGCTGCATGCCGGCCTGCCTCCTTCTCTGCCTGTATGTTTCTGTTTCTCTGAATGTTTGCCTCTATGCCTGTCCGTTTGTCTGCCCGCCTGCCTGCCTGCCTGCCTGCCTGCCTGCCTGCCTGCCTGTCTGCCTGCCTGTCTGTCTGTCAGTCTGTCAGTCTGTCAGTCTGTCAGTCTGTCAGTCTGTCAGTCTGTCAGTCTGTCTGCCTGTCTGCCTGTCTGCCTGTCTGCCTGTCTGTCTGTCTGTCTGTCTGCGTGCGTGCGTGCCTGCCTGTCCGTCTGTCTGCGTGCCTGCCTGTCCGTCTGTCCGTCTGCCCGCCTGCGTGCCTGCGTGCCTGCGTGCCTGCGTGCCTGCGTGCCTGCGTGCCTGCGTGCCTGCGTGCCTGCGTGCCTGCGTGCCTGCGTGCCTGCGTGCCTGCATGGCCGCTTGCCCGCGTGCCCGAGTGCCCGCGTGCCTGTCTGCCTGTCTGTCTGGGTGCCTGTCTGTCTGTCTGTCTGTCTGTCTGTCTGTCTGTCTGTCTGTCTGTCTGTCTAAGACAGTCTGTCTGTATGTCTGTATGTCAGTATGTCTGTCTGTCTGTCTGTCTGTGTGTATGTGTGTATGTCTGTATGTCTGTGTGTCTGTGTGTCTGTGTGTCTGTGTGTCTGTGTGTCTGTGTGTATGTGTGTATGTATGTATGTCTGTATGTCTGTATGTCTGTATGTCTGTATGTCTGTA